>BSBM01001770.1:77500-1277500 GCA_027924585.1 Larix kaempferi
TGGCTTACCTATTTCGAGAATAGAAAAGAACCCACACAAGAGTACAAGAATACCTACAAGCTAAAAAAAAAAAAGTTTTTTTATTATGTTCAGACCATGATATGGTGGACCAACACTTGACCATGTCGTTTTAAGGCTTCACTAACTTTCGTCATTTAAAAAAATATAAAATTAACTTTTAAAATTCTGGAAAAACAACCCTGCACAAGATTCGTCTGTTGCCTATGCCTCTACATATTTTTTTCCTCATAAATTGACAATTTACATAACAAATAAGTGGACCAACAAAAACATGTGCATTATGTTTTAGAGAAAAAATAACATACCAATCTTAAAATAATGACATTTTGGGGTGGTTATACCACGTTTCCATAAATAAAGGTTATATATTCCGGAAGGTCATCCGTTTTTCTACGTTTCATCTTTTTACACCTAATTTGAAAAAGTTTTGTAGGTACCTCTAATAATTCATTTTAATGATAATATTATGTTTTTCCAACATGTCATTGCAACGAACGTGTCATAATTGGGTATTATTACCTTGCACCAGCCCTTCTAATAATATATCTAAAGTTAAAGCGTGAGTAATTACTAGTTTTTCTAACAGATGTAAGGGATGGGAAAATGAGGCGGGCTTGAAATTTGAACTTCCTAAAGAGGTGGACTTGAAATATGTGGGATTTATTTGAAATTGAATTGAAAGATGTCATTTTGGTGGATATTTTAACGGGTTGTCACAAAATTTGGGAATTTGGGGGAGATTGAAATAGGAAATATTTATTTGAAATTGAATTGAGCAATTTCATTCTAACGAATATTTTAACAGGATGTCACATAATTTTTGAATTTTTTTGTTTTAAACGCTAGTGTTTGTGAGTTTATGCATAGAAATAGTTGCAATATTTGCTCATGTTGCTAACTTGTTGAGTAGTGTCGGTGGTTGTTGGAATTAAAATGCAGGTCAATGCTCATGACTCAACGAAATTTGTTTTTTCATCCCTGCAACAATGATATGCCATTTGTTCATATTCATTCAAATTAGGTCACTCATGTTTTTAAATAAAAATAGGCATGCTTTTGATTTTTATCTCTCCTTGTGTCTACATGTGATAGATTAATAGCTCATCAATATGGAGTCATAACTCCAGTGGAATTTCTCCGATTCAAAATTCATGTCGGGGATCAAAGGTGGAGAGTGAATTATGAGAGGGATTCACGACGGGTCTAGGCGTTTCCATCTTGGGTTACCATCAGTTGGCTTGTTTTTGTTATTAGATGGTGAATATTTCATCACACATAATGACAACTCTTCATAATGGGTGTCAAAATCATTGAGTAAATGACTATGTATTTGAACCAAGCCACTTATTTCTTACACAGTTGCACGTGCTTTGTGTTGTTCATTGTCATCTTCACAGTGTTGTTCAGAGGTCTCTCTATGTGAGAGATTTATGTCTTAAAAATTTATCCTTCTAGTACAGTTTCGTCTCGAGAAAATTTCAATGTATGATGGAAACTTCATATTCAGTAGTAGTTCAATAATTTATTAAGTTGTAAAAATCCCAAATCAATTTCTCTAACTGTCTAAATTAAAAATATGTTTTCAAACATTTTACTTCTATGTTGTTCTCCAAATTTTATATCTGCATGTCCCCTCTTTATCAAATTTAAATATTTTTTCTTTACCAAATGAATAAAAAAATAAAATTATGACATAGCTATTTGTTAACATAGATTTTTATTTTGGATGGCGGTCTATGAAACCCTAGTTTGGAAAACTTGTTGTTAGAGACATGACTGGCATCCTATATAGGAAATGCTAAAAACTATTGCAGTGAACTTGGAGTCAAGCTAGTCTTTACAGCTGGCCTAGTACCAACCAAGAGAAAAAAAGTGGGAAGTAAAATTTTTTGCTGCAATATTTTCAATATGTTTCTAGTCTAGGGTTGTTAGTTATGTTTCTTTGATTTTTACTAAGTTTCTTTTGTCAGTTTCCAATTCAATAGCCTTTTTAGTTTAGCCTTTTTAGTTTTAGTCTTTCCTACTATTTTTATCTTCCCATTTTGGAAAATATTACTATATTTTTTGTCATTATGGAAGAGGTCTTAATCTCGTTGTTGATTTTTTTTCAAAAATATTGTGATGTGACAGCCGTCGCATACAAGAGTATTGAGCTTTTGATAGTTGTCCTTTTTACCTCCATATCCGGCACCCATTGATGGATCCGGTTGAAACTTTTCCAAAATGAAACCCTAACCAAAACTCCTTTCCATTCTACGGTGAAAAAACTCCCCAATCTGGCGAGCGTTGGGGGTTTTGGGTATTTTAGGGTTATCAAAAGGAGGATCTTGGTACATCGGCGGAGAGGGATGTTTGCTCAGTAGAGCCAAATCTTGATCAACATAAAGGGAAGACACAGTACCGGATCTCTAGTGAAAAATCACGCGCTCGAAGGATTTTAAAGACCTTTAAAGCCAAAGAGGGTTTGCAACATTATGTTTTAGGAGTTTATGTAAACTTGGATCAGGTAGGGGTTTTATCAAAGCGAGCCCTAGTTGGTCAATTGGAATCTACTAGGGTTTCTAGGATGGAACTAATCACAAGGTTCAACTAGACATTGCTTCCTTTATTTGGCTATGCTCCTCGCATAAACATGCTTGTCAATGGATGGATATGTTTCATCTTCCCTGACAAGGACCATATCCAACAAATATTGGATACTATTTCGCTTATTAAAGTGGTATCTCTGGTTCTTAAGTGTTGGCATTCGACTCTCTCCCCGGAGAAGGAAAGATTGACCCGACGACATTTATGGATGTTGATTCTAGGTTTCCCAATCAAGTTATAGACCCAAAATGTGTTTGAGAGTTCACAAAATTCATTAGGAAAATTTATCCGACTAGATAAGAAAAACTTATATGGTATGGAGAAGAAGATTTCAAAAGTTATGGTGGAATTTGACATGAGAGAAGTACTTCCAGCTGAGGTGGAAATACTTTGGGGTGAAAAAAAGTTTCGCCAAAAACTGGATTACATGAATATTCCCTTCTGATGCTTCTGGTGTCAAGAAACGGGTCACGTTAGAGAGAAATGCCCCTACCTTCAATCTGGTTTGAAGATGGATGTTTCCGGAGTAGACTTGGAAGATGTTGATGAGTTGCAAAATATTCGATCCCAGGTCCCAAATATTGCATTCATCTCCTATGAAAACACTCCAGGTATGCATTCAAATGACTCCCAAACCCCTTATGAAGGTGTTACCAAAGAGGAATTGAATTTTTACCTCTCTGTTGAAAAGATTTTAAATGATAGGTTGTCTATGTCCAAAACTATTGATAAATTGTCTGTTAATACGGATACCTTTTTTTCCCCTAAAGTGAATGCTATTGAAAATTCTTATGTGCTTGTGTGTGATAAGCTTATTACCCATTCTTCTGTTGTGAGGAAATCTTGGGTTTTGGGGGAAATTTTACATAGGGATTCTCCTTTATCATACAAATCCTCTCCTGACCCTAATGTTATGATGGGTAATATACATGTTCAGTTGGTTGATCATATTCCTTCTATTATCCATAATGCTCCTCAATTGGCCTCTTTGAAATGTCCTTTGAATCCCGACAATACTAAAAATTATTCATCTGACCCTAATGGTCAATTGGGTTCTTTACCCATTATGGATCTTGAGAAAAATGTAAATCCCTTTCAAAAAGCTCCTTTGTATTTTTATTCAAAATGCCTTTCGGATAACATAAGGGTCTCCCCTACACAATTCATACATTTCCAAAATGTGACCATTCGAAATAAAAAGAAGAAGAATACAAACGAGTTTAATCCTAGAAAAAACCCTCAGTACGTTCCTCTATCAGTTAGACTGTCTAAGGTTAATGACCCTTCTCTAGGTTCAAATATTTCCCTAAATTCTCAGACCCTTAGAGCGGTGATGCCCTTAAAGAATGTTTCTTAATGTTAGTGTTGTCTTTGAATGTTTGTGGTTTGGGTAGGGTTTATAAGGTTAGGGCCATATCAAAAATAGTTAAAGCTACTAACCCGTCTATCATTTTACTGCAAGAAACTATGTGTTCTGAGATCCAGGCAATAAAAACTATTTCAAACATGTTGCTTGATTGGGGGGTATGTTCTATGGACTCTGATGGTATTTCTTGTTGTAACCCAATGTTTTCCTCCTTCAAACCCTTTTAAACTTGTGGTAGTACATTGATGGAGGGATCCTTCAAACAGTTTGACCTACCTTTGGCTATCCTTAATTGTTATGCTCCATATAAGAAAAGGGAGAATTTCTAGAATAGGGTGGAAGGCAATGGTATCTTAGGCATCAATAATTTGATTATTGCAGGTGATTTAAAGTTTACTCTATCATCTATAGAAATTTGGGGGTCCTCGACATAGAATGATTCGTTGGCAGAATTTTTCTCTAGTCTTCTTTAGAGAAATAATTTATTGGATGTCACCCCTGTCAAGTTGGATCCTACTTGGACCAATAGGCGGATTTGAAGTAATGGGATTATTAAAAGACTAGATCATTTTATTATGAACATCAATTTAGCTAAAAAGCTTTTAAAAAGGAAGTGGTCAGCTGGGCAAAGTATCAAAAAGATAGATAATGAGGACTTCTTAAATATGGATGAAAAAATAAGGAATATTTTATCAAAATATGATTCCATTATATTAGATGAAGAGGATAGAGTTATTCTGAAAGAGTTAGAGGACAAAAAATATAACTTTCTCAAACATGAGGAAATGGATTGGCGTCTCAAAATTCAGGCTTTGTGGGTATCACTTGGTAATAATAATACAAGATTTTTTCACAGTTATCCTTCTTATAGGAGTAACTATAATGTGATTTGGGAGATGGTATATGAAGATAGGAAGATGATTAACAAACAAGAAGATCTTAAGAATATGGAAAAATCATTTTTCTCTGAGTCTTTTAAAGATCCGGGGTTGAGTCAAATTGATACTCAGTTGAAAGTAATCAGTCATATTCCATCTTTCTTTGATCCAAAGGAGGGTGAAGCCATTGGAAATCTTGTCTCCATGGATGAAATTGAAGTGGTATTAAAACAATTTGCAAAAGAAAAGAGTCCAGGTCCTGATGGATGGATTATGGAACTCTTTCCTTCCTTCCTGGATGTGATGGGGGAGGATCTGCTGTCTATGGTGGAATACTCTAGGTTGGAGGGTTTTTTGTTTGGGGCTTTGAACTCTACTTTCTTAACACTTATTCTGAAATGTAATAAAACAACTTCTTTCAATGATTTCAGACCAATTGCCTTATGTAGTTTGGCTTATAAGCTCATCACAAAAATCATTTCAATAAGGATAAAACATGTCCTTTCTAAGAGGATTTCAAGAGAACAATTTGGTTTTCTAGAGGATAGACAGATTTTGGATGTTATTGGAATTACACGGGAGATTATGCATTCAATTAATTTGAAGAATTTAGATGCTCTCTTATTAAAAATGGATCTTGTTAAATCCTATGACCGTGTTGATTGGGGATTTCTTAGACTTCTACTCCTTCATATTGGCCTACCATTATCTATTACAAACTGGATCATGTCATGTATTACCTCTTCTTAATTCTATGTGCTTATCAATGGATCCCCTTTAACCTTCTTTAAAAGTTCAAGAGGTATTAGGTGGGGCTTTCCTTTGTCTCCCCTACTTTTCCTATTGGTTATTGAAGGCTTAAGTTGTATGATTAATAAGGCTAATATGAAGGTAAGCTTAAAGGTATTAAAATATCAACTTTTGTTTTTATTACACATTTACTTTTTGTTAATGATGTAATTCTCTTCGGGAGTGGTACTTTGGATGAGTGGGTTTGTTATGATGAATTCATAAAAATATTTTGTGCAACCATAAGGATGGAGGTAAACTTAAGAAATTCCAATTTCTATGAACATAATTTGAATATTGGCATCATCCATGGAATTACTACTCTTCTTCCTTTTAACATTCAGGACTTGTACAATGGTCTCAAATATCTGGGCTACTTTTTGAAACCAACTGGATACATAGTGAAGGACTGGCATTGGCTGGTGGAGAAGTTTGAAAGAAAAATAAATCACTGGGCTTTTAGACTTGTTTCTATAGGGGGCAGATGGCCCTTCTGAAAACTGTCTTATTGGGAATTCTTGTTTATTCGTTATCACTCACTCATGTGCCTAAAAATATTCTGCATTGGATAAGGAAGTTAATGTTCAGATTGTTATGGTCTGGGAATGTTGTTAATCGGAAACTTTAGATGGAAAAATGGGAAAGAGTATCCAAACCAAAAGTTTGTGGCGGCTCAGATATAAAAATATTTAAATTGGTTTAGTATAGCTCTATGTTTGAAGATATTTTGGAGGGGTATTTTTGGTAATGGTTTATGGAATGAGGTTATTCATGCTAAATATATCAAAAAGGGAATTTTGTATTGGATAAGAAATCATGTTAAGTCTTGCAAGAACACTTCAAATTTTTGGACTAGTTTTGTTAAATCTTATTCTTGGCTTGGCAGAGGTCTTACTTGGAAATTTGGGGATGGAACAAATGTTCTTGTTGGCATTGATATAGTAATTGGTATGGAGGAAAAATTCCATTTATCTCCTTATATCTTGGAATATTTAGCTGAATTGGGTTTCTTTACTCTAACATATATAAAAAGACAAGCTGGGCACAATTCCTCTAGTTCATATTGATTGACAATTGTAACGCACCTAATAAGCGAGTTAGTAATTTTGTGGGTTTTCAAATGAATTTTCATAGAAATATAAAGTCTCCTCAAAGAATTTTAACTGTGATCAAGACCAAAGCTATCATTGTATCGATAAGCGATAATTAATCAAGAAGGAATATTCAACATACATAAATATTTACTTTCATTTTCCTACCACCAATAACATTATAAACCCTACTTATGTAAAATATTAGTTAATACTTCCCACATTTATACAACGTCCATCATAAAAAGAGTAAACTGTACAACTCCTTTTATCCTAACTGGAGCAATTATCTGTATTGCAACTATACACTATATTTGGTAATGGTAAATTGCGTCAACAAACTCATAACTACATATGGTCAATCGAACATCAACACATTAGTTCATAATCAAATATTAGTATATTTACCTTGAATACTTTCCTGAAATTTTCCCCATTCATGGTAAACATAAATACGCATGAACCAACCAATAGTACATCTAAATGGCAACCATGTGAACCATATGAATAGCACTGAATTACTAGAGAATCACTTGACACGGCATATTTTCTATATTGACATAACAACAACGCCATTATAATCACATATATGAACAAGATCACTAAAGAATCACTTCACACAACATATTTTCTATATTGACATAACAACAACGTCATTATAATCACATATATGAACAAGACCATATTTACGTGATTCGCCAAAATCAATGGGCTACATCCACCACGGAAAGTCATAATTTGTATTATATAAAAAAAAAGAGGTGATACAAATTACAACACAGTGATTGGGTATCCTTCCCACTTTCACTAAATCTCTCACCAAGAGAGTGTTTCTTTCAAAAACATTCCAGACTTATACAATCTTATGGTAAGGCCATCATGAACAATCAATTACAATATTCTTCTACTTTAATAAGCTGAGATAGACATTGTAAAGCGCGGATAATAAAATTTCACTAACTCTTCCAACAATATTTCCGAAATCACATTTCGAGATAGTCTAATCCTTGACACTTTATTACTATAAGGATCATACCCTATGGTCTTTTTTTTTCATACGAAAAAAATAACTTTTATTAAAATAAAAAGTTGCATCAGAGTTACATAAAGACGAGATGTCAGACCATACAATTGCCATCCAAGCAGTAAGCTGACCATTTAGCCAAAAACAGGACACATCTAGTCCAGCGGATACTAAGCATCAAGTTCCTACTTCAATACCACAAGCAAAAACTATATGTATCATAACCTTAAACAATAGACGGCTGGTAGGAATGAACTGGAGTATCCTCAACAAACTTCTGAATGTGAATTGAGTCCCCCATCTCGCCCAAAGATAACTTGGACAGCTTATCAGCTTCCTCATTAAATTCTCGATATATGTGGCCAAATGTAACAGCTTCAAAACTAGCTATAAGAGACTGGGCACGACGCATCCACCCATGCAACATCAAAAATGTAAGCCCACAATCTCCTTTCGCCCAAGATATGAGAACCTGTGAATCACCAAAAACATGTAGACCGTCAAGCCCTAAAGAGCGGGCAAGGAAAAGCAACCCCCAGAGAGCTATCAGTTCTGCCCTAGTGTTACTACCCCTTCCAGCACCCAAATGCAGATGAAAATACGAGTGTTGATTGATTTTTAAAACACCCCCAGCACCACAAAGACCGTTCTAAGCCGCGCCATCAAAATACCCCAAAGGGTAGCTGTAAACGATCTCTGCATGGTGGATAATCCTACGCGTCTTCCTCAAATCACGATGAGGTCTGGGATCGAAATAACCAGTAATACGGGAAGAAAGTGTGGCTAACGAAACAATAGTATCCCTGGAAATAATTCCATTGCATGCTTTCCAGAGTTCCCACCACGTCACACAGAGCAGTGCCGCATCAAAGCAATGAGTCGTAATCCACTTCAGAAAAAAACTCATTGAAGCAAGCCCGGTCCAAGGGAAGGAGAATCCCAAAGCATTTTGTAATAATGCCCAGAGATTACCAAAGAAAGAACAAGAACCAAAGAGATGATCCATCGCCTCTTCCTCCAATCTACAAAAAACACACATCAACGGGCCCTGGAAGCCACGCTTGCAAAGATTTTTCCAAGTAAAAACTTTATCATTCAGATCCAACCAGGTAAGCATCTAATCTTTGGGGAGCAGTGCAAGTGCCAAATCTTCATATAGTGTTGTTGTTGGAATATATCACAGGACTCCTTCATCAAATATGAATAAGATAGTGTCACATACCCCAATTTTATTAAAATAATGTAATTATTTTTAATATTCCTGAAAACATTATGTTAAATTTAATGCTAAGTAGGAAGGGATGACTCAGCAGAGTCTCCAGAAATGGAATGTAAAATCTGAATAATTATTATTAATAAATAAATTATGGAGACAACAGCATGGGAGAGCTGTTAAAAGAGGTTACTGGTCTAACTGGTGGATGGAATTAGGTGGAAGGACAAAAGACAGGTGGCAGCATCCTCAAACACTTCCTGAGTTGCAGGTGGCAACTTCCCTATATTTTGGGGTCATGATTCCCCAAGAAAGTGGAATCTGAGCAGGTGGCTCATTAATGACAGTTAGCCCAACTAAGACCTAGGCAATCTTTTAAATACTACTCAATGAACTGAGCTGGGGGTTCAGCAATTGTTCTAGAGGGAGAATACATTCAGATGAATGCTATTCAGGAGTCCCATTGAGGAAGTGGGAAACAGTAAGGAAGTGTTTTGAGCAGGAAGTTGCAGTAACTTGGTTCCAGTATAGCTGTTTTGGCTGAGGGAATTATTGGCCGTACTTGGATTCCAGCCAGTTAGACCAGAGCAAGCTCGGGGGTCCTGAGAAGTGCTGTCTGGGCACTCTCCAGGAATTGGTAGGGAGGAACAGCCTCCCATTGCTGTTATTGTCTACCATCTACAGGTTCTGTCACTCTCCCTGTTGATTGGTTTAAATTATTTTTCTATGAGATAAACTAGTACAACTATGTATTGATTGGGTTCAACTTCAGGAAATCATTATTTGTACTTTCCTTTGGTATAAATTTCAGAATGCAGATGTTTTAGAAGTTTTCCTGTTTTTATTTAAATAGAGTATATTATTTTATACAGAACCTATTTTTCACTGTTACAGTTAATAAACACTGTGTTTATGCATATGCTAGAATTCCTGTTATTAGTTTAATAATAGACAGAAATATTGATAATAGATAATCCAGATTTATAACTATTAAACAATCATAAGAACAAATCTAGACAAATCTTAGTGTTTATTTTGAGATAATTCCTATCAGAATAACCTATCTGTATATATATATGTATTGTATATTTTAGTAAACTTTAAGTTACAAGTCTTTCCTATATCAGGTTAATAGATAAACAAAACTCATTTAATATATTATTTATACTCAGAACATGTCTGACAGTTATCGATTAATAAAAAGGTGACTGTAACAATATTTCATTGTTACAAGTTTTCACAAAATCTTAAACATTTACACAGTAGTCAAACACAGACACTAGTAACTGTAGATTTTTATTTGCTTGCTATCTAGTCTTAGAACACAGTAGCCATGTCAATATAATAGAAATAACAGAGTGGTTTTTAAACAATACAAACATATTAATACAACAGAAAAACTGTCGACTAACACAGTCATCATTGGCTGATTACAATCCATCTTAAATTATACACAGTATTAATATTATTCAGTACAAACATCTCCCTTGGAGTAGTTCCCAAACCCTACACAGCCGTAGCCATACAATATCTCTACAACAGACTGAAAAACAAATGAAAGAATGCCTTATATGGCAGACAGACTTACAGTATCTTATTACATAGTTCTATGTTTATATTATTTCATCCACAGTGGCGTTTAATAACAATACAAGAATCAAAATAAACTTTGTTATAATTCTTTTCCAGTCGCTATCAAGTTAACAAATTCCATATATATTTATGGAACACAAAATAGAACCTCAACTCGCATGATTAAACCCTATACTATTCAACTATTACAGACACAGTCGAGAAACATCCACTATCGTCATTTAATACTACAAATCGAAGAAAAACGCAGAGAGATAATTATAGGGTTACATCATAACAGAGTTATCATCCATTGCAGGTATCGCAGAACCCAGTTATCTTTACATTCAAACACATTCTTAATATTTTAAACAAAACACGAAAATGAAACACGGCCGTATCAGGCCAGTAATATATTAAATATAAATCTTATACAGCGAGAATTGAACCCTATGCTTAGCCATTATCGGAACCATAACCAAAAAAAAACCTAGCCTCATACAGTTGGCCGGGAATGGCTCTCCATAAATTTAACAGGGTTTTAAAACCCCATTTCATTTCAAACAAAACAATTTCATACATATGACTGCACCTACGAACATCAGGTCGATAATGACCTCAACACACAGGAGTTTCCCTCCAAGACTCAACCCTAACCACAAAACCAGCAAAGGAAGAGACAGCCGTGGATAACCAGGCTTACCGGAGAAGCCTGCGCGGGTGACAAAGCCCTGTACACCTTCAAGAGCCGCGTGACCTGCATTTAACGAATGCCGAGAGATATTAATACCCTGTCTATGCCGAGAGTTTGATTAAATATAAAAACAACACTTGCTTAAAACAGAAATTGCTTACCTGAGTATTGTAACTGTGGAAAATCTGAAAGCCACCGGTGGAAGCAGGCACTGAAACCCCAACCCTCGTCGGGTGAAGGAGCAAAGCACACCCTCGTAACCTTTCAATGACAGCCGTGACAGAAAATCCTTGCAGTCGAAACCCTTACACTGGATTTGAAACCGTCAATAAGCACACCCAAAACCCAATGCTTGAACCCTCTCATAACATTAAGGACGATAGAGAAACTCTATCTCATATCCGCACCAGTACAGTAAAGTTTTGTAAACAGCAGAGACTTAAACAAAGAAGGAACAACAAGACCACGATACAATGAAAACCATAGCAAACGCCATGACCAGAGCCGAAGACTCATCTTGCTACAGAATGGAACCCCGAGGCCATAACCATCACACTCTGCATATTATTACAGGGCTTCAATACGAAACTCATACAGGGAGGGTTTCATCCTTAGGACCCGAGCCCGAAGGCGACTACAATAATCTATAGGGTTTACAAAATCCGCTTATATATCACAAATTGCATGGAGGAGAGTGAACCACGTAGCATCCAAATAAATCAACGTAGCATGGGTCGAGACCCTATAGTTCCATTGCCAACCAAATCATTATACATCGATTTTCCCAAATCATTACATATGTAAGTCAACATACAAGATAACAATGATATATATAATCATTTGGCACAAAGTGCATGCCTTGCAAAAGAATCATCGAGATTTCCAAGCATTTGGAATGCATAATCACTACAACGATATAAAAGAGATATAGTCAATTTAAACCATAAGTTTATGATCAATACAACCTAAATACTATATAGAATACAAAGCTTGCCAACGTATGGAAATATCAAGATTTTTGCACAATCAATTTATGATATATATATATTAAACCAAATCATAGACTAATGCTATGAGCATGCTACATTCTCATGACCATTTAAGTAATAAGGTAGTTAACCTTAAATAAAATACCTTGATATTTAACCCTGGAAATGTTACCAAGTCTATCCGACATTTTACATAATTGCTATCATATACACTCGTCGGAATTGCTACCAATACTATTGTAACAGTAAACAATATTTGAATAATAAATCTCTATTAATAAGATGATTGAAATAGAGCTTCATCTACAGGTTCCCATCGTGAAAGTAGTTAAAATCCATGCACAGTCATGTGACAGAAATAAACTTTAAAGTTGACATTTAACATTGCAGTATAGTCGAATATAATGGAATAATGCTAGAGGCGTCACTCTTGCACTTACGATTATTATTACATGGACAAACAGTAAATCTTAGGTATTTAAACGACAATAAGTCACTTGGTGCTATGTCGCCTTACATAGATGATAATTTATGATACAAACAATTGTTCCATCGCTAGTTACAGCAGTAACATAACATAATATTTATAAAAACAATAATTATAACTGAACAGTGTAATCTATCGCAGAACATGTGGATACTATCTGCATAAGAAATATCTTGACGATCTTTTAAGTTGTAAGTACAGGGAATATTGATGCTCACCAAGTTCAACCAACGGTGATCCTTACTTCGCTGGCACACCTGAGAAATAAAAGACGACATATGCATTAGCTCGTAAGCTAAGTAAGCCAGTCAACTACGACTAGCTCTTCCCTTGCGGTTCAAAACAAAACAGTCATTAATTACAATCACCAAAATCAAAGTTTTAATAAGACAAAGTCTTCAACAGATTATTTTAGTTAGTTAATTTAAAAACAAAATCAGAAATACTATCTAGTTAACATTTATTGTTGTAAATAAAAATTTTTAAATTTTTCGGAAATTTCGGGTTTTGACAGATAGCCTCGCAGAGATAGTACCAATAACTGGGTTTAACCCCAGCATATAATATCCTCCTCATGAGAAATAGTGATCCCAATCTGTCTAAGTAGTTTTATATACTCGTTCCATTGATCAGCATAACAAATATCCAGCTTTAAATCATCAGCTGACTTCCAATGGGTGAGCCCATCCATCGGATTCAGACAGGCCTGCTGAAGTACCATAACATTCTGAGAGTGTAGTGCTCGAACCAGGGCACTGTCAAGATGAAAATTTTCACCCAAACCAGCGATGGGGTCTAGACCAACATACACCTGAGAACCCCTTCCTACATTCCAACAAAGGCCAGCATTGATAATATGAAAATATTTTTTGAAGCTATTCCAAATAAGAGAACCCCGACACACCCAATTTCCAAAGCGTAGCCAAAGGGGCAAAGGAAGCCGGCCCATATACTTAGCTTTTATCGCTCGACCCCAAAGGCCAGATCCAGAAAGCACCTCCAAAAATATTTAGCAACAAGAGACAAATTAAAATTAGCTAGATATTTTAGACCCCGGCCATTAAAATCACATGGCCTAGCAATCATATCCCATGCCACTAAATGCCAATGCCCAAAGCCATCACCATTGTTCCACAGAAAATCAGCAAAGAGTCTCCGAAGCGCCACGATGATAGAGATAGGAACAATAAATAAAGAGAACCAAAAGACAGGTATGCACTATAACACCGAGCTTACAAGAGTGTGCCTACCTCCCAGCAAGAGGTAATGGAATCCCCATCCAGAAATTCTACGCCTGACCTGTGTGACCAGCCATTCCCAATCAGCATGCTTAAGCCTAGTCGGCTTGATAAAATAACCGAGATATTTGAAAGCACAACAAAGCTCCTTTTGCTGGTAAGGAAGCAAATCGCCAATCTGCTCCAATAGAATAGGATCAACACAATTATACAAAAAATCTGATTTATGTGGGCTAATCTCTAAACCAGCAGCATTACAAAAACATATGGAGAGGTCCCGAAGGTGTTTCCATTCCCCCAGACATCCCAATCCAAATAAAAGCACATCATCAACGAATAATAGGTGAGTGAGATACAGGGCCGGAGCAACCTTAACGCCCTTGATGAGACCTTTCCTCTTCGCCTCAGAGATTAAGAGACTTAGACCTTCCATAGCGAGAATAAAAAGATACGGAGACAGGGGGAAACCTTGCCGCAAGCCCCTATCCCCACCGAAAGTGGCAGAAGGTGAACCATTCACAAGGACTGAATAGTTAGCAGATGTTACGCAGGACATAATCCAATTCACTAAATGGAGGGGAGTACTAATCTGATAAGAGTGAAGCGAAGAAAGGTCCAGTCAAGCCTATCATAGGCTTTAACCAAATCAACTTTCAGTATCAAGGATGGCGAATGCTTCATATGTATAGAATGAACGCCCTCATGGGGAAGCCCCACCGCGTCTAAAAGTTGTCGATTCTTGAGAAAACCAAATTTCTCATCAGAAATTCCCACGGCCAGATAGGGCTTCAACCTTTCAGCAATAATTTTAGAGATGACTTTATACATAAGATTACAGAGTGAGATAGGGCTAAAATCCCCGAAATCCACAGGTTTGTCCACTTTAGGAATCAAAGTAAGGTAGGTTGCATTAAGCAAGGCCAGAACACAGGCTTTTAACCAGGAGTCCTCCACCGCAGCCGTGACCTCTTTCCCAATGAAGGGGAAGAAGTGGAGAAAAAACTCCACAGTCCAACCATCTGGACCCGGAGACTTGTCTTTAGTGAAAAGCTTCAATGTGCTCAACACATCCGCTTCCTCAACAGGTCTACCAATAACCAAACTAGCTGCATCATCAATCATGCGGGGAAATAATTTGGTTAACTTAAGCTGGTCCTACAAATTCCTCGTCGGGCCAAGGCTGTAAATACTCTTAAAATGCTGAACCGTAGCATCACTAAGGTGAGACTGCTCATAAATTATCTGGCCCTTCTCACTAGTCACCTCCCAAACCGATTTCATAATGCAGCGATGATTGGCAAAGCGGTGAAAGAATTTCGTATTAGAGTCACCCACCTTGATCCAGATCGCCCTACTCTTTTGGCGCCAGGTTTCTTCCTGCAAACCCAACAAATGTGCTTCCTTAAGTTCCAGCATACGGAAACTTTCAATAACATCAGGCTTGAAAGATGAGGAATCAATCTCCAAGGATACCCACTGTAGCTCCTTATCAATCTCGTCACATCTAGCAGTGTTAATAGCTTTCTTCTTCTTTTCCCATGAACATACCTCCTTCCGGAGATAACCAAGCTTTCAGGTGAGGACATAGATAGGAGATCCTTCAAACCGCCTGTCACAGGAAGCCCAGACACATTTGACAAAATCAATGAACTCCAAATCCCCCAGCCATATAGGGTTGAACTTAAAAGGAAAAACCCCAATCTGTGCATCAAAATCCAGTTGAAGTGAGACCACCTTATGATCTGAGAAACTAGTTGAGAACGACCATGAGCGGAACCTACCAATCGAGGCACAAAGGTCATTGGCCATTAGGAATCGATCAAGACGTTTCGAAATACCATCTCAGCTAGCACATCCATTCGACCAAGTAGAGACCAATTTAGGAGGAACCACATCTACCAAGTTGGCCCCAATAAAGAGGTCATTGAAATAATTCATAAGGGGGTCCACTGTCCTTCTGAAGCCCCAAATTTCTGCCTCCGACAGAGTCAGGTTTAGATCACCCCCCAGGATAAGTCCCGAGTCCAGTAACAGACCAGCATCAGAAATATGATCCCAGAAAACGTGACGATCATGGTATGGGGTGTAAACATTAAGCAGACGTAATGGTCTGTCAAAACCCCGAAGAGTTCCAATAGCCAAAATACCTGTACAAGAGTGATACGTCCTAAGGTTAGCAACCTCAGGATTACAGGCCGTGAGAAAGCCCCCGGATAATCCCGACAAGTCCACAGCTGAAGCCCGCCAACCCAGCTTCAGACGTAAAAAGAACTGCAAAGAATCAGCCGCTGATAGCATAGTTTCTTGCAGGAAAAGAATGGCTGGTTTAAAGGTGTCCAAAAAAGATTTCAAAGCAGCACACTTAGGCCCGCTGCAAAGGCCACGGATGTTGAGAGTTGTAATTAACATGGAGGAACAAAATCAGAGGCCTCACAAGCTCTAAGGGCCGTAATGTGGTTCAAGGGAGAACAATCCTGCGAAAGATGGGAAAATCCCCCACCATCGTCAACAGTGGAGAACAACGGGTTAGAACAAGATGACAGAATATCAGAGGAGCGCGCCAGATGCTTCTTTAAGTGCTGGGGTTTTCGAACTGTGACATTTCCCCGCATAATAGAGGAGATAGGTAAAACCCCATCATCCCCAAGGTCACTAGCAAAATAAATAGGTAACGGTTGTGTTGTGGATAAGTCAGGACCTGTGGGGTGAAGATCCAGCAAAGGGTCTTCGGTGTGGTCAGGCACGGGGGAAGTAAACAGTACAATCCCTAAAGGGTGATGCTCTGGGACTGACAAATTAGGGGCTAGGCAGTCAATATGAGAAGCACCCTCTTCTACCGAATCTAGGAGGTGAGGAGGAACAGTTCCAAAAGAGAGAGGGCAAGGTGGCTCAGGGGAGAGGTGAAAAACATCCAGTGCCTCAAAGATTTCCTTCGAAGGTAAAAACTTAGGTATAGTGGGCAGCAATTTATGAAACATACCTAGAACTTTGCGTGCCGAACTCATATCCAGTGGAAGTTCACACTGGAGCGAATCCTCGCCACCATCCAACAGAGACGGGCCTTTGTGAGACAACATCCGCTGAGTAGAAGGACGGCAAGAGCAAAAGTCCCTTGAATGGCCTAAACCCTTGCATTTGAAGCACTAAAACGACACTTTCCAATATTCCAACAGCTGAATGAAGGAGCCACCCTCCCAGATGATTTTGAGTTCAGTAAGAAGCCCCTCCTTGCAATCAATATCCACCAACATTCTGGGGGAATTCCGCTTCGACCCCACTAGGGTATCCTCTTCTATCAAAATCAGGCGGCCGATAGAGTTTGCCACTGCTGTAAAACCCTTGAGGTTCCAACACTAGAGGGGGAAGTTAGATAGGATTACCCATAGATGACGACGATTTAAAACCTCCCTCTTAGGGTCAAAAGCAGTGTGCCATCTCTCTAGCACAAGAGAACCCATACCCAAAATCCAGTATCAGGATTCCATAGCCATCCTATCCTCCTCAAAAAGGAAAAGAAAGAGAAACCAGTCGTTCAACAGCTGAAGAATGGGGGGAATGTTATTAACCACGACCTTCCACTTTAGATGAACCCAGGACAGGATTTCATCCTTGGAGGGATTTAAATATTCGAATTTTTTGATAAGAGCGTGCTTGCTCAGAGCCGAGACCATATCGAAGGTTACATCTTTACCTAACACACAGAGTGGGCGACCCTTCCTAGCTTTTTCAAACTGAACAGTAGCAGGCCTTTTCGAAGGTAATGACAAGTTTTCCATAGCATAGTCGGGCCAACTAGGGTTTGATGGAGATCCCTTCCCCCAAGGGGAGGTTTTAGTCCCATCCCAAGTATCAATGGAGTGTAGGGAGACTGGTCATGGGTTAACCATCACTGCCACCTGTGGGTTAGTCCTAAACGCAGGCAACCGGGAACCGCCCATAACCCCATTCTCCACATAAGTCACATCATCATTACCCATCAACAACCAGAGGACTTAAAAAACAGTGACAGACACAAGTAAGAAAACCCCCGGGATACCCGGCAAAAACGATAGGGAAGAGATAGGACCTGGAATTAAAATACTAATTCCCACTAGATTATACTGGTTGGTACTGGGCTTGTCCGGGAGACAAACTTGACTCCAGTCCCAGCTGCCTGCCGACATGGAAAACAAAACCATAGCAAACCCTCGAAAATACAAACCACCACCTACATGTACAGAGACTTCGACGTGAGAAAACCAGAACAAGGAAGAACATAAGGCTCATGGCCAAGTACAAACCGCCATGGGAATGCCCTCCTCTTGTCCATTCTCAAAGTGACTAGCATGTTATCTTCATGGTCTTTCTAAGATTCATTCAAACATATTTTGTTCATATATATATATATATATCTAAAGTCAAAACCTTCTGATCACTTTTTCCCTTAACCACTAGCAGTTAAGATATCGATTCTAAATTCGAATAGAACTACTGATCCGACATATATATATATATATATAATACAAAAGATAGTGAGCAGCGAGGTCTGGCTCTCTCCTCCATGGAGGTCGCCTGCTTCCAAAATATGCAACAAAAATTGAGGAATGAAGCGCAACTAACTTAGAGGAATTGCTAAAAACGGCTTAATAAAATATACATGATTAAGGCTGCCGCTTGGGCGGTCAGGGCTTGGCCCAGCCGCCCCTCCTTTCCCTACTTGTTCGGATTGGATACCATGGAAGATTGGGATCGGAATGCTTCAGGCTGCAGGAAAGAGTCGGATGTTCGTGCAGCACGGGGAGGGATTGAACCCGCGATATGAAGAGGAGGTCCACTCTGTGCCGGTTTCTCCCAAGCCGGATTCCTCTTCTTGTTGTTCATGCGAATAGTCCGGATGTTTCCCAGGAGCTGTGTAAGGAATTGAAGGAAATAACCAATCTGAGGGTATGAAGATGAAGGGATTTCTTGTTTTCTGGCCGGTAGTTCCGGACTTATTGTGAAGTCTAGCTCAGAGAACTGGCCGAGGCAGGATTTGAACTTGGGATCGAGTAGTTCATGTGATGAGACTTATGGATACATGCCCTGCACTGCAACTGCTCTGGGAAGATTGTTCTTGACGGCAATGTATGGATATCTCCTGTACGTGTCGGCATCTTTTATGTCCAACGGAAGTGAGCTTCTGCTGTCTGTGATGGGGCCTGGTATTATCGAAGGCTTGTTTCTGCCGATTCTTGGAGCTTCTCCAGACGCTTTGCTTATTCTCGATCGAATATTTGTCCAGTCCTACAAGTTTCTTTGACAGTCTTGGAACAACATTTACCTTTCTTGAATCGGTTGATCTCGATTTCAAGATTTGCAGATTTCTTCAATCTGCTCCTCGTCCTGCGAGCCGGTCGCGGATCTTAAGCTGTGATCACCAAGATCGATGCCGTTTCTGACTCCGCCACCGCCACCGCCCTTGCTGGAGATCTTGGTTTCAGGGACGCTCGGCTTGCTTCGGCGGACTGCTTCAGCGAAAATGGGGTTTCTCTAGCTGCTTTTTCATCAGGGGTTTGCTTGCTGGCTATTTTTGCCGGTTTGGGAGGTCTACCGTGTCTGCTGCTCTGTCCACAGACATGGATCTTCTGCTTCCTCCAATGAGGGTTTCGGTTTTGACGGATCTATATCTTTCTGTGAAGGGTCTGCTGCAAAGTGAGCTATGGATGGTCAGCTTCTTTATCTGTTCTTCTCTCTGGGTTTCTCTTTTTGTTCAGCTCTTTATAAGCTGTTGTTTCTGCTTATATGGGACAGAAATATGTGAAAATGTAGGGATCCTTGTTGATTCTACTACATGTGCAATATGTAATTTTAATCATCTTTTTGAAATAAAATTACGGACTTTTTCCAAGGAAAAAAAATATATATACATGATTAAAATTATATATAAGAAAGATTAAAATTAAAATTTTATAGTTTTTTTATTTATTAGATTTGAATTTAAAATTTAAAATTTATTTAAAAATATATTTGAAATAAACAATTTATTAATTAAATTAAATTTTAATAATTTATTAATAAATATAATTAAATTAACTTTCAAAATAATTTTAATAAAATTTATATCATAAATATTAAAAAATAAAACTTTCTATAATAATCAAAATTATTAAAATCACATTAATTGTATCAATAAAATTTGTTATCATGTTATTAAACATTGTTTTATTAAAATCAAATAAAAAGAGTATTAAAAAAATTATTATGCTTGGTAGATAAAATTATACTCTCTTTCATAACAAATTTCAAGCAAATGCATATGTACGTGAGCTCCATTACACGAGTATAGTATTATTTAAATTGTAATTTATTTTAGGTTTAAAATAGATTTATATTAGTTTTTTTTTATAATATATATTTTATTTTATTTTATATTTTTTGGAATTAATGTAAGTTTAAAGATTAAAAGATTTAAAATATATTTATATTTATTTTTTATTTTTTTATTTTTTATAAAAAAATTATATATATTTTTATTAATATTATTTAAATATATATAAATTAAAATTAATTTTAAATTATAATAATTATCATGTTATAATATTTATAATTTTTCTTAATTTTTATAAAAAAATTTAAATGTTTTGGATAGTTATATAAAAGTGGTTTGTTTTTTCTAAATCATTTCAAAATCTTAATTGTTTCCTATTTGAAGATTTCTATCTAGTATCAAATTAAGAATTAAGAAAATTAAGATTTAAAAACATAATTAAGAATTAAGAAAATTAAGACTTAAGAACATAATTTGTTAAAGTTTTGATGAATCAAATCCAAAACAGTTGTTTCTTATTTGAAGATTTCTATCCAGTATCAAAATAAGAATTAAGAACATAATTTGTTAAGCCTTAAATATTTAAGAGTTAGGAACATAATTGTATAAAGTTAGATAAAAAACTAGTTAATCAAATCATAAACAAAAGTGCTTACAATTCAATGGCAAGTAAGTTGTTTTTATAATAGGAGGAAATAAATCTTCATGTGTAATGTTGTGTCTCTATATAGATTACTCATCATTACAATATATTTAAATATATATGTTTTTTATTAGATTAGTATAATGAATAATTTTAGTTTCTCATTTTTATATGTTTAAATTACATTTGTGAAATGTTAATAATGCAATTCTCATATTTAAAGAAATAACTTTAGATTTACTACATTTTCTATATATTTAAATTGTATTTGTGAAATAGTAATAGTGCAATTTCCTAATTCATATAGTTTTATACTATATACATATGAGTTATTTGACTAATACTCTCTATGCTTACTCTCTATACTTGCATCTATTGGAGCATTATTTCCAAATGTTTAGATTGTAATGGAAAAAAATCATAACCACAAAATTTAACTTAACAAATTTTTTCTACATCAATTTTAATTAAACAATACTAAATTGTAATTATTAAATTCATAATTGTTGAAATTTAAATTTAAAAAAAAAAATTATTTCTAAATATCTTAATTAAAATAACCCCATCATAATATCGGGTATTCATCTTTGGACCATTGTTAAGAACTTAAAACAATCATTGAAAATTTACAATCATTTTATGAGTGCAATTTTATTGCATAATGCAATTATAGAAATTAAAATTATAAATATTTAATAAGAAATTTCATTCACTCATAAATCTAATAAGATGGTTGTTAACTCAAAATTCTTTAGGTTACCCTAAGTAAACATCATGGGTGGGCATTCATATCCTAATATTCTTGGTTGAATGACTCAAATGTCACACAACATCAACAAGTTGAAATAACTTTAAATTATAACCAGCATAGATCCATCTTAAACCTGTATATATCAAGCACCGAGAGGGATCCAATTTCTTGAGGTGTATTTCTTTTTTTAAATTTAAACTCAAGAAATTTGATCTCTCTTGATTGATAGATCTTGTTTAAGTTTTAAGTTTTTATTTTATAAACGAACATCTATTTTTTAATTACTTTTCATAATATTTTATTTTTGGACCAAAGTGGAATTTTTTAAATACTTTCCATAATTTTTTTATGAGTGGACATGAATTTTTTTAATTATTTTGTTAATAACAAACATTACATCACAAACGCTACAACATCTCCCCATACTTACTTTACTTTATGTTACTTCTTTTTACTTTACTTTACTTGCTTTTTTTTACTTTACTTCTTTTTACCTTACTTTACTTTACTTACTTATTTTTATGCACAATCACCTTTTACGTTTTATTAGATGTAACGCTACATTTTTACGTTTTATTAGATGTAACTACATGACGTTAGATCTCCCCCATACTGAGTTGTAGAGCACCTCGTTCCACTTGGTGCAATAAAAAACAAGTTGAAATAACTTTAAATTATAATATTTTTTATTATAGAAGGTGGTAACACATTGGGTAAAACAAAGTGTTTGTCAATCTGCTCTACAATTTTGTTTTTGTTTCATAGTTTTGAGAGTTACTTTTGATCAATTAAAAATGAATTTCTTTATTTCTTTATTTTTTTTAATGTATTTTGGTGATCTTTAAGTGAATATGAATATTGAAGATTTATCATTTTTATCTTTTTCTTTTTTACATCTATGAATATTTAAAACAAGATTTGTCATTTTTATCTTTCTCTTCCTTCCATCAAGGTTTTTTTTGGTAATTTTTTATTATCTAACCCAAGTTCTATTTTTCATTAAAAAAAAATTGATCTTTTTTCTAAAACAAGATTTGTCATTTGTATCTTTCTCTTCCTTCCATCAAGGTTTTTTGGTACAATTTTTATTATCTAACCCAAGTTCTATTTTTCATTAAAAAAAAAATTATCCTTTTTCTAACACTTATTTTAAGTAGAATTCTCTTGAACTTTATTTAACTTTAAGCATTTTTTAATATAATAAATTTTCATATTTTTTTTAAATTTCTATTAATTTCTTTGGATATAAAGATTTAAAACCACTTTTTTTTATATGTATTTATATATTCAAAATGTGTTTTTGCAAATTAAATTTCATGATTTGCCTTCACTTTTATGGCACTGTTGTTTTGAAATATGTTTTCTTACTTTCATTTTCTTTGGATGTTAAATGATAAGAATTATCACTAAATGTACTTTCCCATCGTTTGCTAACTAATAAAATGGAGAGGTGGTATTTTGGTATCTTGTTCCCTAGTTTGGTTGATCCATTATTTTGAAATCAAGTAATTATTTGATTGTAAGTGTTATCTTATTTTTGTTCTCAATTTTGACCAACTTAGTTTTTATAGTATTTTTTTTTAAACAATTTTTTTTTATAATTTTAGATATTTAAGAAAATCATTAAGATGGATAAATTTGTAATTTTGAATATTGTATAAATGTTACTGCAAAAATATATTTAAGAAAAAATTAACAAATTTTATATATGTATATATATATAAAAGAATTATCCTTTGATTTTATTTTATTTTACCTATTGTCATTTTATTTTTACTTATTAATAAAAAATTATTTATTACGTCGAGAGGCGCTCTACAATCTAGTATGGGGGAGATCTTGTAATGTGATGTAACGTTTGTAACATGTCGGCCAAAAATAATATTTCCCATTATGATGAAGATGTTGTAATGTTATGTAATAATGTAACGTTTGTAATATTAAATAAAAAAAGTAATAAATTTTATGTCGATCATAAATAATGTAACATTTGTAACGTTTCGTTTGAAATACAATCGCTATATAATACATGAAAACAACAAAAGAGGAATAAATCTCACATCTCCAGGATTAAATCTCGCTACTATTAAATCTCGCAGCTCTAGGATTAAATATGATCAGGTAAATCTCGCTACTATTAAATCTCATAGCTCCGAGATTAAATCTCGCAGCTCCATCTCTGCATCCCTCCTCCCACTGCGTAGCCCTCCTCCCAATACACATCCCTCCTCCCACTCCACCTCCACCTCCCACTGCGCAGCCCTCCTCCCACTGCTCCAGCTCTCCTCCCACTACACCGCGTCCTCCCCACTGCGCAACCCTCCTCCCACTGCACCTCCTCCCCATTGCGCACTCCTCCCCTCCCTCCACTCCTCCACTGCACTGCGTCCTCCCACTGCACCGCCCTCCCACTGCACTGCATCCCTCTCCACTGCACTGCGACCTCCCACTACACTGCCCTCCCACTGCACCGCAGACCTCCCACTGCCCCGTGTCCTCCCACTGCACCGTAGCCCTCCCACTGCACCGCAGTCGTCCCCACTGCGCAGCCCTCCCACTGCACTGCAGTCATCTCCCCACTGCCCCATGTCCTCCCCACTGCGCAACCCTCCCCTCACTCCACTCCTCCCCTCCCGCCGCTGCCTGCACCTACAAATGCCATACAATATAATATTAAAATTTAATATAAAATAATTTAAAATATTGACATACTCATGCCATATAATATAATATTTAAAATATATCGATTATATTTTAAATTAAAATCATTTTAAAATTATATTTTTTTAAATTATATTTTAATTTTAAATATAGTTTATATTTTAATTTAAAATATAGTTTATATTTTAAATTTAAATAATTTTAAATATAAATATTAAATTTAAATTTAATATTTATATTAAATTTAGGTAGGTCACAGGTATATATATAAGTTCTTTTTCATGTATAATATGAACTACCTATGGTAGAATGGTAAGGGTGTTGGGATAATGGGCATGAGGTCCAAGGTTCAATCCTCCCCGATCACCTTTTTGCCTTGAAAATATAGAGAATTTTGTAAATACATTGTAAAGTGAGTTTTATATTTGCATAGATTTCAGTGTATCGGGTTTTTTAATTGCATAATTATCAATGTAGTTGTTTTTCCAAGGATGCATTGATTTCAGTGTAGATTTCCTGGATGCATAAATTTTAGTGTGGAATTCATTGCTACATAAATGTCAGTGTATATGTTAATGTTTGACATTTTTGGTATAGAGTCTAAACTAGAAATGGCATATGTGCATGCGGAAGATGCTATGAGACAAACGGGAGAAGGAAGCAAATCTTACGAAATGAAAGCAAAGAACGAGAAGAACGAAGAAAACAAAATGCAAATTGTCAAAAAGAATTTTGAAAAAGACAGTTGGATGAAATGACGGCAGAAGAACGAGAAGAACGAAGAAAACAAAACGCAGATCGACAAAAAGAATATCGAAAAAGAAAGTTGGACAAATTGACATCACAACAATGAGAAGAACAAAGAAAACAAAACGTTGATCGACAAAGAGTGTATCGAGAAAGAAATTTGAAGCAATTGGAAGAACAAAAAAATCATTTTGTAGAACAACAAATAAATCAAAATGTACGAAATGATAGTAGAAGTGACAGTAGCAAAAGAAGAAGAACGAAGAAAAGAAAACGCAGATCAACAAAAAGAATATCAAAAAAGAAAGTTGGACGAATTGACATCACGACAAGGAGAAGAACAAAGAAAATGAAACGTTGATCGACAAAGAGCGTATCGAGAGAGAAATTTGAAGCAATTGGAAGAACAAAAAATTCATTCTGCAGAACAACAAATAAATCAAAATGTACGAAATGATGAAATGACAGCAGAGGTGACAACAGAAGTGACAGCAACAGAAGAAGAAGAACAAAGAAAGGAAAACGCAGATCGATAAAAAGAACATCAAAAAATAAAGTTAGACGAATTGACAGCAGAAGAATGAGAAGAACATAGAAAACAAAACGTTGATTGACAAAGAGCGCATCGAGAGAGAGAAAGTTGAAGCAACTGGAAGAACAAACAAATCATTTTGCAAAAAAACAAATAAATGTAAATGTATGGAATGACGAAAGGACAACAAAAAAGACAGTATCAGAAGAAGAAGAACCAAAAAAACAACACACAACTCAATAAAAAGAATATCAAAAAAGAAAGTTAGACGAATTGACAGCAGAAGAACGAGAAGAACTAAGAAAATGAAACGTTGATCGACAAAGAGCATATCGAGAGAGAAAGTTGAAGCAATTGGAAGAACAACAAATAAATCAAAATGTAGAACGACAAAGACAACAAATAAATCAAAATGTAGAACGACAAGCGGTTCCAAATACTAATATGGTCCGAGATAAGGAGATTGAAATTGACGATAATATATCGGTACCATCTAAAGAAATGTATACTAGACATCGCAAATTTCATGAACGAATTGATCAATTAGCAGAAGTGCAAATGTGTCATGTCTACCAGGAGTCATATGCTGGAGTACACATACGTAGTACAAGTACAGGTCCAATGTGCTTGCGATGTCTGAGAAAGGGATCTAATCACAGATTCTCAGCTAATAACCACATGGATCCAGGATCTCAACCGCATGTCCTTCAAGATCTCACACAAGTTGAAGAGATGTTGATAGCACATGCAAGTCCAATTTTACAGGTGATGCATTCAATAGGTGGACAATACAAATATAGAGGACACACCATTAGTTTTCCACAAGAGATTAAAGATGTTGCTAAGACATTGCCACGACATATTAACAACTTGGACTTAATGGTCGTTGTGGGAAAAAAAGGACAAGGATCCATTTATGATTTCACTGTTAGAAAACAAAGATTTATGGATGCATTATTATATAAGATTCAAAATGATCCATATTATCGAAATGTTCGAGTTGATTATGAGGCAATAGAAGAGTTACCCGAAAATGCAACAGATGTCTCACATATGCTTAATTCTATTACTCTTCTCGATATTGACGACGACACAGAATTTGCAATGTTGGAAGGGATACCAAGAGTTGATGATATGTTGGACGGTTTACAAACAACTTCTTTTGCATCAAGGCTTCCAAGTGCACCACGAGAGATATAAATTATTAAAGCATGGGAAAATAATCCTAATCTGGATGAAAATAACACAAATGATGAATCGACTGATGTACTTAACTGGTATGGCATTGGCTCATCTCCGATTAATGAGTATAACACTATTGTATTATTTGATATGGCATTTCCAGCATTGTTCCCTAAAGGAGAGGCTGATTGGTTACAACCGCGAATGCAAAATGTCCATCTACATGAGTATGCAAAACATCTTCTCAGATATCATGATAACCGATTTGGAAGGCACCCTCGCTTCAGATATTTTTTACTAAATATCATAATGAGACATCGTGCTCAAGCTTCCTCAACAGTTTTTGTCAAAAAAAATATTAGTGAACTACCCACAACAATGGAAGAGTTACGAAAACATTTACAAAATCTTCTAGATTCAAGATTGGGAGAAAGATTAATGAGATTTGGAACAGTATTAAGAGGCACACGTGCATATTGGAGCAAGTGTCGTCAAGAGTTCTCTGACTTAATTCAACAGATAGGTTGTCCGACAATATTCTTCACACTAAGTACAGCGGATATGCAGTGGCCTGATTTGCATAAATTAATGCTAGTCACAAGTCCTACAGATCCACGTGAAGTGAGAAAATGGTGACGTCAAAATGTAATTGATAATCCTCACATCGTGGCACATTATATGCACTTGAGACATACAATGTTTCGAGAAGAGGTTTTCGAACATTTTAATCAAGCTACAGATTATTGGAGTCGCTATGAATGGCAACATCATGGATCTCCTCATGTCCATGGGTTTCTTTGGTTAAAAAATGCTACCAACATGGACACTCTGAATGGGGATGATCCTAGAGAAGTTATATCTGCAAAAAAGTATTTCGAAAAATGTGTGCATGCAATAAATCCACGTGAGGGACATCAACGAAAGATTCAAATTGGAGATAATGTAGATGATCATCCTGGTGTAAAAGGCACAGAACAAATATTTCAATCAGATCCAATGACTGATTATGAAGAACTTCTTAACTGTGTTAAGCGTCATATTACCTGCAATGAGAGAATTTTTCTTCGAAAGAAGGGAGGAAAATTGGTATGTCAGTACCACGCACCATGGGATCTATGTGACCAGTCAAAACTTTACATTGATGAACAAGGAGAAAAAAAGTATGAACCTAGACGAAATGATGACAGAGTGAATACACACAATCATGAAACACTTATGATGTGGAGGGCTAATATAGATTGACGGCCTGTACTTTCCAAGCGCGTCATTACCAATTACATAGCAAAATACGCTGCTAAATCATAAAAGGGATCTGAAACTTTCCACACAATATGTTGATGCAGGTCTCTTCTATCTAGAATCCTAACGAACCAGCAGCACGTGCATATAAAAATTTGTTGTGTGAATCCATTGTTGATAGGGACATTGGTGCACAGGAGACATGCCATATGCTTCTAGATCTTCCTCTTTCAGAATGTAGCCATCGTTTTGTGGTTCTAAATGTTGGTATGAAGGTTTTCAAACAAGTACAAGTTGAAACATATAATGTTGACAATGATAATTCTCTGATTAATGCATATACTAAGCAACCAGAGAATATGGAGCAACTTACATTGATAGATGTTGCAAAATATTGGTCATATGAAAAACGTCGACGAGGGGGAAAATGGTTACCATGAAGTAATGCATCTATTGTATGGGTGTTTCCTAGATTTAACTCTATTCCTGATAAAAAAGATGAGAAGTTTATCGAATTCTGTTGGTTAGAGTTGGTTTTGTACTTGAAACATTTCGTGACTTTCGAAGAGATATAGGCCACACATCTGATGAAATAGTACAGAATTGGAAAAATTTACAATATATACCTTGGCATGTTGATCGCAAACCTGTGCCTACATATGCTCAAGTTGAATCTGACGAAGAAGAAGAATGTCCAAATCCTCAAAGATATTCCAAGCAACATGAATGGGAGATCATATGTGGATTATATAAAAATTAATTTATAAATTATAATGAGTTTGAGATGCTTGGAAATAGGGATCTTGATCATATGAATGATTGGAACACTGCTTTTGTAGATGAAGAGACCTCCA
The DNA here is from genome assembly GCA_027924585.1 of Larix kaempferi. Lineage (NCBI taxonomy): Eukaryota > Viridiplantae > Streptophyta > Pinopsida > Pinales > Pinaceae > Larix > Larix kaempferi. The sequence continues at coordinate 106,344 of BSBM01001770.1, forward strand.
GTCGTGCAATTCATTTCATCTCTGATATGCAAAAATTGAAAACGATTTCTACTAATCAACATGCAAAGTCTTACTCAATTGATAGTTTGGGGAATAAGCAAAGAATAGCATACGATGTTATCCTTGAGCATTATAGAATGGGTGTTGATCCACTACGCATGATAATCCAAGGAAATGTAGGTACCAGAAAGTCATATTTGATTGGAGCCATCAAAAATACACTTGAAAATCTCTCGTATCCAGGGAAAATTCCATTACTTCTTCTAGCTCCTACAGGGGTGGCAGCTTTCAACATATCCGTAATAACAGTTCATTCTGCACTTCATATACCGATCAAAGAAATTAATAATTTACGAGGACCAAGTTTAATTAACTTACAGGAAGAGTTGAGGAATGTTAAATATATTTTGATCGATGAAATGAGTTTTATTGGAAAAAATCTATTAATCAAAATATATTCAAGACTTCACCAAGCCTTCCTAGAAAATGCTAATATACCTTTTGGTGGAAGATCAATTATATTGGTTGGTGATTTGGGACAATTGCCACCTGTCATGGATAAGCCTGTATATGCATCAGAAGGTATTGCAAAAGAATTGTGGAACACATTCACAACAGTTGTGACCCTCGATACTGTGTTTCGACAAAATGGACAAAGCAATGAACAAATATTTTTTCATAATTCGTTAATGAATATTAGAGATGCAATTCCAACCATAGAGGATTGGAAATTACTGGTGACTCGTACAGATACTTCCGTACATGCTACAATGAAAAATTCCTTCGATAAGGCGATACATTTGTATGCGACAAATGATGATGTAAACTGTCATAACAAGCGTTTATTAAGAAGCCTAAACTGTGCCATTGCGACCAGTATTGCTACATCTGTAAGAAGAAACTATTCTATGGAAGGAGATGAAGAAGGGTTGGAACTTGAATTACTTATAGCCATAGGAGCAAGGGTAATTCTCACATCAAACCTATGGACTGATGCAGGACTCGTTAATGGTGCTCTTGGAGTTATACAACAAATTGTATATAACCTAGGAAGTTCGCCTCCAGAACCACCCACGTATGTTTTAATTAAATTTGATAATTATGTGGGGGGTACCATGGGATGAATCGTTTCCTCAAGTTGTTCATATTACATCTATCGAAAGAGGTAATAAAAAACAACTTCCATTGAAACTCGCTTGGGGTTTAACAATCCATAAGTCACAAGGATTGACATTGGAGAGAGCTACTATTAATATTGGAAAGCAAGAGAGGCAGGGTATGACATTTACAGCAATTTCTCGAGTTAAATATTTGGCAGGTCTACGATTTCAACCTCCATTCTCATATGATCGATACGAGAAGATGTCAAAACTACCAGGTGTGAAGATAAGAAAAGATGAAGAAGATAGATTGAGAATGATCACGATGTGAACCATATTCTCATGTATTTAATCCTTACCAAATTATTTTCTTTATTTTCTAGTTTAACAATTTACTCAATCCTTAATACTTATTACATACATTATGATAATCCTCATAATTCTATTTGTGTTTTCAAGTTAACATGTTCCTTACAATGTTGATCAAACTCCAATTTTGTGTCACCGCCCATGGCTGGAACTAGCCTAGATCCAAATCCTAGGCTCTATCAAGCGCCGAGAGGGATCAAATCTCCCGAGGTGCAAGCCTCTTCTCAGGTATTGCACTCAAGGGGAAGTTTGCACCTCAGTATATTTGATCTCTCTCGGCATTTGATAGAGCCTATGATTTGGATCTAGGCTGGTTTATGTATAATTAAGGAGAAATCACAAAATTTACATTTCAACTTTTTTTTATTGTACTCAATTAAGGGAAGTCTTCTTGGGCAAGGTTGAAGCACTTTTAAATAAATTTGCAAGGTCGAAAATTCCTCGTCCTAATGGCTAGACTATTGAATTTTTCTCTAAGTTCTTTGACATTGTTGGTAGAGATTTACTCGAGGTGGTGGAAGAATCTAGAAGGAAAGGGTATGTTTCTCGATCATTAAATTCTACATGTATTGCTCTAATCCCAAAGAACTCCAAGTATGAGTCTTTAAATGACTATAGGCCTATATCACTTTGCAACTTGGTCTATAAAATCATCACTAAGATTATATCCAACATGATCAAGCGAAATCTTGCAGAATGTATGTAAAAGGAACAATTTGGCTTTCTATCTAACAAGCAAATATTGGATGCTATAGGGGTTACCCAAGAAAGCTTGCATTCAATTAAAACCAAGAAATTGAATGCTCTGATACTAAAAATGGACCTAATAAAAGCTTATGACATAGTTGATTGGGTGTTTTTAAGGTTGTTTCTTCTTCAAATTGAATTTCCTCTAGAAGTCATTGATTGGATCATGTCCAGCATCATTACTTATGCCAGGTTTGTTGTTCTTATAAATGGTTCCCCCACAAATTTATTCAAAATCACTAGAGGGCTCATACAGGGATGTCCATTATCTCCTCTACTATTTCTTTTGGTGATAGAATGCCTTAGCAAAATTATAGGGAATGATTAACAAGATAAAAAACTAATTGGTGTTAAGGTTCCTCATTGCATTACATCACTCACTTATTGTTTGTGGATGATGTTATTATTTTTGGGATTGGTATAGAGGAGGAATGTAGTACTTATAATGATATTATTAATTTATTATGTACTTCTTCAAGGATGGAGGTAAGTGTATAGAAATCTTGACTCTTACATAATGTTGTAAAGGATGAATTTTTAGCTCAGGTTTTAAATATTTTTCCATATTATTTGGAGCCCATTGATAAGGGGTTTAAGTACTTCGGATATTTTTTGAAACCTAATTGTTATCATATAAAGGATTGTATGTGGTTACTTAGAAATGTGGAAAAGAGAATAAATTGTTGGTTGAGTGGCTTTCCTTGGGGGTAGATTAATTTTAGTAAAGGTTGTTCTTGAAAGCATTCTCATTTATTGGATGTCCCTGTCTAAGGTTCCCTCATCCATTTTGCACAGTATAAAGAAGAAAATGATGAATTTTTTATGGTCTAGGAATGTGGATAAAGGAAAATTACATTAGGTGCAATGGGAAAAAAATTGTTTTCCAAAAAATATGGGAGGATGGGGGATTAAAAATATGATTTGGTTCAGCTTGGCGCTAAGTCTTAAGAGCTTGTGGATAGGCCTATTTGGTACAGGCCTTTGAAATGATGTCTTTCGATCTAAATATTTAATGAAATATACAGTGGAAGAATGAGTTCCTAAGGAAATAAAATGAGTTTCTTTGGATTCTAATATATGGTGTGGATTTTCCAGGTCTTATACTTGGATGGGTTCATAGATATCATGGAAAATTGGTAATGGTGCTAAAGTGGTATTGTGGATTGATCCCTTCATTGAGGGTGACAATTTCTATAAACTCTCTTTTCCACTAATCTCTTATTTATCATATTTTGGCTTCAACAAGCTTGCTCATTTAAAAAATCCTTGAATTTTGGTATATATGCTTCTTCATATTGGTTATCAGCTTCACACTTGGGATTGACTGGTGAATTAGCACTTGAATGGTCTACTTATATTACAGGACTTAATCATCTTGGCATCAGACTTAAAGATGAGGAAGATTTAATGGTTTGGTCATGGAATAAAAAATCAGGTAATGTTAATGCAACAGATGCATATGAATCCATCTATGTTTCTTCCATTACAGTTGAGGATAAATGATGGTATAAGAGATTGTGGGAATGGTGCTTCCCATTAACGATACAATGCTTATCATGGCTTTGTTGGGAGAATTGTATCATGACTTGGGATAAATTAAACAAAAGAGTTATGGTTGGACCAATTATTTGTGTCTTATGTAAAATTGATGAAGAAAATGCAAAACATTTGTTTGTAGGCTATGTCTTTTGTAAAACAGTTTGGTCAGTAGTTCTTTTTGGACTCCACATTAATAATTGTTGCACTCTACCAACTCTAGAAAATAATTTTGTAGAAGGGATAAAAAGAATTTCCTCAATGCATAACTCTGTCATTTTTTGTAATGTGGGGTATATGGAAATCTAGAAATGCCTTGGATTTTAATAACATCTATTCGAATATTTTTATGGCGAGCCTAAAAATACTGAGATATTTCAAGGAATACTACAAAGCACTGGTAACAAAGCTTCCTTGTATCCTTCAGGATCATGTTTCTATGGATGGGATTCCATGTGGATATTCTGATGGGGCATCAAACAATGAATCATGTGGTGGAGACATGGTTTTAAAACTCTATGAAGAGAATTATTTTTTGCTATGGATGGGGATCTACTTCCAAAGCCGAATTATTAGCTCTCTGGGACTTTTAATGTTTGTTGTTGAGAGAGTTTATCTATCTGTTCATGTTTTTGGATATTCATTAAGGTTCATTATGGATTGGGCTGTAGTGAAGCTTCTCTGCAAGTTTATCTATTGTATCATTAGTGCTATAGAACTGGATAGCCAGCTTATAGAATCTTTCAACATGATCTCTTACAAGCACATATGCATAGAACTCAACACTCTGGCTGATAGTTTATCTAAAAAGGTTGTTGGGTTGACATAAAGTTATTATAACTTTGATTCTTATTTAGTATTAAATTATAATTTTTTTATTTTAAGAAGATAAATAAAATTAAAAATTAATATATTTTTTAAAATTAATATTTTAATATATATTTAAATTGATGTATATAAATAATTTTATATAATATCAAAATATCATATCAAAATTTTAATCATTAAAATTAAAAATTAATATAAAATATTTTTTAAATTTAATATTTTAATATGTATTTTAAATTTATATAAATCAACATAGATCCATGTTAAATCTGGATTTATCAAGTATTTAAAAAGATCCAATTTCTTGAAGTGTATTTTTTTTTATCTTATACTCCAAAAATTTGATCCCTCTCTTTCTTGATAAATTCAAGTTTAAATGAATTTAGTTTAATTACTTTTTATTTTTTATAATGTAATATAACATTAAGATATTTTAAACATTACTTTATCAACTGATTACAAATTGAGTAATTGTGAGCGTTATACTTCTATAAAATATAAATGTATGAAGATAAAATGATAGCAAATACGTACCTATTTAAAACCAAAACCAGTTTTCTCTATAAACATTGCCAATTTATAAGTTTTGTTTGATCAATAGTTTTAATGATGATATATTTCTAATTCTTTTCACAGAGAAATATCAATACTTACTATTCAGAATAGTTTTAATGATGATATATTTCTAATTCTTTTCACAGAGAAAATATCAATACTTAGTATTCAGAATCCAGAATCAAAATGTACATAGAGACTGTGAACTAGCCATGTGTTGTTCTTTTTCACCTATTCCTTTTACATTTCCAACAGAGGCATTTCAACATCACAAAAGGAAACTTAATGTAACAGGAAAAGAGCAAGGAACCATGCAATACCTCCGGGAGGAGGCTTTGCCAGCAGAGAGTTTCAAAACCAGCAAAATCTGTAGTCATTGAGAATCATTCCGTGAAGAAAACTTGAAAGTTCCAAACCTGTAGGCTCGCAGCTATCCTGTAGGATTGACTGGTGGCTAGATAAACGTTGCCCATATGAAAAGGAGGCAAGAAATAAAACAGGAAAAAACGACTGGCCCGATCAAAAGAGCTGTATTGAATCATGGTATAACAAAATTGAAGGAGGCAAGAAATAAAACAGGAAAAAACGAGGGTAGATTAGAGATTGACCAAATATTATTGACTGAAAGTTCTAAAAGAGGTTTTGGAAGTGTGCTGAAGCTCTGGCCGATTTATAATCAAACCCTTATGATTTGGGAGCTACAACTCTAAATAATGCCTGCGCCGAAAAAAAGGATTGGTAAGAAGACTTTGAACCATTGTTATTTTATTTCCCTCACAGGAATCGAATTTTTAGAACCAGAGGAGAATACGTTGCCATAGAGCACGATTTTCTAAATCGTGGTTCCTTGGTAGACTAGTGTAACGCATTTGGTAAATTTGTAACCTGTGAGTATGGTAGTTGGGTTTGTTATATACTTAACATTTGGATGATTGTTGGGCCATAGATAGTAGCATATGAGTGAAGGTATAAATCTGTTAGCAAACAGAGCATTGAAAGGTGGAGTACCCAAATGGATATGGAATCAATGCTTGACTAAGACCAGCAATAAGGCAGTCCAAAAAAATTAGAAATCGATCATGCAATCTAAGTTATATTCCTGTAACGTGTTAATTGTTTCTGTAGCTTCATTATGTTTCTGCAATACTATTTGAGTTCTGTAACATATATGAGAATTATTGGAAGTTTTACAGATTGAGAGAGAAAGAGAGAGAGTTTATGAAAGAAGTGAAGGAGGGATCTGAGGGCCTGCATTACCGTCATAAGCGTGACAAAAAAATTTAAAAAATGAACTTCTGGCGGATTAGAAAAGTGATCAGAAGCGTACACAGGTGATTAGGAATGGATTAAATAACTTTCGTCGGCAGCCCAGAAGCGGGCAATGGCTCAGTCATATGGATCTTTGGGTATAAGATTTGGCGTCTTGGTTTTCCAGACCTCGTCTATGTATTGCACAATCACCATGGACTCACAAACAGGTTTTCCATTGTGAATAAGCACCGGAATCTTCTTGTCAACAGGGTTCGATTGCAGCAGCAGCTCGCTCTTATTTTGCTTGTCATCTTCAATGAACTGGTAATCGATCCCTTTAAGAGCAAGTGCTATGCAAACCCTAAGCACAAACGGACTTTTCGACGTATTACTGTTAATTATTTTTTCAAACTATCTTTCATTTTTATTAATAAACTTGTTAAGATATATGTATGACTATATAAGTTGCCTGTCTTACGAATCGATTTTCTGTAATTTTATTTTATTTTTTTTTTTATATTGTTTTAGCATTGTCCTAAGGCCGAGACCTTTTTAGTGCTTCTCTCTAGCCTTTGTGTCCTTACCATTTTTGAATAATAAGTTGGTTTTGAACTAGGTTAATGAAGGAATTAACCCATCCACCCACAAGCATCAATGATTTATTAGCTACCAAATTTATCAAGCATCATCAATATATCATAGTATCAAATCTACCAAGCATCACCTATGGAATTTCACACACTCTTGCCTTTTAGTTATGGGGGCCTCTTCTCTAGAGAGTTTGAAAGTGCTCTCCTCACTCTACCACAGACTTGGAGCTACTAATTTTGGTAAGATGTTATTTTCAAAAAAAATTAAAATTTGATAATAATCTAAAAACAAATTTTAATAAAACTATTCTTTGTTTTTTCTTAAACATGAAATTGTTTTTGTTATTTTGATATTGAGCTAGACTTGTGACTTGGATAAAGGCATGGAAACAAGGTTTTGTTGTGGGAGGCTCCCAATCCCACTTTGTACACTTCCAATACTTCCAAGTTACAATTTATATGTCTTGTTTTTTTTTTAACAAGAACGGTTATGGGGATTATATTAATAAAGGAGTCTTAAAAAATACATAGAGAGAGTGTCTGGTTTTCCTCTGTGAGGGACCAGCATTCAAGATTTTATGTTATGTTTCTCTACTACTTCTCCTAATTCTACAAAGACTAATACTGCAGCTGTAAACCCTTACAAATTGTCCCAAGATAAGCTTGCTGAAGCAGAACATTACAAAAATTGGATGCAGGATCCATTAAAGTTTGATAAAAACCCAAAATTTAAACAACTAATTTCCATAGCGATTTCTAAGCTAATGCAAAAAGTGAAATATAACCCGCAAAATGTAGAGCCAGCGTGCTACATTACTTCTGTTGAGGACGAGGGGGTTCTGGACTTTCCATGGAATCATCAGGGTTGGAACTGGAGCCCGTAGTGTCATGAAACCCAGGAACGCAACGAGCCAGTTCTTCTCTGAGCCTATCAACCTTTCCTTCAACGTCTGTAATGTTTCTGTAGTTATCATCCACCTTGGAGTCTACATTGGAGATGTTGTTGGCTATGAAATCCACCGCTTCTGACATGGAGGTTATTCGACCTCTATGCTGAGAGTGTGTAGAAGGGTGAAGACTCTTGTCATATTCTTCTTAATATCTGCTACCTCAATACGAATCTTGTTCACCTGTGCTTCCATGGTTCTTTCCTCAGAGTTTTGGGTGGTAGAATGGGTGTCTAGGGCTTCAAGCTCGGCATCACACAAATTAAGGGATGTGAGGTCCACGAGGAGGGAGTGCAGAGGATGGAGGATCTCTTCTTCAGGAAAGGAGAGGCCGAAGGATGATAGCAGAGGCTGTTCGCAGAGCTTGCAGGAGAGCCGAGTCGAGGGAGAGCCAGAGCTCATGACCAGAGAAGGCACACAGCGGGTGGTGGAATGGGATTCCATACTTAGAGCGAGGTTTAACCAAATGCGAGTCTGAAAGCGTCGGGAGAGGAGATAAATTGGAGCGTGTGAGGTAGTGGGGGTAGATGGAGGGAGGCCATGTGAAGGCATTAAATGCCTCCATCTCCCCTCGTTCAGCGTGACAAGTGTTTTCATGCAAGGGATGGGGTGGTCGAGGCCTAAGGTGGTGGGAGTTATAAGAGGCATAAGTCGAGATGTAAGATGAGAGCCCCAAGGAGCTGGCGGGTTAGGGGATCCAACATTCAAAAGGTTCTTCGCCATCATAGGATAGTAACCCTGGACAATGCAGCACTCCTTTATTTTCCATTGTGTCGGCATGTTGATTGTTGGAGCGTAACACATGGAGAAAATTTAGGTTTTGAAAATCTCTGTTGATGAAATTGAGGATATGGTGATATTTATGGGAGGGAGTAGTGCGTTTCCTGATGATGTTACGTGCTTCTCGGACTATGAGGAGGGAGTCCCCAACAGCTGTCAACTCTTTTATTCCGACTGTGATGGCTACTTCCAAGCCTTTTAGCAAGGCAAGCCATTCAGCGTCATTATTGGTCTTTATTCCAATCCCCCATGCATAACTTTTCATTTTGTTTCCTCTGGGGTCGAAGATGACCCCTCCCGCGCCTGCCAACCCAGACAATTTATATGTCTTGTTGCTAACCTAATAACATTTTATTATTCGTGTGGTCTTAGTAATTGGTTGAAACAATTACTTTTACTCATGGGTAAAAAAGATTTTAAACAAGTTTAAAGTTGAAAGTGGTTTCTTCATAAAGCAGGAACCATGGACTGGTAGGTACAAATTTTGACCCTACCCCACAAAAACACATTGATAATTAAATTGAATCTCATGGTTGTCAATTTGAATGGAAAAAATGTATCACATCACTGGCTCTATATTAGCAAAACTTGTGCCCAAAAAATAGTTTTTACCATAAGATTTGCATCATGGATAATGTAATGTCCCTTGTTAGGAATTTTATTAAAATTGCAATTTTCCACTTTTTTCCTTGGTTCGACCTTTGACTAGTTTCGATCTCTAGGTCCCAAATTTGCCCCAAATGATCCCAAATCTTCTGAGAAGGTATATGAATGATATTAGAACATAAATATGTGTTTTAGGGATGCCTTTGTACCTTTAAAACACTTCTGCAAATACTCTTTCAATTCTGGTCAATGTAGGTAACTTTACTAGTAATTTGCCTTTGACTAGTATTGGTCTCTATGTCTCGACTTGACTCCAAATGCATTCAAATCTTCAAGGAAGGTGTATGAATGATATTAAGACTTGAATATTATGTTCAGGGATGATATATGGCCACCAAAATACCTCTGCAAACTCTCTTAAGATTCTGGACCAAGTATGCAATTTTACTAGTAATTTGGGGTTCAAATCCCCCTGGGGTAAGTATTGAAAATGGCTTCCCAAATGCCTCTAAAGCCACTCAAATTTATGAACAGAGGTAGGAAATGTATTAAGGATGTTATTAAGGTCTCATGTGCACCATTAATTGATTATTATATATGTTCCAACCCTCTCCCATTCAACTGCAAAAATCACCAATTCGACCCTTGGGGAAATGGCACTATTTCTTCTCCCAATGCAATTAAACTAAGTAAAAATACTTCAAATGCTCAAGTACAGTACATGAAACTTGTAAAATACATCCATGGCAGTCCATTAATCACAAATTCATCAGAGAATCATCCATTCATTCGAAATCATCATCAACACATTGGTTCACAACAAGGTAGTGGGGAAATGGCATTGTTCTTCCATTAAAAATGAGATTTATACATTTCTACTTGGAATTTCGACCTGAAACTTTTTGGAGATGAAGAACAGAGTATTTAATTCATATTAAAAAAGAAATGGGGCATTAAAAGCTTCCCCAAAGAGTACAATAGCTCACCAAAAACGCCCTCCCTCAAGGATCAAGAATATGCCATCAAAACCGGAAATGGTTGAAGGAGTGAGCTGCAATAGAAGAAACCATGATCTGCCCTGTAGCTTACACCTGCAAATAAAGACTCCATTAAAGCTCCAAATGAAAGGTCTGAATGGCCTTTCCAATTACCAACTTGGATGGGAATCTTTCACCCTCGAAATTGGCTAAGGCAAGAAACTAGTCATCCACTAGCTCTCCCTCTTCACAAATGCAATTGCAAATTCTACAAATGATCAAAAGCTGGTTTCCTTCTTTGTTATTGACATTTATAAACTTCTAATGTCCTCCATGGGTCGAATTCCTTCCAAGAGACTCATGCCAACTCAAGTTGGGAAGAGATTCCAAAGAACGCCACTTGTACAACAATTCCTAGTCTCCCACTTCCACCAAATCACATGTGGAAGCATCTTAGCTGCCCTAACACCCTTGAGCGCCCTCTTGGAGTCTATTTTTAGCCCTGACATGTCATATATGTCATATGTCAGCCTTCAGGTCTGATTTGTGTCATAGGTGTCATAGCATCTTCATCATTGTTGTCATAGAGCTAGGGAATCTAGCCCAAGTGTCTCACTAGCTCCAAATTGCCTCTTCCTCTTCCATGGGAGTTACTCTTCCTCTATATTTCGACCTTGGATGAGTCATGCAATGAATAATACCTTTTGGACTCCCCCAAGTATGTTACCATTCACCTTGAATTCGAATTGGTGAGAGAATGATGCCAAATGTAGTGGGGAAATCTAGCCATATGTGGGTCCCACTTCCTCCATGTGTCTTCATCATGAAATGCCACTTTGATTTTCACTTGTATATATTTATTTAGCTCCTTTATTAAATATTTATTCCATTCTAATGTTCAAACATCATTTATTATCCCCATTATTCCAAATCCCAAAGCTTCCACCCCAAACCTAGGAAACTAGTAATTTTCCTCCTTGGCAATTATTTGACCTTTAGCATCAATTTGACAAACTCTAATGAATAGGGCTAATGTGATTAGGCCATTGTGACCCAATGCCAAATTTGGGACATGACAGATAATGCATAGACAACTCCACTTCTGTTAAACTTCTTTTGACAAAGGACAGGGAGAACATCATAGTACAATCTCAATTTCCATGTGTTTTTTAATGAATTGCCTCTAGAAAGGGCATATTATATTTATCTCGCCTTTTAACTCGAGTCCTTTGGAATAAAATGTCACAATTTAAATTACACCATTGATGCAACATGTTAACCTTGAAAATTTTGGTATGTTGCATTACATGTGGCTAAAATTAACCTCTAGAAAGGTTTATAAGTTCCAACTTTTGTTTGTTTCCTAACTTTATCACTTAATCTATTTCAGATGCATAATGTCGACACATGTTACTTTTGAGTTGTCTGTGTCATTATTAGTAGTTCTTTTTGTTCCACCCTTCCACCCTTTATTTTTAGAGTACATGATCAACGAAAAACATGGGTTATTGGGTTGATTGTTATCTTTTAATTGGAAATTGAACTCCTTAATAAAAACATATCTTTTAATTGAAAATTAAAATTTCACAATTTCAATTACACCATTGATGCAACATGTTAACCTTGCAAAATTTTATATCTTGCATTACATATTGACCTTCAGAAAGGATTCTAGGTTCCATGCTTTGTTTGTTTCTTAAGTTTATCCCTTTGAGTTGTCTATCTCACTCTCAGTAGGTTTCTTTTTTTCCACCCTTGATTTTCAAAGCACACGATCAACAAAAACATGGGTAAATGAGTCTATTGTTATCTTTTAATTGGAAATTAAAGCATATCTTTTAATTGAAAATTAAATTCTTTAATAAAAACATTATTATTAAAGGGTATTTTTTTTAATACAATTTCATTGTTGAAGGGTTATTTTTTCACTAAAACATTGTGTAACGAGCAAGATAAAAAATTTAGTTAGAAGGGTAGAGTTGAAATGAAATTCCAACCCTAAGTGCGACCAAGCCCGCGAAAACCATAAATCTCATTAAAATTTTAAATACAAAAGCACAAGTAAAGCACACAATACGTGATGCATGATGGCACTTTACAGTTTTTCTTTGTGTAGCCTTCCCTCATTGCCCTCCTGTTTGGTGCGACATGCAACATTCAAATTTGAACCTTTTCCAGCCCTTCCAAAAGGTTTTATCCCTTCTTAGAAGTGTAAAGTTAAAATTGTCCTTCAAAAAAATTTAAAATTTTTTACCCTTCCAATTAAGAAGGACATAATTTATATCAACATTTCAAAAGAATGGCAACATTTGAAATTACTCATCCATATAAATTTCAATTTCTATGTTGAAATTCCTATGCTATAAAATTCTACTCATCATTCAAAATATTGGAAATATCATAAATTATAATCACTCACTCACTCACGTCACGCACTCACTGTGCAAAATGATAAGTGATGACTGACAACTACGAGGCACTGGCCACCAGGATTTGACTCGGATTCCTAAGTCACTTTGGCTAAGATCTAAGGTGTGACAATGTGTCAACCACTACGACTGTAACAACAGAGAACCACTACTACTCCACTACTAGGCCCAAAATGAGCCCGAAAATTTGTGCATACTACCTACGTGAACCTAGCTACTAATATCCACTCGTTTTTCATCAAAATGAAATTCAAATGGCCGGTTTGATGAGTCCTCCTCTACAAGACTTCATTTATTGCATGAATGTCACAGACTCATAGCAAATCTAAGCAACACTCAATGGCATGCAACTACAAATAATGGCATGCAGCTAGGACCAAAAACCATGCAGAGGTTGATTTATGCATTGATATAGAGAGGTGGCATTGGGCACATGATATGGAGAAACAATGAGTTAGAAAAAACATTTGGACCAAAGCACCAGAATGGTTATTAATAAAATTTAAAAAAAATTGGCTCAAGAATACTCTTCAATTTGATGGGTGGTATGATCATGATGTAATATCCCTTCGTCCTTCCAAACATATTTGGTTTCTCACCATATTTTTCTTCAGTGTTTGCCACCAAAATACGTATAAAAATTACCTTTCTTTACATCCTCTTCTCTTTAAATCCTCATCTCATAGTCATAACTAAGGATTATTATGCATGCACATTCTCACCTTATAATATCAATTGGGTCAAGGTGCAAATACAACCATAAAATATCAAATGTTTCAAGACACAAAGAGTAAGGGACAACTATAAGTAATTTTTATATTAAATTTACCAAATAAGTCATTAATTGACACTATCAACTGGGTTTTGACACACTGGATTTTTTTTATCTTCTTATCACTCCTTACCATTGTGGTTGTAAGGCACTTTATGAAGGTGAAGTCGATAATTTTAAGTCTTCTTCCTCATTATCACATGCCTTTTGGTAAGAGACTAAGGAGGGTAGTGGCCTACATCAGCATGAAAAATGGTTTTGACATAGAGGTAGATACATTAATTCTTTTCATTAAATAACTTAAATTTCATGCTGGTGAGTGTGAATTTTCCGAATCGTGGATTGGTACAAAACACTACAAATTTTAGAGCCTCGAGCTCTTGATTACTCACATCTATAATTTTCTCAAATCGAGCCATTGACAAACTTCTTTTGGTGTTCTGGTTCAATTTAAAAGGTGGATTGTTGAGACTCAAACATGCAACAAGTTGTAAGGCTCCATTTGACTTAGGATTGATTCCATTTCCCCTCCATCCCATACTTGTATGATGTCACAACAAGTGTTGAACAACAAAATTTGATGCCCCGACCCTTGTGATGCTAGCATTCCTAACATACTTGGTATGGAGGATATTTTTTAGGCTTCGTTGGCTGCCCTCCCTCTCGTTTGAATTAATTTTTTGGTTGGTTTTATAGGTATTTTTTGGTTGTAGGTTTATTATAGCCTGATGTTGCTTAGTGGCTTCCTTTTGTACATAATTAACAATAAGTAATTTTCTCACGGTTCTAATTTTATTTTAAGACTATATCTAGTTATAATGTCCTTTACTATGCACAAGATCATGTGGATGCCCCAATATATTTATTGCATAGTCTAAGTACCTTTTTCTATATAATGAAGTGTCCTCCAACTCGAAAAAATACAATAGAATAGTTGTTATTTTAATGAAGTGAAAAATTAATGTTACATATATGTCAAATTAATGTATTCAAATTAGGTTTTATTGAAAAAAATACTACTTTTCCATTTAGATATTAAGGAGTGTTCAATTGTTTAAGATTGTAAAAATTTGGATGAACAATATTTATTTTTTGCATTTTTTCCGGAAATGGTTTAGTTAATTTAAACCTGTTAATTGAAGTATAATTATTTATATTGCACTTCATCTTTGAAGGGCTCCAAGAGAAAATGCCCTTCCAATTGAAATTAAGACCCACCCTTCGAATTTCATCACTAGCGACGTGTATTGAAAGCGTCGATAAAACCGTAGGTAAACATGAGTGAAGAGTGGTATGGTAGTTGGTATTTGTGGAGGTTAAGTCATTAAAGGCCATTTGTTCAATTCTTGTCGGTCATAGGTTGAGGGTGGTAGAGTGGGAGCCCCTGGTAACAACATTTTATTAATGGACAAATCTTTTTTCCATTCAACATTAAGGCTAGATCTAACCTAAGTTATAAATCCATCTTTCGATAAGGATTGCTAATTGAAAAAAATATATAAAAAGAGAATGCTAAACAAGTTCATCGATTTGTTTATTGAGTACAAATTCGTTGATCTACGATAATAGTCGCATGATTTATTCTAATTTGATATGATATACAAATTGATTACAATAACATTGAAGTCGAAGTCAATTTAACCATTCTTTAATCAGAGAGACAGTGACAAAATTATTAGGATTGGATTGTTTAGGGAAAAATAGTGTTGAATTTTTCATTAAAGTGGTTTAAAATAACGCTAATAAAATTGTTATAGCATAGGTAACATATTGCAACAAGAGCGAAGAGCCTTTTAAAAATATTTTTGGAATTGAAGTTCTAGTGAATTTGTTGGACATTGGGTCTCCAAGGAGTTAGGAGGATATGCTAGTGTTGCTAAAGTTATAGTCTTATTTATTCATTATTCTTAAATATAGGTAGATTTGATAATTCTCATGTCACTTCTAGGTAAAACATCAAGAGAGGTTATGATGGTTAGTCCACATATTTTCGTCACTTATAATTGGGTCAAACTAAGTTACTTGAAGTCTAAGTCGTTATGTTGTTCCATATAATTTAAGAATTTAAGTAAATATTAGCATTTTTGCTTTGTACATCGTAGTGGATAATAAGTATTGGATCTAAAATAATTTAAATCTAATAGTATATATCTCAATCTATATAGCATTTATTGCTTTCTCTAATAGTATATATCTCAATTTATATAGCATTTATTGCTTTATATAGAGTGCAGTAATAGTTTGAAGAGTTAAAACTGATATAAATTTTATTCTAAAAACTATCAAAAGATTTAAACTAGGTTAGAATTTTCTAATTAATTTCTTTCCTACATAGGAAAATTTTAGTATAGCTTCTATAGATTTTATTCGAAGAGCATCATTGTGTACAATATTTTAGGAAATATTGTGTTATTTTATTTATATTTCTCGAGTAGGATATGTGTCCTATAAGATTTGAAATTTGGAAAAAAAAACGATTTGTGAGATGATAGTCGAAGCTTTGAATGCATAGACAAGGGAGATGAACATGTTTCTTGAGAACCTTTCTTCGTTGTCTTCAAAATAAATGAAATGCCTTATATGACCTCTTGACCTCAACCTTGCCTTGAAATGGTTAAAAAGAATAAGTTTCTTTCTCGATTGAGGCATTTCTTATTTATTTATTTTTTAATTTTAAATACATCTACAAAATAAATAAAAATAGAGATTTCATTAAAATGCTTTCAACTGTTATAGCTAAACATTATGAGTGGACATACATCTCTAAAGATTGTTCACTAGTGACTCAAATGTCACACAACATCAACAAGGGTTTGATTTTGCTTTTATTTTTTATTTTTTAATAATTAGATTTTCAAAATAACTTGTAATAGTATTTTTTTATTGTAGAGAGTGGTAACGCATTGGGTAAAACAATAAAGTGTAAGTGTATGTCAATCTTGCCACTTCCGAAAATTATAGCATTGTGGGCATCCCATTTTGTTTCACTATGGTTTTGAGAGTTACTTTTGAGTTAAAAACTTAAAAATGAAACTTTTGATTGCTTTGCTTTCTCATGTATTTTCATGATAGTTATATGATTTTGAATATTCAAATAAGGTTTTTCATCTTCATCTTTCTCTTCCTTACATTCATCAAATGTCAAACTATTTTTGTTTTGGAATTTTATTGTGGTAGATGGTAGTTGATATGGCCTTTTTTTTATGACGTGTATTTAGTTTCTCATAGCAAGCAATTGCTTAGTCTAATGAATTTCCATCTTTTTAGTAGATTCCTGTTAATTTATTTGAACCCAAGGATTATCAACAATCTCTCTCAATGCTCTTTTGTATATATTCAAAATGTGTTTATGCAAATTAAATTTCATGGTTTTTCTTCACTTCTATTCTTTATTGAGGTTACTTTTTCTAGTATGGTAATAGAAATGAAACTATTGATTTGAATTTTATTTTCTAATTTTTATTTTCTAAAAACAAATTAATTATATTATTCAAGGATACATAAGTGAATTCAAAGTTTGCTGGTCTTTCCTAAGAAGGAGAAACATCATCCAATTTGAGGGATTGCGCAAGTCACACAAGTTTGAGGATGGCATTTTTGGTTTTGACGGAGTGGTCTTTCTTTGGATTCTCTCTCAAGGACACATGCACGAAGATGGTACACAAAACCACTGCAACAAGACCGCATGAGCAGTAAAATTATAAAAACGTGTGCATGTTCCTTTTTGTAGAGGTTCAGCAATTGTCAAACCTCCACGTAGGATAGACAACTTGTATAAGAACATGCGTGTGTTATAGAAACACGCACACATTCTAAAAAATAATGCGTGGTGTGTGCTTTTATAACACGCACATGTTCTAAAAATGATGTGTGCATGCTCTTATAACATAAAAAATTGCTCTACTATTTTGGCCATGACTTTCTATACAGGATTTGGTTTTTGGAGTTCTTTAGCTCATTCAAAATGTATTGAAGAGATCTAAATCATTATACTATGTTAATTTTATGTTTATACATATATAATTTCTTTCTTTTTCAAAATAATATAAACTAATGTTTGCGAGTCTCATTTTTCCCATTGTTCATCCACTATCGTCTTCATCCATTGTGGTAATGTGAGCACATCTTGGTCATGGCCACAACCTCCCCATCACAATTAGACACTGTCTCTAAGAGAGAGAGAGAGAGAGAGACAAGGGGGGTTATTAGGGGTAGGTGGATGAGGGGGGTTGGGGGAGAGAAAGAGATAGAGATCGAGGGGTTAGGGGTTAGGGGTTTGGAGATAAGGAGTGCAATTACAGATAATGGGGGTAGAGAGAGAGAGAGAGAGAGATGAGGGGTGATTATAGGTAGAGGGAGGAGGGGGTTAGGGCAGAGAAAGAGATAGAGATTAGGGGATTTAGAGGTTTAGATAGGATGAAGAAAGATAGAGAGAAGAGGGGGTAGGGAGAGAGAGCGGTGGGTTCATTAGGGGTAATGGGGAGGAGGGGGGTTGGAGGATATAAAGAGATAGATATCGAGGTGTTGATGCTCAACATCGACATGCTTCCAAAGAGGTCGGAACATGATGCCAAAGTCGAACCTACTGAATTTTTTTTCAAAATCATTCTATCTATACCATTGTTTCCATAGTAATGCATGTCATGTCCATACCTCATTTATCCATTTTCGCTTATGTTTGACCACTTCAACAGATCCACTAAGTTGTATCTCAATGTCACCATAGTCTGGTCGGTGTCGTGTCATGGATATTTGTCATTTCTCACTCTAGGCATTGTCATGTCAAGGTTTTTATGTCATCACATTCATCTCATTGTATTGATCATGCTATTGTAATTATATGTCAAAATAAATACATTACCTCATAACTAAGCGTGTACCATTCTTATGTGAGCTCATGTGGAGTAGTCTAAATTTAGCATGCTTTGCATTCTTGCTTTGTTGAAGTGGGTTGTTGCTAAATCGCTTACTAGAAGAAGAGTTGTTGTGAGAGAATTATGCGGCATCTAGCTTGCTTGATGTATGGAAAATGGTTGTAGGAGAAATATGTAGCATCTTGCTCACTTGATATATGGAAAATGACTGCAAGAGAAATCTGCCACATCTCTCTCGCTTAATGTATGGGAAATAGATATAGGAGAAATCCACAGCATCTTGATTGCTTGATGTATGGAAAATGGTTGCAGGAGAAATCTATAGCATATGACTCGCTTAATGTATGGAAAATGCCTACAAGAGAAATCTCCAACATCTAGCTAGCTTGATGTATGGAAATTGGTTGCAAGAGAAATCTACAACATCTAGCTCACACTTTTGTTTTAATTGAATTTTCTCTATGCTAGGCCTAGGCCTTAGTGTCCTCTACAAGATTTAATGATTTTTGGTGTTGGAGATTAGTCATAAATTCTATCTTTGAGAGGGGTTTCTTATATAATTTAATACGATGTCCATTTTCCAAGAGTGGTAATCTTTCATCATCGATAGTAGTTATTCTGACTGCTCCATATATTTTTGAATGCTTTCTCCACCTCGTATAGCCCCATCCATCTAGTATAGAGCTTGCTCTTGAAATTTTGAAATTTGGAATTGTATAGCAGTGCCCAATCACTAGGTTGAAATGATTTATCCTTTATAAGGAAATCATGCCAATGAGTGTGTTGATGCAGTAGAGTTTCTATGTGTTGCAAGGCTTGCTAACAAATCTCGTCCAACAAGTTCAATTGGGCTACCTGATCTTGTTGTGCAAAGAAAATGTTTATGCCCAATTCAACTGTCTTTCTCAGAGTTTTGATCTCAAATTTGATGGGTAAGAGCAATGTTTTGTCATATAAAATTTCATATGGTTTAACCCCATGGTGGTTTTCTAGGAGGTTCGATAGGCCCATACAACTTATGGGAGTCTATTGGACCAGTCTCTGCGGTGGTATTGAACAATTTTGGTTAAAATCCTCTCAATTTCTCTGTTAGTGACTTCCACTAGCCCATTGGCCTATGGGTGGTATGGCATGGTATTTTTATGCTTAATTCTATAGATGTTCATTAGATCCATGACTATCTTGGAACTGAATTATGCCACTTGGTTCAAGACAATTTCTCTTGGCACTCCACATCTAGTGAAAATATTGTTCTAGAGAAATTCTGCTACCCTCTTTTCTTCGATATTTTTCAAATGTTGAACTTCAACCCACTTAGTAAGGTATTACGTGCATACTAATATGTATTTGAACTGGTTGGAGGGTGGGTTGATTGGACCAACAAAGTCGATCCCCCATTTTTTGAAAAGTTCCATAGATATTTGCAGCTTCTTAGAGAAAATAACCCTCTACCTATCCACCTAGAACTTGACCTAATGACTCTAGTGGGACAAACCCCATCCAAATTAACCACCTGAGTCAACCCTGAGTTGGATTCCTAGAATTGGAGTCACATTCCTTAATTTAGGGGTGTATTCCCAAATTTGAGGAATTGTTCCCTGATTTTAGGAATGACTGATCCTGGAACTGGTTGAGGACTAGATGGGCTCCATTATTCTAGGTCCTAATTGACCCTAACTAGCTTTAAAAAACCCTAAGTTCCCTAGTTGCGTGATTGTATGGATTTGCATGCATATACAATCAGTTGTTTGCACACCACTCAATTAGAACTAGTGATTGGGGAGTCTTAGATTAGTTAAAATCAGTATAAGTGAGTGTGCATGGATAAATAAGGGCCTTTATCTCTAGTTAACCCTTACTAGCCTCCAAGCATTGCATGATAAATTTGAATAGCCTCCTGGCATAATTTGAATTTCCTTGTTGTTTATATTGTTCACCTCCATTCATTCAAGTTAATGAAATACATCATTATTTTCATCTTATCTGCTTCTAGTTTTTGTTTAATGATCTATGATATCTCATTTTTTACATGATTAGTTTATTGTTGATTTCATTTTCATGGTATATATATTTATTTAAAGTGCCTAGATCTATATGCTCAAATTTTACATTGTATCATAGCTGCATGGGTACTAAACTAGTCAGTGTTCTAGTGATTTTTTGTCAAGGATCAAGCTTCTACAGTTTAAAGAAGGGATTTTGCAGCTAGGATTTTGCATCCATAAAAGAGATCATTTTCATCTATTAGAGAGATCATTTGCATCCATGGATATGTTGTCTCCCGAAGTCATTTGCTACATAGTTGGTATGCAAGATCCAGTCTTGTTGAAGATCGCAGCCAAGCTTTTACAGCCATCAAAGAGCTCATTTGCAGCCATTAGAGATCTCATTTTCAGCAATCAAAGAGCTCATTATCAGCCATTATTTCTACAACAAAATGGCCCCCACAAGATTCATTATGGTAGGCCTTCAATCTTTCATATTACTCACCTTAATGGACACAAGTTCAAAGAATCTAGTCAGTTCCTAGCTTGAATAAGTATCCATTGATCTAGGCCCGCGGGGGGTATCTCAAGTGGTTCTATGGAAGTTGTGAAATTGGTTGTGAATAGCAGGTCATGTGTTCAATTACCCCCAACTTGCATTATGAGCCATGACTCGGGCCTTGTGGTTGCACCTAGGGTTATAGTGCTAGCAAGATTGGACCCCTGAACCATGTGTCACGCGAGTACCAATTCAACCTCCGTTGTCGATTCCCCTAGTAAAAAAAAAAAGAATATCCATTGATCTAGGAGAAGGGTCCACTCTTTCTTATGTGCACACTTTTCCATGTGTGTAAAGTGTTGTGGTAACTCTTCTGCTTCTAGGTAGTTGGCAATGTCTGCATGCCATGGAGTGGCTACATATACTGCAAAAATGTGTTCATCTAGAAAAGAGGCATCCATAGGTTCACCCTCAACTTCTCGTGTCATTATGGATAAGAAATCTACAACCATGTTCTCTTGACCAAGCTTATCAAGTATAGTCACACTGAATTCCTAAATCAATAATAACCATCTAGTCATCCTACCATTTAGAGTTGGATTGTTCATTAGATATTTAATATCATAGTGGCATGTGTGAACAAACAATTCATAGTCGCTTACATAATGGCGAAATGTATTCAGAGCATATACTACTGCTAAGAATTCCTTTTCCATGACAGTGTAATTTAACTCTACATTTGCAAGATTTTTATTGATGTAATATATTGCATACATGAACGCATTTTCTGTCTGCCCTAATTATGCCCCAACGCATCTATATGTATGTGATATGGAAATTCCCAATTGGGTCCACATAGAATAATAACAATGGTCAGCTTCTCCTTTATTTTTTCAAAACATGCTAGCAAAGTGGGGTCCAAAGGAATTCCGCATCTTTCGAGAGAAAGGTAAATAAAGGGGTAGCAATCATGCTAAAATATTTGATAAACCTCTTGTAGTAACTGGCATATCCCAAAAAACTCTTGACATCTTTTTTCTTTTCTGGTGTACTGAGTTGGTCGATGATGAGGATTTTTGCAAGGTCTACTTGAATTCCACTTCTTGAAATGTGGTGCCCCAAAATAATGCCTTGGTTCATCATCATAAAACATTTTCTATTTCTTAAGGAGAGTTGGGAATCTACGCATCGCTTAAGGAATTTTTCTAACTTGGTCAAGGCTTCCTCAAAGGTGTTACCATAAGTTGTGAAATCATCCATAAAAACTTCAATGTTGTCTAGAATTAAGTCTACAAAAATACCAAGTACAACTAGTTGGAAGGTTCTAGGTGTGTTGCATAACCCAAAGGGGAGGGCTCCATAGGAAAAGATTCCCCAGGGGCAAGCGAACATTATCTTATCCTGATCTTCGGGGGCTATATGTATTTGGTTGTACCCATTGAACCAGCTAGGAAAGAAAAATACCACTTCCTGACTAGTGAATCTAGAACTTGGTCTATGAAAGAGAGTGGAAAATGGTCCTTCCTTGTAGCTTTGTTTAACTCCCATTAATCTACACAAATGTGCCATTTACCGCCTTTTTTAACATGATATCTAATGGTGAGACCCATTCACTATTGGATATAGGGTAAATGAACCCTATTGTTAACAATTCTACAGCTCATCCTTGATAATATCCCTGAGTGGGGGGTTCAACCTTCTTTGGGATTGACGGATTGGGTTAAATAATCATGGATATAAATACGATCTACACAAGTCACAGGAGTGATCCCGACCATATCTCTATAATCCCAAGTGAAGGTTGCAGCATTCTTTGTCAGCAATTTTATCAATTTTGATTGCTAGTCTGGATGCAGCTGCGTATTGATATTAAGGAATCTCCCATGCAAGGATTTCATTGCTACATATTTGGGATCATCTATCAGCCACACATAATTCATATAGGTATCTAAGAGGATTCGGTTGGTTAGAATTGCACAAGACGCAATGGATGTCTCTTCCTTACTCACATGGTTATCCTCATCCATCAGAGAGTCGTCAAGATTTATAATTTGGGTAGTGGAAGGGTGCTTGATATGCATATTATCCTACTCCATTAAAGAGTGTTCAAGCTCTCTAATTTGGATGGTGGAGAGGTACATGTTCTACATAAATTTTAGGATTAATCTATCCTCTGGTGGTTCCTTCAAAGTAGAGATTGTTCAATAGTGAGAATTGGTTTAATCGGATCATTGTAATAATCGATTCCCTCCTCTTGTGGAATCCATAAGGGGTCATTCAAGTCCATCACAAAAAATTTATGGTGGATAAAGCATAAGCCTTTTGACAAATCAACCTTATTTGGTTGTCATATTCCCATACCAACATCTAATGTAAGCGTCAACTGTTTCTAGCCAAGGCCTTCCTAGGATCAGGGGGTAACCCCCGAGATTGGATTTGGTGATTAGGATCATGAAATCAACAATGTACTCCTA
Source organism: Larix kaempferi (assembly GCA_027924585.1). NCBI lineage: Eukaryota > Viridiplantae > Streptophyta > Pinopsida > Pinales > Pinaceae > Larix > Larix kaempferi. The sequence goes on from BSBM01001770.1 coordinate 129,663, forward strand.
GGAATTGACTATGACTATAACATCTTCCAATATCCCTTTAGGTTTGACAATCGATATGTCATCCATTTGGAGCATTGTGGGTGTTTGGCACAACATACTTTATAGTTTTAGGGTCTCCATGACCTCCTTTGTCATGATGTTTATTGTTGCTCCTAAATCTACTAGAATTTTCTAAATGGGTGTCCTACCAATATATATTGCTAGAATGGGGCTATTGGGATCCTGACATAGATCGACCAATTTCCCTATCACATGGATGGTAGGGGGATCTTGTTTCCTTCTTCCTAGTTTCCTTAGGCATAGTTCCTTGATGGTTTTGTCATAGATTGAGACATATTTTAAGGCATGTAATAATGGAATTTGATGCAGACATGCCTTGGATCTTTGACAATATTGAAGTTGGTTGGGGTTGTCGCGTAATTTGGTTGAGTCTTTTTGGAAATGGCTATGCAACTAGTTGGTTATGCTAAGTGGATTCTCGAGGTTTTTCGTGCTCAAAATCAGTTTCCTCTAAGGAATATTTATCTTCCTCAGCTTGTTCTGAAGAGGGTGGCACAACCAAGGTTTCTCCCATTTATAGATGAGTAGCTTGGAATTCTAACGGAGAAAATGTGTAGGTTGGGTATTTGGTAACTTCAGTAGCATATGTAGGTTGACTTGGTTGGTCCACTTTTTTGTTTGGATTCTGAGTAGGTTATGCTATCAAGGAGGGTATGGTCGTCATTTGGTTCATGGGGTGAGGAGAAGGTAGAGAGAGTTGATTTTGATGGACGGGTTGATTTTGAGAGGACCTATAAGATTGTTGTTGGCCTGACCATGGTGCCTCTTGATTGAAATGAGGTTGTTGGTCGTAAGGCATCTGCTAAGGCTGGGGAGTAGGTAGAGGTGGTTGCCAGTACTGTTGATTAAACAGATATTGAGGTGTATACCTAAAAGATGGTGATATGTATTGATTTTTCCAAAAAAAATAAAATTTTGGGGTACAAACTCATACCTAGAAATTGAGGCATTATCTAGTCAAATCTACGTTGATTATCGAAGAAGACTCATTCCACGTTTTGGTCTAAGCTTTTGCATGTTGTCTTCAAACCAAGTAATTGAGGAAATTACTAGTGTCATGCTTCTTTGTGCAAATGTTGCAGATAATTTCAATAACAATGAGTGGACATTCATTGCAGGGGTGCTTCCTTCGATATTTTGGGCATAATTATATAACTAAAGATATTTCCATTTCCTCTTGTTTTTGCTCCAAATGCATTGTATCCGTCTGTAAAGATAATGACTGCAGTATGTATGTTTTCATATCTTCAATCATATTTCCAATCTCTACCTTTGTGATTCTTGCAGTTGTTTCCTTCATGGCTAGGGGTATAGAGGTCATGCACCCTCTTACCTTCCTCATATTGGCTCTTGAGTATTTCTGAAATAGTTCATTTACAAGATTGTAGTTTAATTGATAAATAACTCCTGCAACTATCAGATTCATGGGTTCCAACAATTCTTCCCTTATCACTCTCATTAATATAACCTTGAGGGAATAGTCATCCAATTTACAATTGGTGGCTCGCTTATAGTTGAACTAAAATATGTCTACATAATATTCAAAATATTCATCAATTCTTTGAGTCATCCTGAATATCCCATCCCTTGTTTCACGTGATTTACAATGGTCCCAGTACTTTTCCGAGAAGGATTTTTTCATCTAATCCCAATTATGGATGATGCCTCCTTCTAGCCCCATAAATCACCTCTAGTCAGCCTCCTTTAGAGTTGAAGGAAACAAACTGAGTTTCTAGGAGTCTATTGTATACTCATATGACCTGCACAATACTTCAAATTCAAATAAGAAGGTATTTGGGTTTTCTATCAGTAAACCATGGAAGTATGGAAGGACCAAAGGGTTTATATTCTTCACTTTAACTTCATCATATATTTCTATAATGGGAAATGAGTACTCTTCCTCTTCTTCATGTTCACATATTCCTCTTTTCCTTTCATTTCTTGGTTGGTTTGGCACATCCCTCATTGTGAATAGGGTGTCAAGCCTCCAACTGAGGTACTCGAAATGTTCTTATTCAGAAGAGGAAGGGGGGGATTTCTATAGGGTTGATTTTTCCTTGGGTTCTAGCCTCAACAGAAGCTAGTGCTACTCCTTTAATTAATTCGATGAGAATTTTGGCAATAGTATGGTTCATTGAAGCATATTCCTCCCGCTAGTTTGTTTCTCCTTGGATCAAGGTGGAATAAAATCCAGGAATAAATATTCCAAACTGTTCTCACTTTTTCTCCCATTCATTGTTAACGATCGGTGAGTCATGATTGAATATTAGTTAGGATGTTAAAATTGGCAATGCTTCCCTAGCAATGACACCAAAAATGCTGAGCTCTGGTAATGCTTGGTATTGAGAACCAAGATGTACTAGATTCTATACTTTAATTATCAACCAAGGAACATCATCTTTTGAAGCAGCATGCACTATATATGCATTTTAGATCTTATCAATGTTCAATATAGACTCTTTTTTTTGGGGGGGGTGCTCTTGATTTTGATGAATCATCTGATCTCTACCCCACTAACTAGGAAAGCATGTAGAAGCTACTACTCCAATCTTATTCAACTAGATCAATCCAATATACAAAACTTCTCAAATAAGTAGTGCATAAAACAATGGAAATCAAACTTCTAATTACCATAAGGAAATCAAACTTTAGTTACTTTGAAATAAATCCTAATCCTATTTATTCCAATCATTCAGATGTATTGATACAATTCAAGGAACACATACTAGAATCAATAGGTCACACACTAGCAACAATGGAAACCAAACTTATGGGTACTTGAAATAAATCCTAATCCTATTTCTTCTAATCATCCAGTTGTATTGCTACAACTTAAGGCATGCATACTAGAATTAATAGGCCACACACTAATCAATAATGGAAATTAGATCCTGAAGCGTAATCAACTTATCAATGGTGAGAAACAGCATAACTATGCAATAGCTAATATAATGCATACATGCAAACTACATGAAATGTACATAGTACAGTGAATGTGATTAAATCGAGCTACAAGAAACATAAACAATAATGTAAATAGATGGAGCTACAACAAATACAAACAACACGATAGCAAATAGAACAATTCCAATACATGCACTCACAACAAAATTATACAACTATGAAGCAAATAATAGATAGGGGAGATCCTCCTATGTTGGAGAGTGGGCCCTCACTCTACAACACTAGTGAGCTCTAATCAACGCACAACTTCATAACTCAAATATCAAAGAAAATTGGATTCAATTCTTTCCAAAAATAATAATCAAAGTCAGAGCTCTGGTTTTCAATGTTTAGCCTTCTTTTATAAAAAAAAATCCTAAATCAAGGTTCTTTGCCTCCTTGCATGGAAACCCAAAAAATAAGAGTATCAATCAGTTCCTTTAATGTTGGGAGTCAATACCCTTAGAAATAGGTACGACAATAATGCATGATCAAAAGTAGAGGGGACACAATCCAATAGTATAAATGATCATGTTGGAGTCGACTAAGTGTCCTGGTATCATATTCCTGGTAATGTGTCATTTGTCTTCGGTTGCTAGACTGGAAAAATTGCTTGCATCCTTTTGCTTCAATAAAACTAGTGAGTGAGTGCAGCATAGAAGCTTGTCATCAACTGCTACAGAGGAGTTCGTGAACAACTACACTATGGAATTTTTAGCAACAAGAATTCATCCTAACCCGCACCTATAAACAAATGATTCCATAGTCATATATAATCTCGGTCATTAGCTCAGTTTTGGAATATAATCTATTTACTTCAACATACAACAATAATGCATTTTATAACATCTCCATAAGGAAAATATATGAAAGGAATGCCTAGAAATGGGAGGAAAGGACAAGGAATGCAACTGCATAGCCATCTAGGATAGTGCAAGGAATTGATAATTTACCATGCTTATCAAATATCATGGCCTTTCTTATGTCTAATGCCATTGGCAGTACTCAATTTAGAGCTCACAATCTTCAAATATGACTATTTTACCAAAACCACCTATTTAATCCTAGTTTGAGGACTTGACAAAACCCTAACTTGTATAATATGTAACTCTGAAAATATAGAAAACTAGATTTTGAATTTTTTATGCAATGTACTTCACTATATCCTTTGTCAACCTTGAAAATTTCACTCAGTGCACAAGATCCAAAAAAAAGTTAGAGTGAAAATGGTAAGATGACTTGTTTGAAGGAGCCAAAGTAAGGACCATCCAAAATGATACCAAATGTTGTGGATCAAATAGCCAAATAAGCACTAAAAAAAACAAATCCAGTAATGCCATGCCTACAACAAGTGAAAAAAATGATGGATTAAAAAAATGAAAAGGACAACCTCTTATTATGTCCTTGCCTAGCAGGGATATATAATTTTCAATTGGAAGTCAAAGTGCATTGACTTCTATTAGTTTGAGCTTCAAGACATAATTTTGACAAAGTTTTTGATAATAGATTAAGTTGTTTGCATGTAGGGAGTTAGATCTACAACATGTCAATCTATCTTACTAAGAATTGGTGAAATTCTATGTCAGCATTATGAAAAGATTATCACAAGTTTCCAAAGATCTAGATTCATTAATCAAAACTCATTAAGATCTAAAGACAATTAAGAATTAAATTCAAGCATGACAAGCTAAATTCAAACTCATATATGGTAGAAACTTGAATCCATTCATATTAGAACAAGGAAGAAGTACATCCTTACCAAGGACATTGGTGTGAATCCCTCCTCCATTGCTATGAGCTTCCTTTCCTTCACCCTTGCTTTTGAAGAATTTGAGCTCTTTCTCCTCCTTCAGAATCTCTCCAACATGCCTTTGCTCTTCCTTTGTGTGTCTTTACCATGCCCCAAATCCTTTCTTATATAGCATTGGGAAATGGGCCTTAGGCTTCTCTTTTGAATGTGGGATAATCCTCTTTCATGATTTTAGATCATTTTCACTTAAAAACCTCTTTTTCCATAGCTTTTGGGCTTTTTTACATAACTTAGCATATTTTAAGCACATTTAATGCACTTTAATGCATTTCTCTTCACTTATTGATTGGTGTAGCTTGGTTTTGGACCTTTTATGAGTGGATCGATGACCGAACTTAGTCTCCTTAGGTTCTTACTATCTTCAGCTAATCCTTCCATTTATGGGAGAAGTGTTTAGATCAGAGAGGATTTGTCTCTGAATGTACTTGTGTTCCGTTTTCATGTTACAGGCGCATAGTAAAAATGTGCTTCTTCTATCACATGACTAAGGGTGTTGATTTGATTGTTAACAGATGCCCCCTAATGTGTGAGGTTCGAAGCAGAGCTAAGGGCCGAAATACATTACTGAAATTTATACTCGGTATACTGATACTCTTTATCGTTCAAAGCAAGGATAAGGGAAGGAAAGCTCACATGCAATGGATTGAGGATCACACTTGTAAAACATAGCAATTTCTCAAATATATAATATCTTCCTGAGGCAGGCATATCCATGCTCAGCAGTAAACAAGCATGGCCACGAACAATACACAGTGGATCCATGTCAAAAGCAAATTTTTCTGAAAATGTAAATGTGCACTATGATGAGTGCAAGAACAAAGTCTTTTTGGGCTTCTGACATGCCAGTCTAATCTTGCGTAGATCAGGAAGTGCATCGATGAGTGATACAACTATTTTTCCCAAGGTCTTAAATACAAATCGACGATAGTACGAGTTTATATCATGCAAATAAGTGATCTGAGGTCGAGCATAATAAAACACCATCTGATTACCGGTCATTGATGTATACCGTTAACATATGCAAAGAGACCCACCAATAATGATGATGGACTCTAAGGTACTGAGTACAAACTAGCAAGTGTGAATAGATGTTCTGAAGTCGAACAATTGTAGAATCAAATAATCAGGGGTCATTGATGTATACTCACTGTCATTTGCAAGGAAACCTGCCACTAATTACTGCAAGATCCAAGGTACTCTCGGGTTTCTAGATCCATGTCCTAGATGATGATTTGATGTCGATAGGAATAGATCCATCGGAAGGAGGGCATTGATGTATCCCACATCAACCGATACGAAACAAAGATCAATAGTATGGTATAATTTGGTAGAACTGCAAGATCCAACACTGTATATTGACACAAGGAAGGCCGACATGATTGGTCAAGAATATTTGAGGAGTGGCCGACTCGGTTTGGACTTCCCTTGAACACATAACACGATGCAGAATGGACACTTGGCAACATAGGACTTTGAGTAACCAACTTTAATGAAATCCGCTAAGGCCAGATGCATTAACGAAAGCTCCATTGGTGGATATCTATTCAAAATACTGGTACAGTTTCCTGAGGTAAATGTAGATGGTGTACTGACAGCGGGGACCAAATTATGTGTCATTTTCAAGGGCGACAAGGACTAAATGTTGTCGTTTTCTTCAAGGATTATAATATGAAGTGATTCAAGTCTCACCCTTTTTGGATTTTTGTGTTTTTTAATTTTCATGCTTTTTCATTTTTGTAAAAAAGAATAAAGAATGTTATGATACATAGAAAGGAACGAGTGTTGCATGGGCGTACGCCTATTTTTCAAGGGCACGGGTTAGGCCAAGGAAAAGATCCATATTGCAAACAAGGGCTAAGCTGGTTGTGCACACTCTTACAGTTGTTCCTTCCTGGGGGAGTCTATCGGAAGCAGGATTATGTGTTGACGGACGGTGAAGTAATACCATGTGACTAAAGTTATCCGATTTGGGGAAATGGCCAAGTAGGAATGGTTCAATGAGGTTTACTTCAGCTTGAGTTTTGTGAAAAATGCCAAAATCATAGATCATCATGAATCATGGTCTGTCTCAACTACCTGAGTCAAATAGTTTGAACTGTGAAAGTCTTCAAGTCCTAAAATCAAAAACCATCTCACTAGCCAATAATTTAGTTAGACACTGGTTCAGATGTGTATTTAATATCTAAAAAGATAGCTAAAATTGAGGAATTATGCCTCTTTCTATCATTCAAAAGGATATGGTTTGTACATGTATGACTAAAAGATAAATAAAAATACTCATAATTTACCATATGTGTTCGTTGTGCAGCCGATGTATGAGAGGAAGCATTCCCTTTCAGCTTGAATTCCTAGAAGCTATTAGCCTTTAGTCTTTGATCTGCCAGTAGTGAATTAGTTTCGATGTCGAACTAGAAAATTTTGAAACAGTTTCCCATGTTTTCGAGTTTTTCCAAATTTTTCATTTTTTTTGTTTGTATGAACATTTTTTGGGTCTTATCTATAAGAAAATGAATAAAAAAGGGAAATAGTATTTACACTATTCTTTTTGGTGTGTGCAAAATTTACACACTTTTTGGGTTATGATGTAAGCTAGATTATTTCGGTTTCACTTATGTCTTTAACTGATGTGTTCAATTAAATTAGCCATGAAATAATGTACATGCTTGCTTTTTGGTATAATGTTAATGACGTAGATTCCAATCAAGTACATAGTTGGCCAAAGAGTCAGCCAAACTATTTAGACTTCTAGGAATGTGTATATATTCAATAAACTCGAACTGACGCTCTAAAAGACGTACTCGTAGAAACTTTCTAAACAGTGTAGGATGTCGAACCTGATACTGACCATTTAACTGGGATACAACTAATTCTGAGTCCAGTTTGATAATTATTCGTCGGATGCCAAGGGTGATAGCCTCGACAAGAAGCTCAATGACTGCGCTATATTCTGCAACATTGTTGGTTGCAGATCCAAGAAAAGTGCCTACTGAACTAAGAACTTCATTATTAGGTGAAAAAACAACCCATGCGGTGGAAGCAATGTTCCGAGAACTATGGCTGGCGTCGTCCGCATATCCCAAATATGTGAAAGATTCTTGTGCCATCTGCCAAAGTGACAATGCCAAGCAAGATAAGTGTGTTCCCGAAATAACTAATGTACAAAAGTTTATACAAAAAATACAACAAATGGTGCGAGGAATCAGTGCCTACGCAAATTATTTCTTCAGATAGAGACCATTTTTGATCTCCGACATGGGTTCCCCATCAAAATTGACCAATTCATAAGCTCCCTTTTTTAACACAGTTTTGACAATAAGTGGGCCAAACCATTTAGGTACAAATTTTCCTTCTCCTATTTTATCTTGGTCTTGGTAATAAACTAAAACCAGATTGCTTTCAAAGAAGACTCGAGGATGAATGGACTTGTCATATTGTGTTTTGACCCTCTTCTTGTGTACTTCTATGTTTAGAGAGGCTTCTCTTCTAGTTTCATCCAAAGCATGGAGATGGAGGAGCCTTTCCTCTTCCATAGAAGTGTTAGGTAGGAGTTCGACAGCTATCTTTAATGATGGGATTTCACATTCAATCAGTAACACAGCTTCTTCTCCATAAACCAGTTGGAAAGGAGTGAATCCGGTTGCAATTTTAGCGGTTGTTCGGTAGGCCCAAAGAGCAGTAAACAACATCAAGTGCCAGTGGTTCTTGTTTTTATAAATCATCCTCTGTAACATGATTTTCAAAACATTGTTGATGGCTTCTACTTGTTTGTTAGATTGAGGATAATATGGCGAGGAAAAGTCCTGCCGCAATCCTAACCGGTTTGTAAGTTCATCCATACAGGAATTTAGAAAATTACTTCCGTTGTCAATAGTGATTTCTTTGGGTACACCAAACCTTGTTATCACATGATTGAATAGAAAGTATGTTGCAGTTTTACCAGTGCAATTGAATGTAGGCATCGCCTCAGCCCACTTGGTGAAGTAGTCCACTCCTACGATGATGTAGTGGTGGCCATCAGCTGAAGGTGGATTGACTGTCATATAATCAATGGCCCATTTTGAAAATAGACCCATGGTTACTACAGGGTGTAAAGGAGCAGGATGTGCGTGCATTTTTCTTGTGTAGATTTGGCAAGGGTGACACTTTTTGACAGCATTAATGCAATCTTTGAAAATTGTAGGCCAAAAGTATCCTGCATGCAATATTTTATGGGCAGTTGCCAACCCAGAAAGATGACCACCGCATGCTCCAGCATGGCAATCATTCAAAACGTGTTCAGCTTCCTCATGTACTAAACAACGTCTTAATATCATATCGATTCCCCAACGGTACAAAGTATCCCCGATGATGAGGTATCTTCGAGCTCGATATCGAATACAACATTGTTCCATACTAGAAAGTTGAGGATCTATCCTTTGGGTTTGAAGATATATAATGAATGCTCCATACCAAGGATCAGAAGTTGCAATGAGGAATACATGCTCATATGCCCAAGTTTCAATTGATATAGTACCCTCCTTCTCTATGGGTAACTCAAACATTAATTCAGCAAATGCCAACAACTTCTTAGCTTTAGCATTTTTTAATTCAAGGTCAAATTCTTGTAAAATTACTATCCATTTTGAGTATTTGCCACCAATGACATGGCATGACAAAATGTGTCTCATGGGGTTCATTTCAGCCACTATGGTTGTTTTCTTTGGAAGTATGTAATGTCTAAGTCGTCGGACAGCATGGACTGCTGCCAAGGCCAACTTCTCGACCTGAGATATCTCAATTCAGGACCTACAAGGCCCTTACTAAGATATTAAACAACATGTTCTTGGGAGGATTCATCTTCTTTTGCTAAGACAATTCCAATTGCAGTAGGAGAGGTAGCCAAATATAACAAAAAGTCTTGATTATAGTTCGGTGGACTACGCACCGGGGCAGAGACCAAAGCTTTCTTTAGTTCATCGAATGAGCGTTGAGCTTGGTCATCCCATGTAAATGTTGCATCTTGTTTTAAGAGACGCATGAAACCTTTAGCTTTTTTAGCGAAATTTTCGACAAATCTTCTCAAGTAGTTGGCTTTTCCTTGAAGGCTTTGAAGTTGAGTGATTGTTTTTGGGGAAGGCAACTGAAGTATTGCCTCAACCTTGATGGGATCAACCATGATCCCTTTTTGGGATACTACGAACCCAAGTAACCTCCCAGAGTCTACACAAAACATGCATTTATGTGGATTTAACCTAATGTTGTACTTCAGGGAATGCTCAAATATGGCTTGTAAATGTGCACCATGTTCAGCTCTCTTTTTAGATTTAGCTGCCAAATCATCAAGGTAAACTTTGACGATATCTTTAATATCGTGAAATGCATATGACATTGCTCTTTGAAAGGTAGCCCCGACGTTTTTAAGGCCAAATGGCATTGTCCTATAAGCGAAGGTTCCCCAAGGGCATATAAAAGCTATTTTATGTTGCTATTCCTTTTTAATCTGGATTTAGTTGTAACCAGAGAAGCCGTCCATAAACAAGAAGATTTCATTCCTGATGCATTCATCGATGATCTAATCAATGAAGGGTGTGGGATAGTTATCCTTAGGACAGGTTAAGTTTAGATCTCTAAAATCAGTACAAACCCGAATAATTCCTTGTTTTTTGTTAACTAGAACAGGGTTGGATACCCAATTAGTCAAAGGAACAAGATAGATGAATCCAGCATTCAAGAGCTTTTCGACTTCTGCTTTAATGGCAGTTGATTTCTTCGGGTTCATTGGGCGTAGTTTTTGCCGCACAGGTTTAACATTGGGATAAGTTTTGATTTCATGTTCTACAATGCTGGGTTCGATGCCTGGCATTTCTGCATAAGACCATGCAAATATATCACGAAACTTTTTAAATAAAACAGTGTAAAATTTTATTTCCTCAGGAGAACAATCCGCACCTATGTTTATATACTCAACGATGCGAGGTTTGATAGAGATATCAATTTGGATGGTTTTCGAAATGTTTTCCAAATTGCCTTCTGAATTCACATCGTAGATTCGAACGGGGCATTGGTACTTACGGTTGTCACCCTCGAAGTAAAACTTTTCAGGTTTAACTTCTAATGAGTCGATCTTAGGAAGAAACGAGGATTTGTGATGCATATCCTCTCAGGGTCGTTCCGAGATGTTCATAACCTTTAAGATGGCTTCATCCGAAGGGAAGGTTTGATCTAGGATATCATGGTTACTTTGCAAGTTCAAGGCCCAAATAGGTGAAGTATAGGGATCATACTCCTCCATATTGGGATGTTTTTTATCCGATTCTACCGAAGCCATCTGAAAAGCTTGATAAGCGAGCTGCAGGGAAAAAAAGGGAACACTACTCTCCATTTCCTCATGGTGTGCAGAAGCATGTATCTTGCCATCATTATTTTCATCTAAGGTGTTTTATTTGGAGGTTCCAACCGACGAGGTGGAACCGACCTCCGAAACGGAATTAGAGAAAACTCTTAATGGAAAGTATACCTCCAATGTTATGGTGAAAATTAGAGCAATGTTAGGGGTCAATATTGGTGGTGGAAGTGGGAAAGTTCCCAAAACGGATGAGTCTTTAAACATTCCTACCCCAACATATTGAATAACCGTCATTCCATCGCCTACATAAGGTACATTCAAATGGATACCAGTTTCAGGTGAGCAGTAATCTAGTTGATTGATTGTAACAATCTTCCCTTAGTGGGGGAACCGAATGACTTGGAATACGGAAGACACTATAGCCGTCATTTTGTGTATCCAACTACATCCCAATAGAAAATTGTAGTCTATGGGTGCATCCACTACCTCAACATCTACTTGAACTGTTTTCCCCCCCAGTTCAACTGGGCAAGCCAAGATGAGTCCATGAGGTGGTAACGAATGTCCATCAAATGCCTTGAGTATTGTTTGGGATGGTACTAAGGTGGGTGATCCCAAAGCTTTCCAACAAGCTAGGGACATGACGTAAGTGGAGGCTCCTTCAACCACAATGGTTCGAAAAATATTCTTCCCATGTGAAGTTACTTTAATTTGGAAAGCAATTTGTGAGGGAAGCCTACCTGTGGGCTGTTCTAAGTCAAATGTGATTAAATTGGTATCTCATGGATCAATAGCACCGATGGCAGACAATAGTGCTTTCTGCTGAGTGGGACAACTTTGCAACACCTCCAAGGCAGACATTGCACAAAGGGCTTGAGCTAAATCTTCAACCACATTGTAGTTTTGAGCAGCTCGCACATTGGGATTGTGTGTTGTTTTGTGGAGGACCCCTTTTGGAGGTCGAGGCACCATGTCTATGCTTGGTTTTTCAATATTTAGAAAACCATTAGGCTGAGATCCAGTTGCTTCAGCATATTTTGAAGGTATGTCGTAAGAACGGGCCCTAGTTTGGATATGAATGTTATGTTCACCAATTGTGAAGATATTCGCGTTGGGTGGATTGCCCCCCTGTGGGGGGTTTGCCTGGTTCCCTCCTGGTGGAGGTACTGGCGCCGTAGAAACCATTTGTTGTTGTTGGGGGGAGGTTTGACTTAGGACAGCAGGTTGTGGTTGTTTCCCTCCTCATTGTGCTAACATGCGATGAATATCATCCATATGAGGACAAAGATGAGTAGGATGATCTTCTTTGCAAATTTTGCAAGGATACTTGTTTTTCCTATTTTCCTGATTGCCTGTTATAGGGTTATTCACCTTAGGTGCCCCTCCTATCCTAGGGTTTGCATTAGGTTTCTTCTTTTGCTTCTTCTTTTTTCCTTTTGGGTCCACAGTTTGAACTGTAAGGACTTCGGAAGTTTGGGCAGGAGTTGCAGCTTGCTGAGTTGCCTGGCCAGCTGTGGGTTGCAGGTTTTGAACTGACATTTGTCCCAATTGTTGGGTAATTTGTTCAAGTTGGTTCACAGATCCAATCACACCATCGGTATGAGGTTCTTTTGGCGGCCTAGCTGGATCAGACGTCGATCTTACAGCATGCCCGGGTATTAAGTCATAAAGTGTGCCCGATTGAGAATATACTAAATCCATATGGTGAGTACTCTAAATGAGTTGTTCTTCAGTCATGGCTCCTGACATGGCTACATCTTTGGAAAGAGTAGGTAATAATGATTTAGTGAATGAATCTGCTAAGAATTGATCAGGGATTTCAGATTTTATAAGCCTTCGACGTCTCCTCCACTCGTGGATATGATCTGAGATGTGAGTAGCAATGGATTTCCTAAGTGAAGTTAAAAGTTCAGTTCCCGTCTCATAGTGGATAGGTAATTGAAAATGTGTCAAAAATGCCATAGCTAAAGATGAAAATTCTGTGGATGTATTGCAGGGAAACTCAATGTACCATTTCGCAGCATTTCTGGTTAGGGTCTGCTAAAACAACCTCAACCTAGTATTATCATCAACTAGGGAATTGGATGAACACCACAAATGGAATGTCATCACATGATTTGATGGATCTTGCCCTGGTTTTTCGTCAAACTTGGGTATGTCTGAGGGTAGTTTGGTTGGTATGGTTGGCCACCCATTCAAATGTAGAACAGGGTCATTGGTCAGCCGAGATAAATCCGGTAGATTCAATGTAGCTAGAAATGGTGACTTGGATGATGCCAGAGCAAATGCTTGATATCCAGGTGAAGCTTGATGGCTCCACTGTTGTGGTCTTTGGGCTTGAAAAGCATTCCAAGAAGGGTTACCTCCTTGTGGATAGGATGCATCCAAAAAGGTGGGTTATTTCCTGAATATTGTCCATTCCATTGCGGGATAGGATGCATGTATGGATTGCCCCCTTGCGGAGGTATGTTCCATTGAGTATGGATACTTGGTGGAACATTGCCACCCCCACTGTGGCATAGGATTAATGGGTGGATTGCCCCCTTGTGGGGGTATGTTCCATTGAGATTGGTTACTTGTTGGAACATTACCACTCCATTGTTGGTTGGGATTCATGGGTGGATTGCCCCCTTGCGGGGGTATGTTCCATTGAGATTGATTACTTGGTGGAACATTACCACTCCCTTAAGTGTTTCCTTTGTTTGGATAAGCATTCCAAGGTTGATTTCCCCCTTGTGGGGGTGGTGCCCAAGAAGATTGGGTACTTCCTGGAACTTGCCCACTCCATGGTGGAATGAAGTTGGTGGATGGGTTGCCTCTGGGTGTGCTACTTGTTTGGGGAATGGGATTTCCCCCAGGATTTGTGCTAGGAAAGTTTGGATAAAGGTTTCCTGAGGCACTTCCACTAACTTGTGGAGTATTACCCCAATTAGCATTAGTGTTCCATGATCTATTAAGTCCACTAGGGATGTTGAGAGTCCAACGTGAAGGATTCCCCCCAGGGTTAGGATTTGGAAAAATGTTTGGTATGCCAATGGGATTTTGGTTTACTCCTGAATTGTTTTGACCTTGAGTAGCCAAACCATATGGGAAACCCAAGTTTGGTAAGGCAGACCCTCCAGTAGGGATTCCTGCAGGTAAAGTGGATGTACTTCCGGGATTGGGACCCGAAACTGTACCAACTGGCACTGACGTGCTAGTTGAACTTATGGTAGAAGCAGGTAAACTAACTGGTGGAGTTGTGGTAGAGGTTAAGTTGGAAATATTACTACCTCCAGCAACCGTGTGCGGTTGTGATGATGTGGTCCCTTGTGCTCCTGATGAAGCCATAGGGATGTTGGGAGTATTGCTACCTCCAACACTTGTTTGAGATGATGCTGATGTGGTCCCTTGTGCTCCTGATGAAGCCATGGGATTAGATGTTGAATTTAGCATGTGTAACAAGTGTGCCACAAGAGGATTGATGGTGTTCAAAGGTTCACTAATGTGGAGTACCACTGGGTCTGAAAGATTTGTTAGAGGTGGATTTACGGGATTTGTAGTGTTGTCTTATAATGTTTCAATGGAAATTGGAGCAAGAGGATCAACAATTTCTATGTTTTCCTGAGTAGGTGGTGTTGTAGTATTTGTTTGATGTGTCTCTGCTCTACTATTGATTATTGAAGTTAGAAGTGTGTTGGTTTCAAAGTCAAAGTGTCTTGTATTCTGTAGTCGTCTCCACAATGTAGCGGGGCTTTCAATTTCTAGTGACTCACCTCTATGCCGCCATGACTGGCGGGTCGGAAGATTAGCCACTTTGAAGAATATTGATAAAAGGATATGTTTAAAAAAAATTTGAAAACAGAATCAAACAATCCTATGGCTTTCTAGACTCAACAAAATAAAATAGTGTCCACACAGTAAAAATTCCCTAGAGATTTCAAGCAAGCAAACTTACTTTTCCAAAGAACCAAAGCTCGGTGAAAAGCTGGATCGTAGGGCCTTCCGAAACTAGTAGCTTCTGAGGGATTTCATGTCCTCATACAATTGCTAGGAGCGAAGGTGTGAGAAACAGTTACAATAAAATTTAATCGCGAGGGGTACAAGTGTTGGTTCCTGACCACTCACCCTCCCAAGGAGTAAAAGTTCCAAAGTCTATCTCAAGTATTGCAAGTGTGTCCCACTCACAATAGCCTATGTGATATCCTAAGAATAGCCACTAAAGTTACCACTTCATAATCGATGGTCGGGAAGACAGTTGTAAGTCAAGGACAACTCTTATTACCAGAAACTCTAGAAATAGTGATGTCACCCCCGAGGACTTGTCACTGAACATAGAATCCCTTCCATAAGCTCATGTCCCACTAAATAAGCAAGAAGGGGGAACCACCCTTACTTATCCAGATTGACCTTGTGCTTGATGCATGTTTCAGAAGCACTTTCCCAACAAGCGCTTTTTGCGATAATGGATTTACTCTTGTTAATCAATGCTAGTTTCACAGTTTTGCAGCCCAGGAGTGTTAACTCTCCAAACCTAATCCAGGGCACTAACTTAATCTTATTGGTGATATTAAAATCAAAAGTTTGTCAATTTTAGATTAAGCGCCAATTTTAGTGGAAGTTTGCTTAGTCTTAGGAGTGGAAGTGAAACTGATGGTGTTTTGACTCGAAAACAAAATGAACCACACAATGCAAGATGATCACGATGCTATCTTTCAGTTCGATGAATATCCTAACTGAAGGAAGGGTTAGAGGTTCATGAGCTTCTTTCAAACATGCAAAATTTCTAGTAGATGTCTTATGTTCATGCACAGTTTTCCTGAAATATGGATAATAATCAATGTGTAAAGATCAATGTAATCCAAATAGATATCTCAAGTAACCATGAATGTAATTCTATTACACGGGGGATCCCTGTTTTTCATTCACAAGATCGCCATAAGGCCCAAGTGAAGAGGATACGCAGAGCCTTTTGGAATGCTTTTGAATTAAATCCTAAACTGTTACACGTGAGATCCACTTTCTCATTCACAAGATCGCCATAAGGCCCAAGTGAAGAGGATACGGTGGCTCAGAAAATTGTATGCAAAAATTAAATCTACTCTATTACAAGTGAGATCCACTTTCTCATTCACAAGATCATCATAAGATGCGAGTGAAGAGGATACAGTGGCTCGATATAAGATGCTTTGAAAAGTGAACTCCTAAACTATTACGAGCGAGATACACTTTCTCATTCACAAGGTTATCATAAGATGCGAGTGAAGAGGATACAGTGCCTCATACACAATATATCTCAAGAAAACTGAACTTTAAAGGTGCAACTCTCTCTAATTGTGCATGAAAATCATGAAAACATTCTAATTCCAAAACAAAATGCCACTAATTAAAGTTTTAATTCTGTTTTTTGGAAAGAAATTATTCTCAAATTATCTCAATCATGTGATGTTCAAGGTGTTCTTCAAATGCAAATGTGTGTGAAAGGTTCTTCAAAGTGTGTGTGGTGCTTCCAAATGTGTATGGTTTATGTTTAATTAATGTTTCCAATCAGCATATGGTAAAGGTCTGAAATATTGAAAGTGCTTAAGGTGTTTTGGTAAACAATTTCTTAAGTGTGATTATGGAGACTTGCAGCCATGTAAAGATACATTAAGGTAGGTTAATATCAGTCCTTAAACATGTTAAAACATGGATCTATCATCTCATAACGTTGTAAGCAAAATAGATCTACTACCAATTGAAAAAGATTGAAAATGAATTACAATTTGGAGCAGATTTTAAAGGTGTTTGGAAGTGGATTCCAATTTTGAATGTCTTGATCCAAATGTTATAAAACTTTCTTAACTTTTAAAGAGGAGTATAAGGCTGATTTAAAGCTGCACATAAGGCTCTAAACAAGTGTGTAAATGTCATACAAAACGGGTCTTAAAACAGATCCAAAGATGAAAGAGATCTCCTCCAACTAGTGTAAGATTACAAGTTTGAATTAATGTGCTTGGAAGGTGTGTAAACTTTGCAAAGAGGTAAAGGAGGTTCAAATGAAGTTAAAGATCAGTCATAAGTATGCCATAGCAGGGATCTAGGAGCTAATATTCTCTCAAGCTACAAGATCTATTACAACTTGAAGAAAAGATTGAAAAGAGAAAGCAAATTTGGAGCAATTTTTAAAGTTTTTGGAAGAGCATTCCAATGGGAGATATCTTTGATCCAAATGATGCAAAAGCTTTTCAAAGGATCTCAAAAAGGAGTAATAAACTAAGTATGATCAGCAAACTGATCTTGAGCTAAAGAACACAAGCAATGATGTAAAGGATCCATCATAATTTGACATAGAAATTCAAATTTGGGGCAGATTTACAAGTTATTGAAAGATGAGTCCAAAGGTGAAGATCTAAGTTCAAATCATGCAAAGCATATGAACACTTGTTAAATGAGTGAGAGGATGATCATGAGTAGCAAATTAATCTTCCAAAATAGGTCTACAAATTCGCTTATTAAGCCTCCAAAACAGATCTAAAACAAGTTTCTCACAAACTAGGTGGATGAGCTGCAAATTGGAAACATAAAATTCAAGAAACTAGATGTAGAGTGGGATTTTGAAGCATTTGCTGCAAGAAAGGTGGGAGGAGGCCGGTTTGGAGGTCATATTGCTGGATCTATGGATCTTGAACTGATCTTTAAGCTCCATGTGAGTAGATCTAAAGGATGGAGATCACCAAAAAATGAAGAAAAATCATGAAATATACAGAAATTTCAAGAGATTTCAAGCCATATGGTCGCCAATCTAATAATAGATTAAGTTGTTTGTCTGTAGGGAGTTAGATCTGCAACATAGCAATCTATCTTACTAGGAATTGGTGAAATTCTATGTCAGCATTATGAAAAGATTATCACAAGTTTCCAAAGATCTAGATTCATTAATCAAAACTCATTAAGATCTAACGATAATTAAGAATTAAATATATGCATGATAAGCTAAATTCAAACTCATATATGGTAGAAACTTGAATCCATTCATATTAGAACAAGGAAGAAGTACATCCTTACCAAGGACATTGGGGTGAATCCCTCCTCCATTGCTATGAGCTTCCTTTCCTTCACCCTTGCTTTTGAAGAATTTGAGCTCTTTCTCCTCCTTCAGAATCTCTCCAGCATGCCTTTGCTCTTCCTTTGCGTGTCTTTAACATGCCCCAAATCCTTTCTTGTATAGCATTGGGAAATGGGCCTTAGGATTCTCTTTTGAATGTGGAATAATCCTCTTTCATGATTTTAGATCATTTTCACTTAAAAACCTCTTTTTCCATAGTTTTTGGGCTTTTTTACACAACTTAGCATATTTTAAACACATTTAATGCATTTCTCTTGACTTATTGATTGGTGTAGCTTGGTTTTGGACCTTTTATGAGTGGTTCAATGACCGAACTTAGTCTCCTTAGGTTCTTACTATCTTCACCTAATCCTTCCATTTATGGGAGAAGTGTTTAGATCATAGAGGATTTGTCTCTGAATGTACTTGTGTTCCGTCTTCATGTTGCGGGCGCATAGTAGAAATGTGCTTCTTCTGTCACATGACTAAGGGTGTTGATTTGATTGTTAACAGTTTTATAAAAATTTAAACAATTTTAATATTAAACATAATATTTTGGAAATTTAAAATAAATTCAACAATTGTTAAAATACTATCATTTCATTTTTTATTGGTCTATGACACTTATGATGGGACATAAATCCCTAGAGGAATTGTTTTAATTGTCAGAATTTAAAAATAAATAAAATTAATTTATAAAACTAAAATTCTTGCAAACACCAATGCTACCTATGATTCGTGGCATTAAATATAATTATGGGAAATAATTATGTACCTGTTGGTATGGACAATATGGGTGATATGGGCATCTTTCATCAAGGAATTTCTGCATTGAACCACAAAGCAATCCATTTGTAGGGAAACAATGGCACTGTGTTAAGAAGCGGAGGATTCATCAAGGGCATTGGATATGGGGTCAATGATTTGTCCCTTTTAGCCTTCAGGACTACACCATCTCCTTTGGAAACCTCCCTCAACCATACATTATTACACACATGCCTACATTAATTGTCCCCCTTCCAAGTTCCAATGCATACATTGTAGACTAGCTACTACTAATGTCAATGTCGGAATTTAATGAAAGTTGGTTGTTTTAAATTTTAAATTTGAAGGATTGCATACTCGCTCCCATCCGCCTTCCAATGCTCTACTCCTGCTTAGTTATTCACGAAAAAGGAACTAACCAAAAAAGTAGAGGGATTTACTTGAGTAGATTGTTGGATCTAAGACATAGTTGTTGTATCGTTGAAAATATCTTGCTCCATTATCTCTTGTTCTTACATTCATTGCATTTTTATTTTTGTGATTTAATAATCAAATAGAGGAAATCAATGTTATTAATTTTGTTTGTGACTCTGTAGGATATGTTTGTGTTCATCACCATAGAGCTTGAATGAATTTTTTTTCAATGATGTGTAGAAAAACATGATATGTTCAGTGCCAACAAATATATTAATTCCCTTGCATGACCTCTCAATCAATCAATCAAGCGGATTTTAAGTAGAGAATCGTGTAGACATAATTGAATTGAATATGAGAGGCATTGTGCAAGGTCATCTCCTTCTCATGCAATGCAATGCATTTTTCTCCCCATTTCTAGTCGTCCCTGTATGCTTCCTAGAGCATTAATTTGTGGTTTTATGGATACCAATCTTATAGAACATTCATTATTTTTTGTTAATAGTGATTTTGCAAAGTCCCTCCTAGAAGGAGATGAGGTCAACCAAAGTAAAAGCATGCCACATCCAAGTTTACTGTAGGGTAAAAATTAATACATATGATCATCCAAATAATGGTATATTGCCTATCAATTAACCAGGTATGGGCTCATGTCTATGGGTTGGTGGAAATTTATGGTATACATGGCCATCAAATTTTGGCTCCTACTTTCTCACATGATAGCAAGCTATATTCACTATGTTCAACCAAGCCAATGCGGTTTCATTGCTTAGGATTCAATGGGGCATACTGCGAAGAGGATCCAACACTCATTTTCTTAGGAGGAGGAACATGTGTGTTTACCCTAGCTAGCTCATGATGAGATGCTCACAAATCTCTACTTTTGTTTCATTTTCCCTAAAGTGTTTACTCTTTTATGAAAATCAACTATGGTTTCACTTTTTCCTCATCTCTAATAGTTGCCTTTTCCTTTACACCTTTTCTTTGAATAAATTCATGAGTTCTAGATGTACATAGGGAAAATGTGTGTCTTCATAGAAGCCATCATAGAAATCATTTAAGAATATAATAACATTGAATCCAAGTTCATATGGAAGTCGTTCTCATGACACTAGTCCTAACAGTTATATCCATTTGAAGGGTTATCTTAGTACCGGTTGGTGTAATGAAAAATCTATGGGGATATAAATGGCATAGGATCATCCTTGAACAAAATTTATATTGAGTTAATGACTCTGAAAGGTTCATTTAGGACTTCTATAGGTTCAAAGAGGGTATGAACAAAATTAGGGATGCAGGAATTGATAGTGTTTATGGTGTTGGTATTCCGTACAAATGGGTGAATTATGGAAAAATATGAAAATATTAGTGGTTTGTTCTATAATATGCAGTACTCTCTTATTATAATTTACACATGTTGAATAAAATGGTAATGAACAAAGAAACGAAGAAATTAACAAAGAAACAAAGAAATTAACAAAAATGTTATCATTTAAATGAGTCTTCTTAATGGATATATTAAGAGACAAAAGATACAATTATAAATAAAATGCTATCAATAATAATAACAATAATATAATAAGAACAATATAATAACCCAAAAAACTTAACATAATAATAAGAGTATTACGTTATTGCTAATTTCCTTCTGGGGTTGTTCTGAGCATCTCTCTCACCAATTGTCTATTCAAGTCCAAATAGATTGCTCACTTCCTCACATGTAAGCCTCTTCTTTCTCATTACTAGAGATGCCATCCCATGATATTTCTCTTTGGACAAATCACACACTCTCTGCTTCGATTCCATCATCATTATCCATTGTGGATCCACCAACCTTAGATCTCTTTCATGATGGCTCAATCTTTGTATGTGTGCAAGGCCCATACCCATCCCCTAAGGTATATTTCCCCTCACCAACTTTGTTTGATAGCCTCTTCATCGCCTCATTTGTTCCCTCTGTCTAGAACCAATCCCAAGAGAGAATCCCCAAGAAAGAAATTTCCCCTGCTCCCTGCTCTTCCATCCTTGATGACAGCCCAAACCTTAAGTAATTGGGCATTGTTGCCTCTCTAGGTTTTTCAGAATTTAGCTTGTTCGATAAGTTCCTAGGTCTGTATTTAATGGGGAGGGATCCCTCCCTACCCACCCTTGATCCCAAGATGATCCAGGAGTATATTGGTGGCCACCTGCCTATTCCACTTGGACCCCCACTATTGTTTCTTCAGTTTTTCAGTTTCCTTAATTGTAGCACAATTTACTATTTTTGGCAGTTTTCGAGTCCTAAACTTTTGGAGCCGTTTTGAGGCCCTAAACGATGTTTTTTCAACATTTGATGGTTGGTCAAATATGAGTCTGTTTCAAACTCAATATTTCTCATTTACAGATGTAGTCCTTGAATAGATATTTCTAACAATGTATCATGGGTGTCAAACGAAGGTAGTATGCCAAAGTTACAACCCCGGGAAATTGATGTACCAAGTTACCCAACAGGGCCCATATTCTGGCGTTTCACCTCCTAGGGTTAGGTTTTTGGATGTGTCGGGTTTCCCTTGTTTCTCAATAATATATAGGCCTTCGAGCCTCATTGTAACACAGAGTTCAGAGGCATGTAGCAGCCACATCTCTTCTCAGAGATAAGTTACCAGCACTCTAGCTAGTTTATTTCCATCCTGTATGTAAACAGGTTTCAGTTCTTTGAGTAATGAAATGAAGTGTTATTTCTGCTGCATCTTTGTTTTTATGGGTATTTGTGTATTCTGTTGCGTTCCTGCATAAATCCGGATCACAAGCCCATTAAACAAACCCCTTGAGTTTAGGATATCCCATCCATAAGTGTGAGCAAGAGCAAGAAGGTAATTAAGAAGAAATTTGATCCTATCAGGCTTATAGTTGGAGAAGATATCAGGGTCTCACAAATACTATACTATCTCGACACCACTCTTCTTGGGGTTCAGATTGGTGTAGCTATCTCTAAGAGGATGGATTGAGGTTGAATGGATGCCCCTTCTCTCCTATGCTCTAGAAATTTTCTTATTGGCAAGGGTTTGGCTGGGGTTTGAGTTCCATAAAGAAAATTATGGTTTCCACATCCTAAATGGGAAGTGGGCTTGGAATTCGAATTAACTTTCACTAAATCTTTGGCATCCTTGTTTCGATCCCCATCATGAGCTGACCAAATACTTACCCACTTGGGTCAAGCTCTCGGGCCTGCCTGTGGAATTTTGGATCAATGACATTCTTGTAGCAATTGGCAACTCCCTAGGCATGATGTTGCTCATAGACCCCTCATACAAGTAGTTTTCCTCCCACTCGGTCACAAAAATGCTGACCCTACTAAACCTCAAAGGAGGACTCGCAGATTCCATCAAGGTCACCATAGGAGACATGTCACATCAACATCAATTGGATTACTGCAACAATTCATTCAGGTGCAATCGATGCCAATAATGTGGTCATCTTATAAATCTTTCTCTGAAAACTTTATTCGAAAAATGTGGAGAAGGTTTAAGGATGAATCGTTGCATATGGTGGGAAGACCCCTTTGGAAATCCCTAAACCTATCAGGTTTCGATTTGATGATAGGAGGAAGATCTTTGACCCTGCGGCCCATACAAGCATCCCACTCCGAAGCCTTTAAGGTCGATGAAAGATATGATCCCAAAGAGGTGTGCGAAAGTAAAGGGATGGAAGCTCCCATGAACAAGGAAACTCCACTTTTGGGGGATGATCGCATAGGGGGATCCAATAGCTATAAGGAAGCTCTATTCTTGTGTCCCTCCAGCCCCACCATTGACCATGACTCTCCCCAAGGGAAGGAAACCTACTGTCAACCTCCCAGTATGGAAACTGAAATCTCTAGCAAGAAGAAAGGTGGCAAAGAAAACTTGACTCTGAAGAACAACCAAGCACATTTTTCGAAGGAGAGTTGTCCATAATTATGCATTGGAAAAAACCAAGGTGACAATAAGAAAATCGACCACCTCCACATGCACTTGCTTAAGAAATGTATGTCCCACCCTGACATTTTTCTTCTTCAACTCGCCTTTTAACCATGAATTAGAATAATTTAAAGAGATGGTCCCATCTTGGGGGGACATTGAGGATCAAAAGGGCTCATATGTCCCTCTAGCACAACCTGGTTCAGAAGAGGAGGGGAAGCAAGTCTATTTTGACCAAAATCCAACCACTTGTCACTACAATTTACTTTTCAAATGATTTTGACCAAAATACAACCACTTGTCACTACGATTTACTTTTCAAATGAAAACTAAAAGTGGAAATAGAAAGGGAGTCTTGTGGTCTTGAAATGGATCACTCTTTGGTGTTTCCGCAATTGAGGCTAAGAAGGAAGCCTTTTTCAAGCATGCTCAATCCAAAGGAAAGGAGGAAATTCAGAGGGGCACCCAATTGACCCTCCATGGGGATCTTAGAGATCACAAGCCCATGTTGAGGGTTACCCCATGAAGTTAATGTCCATCAATATAAGGGAGTTAGCCAACCCCTTTAAGCCATTGGCCCTTCACTGACTGATGGTGAAAGAAAAAATGGAAATAATCCTTGTACATGAAAATATGTTTTTGATTGAGGAAAAAATCGAGAAATTAAAAGGCAAGTTCAAAGGATGGAACTTCTGTGTATTGGATGCTCATGGACTCTCGGGGGGGATTTCGATGGGTTGGAACACCCATAATTTATGAATGTTAAATTTTCACTCCATTCAAGGGAGTCTAGCGATGACTCTTCAAGCTTCTCTATCTTCACTACCTTTTATCCTCGTAAGCATCTATGGGCCATATACACACAAAAAATTATTTTTGGAAGCGTCTTCAATTCTCCAGCTCTTGTGGAAGTTAATATCATTATAGGAGGGGATATGGACTTCCCCTTGTCTAGAAGTGAAGTGTGGGGCTCCTTCTCTAGAATTGATCTGATATCTTATTATATTCTCTATAAAATGGTTTTTCTAAATTTAATTGATCTAGTACCCCCCCCACCCTTAAGCCAACCTAGATGAACAACAAGTCTAGCAATGCATCCATTACAAAGCATCTTGATTGTTTCATCATCTTAGAGTCCCTATACAACTCATCTCAGTTATGCAGGTCATGGGTATCCCAAAATGCGGGATAGGATCACCTACAAGTTCTCCTCGATCTAGCTTGGGGAGCCAACAAACCTTCAGTGTCCTTTAAATTTAATCCATCATGGCTCAAGGAGGAGGATTTCAAGCAATTGGTAAACTATGAATGGAAATATTTTGATCCCAATTTGGATTGGAATCTAAGTAATCAACTGGTGGACTCCCTAAAATACCTCAAAAAGGTGGTCCAGTCTTGGACCGGTCATAGACTTAAGGAGATGGATAGCATTTGGTTGAAATTGAAGGATCCTTACAATCCCTTTTGAGTGACCCCTCCCAAGAACCTCTTCAACAAGCTTCATTGGAAACCAGTCAATCATTAGAGGTAAGCAAGGAAAAATTGTTGAGGGATAGGGAGGCAGACTGGAGAATGAAGAGTCGAGCAACTTGGATACATATTGGAGGTGACAACATGACATATCTTCATAAAGTGGGAAACCATAGATAAAACATCAATACCATATGGGAGCTTCAGGACTCTGAAGGTGTTATCAGGCAAGGTTTCTAAGCTTAGTTGAGATTGGCACTCATCACTTTGTAAATGTTTATGCGGAGCGCCCCAAGGCCGACATAGTAGTAGTGAGAACCTGTATGGACTTCCCTCATTTCATTAGTAAGGAAGAGGATCTAGCCTTACAGAGTCGGTTACATTGGAGGAACTGGAGGGAGTCATCTCTAAGTTCCAGAAGGACAAAATTCTGGGTCTAGAAGGTTGGACCATCGAATTATTCCAAGGATTTTTTTACTTAATGGGAACTAAATAATTGAGAGTTGTGGAAGAAGTTAGACAAAGTGGCCATGTCCATCCAGTCTTCAACTCCACCTTTATAGCGATGATCCCCAAATCAAACAAGCGACAAATGTTTTGGGACTTCTGGCCTATTTCTCTCCGTAACACTATATACAAGATCATCTAAAAATTATGGCAAAACGTCTCAAACCAATTCTTGCAAAGGTCATCGGCGAGGAGCATTTCACTCTCCTAAAGGGAGTACAAATACAAGAGGCTATCGAGGCTGCACAAGAATGCATGCACAGTCTGAAGATACAAAAATGACCCAATCCGATCATCAAGTTGGACCTGGTGAAAGTATTTGACTAGGTAAGTTAGCTCTACCTAAGGCTACTTTTAATCCATATTGGTTTTAGCCTGCATAATGTTAATTGGATCATGAGCTATGTTACCTTAGTATCTTATGCCATCCTAATAAATGGTTCATCCTCCCCTTTCTTAATTCCCTCCCGGGGAATTGTTAAGTTTGTCCCATTACCCTGTAACTCTTTCTGGTAGTGGTTGAAGGTCTCAGTTGACTCTTTTTAGAAGCTAAATCCTCTCGCAATATCCAAGGGCTCTCACTCAGAGGGGGAATCTCCATTACCCACTTGCTTTTCAATGATGATATCTTGTTAATATCTAGTGGTTCGCCTCATGAAGCTAGAGCTCTCTTTGCAATTATTACCCTCTTTTGTAAATCCATTGGAATGTTAATAAATGAACACAAAACTGTGAGCTAATTCCTCAATCTTGAAGACCAATTTATCCAAGACCTTCTTACTGTTTCCCATTATCAAAGAGGGTCGGATCTTATAGCTGACCTAAAATACCTAGGTTTTACCTTAAATCCCAACTGCTATAGGAAAGCAAAATGGCACTGGCTCTTAGCTAAGATGGAATAATGTGTCAACCACTAGTGTAACTAATGGCTATCTAGGGGAGGTTGTCTAGTGCTGGTTAAATTGGTTCTTGAATCTATCCTAGTATACTGGTGTTTTTTTTGCCAAAGTACCAAAGGGAGTGTAGGACAAAATTAAGAAGATTTGCAATCACTTTTTATGGAGGGGGAAGGACCAATAGGGAATCTATTGGACCAGATAGAAGTCCATACCAAGCCCAAGCTGGATGGTGGCTGGAAACTTAAAGATCATCGTGCCTTCAATAAAATCCTTGCAACAAAGTCCATTTCGAACCTCTTGAATAAGGATGGTCTCTGGAAAAGAATTGTTGTCCATACATATTTTTTTTAGGATGGACTATTGGGATGGATCCCAAAAATTCAACTAAAGATTCCCTACACTGAAAAGCTATTGACTTGGTCTTCCTAGTAATCAGAAATTCTTTGGCATGGAGAGCAAGAAATGGTGAACAAATTCGTATTGGGAAGGACACCATCATGGGATGTGATAGAAGGATTTTTCTCCCTCCTGAACTCATTCACTACCTTCGGAGTCACCATATCATCTTTCTCTCTCATATTGCAGATCATACCACATCAACTCTCTGGAATCAAGGATGGAATATGTACCCAGGGTTGAGTTTTCCCCATGAGCATCGTCAGGCATGGCAAAACTTTATATCAGGTTTGCAAGCAAGACACATTAGAATCCAGAATGATTCAAATAGACTGGCATGGATAGGTCCAAATGGTTGAGGAAACTATTCAGTAAAACTAGGCTATAGCTCCCAAATAGAATATTGTAAATCCAAAATGGTGGTTTAAAAGCTCTAGAAAGCAAATGCGCCACACAAAAGCAAGTTGTTCATATGGCTCATGTTTTCTGGAAAAATCCTAACTTGGGAAAACCTGCAAAAGCACAGCATATCAGGGGTGATTCAATGTGTTCTATGCAAAGTCGATGAGGAAACATCCCTCCACCTATTTCGACATTATAGCTATAGTAAGCAAATATGGAATAATTTGGAGGTAGTCTCACCCAAACTATCCTTTGGCCCTCAGATGATTTCCCCTAGAATATTAATGCTTGGTATTCATGTCCAAACTAAAGCTACTTCATTGCATTCCCTTCCTAGCCCTATGGGGGATATGGAGAAATGAGGCTATCTTTAAGGACTCTTTTATTTCCTCATTTCAAACAGTTGCTTACACAATGTGTTTGCTTCCATTCTTTAAAGAGGTTATGAGCCCTCCCCAACATTATTATTGGAATGCTGATGATAGACAAATCAAAAGTATGGGCTTTTTTTTACGGTGGTTGTCAAGGCTTGGAAATATTGATGGGAATTGGTGGAATTATATTCCAAAATTATCTCTCCTTCACCACCTTCTCAGGTCATGGGCATCAAGGTACAAATAATGAAGCAAAATTATGGGCTCTCAAGATCCTCAATCATACTGCTTGGGATCAAGGTTTGAGAGACATTCTCCTACCTGGAAATTAACTCGATGCATGACAAATGCCAGCTTGAGAGACCAAAATTGCAGGACTTGGAACATTCACTGAAAGAATCATCGACAAATTTCGATGGCATTGTCTATCAACATGTCTACAAGGAACACAATACTCAGGTTGACCATCTCTCAAAGCAATGCTTACAAGGTGAACTAGGGAAAATCTCTTTCTCTCTCCATAGGAGAAATTTCATTCTTCTTACAGTAAAAATATGCAGGAGCTATGATAATGCAAATACATAACTATTCTCCCTCCTCACATTATTCTTCCTTTCAAATATGCAAGCAAAATTTTGGGTTTTTTGGTATTAAAAGATGCAAAAAGACTTTATACTTGTAAAAATTACATAATTGCTCGAGCGCCTACATGGCCTAAGGATTGTATTTTTTTTCTTGGCAATAAAAATATGTTTTTTTTTCTTGGAAAAAAAACTTAACTCACATTTTATATATATTAATTTTATTAATTTTAATTTTTACTATCTTAATCTACATATTTCGTAACTAAGTTTAAATTTGAGATCGTATTACTTTATTTTTTTTTAACCCTAACCAATAGCCCTAAAAAATTGTATTAAGTTGTTGTTGTTGTTGTTGTTATCCTTTTATCCATTTCTAGTGGCTACACCCATTTTATCTCTATTAAATCCTTAATGATTGTTTCTCTCCTCCAACTATATTTAAATTACCTCTCTATTATCTTCTTGCAACAACTTCATATGGATCCTAAAGATGGATTGAATGTCCACTCAAAACGCGTGAACGGTTTAAAACCGCTTCATATGGATCCTAAAGATGAATTGAGTGTCCACTCGAAACGCGTGAACAATTTAAAACCATTACACAGTAAAACTCCATAAATTTAAACACAATATATTAAATGTGTTAAGTTAGTATTTTTTGAAAAAAATCATTCAACACGTTTAATATAAAATTAATTAAGTGTTACATGAAAACAATATAATTAATAACAACCAATTAAATTAATATTTTAACTATTTAACATATTATATATCTTAAATATCATTATCAATGTTTTTTTCACATTTTAACTATTTAACATATTATATATCTTAAATATCATTATCAATGTTTTTTTCAAATAGTTTTATTATGAAATCTATTAGATTAAATGAATACATTTATCAAATTCTTAACCTATGCCAACCATTTCAAGGACTACCAGGATATGTTTGATCTTCCGTAAACTAAAGTAGTAAATTTATTTATGATAAATGAGTCATATCTATCAGATTCTTAACCTCTATTGAGCCAACCATTTCAAGCACTACCATGATTTGTTTGATGATAAATCCACCATATATATCAAATTCTTAACCATCATTATGTCAAAGAGGGGGCACACAATAAAGTCAATTGTGTCGACTGTTAACTTTGTTGAAGAAGCAATGAGGCAATCCTTCTTTAACATGTTTCATATATGTCACTACTACGGAGGGACATAAAAAATGGATTCGTAAAATTCATTTTTTTTCCATTAATTAAAAGATATTATACATATTGATACTTTGTTAAAGAAGGAGATCATTGATATTTTTGTTAAGTGAATAGGGTGTTTGGTTAAGGCTTTATGCAATCATGCCAGGTGGGACAACCTTGATTAGAAGAAGAAGGAGGCCACAAATTTTTGGCAACAATTTCCAATGATTTCCAATGTTGTGGTGGTATTTCAACGTGGCACCCAAGGTAAATGAGGATGCACATGAAGTGTGTTTAATGAATTATTTGTAGAACAAATGTTCGTAGAACTATCTGCTTCACAAAGTTTTAAGTTTTGGGTTTGTTATGTCAAGAGGATCTTTTTACAATTTATGTGGGTGAGATGGGTCATGTCTGTAATACAGGTTAGCTAAATAAAATTAATAAAAAAAAATTAGTGTAGATTCACAATTATTCCTTTTTTAAATATGTATTAAATTGGACAAACCTAAATACAATTATGAAATAGAACCATATTAACTTTTGCATCCCAATATTAATGAGATTGTAACATCTCTCCCATAGGTTGATCTAATATAATATATAAAGTACTAATAATAATAATGCTTAAAAATAACCCGAGTAAAAATGAAAACTAAAAAACTAAGAATGCGATCACTATAATAGAATAAACCAACATAGATCCAACTTAACCTCAGATCTATCAAGTAATGAGAGGGATCAAATCCCTTGAGGTGCAAAGCTTATTTTAGAGTGAAAATTTTGAGGAAATGCATCACCTTAAGAGATTTGATCCCTTTTCGTGCTTGGTAGATCTAGAGTTAATATGGATCTATGTTAGTTATTGATGACTCCTATGGGGAATACTTAAGATAAGAGAGTCTCGGTATCATAACAAGATTTCATATTATGGTCAAGTATTTCTTTAGTTCTCTTATGGGAAACTACTACATATTATGTGGTACAAATTAAGCACAAGTTAGATCATAGCCAAGGGATTCATATGGCTCAAGGATGCTTCCCCCCCTGAGGATAACACTTTGAGAAGTTATTTCAAATGTATGATTATAACATTTGATCAAAAGGTTCATCTCTTATTTTGGCATTGCGATTGCATGGAGGAGTGGTGGGATCTAAGGTGCCATCATCTTCAAAGTCAATTAATTTCAAGGATACAATATGGTCCAATCCCTCTTCTCAAGTAGCACTAATCCTTACTATGCCTAGTCCATATATAGTGGAAAATTTTGAAGAGGTGCCAGTACTGGAGATTTTTTAGTCAAAGGTCATTGGTTTAGTATATTTTTATAAAACACCTATGATAAATTGTCATTTCAATGGCTTTTGGAGTCAACTACCCAATTGCATATTGCAATTGTCCAAGCTATGGGATACTCAACTTCACCTTTTAATTCTTCCCTCTGATACCCAATTTGATTTTTCATTGGTTAGTTGTAAAAATTAATTGTGGAAGCAAAAATTCAACTTCCCAATTATTTAATTTAATCCTGACATGCATGTAGTTCTACCATGCCTTTATTCCTAATCATGATGATTTAATCCATACCTATAGATTTACCCAAACTCATAGAATAAATAAATGCAAGGCAAAAATATAAGGCATGTATTCCATAACACATGTTGAATACTTATCCTTTTGAGAACTAATCCTCCAATTGGTTGCAACCGAAGGACATTCCTCCTAGACTTGGTTCTTTGTCACACTTAATATTTACATAACAAAGGCCACCCCCAAGCTAATCCTATCAATATATAAGGGTGAATTTTGTAAGGTATAGCTCTAAATCCTTCCACTCATCCCATAACTTAGAAAACTCTTTGGTGCCAAAAGCTCCTCTACATCTATCATAATCAACCATCACTCTCCCCCCTCAACCTACACAACACTAGGAATGGGATCCCCTTTTTAGGCTATCCCAATTCCCTTTGAGTGCTCTAGAAAACAATGGCCAAGGAATTTGGCTATTGGGACTCTAGGGATTCTCAACTATAGGTTAGGTTTCCTCCTCTAATCAACACAGTAATAATTAGCAACAATTTCAAATGTCAACCACATAAACCTGCATGAAAGTTAAATCCATAGAATAATTGTTCTCCTCCCTTCCTCGCTAATTTTGTACAACCAATAATAATTCCCTATGCCCAAGTTCCCACGTAATATTTGCATTTTGATGACTCTCCACGTGGTCCTCACGAGGATCCCACATTCTCCCATTTAATCTAAACAAGTTATACAACTTGACGAGAACCCGACATATTTCTCGTTTTTTGGGGGGTCAATTTTAATAGTTGTTTTTACCTCCGTTTCAAAAAGTGTGTATACTGGTAGCACAATTTTCCATTTTGAACCATTTTTTTGTGATTTTGAAACTTCTTGGTCATAAGAATATTATAAATTTTATTTACAAGGGCGTTTTTTCAAAATTTACTAAAAACTATACATTCAGTAGCTACTTATAATGAAAAACCATATAATTTTTTCAATTTTGTTACCATTTAGAAGCTAGATAAATGAAAAATATATACATTTTGGAAGTTTTTTCCTTAAAATTTTCTCTTAAATAAGTCATTTTTTGGGCAAATTTGTAAAACAAATGAGAAAATAAAGACATTACCAACCATTTTTAACATATTTTCAATTATTTTATGTTTAAAAATGATTATATTTAACATTATTTTCTATAAAGTGTTGATTCACATAAACTGAACAAAAAGTATACCATATATTTGTAAATAACATATTAAAAACATAATATTTACTCTCAAAATAAAATATTAAAGTCAAAACATTACAAAAATATATTCTCAAAAATTTGTCAAGTTTGACATTTTCCTCATAATCGCGCCGCCTATTGGAGCGGCGCATTGGGCACCCAAAAAGGGCTTAGGGGAGGAGGAGAGATTTTCCCCGCAGCTCAGAGAGGCCTAGCACAACAAAGTAAAAAAAAATCAAAATTTGAAAAAAAAAATATGAAAAAACCAAAATAAGAAAACAGATTTATTTTTTTTCGAAAAGTAAAAAAATATAAAAATTTATAAATATATATATAATCTAAATAAAAAACCTAAACAAATTTTTAAAAACATTTAAATTTATAATATATATATATATATATAAAGTAAAAAAAAAAAAAAATACAAAATTTAAAAATTACACAGAAAACAAACTATAAAAACTAAAACTAAAACATTAAAAAAAAAGTTTTTAAAAAAAATTAAAAAAACTAACCTATCTACCCCCTCCCCTCCGCCCCCATCCCCCTTCCCCATCCTCCTTCCTCTCCCCTTTCCCCTTCCACTCGCCTCCCTCCCCCCTCTTCCCTTCCCCCTCCCCTCCATGTGCCCCTCCCCCTCCTCCCTCTCCCCCTACCCATCCCCCTTGGTGTCCCTTTGGGCGCACGAGGGAGCGGCGTCACCACCCCTCATGCACCAAAAGGGCCGCCAAGGGGGATGGGTAGGGGGAGAGGGCGGAGGGGGAGGGGTACAGGGAGGGGAGGGGGAGGGGAGGGACAAGAGTGGAAGGGGAGAGGGGAGATGGAGGAGGATGGGGAGGGGGCATGGGGGCGGAGGGGAGGGGTAGCGTAGAGGGAGGAAGAGGCGGAGGGGGGAGTGGGGGAGTGGGGGGAGAGGTAGGGTTTTTTTGTTTTTAAATTTTATTTTAATTTATTTTAATTGTTTTAAAAAAATTGTGAGTTTTTATAATTTTTTATATTTTTTTATAAATTTTTAATTTTTTTAAAAATGATTTATTTTTAAAGTTTTTATCATTTATGTTTTATAAAGTTAAAAAAAATATATCTTTTTGGAAGAGTTTTTTGATTTCATTTTTTTATTATGGATATTATTAGAATTTTTTATTTTATGTAGAAAGAGTGCTGAAATAATTTCTTGAATAAATTGTGTTAAAGAGAGTGCAAGTTTTATATAGCGTCACTAAGATATTTAATAAATACAATTTTAAATTATGACAAAATGATATAATAATGCCATTTTTTGAAAAAGTGTGTTATCGGTAGCATTAGTTTTTAATTCAGGGCTTGATTTTAAGATTTTTATAAACAACAATAAGTATTGTTTTGGTTCGTGTCTATATTTTTAACCACAAAAAAAAATTGGAGCTACCGATAGCACCACTTTTTGATTCGGGGTTGCTTTTTGGTGTTTTTTTATGCAAAAATATGAGTTTTTATGGCTAGAGTTCTCGTTTTGAGTATAAAGTTCTCGTCAAGTTGTATAACATGTTTCTAAAGCTTAGGTTAATATAAAACAAGGTTAATTAAATAAATCAGGTTTCATAATCTTGGGTGTAGGGACTTTAGGATATATCACTAGTTAAGCTTTATAATCAATGCCTAAAGGCTTAGGTTAAGTAATTCACTAAGGTCCTCTCCTCTTAGCTCTCTTTCACTCTCCCCACTCATGGAATCATAGCCACCCATCTCTTTTATGTCCTTCTTTGTTTGCAGTCGTCATGGATTTTTATATTATAAGTCAATGTACATAATTACAATATCTTTGGTCATCCTAGACCATTTACGTCTGGATTCTAGCCACTTGATCATTATAGACACATTTACATTATGGGGTAAAAAATGATGCATTACATTTGGCCACACATCATATCTATATTAATGGATTTACTCAAACTAGACTAAACGATGTGAGGTATATTTTTGTTCCAAAGGGTTTTTTATTGTTGAATTTACTCATCATGATGACTATCATAAAGTTCTCGAGAAGGGGCCATGTTTTTAGGGAAGAGTAGGTCTCTTTATTACCAAATGGTTCCCTGATTTTGATCCATCCACTTTGGTTGTCACAAAAATACTAATTTGGGTTCACCTCCTAAATCCACCACTTCATCTTTGACATCCAATAATCTTTAAATATATTGGGAATTCTTTGGGAAGATATTTAAAGTTAGAAATTGAATGGATAACACTGGGATTTTTTACTTTAGTTTTTTTAGTTTGTGTGGATATCAACCTTATCAAAGATCTATGAAACATGATGGCTCTAAAACAGGGAAATTTTCAATGGACTCAATCCTTGGATTTGGAAAACATAGTTTTTCAATATCATATCTACCAACAAAGAGACCATCTTTAAGGCTCTTGTCTCAAATTCCAAGCTCTTCCATAGAGGAAAAAGGTCACCTTCCAAAATATTTTCTCACAATAGATTTAGAGAAGGATATCAATGCAGGAACATAAGAGTAGATTGAAGAATTACAACCACCCTCAAAGGATTGAGAAGAAGAAATGAATATTGGGATTCCCTCTTTGTAAGAGGTAGTGATAAATAAAGATCCAATAGGGGATGAAAAGATCTCACAAATTTGATACATACATGTGATATCGATAAGTAGTTGACCATGTCTATAGGCTCTAGGCTCTGGAAATCATAATTCTAATTTACAAATAGTTATTGTACATATCCTTCTCCAAGGAGACAAATTGAGGTCAAAAAGTAACATAGGCTCTAGGCTCTGGAAATCATAATTCTAATTTACAAATAGTTATTGTACATATCCTTCTCCAAGGAGACAAATTGAGGTCAAAAAGTAACATGGGAAAAAATACCAAATTGAGGACAATGTTTCTCATAGTTTGTGACAACTCTTTCTTTCGGTGGTTAATTTGTTTATTTCTTAAATGTTTTAAGTGATATCTACTTTATGGTTTTTATGAATACTCTCATGGCATATGCAAAATGTAACCTCTTTTCTATATATAAATGACATGTTAATTTTTTTTTAATTTTTTTATACATATTAATACAATTAACAATTAATCAAGTTAGTGTTTTTTAAATTTTTTTATACATATTAATACAATTAACAATTAGTCAAGTTAGTTTTTTTTTTTTTTTTTTTTTATATATTAATACAATTAATCAACTTGTTTATAATTTTTAAATTAAAAATAAATACTTTAAAGTGCATAAAAGTATAAAATTTAAGAAGTGGAAAACACAAAAGAGGAAGACGATCCATTATGACTATTGTTCTTTTTTAGCATCATGTCTCTAGGATAAGGGCGTATGTCTAAAGGTTGGATGACAAGTATTAACATGATCAAACATAGAATCATTCCATAGGGTTGCTACACCAGACCTCCACAACTAAGAACAATAATGCTTTTGCAACACAATGTCAATTTGTCATTCTTTGACATTGAAATTATTCATTACAATGTCCATTTCACATTAATGATTATGTTGTATTTACTATTTTAATGCATTAAAACAATCTATATAAAATTCTTAAGACATTTTTTCAATAAACTTCTCAGTGACATATCAATTTCTTTATTCATATACATGATTACTTGCTCTTAACATTGTTTCTTCTATGAGGTTACAAGTTCAAATCCATAGAGAGGGTTAAGGTATGTACACCTATGTAGACTTTAATAGTGAAATCACTACGTGGAGGGGTCCCTTCTCTCATAAACAAGAGGGTCTCATAAATCAATTTGGTTTCTGGTTAGGCACTGACCTTAAATTAAATTATTATTATTATTATTGTTGTTGTTGTTGTTGTTGTTGTTGTTGTTGTTACTAAAACCTACAAATAAGGATTTGATTAATAAACAAAACATGACAAATTTAAGGTGTTCTTGATTTTCTTATTACACTTCCCAACTATCATGCACTTATTTTTTGAAGAGTGATTTTTTACTAACAAAATATGCAATCAAAGTATGATTTACTAATATGATACAATGTTGGCTCTACAAGAAGTAACCTATAACAACAATATAATTATAACTTTAAAAATTAGTTAATTTGCTAAATTTGTATTAGAAATTGGTGTTTTTATTTATAACAACGTAGATCCATCTTACCTTTGGCTCTATCAAGCGCCAAGAAGGATCAAATCCCTTTAGGTGCAAACCCATTTAAGGTCTTAAATTTGAGGAAAGGTTTTCCTTCATTATAAGTTCCATTATAATTATCCAGGAACCAACTATTCCAATTTGGACTTGATGCAAACACAACCTGTGTCGGTCCACTTTCATAGTTACACAATGGAAATGACACACAACACAAGGATTTCCAAGAATTATGGCTTTCAATTAAATGGTAAAATCTCTTTACATAGGTAAATACAACATGAGTTTATACTCGGATTAGTCGGAATGAACATCAATTGTTATAAAACTTGGTACATACACAGGCGTGAGGGATTTCTTCGTTCTCAAGCAATCCCAATACTCTCAGCACTGTCCCGAACCCAAAAATTCCTTTTCTCAGAGCATGAGCTGGTATTTATACTCAAATCAACTCATTTGTCTCATCCTCTAGAAGCTTCGTTCACTTCCATGCATGTCCATACTGCATTAAATACTCAATATGGCACTCTTCATCAGGTTGCTCCACCTGAGATTCTACAACTAATGCCATAACTGCTTATGTAACTATTCTAACTACCTCAATGGCTTGTTTCCTCGGGACACCAGCTTTCTCAGTCGGCATCCATACTCGTCGTCATCATCGATCCACGACTACATCTCCATTTAGTCGGCATCACCTTCAACCATTTTCGCTACATCTCGTTGTCTGTCGTTGACTGCACTTGGTCGAAACCCTGCAACTTCATCATCTCCCCATCTATCGTCACCATGTTCTTAGAGATCGTTGACTATCCTCCAAGACTTCCCATCATCTATCTTCGACTCCTTATTCTAAGCCCCGATGCCCCTGCATCAACCTCCCCGGGTTGAAAATAAATTTGCCCATAGTTCTACGACTCCTCAAGCTTGTCTTCTGAAATCCAAGTCACCTCCTCCAAATCTCAGTTCTCCCATCAGACCAAATATTATTTTCTTTTCTGACTTATGGTCTTCTCGAATTCCCATTCGTCGATCACTTCTGCAACCCCTTCCGTCGGATGGGCTAGTATCTGGCCCTACTAGTCATTTTTCATCTCAATCCCACTCATCGACCCTTCTTTGAACTTGTACAGGTCATAAACATTGAATGTCGGTGATATGTCCATGTCCTTCGGCAGGTCTAGCACATAGGAATTGTCTGAAATATTCTTCAAGATTTTGCATGGACCAATCTTCTTTGGATTTGACTTATTGTACACTCCTCTGGGAAACCTTTCCTTCCTCAGATGCACATATACTAAGTCACCTTTTGCAAATGAATGTAGTCATCTCCTTCTATCGTCTCTCAACTTATACATCGCGTTACTTTTCTCCAGTTGTCGTTTCACCTTGTCATGCACTTCCTTCATATGGTCAGAAAATGATTTTGCATCTGCACTTTTATGTGTTCCCGTCAACAACTCGACCAAATCGGTTACTCCATGCAAACTTATCCCTTGCACGATCTGGAATGGACTCATTCCCCTCGACCTGTTCACTGAGTTGTTGTACGTGAATTCTGCCTATGCCAACACATTATCCCACTGCTTCGGTTGATTAGCAGTCAAACTCCTCAACAAATTTCCCAAGCTCCTATTCACGACTCCGGTCTGTCCATCAGTCTATGGATGGTATGCAGAACTGAAATGCAACTTTTTGTCAAGATTCTTCCAAAGGGTATTCGTGTGGCGTCACTTATCTTCTGACACAGAATAAAGTGTGCCATCTTATAAAGAATTTCGAATACCACAAATATGGAGTCATTACCTTGATGTGTCTTCGACAATTCTAGTACAAAATCCATGTTGATATCTTCCCATAGGGAAGTCGACACTGGAAATGGTGCATATAACCCTGTATTCCGACTTCTTCCCTTGGCATGTTGGAATATCATGTACTGTCAGATCCATTTCTTCACGTTTGTCGCCAAACCTTTCTAGTAGTACTTCTCCTTGACCAACGCCTTGGTCCTGTTGATGCCAAAGTGTCCTCCTAATCCTCCACTGTGCAGTTCCCTAATCAAGTTCTCCCTCACTGATCCCCCAGGGATGCATAACTAATGGCCCTTGAATATGTATCCTTCTTGGATGAAGTAATCCAAGTATGGAGTTCTGTCACCACTCCATGGTTCCTTCGACACCTTCCACGCATCAACAAAATCTTCATTGACTTCATAGTCGGCATTCATCGACTCTAGCCCTATCGACCTAGAAATAATTGTACCCAATAATGAGACTCTTCAACTCAAAGCATCGACTACCCTACTAGTCTTCCCCGACTTATGTTTCAATACAAAGGTATAACTTTGTAGAAACTCGACCCACTTCATATGCCTTTGATTTAACTTCATCTGAGTGTTCACATATCTCAGAGCTTGATGGTCAGTAAACAACAAAAATTCCTTGGGTAACCGGTAATGTTTCCACTTCTTCAATGCCTAGACAATGGCATAAAAATCTTGGTCATAGACCGAAGACTTCTACTTGGCATCGTCTAGCTTCTCACTGAAGAATGCAATTAGTTGGCCCTCTTGGATCATCACAACCCTAATTGCTAACCCACTCGCATCACAGTCGGCCTCGAATACCTTGTCAAAGTCTGGGAGAGCTAAGAATGGACTCTCTATTAACTTTTGCTTCAACTTCTCAAATGCTCGTCGAGCAGTCTCCATCCACTTGAACTCACCCTTTTTCATGAACGTCGTCAATGGTGCACATATCCGACTAAAAATCTCTTATAAACTTCCTGTAAAAACTAGCAAGTCCATGAAAACTTCTTACCTCGGTCTCGTTCATCGAATCCGACTACTCTAAGATCACCCATACCTTCTCTGGATCCATCTTCAACCCTTGTCTGGAAATCATGAATCTAAGGTACACCAACTCCTTCTACATGAAGGAACAATTCTACATATTTACTAGCAGCTTCTCCTAACTTAACATCCACAAGACCTATCGAAGGTGCAACAAGTGCTCTTCCATTGTCTTGATGAAAATCAATATGTTGTCGAGATACACCATGACGAACCTACCCAAAAATGGTTTCAAAACTTCGTTCATGAGCCTCATGAATGTACTTGGTACATTTTTCATCCCAAACAGCATGACCAACCATTCATAAAATCCCTCCTTTGTCTTGCAGGTGTCTTCCATTCATCGTCGTCCCTAATCCAGATCTAGTGGTATGCACTCTTCAAGTCGATCTTGGTGAAGTATGTCGCTTCGCTCCACTCAAGCAGTCGATCAAGTCGTCCATACTCGGTAATGGAAACTTGTACTTGATAGTAATTACATTGATGGCCCTTGAATCGATGCACATCCTCCATTCTCCTCCTTTCTTGGTGCTAGTACGACTAGTACTGCACACAGGCTCAAGATTTCTCTAATCATCCCCTTGTCCAACAAATCTTGGACCTATAGATTTAACTTGGCATTCTCTGTTGACGTCATTCTATGCGGTGCCTTGTTCGGTAGACTCGAACTTGGAATCAAGTTGATCTGATGGGATATGCTCCTCGTCATCTACAACCCAATCGACATCTCATCGAGCATTATGCCCTTGAAATATGACAACACCTCTCTGATTTATGTCGGTCTATCGACATTCAAACCCTTGAGAATGGTTTCGAAGCAATATTGTTTCTTATTTTCCTCCTTCAGGAATTCCTTAGTTGAACACATCAACACTCTCTTTTCCTAGTAGTCATTTTCCTTTCCCTGGCTATTGTGCTCCTCGACCAGGGAAGTCATTCAGAATCTCTTGTCGTCCTTTTCGACTATAGTCGTGTTCTTGAGATTGTCATAAATCATGTTCCGATCATATTTCCATGGTCATCCTAACAACAAATGACATGCGTCCATCAGAATCACGTCGTGTAACACGCTATCTTGCAACCCATCGATCTTGAAATCGATCAGGCACTATCGTGTCACCGTAACATTGTGACCCTTATGCAACCATGGCACCCTATACCCATTCGGGTGTGGTTGACACTTCAACCCCAGATTTTCGATCACCTTCATCGAGACCAAATTCTCCATGCTTCCCCCATCGACGATGATCATACAACATCTGTCTCGGACCTTCACTTTCATCCGAAAAATGGACTTCCTCTATGTCGGCTCCTTCTCTTCTTGTCACACTGATTGTAAGGTTGTTCTTTGGGTCATAAAGTTTCGACCTCCCTCCAACGTGGCTTCATTTGAACTTCCCCTCACAGTCGGCCCGGTCTCATTGTCCTTACCCCAACTTCTGGCGTCTGGTTGACTAGTGGTATGTGGATTTTATGGGCACTCATACGCCTTGTGTCCCAGCTCTCGACACTTGTAGTAAACAAATTTGGGTTGGTAAGTGCATCTTCCTTTGAAAGTTCCTCTTCGACCGTAGGCACCTCAACCTCTAGAGTTATCTCCTCCCTGTCAATACTCAGGAATGCTATTTTTGGTCATGCTTTATTCTCGTCGCTCATTACGAATTTCCTTCTTCCTCGCCCCATTGGTCCATCCTCTAGTGGCGACAAAATTTTGGCTTCAAGCAGTTAAATTTCCCTTTCTTGTTGAAGTCTTTGGCGATAGTTTCTCCTCTACCTTCATAGCTAGTTGATAGGCTTCTCTGACTATCCTAAACCTCGAAAGACTTAACTTGTCCTGAATAGCATACTTCAGGTCGTTCACATATCTAGTGAATGCCTCCTCTCCTTCATTGGTCTATCCCGACCAAATAGATAGTCAATATAATTCTTCTGTGAATTCTTTCATGGTCATCTCCTTCTGTCTCAAGTTTTGCAGTTTCTTGAATAGAGAAATCATGTAGTCAATGGGAGGGAAATTATCCTTCATCTTGGCGACTATTCTGTCACAAGTCTTCACTTTGTACTTTCCTTTCCTCGCCCTGTTGGCCTATACATTGTCCCGCCATAATGAGGCATGGACCTTAAGCTTCAAACATGCAACCTTCACCCTTTTGGGGCCTTCTATCTGCTCCATATCGAAGTATTTCTCCATTTCTCTTATCCAATCGATCAACTCTTCAGGGTTTAAACTCCTTGAGTAGGTAGAGACTTCCATATTAGATCTATCATTCATCTTCAACAATGCTTTCAACAACTTGTCTCATGGATCTTCTTCACGTTCATCCTTAGGAGTATGTTCTTCCCCTTCGACCTCCTTGTCACTATGGTCGAGGTTATCAATACCCATTCCCCTCTTCTTGGCTTCTTTTACTACAACCAATTCGCTCTTCAAACTCGTCATGGTATGGACATGTTCCTCAAACATTTCATGGTTGATCCTGACCCCTGTACCTCTGCGTGTCCTTCGTCCCTTGCCTTAGACGTTTACACCCCTCTCATCCATGGCACAAATTCAACCGACTAAACTCACACTACCCAATTGCAACTGAGCTTCTCTGTCTCCTGCAACTCTACCCAACCGTAGCTAGAGTTGCCTTCCTCATCCAATCACAACTGGACTTCACAACACATGATTACTTCCTACTATGATACCAACTGATGCAGACCAAACCTAGTCAGTTTTCTTTTCAGAGTACGCAATGGAAACAACACACAACAAAAGGATTGCCAAGAATTATGGGTTTCAATTAAATGGTAAAATCTCTTTACAAAGGTAAATACAACACGAGTTTATACTCGGATCAGTACGAATGAACATCAATTGTTACAACACTTGGTACATACGTAGGCGTGAGGGAATTCTTCGTCCGCAAGCAATCCCAATACTCTTAGCACTATCCCAAACCCCAAAAGTCTTTTCCTTGGAGCATGAACTGGTATTTATACTCAGCTCAGCTCACTTGGCTCATCCTCTAGAAGCTTTGCTTACTTCCAGGCATGGACATACTGCATTAAATACTTCACATGCCCCTCTTCATTAGGTTTCTACACCTAGAATTCTGCAACTACTGCCATAACTAC
Organism: Larix kaempferi; assembly: GCA_027924585.1. Taxonomy (NCBI): domain Eukaryota; kingdom Viridiplantae; phylum Streptophyta; class Pinopsida; order Pinales; family Pinaceae; genus Larix; species Larix kaempferi. The sequence continues at coordinate 171,663 of BSBM01001770.1, forward strand.
TTCTGCAACTGTTCCAACTAACTCAGCGGTTTGTTTCCTTAGGACTCCAACTATTTCAGTCAACAGTCATACTCGTCAACATTGTCAATCCACAACTACTTCTCCATTCGGATGGCATCACCTTCGACCATTTTCCCCACATCTCATCACCTGTCGTCGACCGCACTTGGTCGGAACCCCGCGACATCATCTCCCTGTCAACCGTCGCCTTGTTCTTGTAGGTTGTCGACTGTCCTCCGGGCCTTCCCGTCATCTATCTTCGACTCCTTGTTCTGGGCCCCAATGCCCCTACATCAAGACTCAAGTTGTAAGCTAACACATAAATCCTACAAATATCCAAAAAATGCATTAATTAATTAATTATGAAGTAAAATAGTTATTTACCCAAAATTGTCTAAGTGCCAACTATTTCATGTTGTAAACTATAACACATAAATCCTACAAATAAGCAAAAGTTGCATTCATTAACTAATTATGAAGTAAAATACTTGCAATTTACCGAATCATTATTAATTTGCAATTATCATTAAACTAATATCTAACTTATTATTCAATTATTAACTTAATAATACATAATCAATATATTTTCCATCATAATCATCCACGTGCCAACTATAAATCCTACAAATAGGCAAAATTTGCATTCATTCATTGATAATGAAGTAAAATGGTTATTCTTAATCCATATGCATGATTATGTTGTGAATATATGTCTCTTGTAGATCAAATGAAGGCAAGACTAACTACTATACACATATTTAGTTGTCTTGTAACTATTTATGAAAATATTTATTTAAAATGTGAGGATGTGTGAATGGAAATTGTGATTGAAATTAGATGTATATTTTTCACCTAACAAAACATGTATCTTGATATTCTTTTTTTTTTGTTTGATTTCCCATCAGTCGGGGCAGGTAGCAATGAACCATTGGTTAAGAACCACAACCGAGGGGCATTTAAGCCGTCAAAGTCACTTGGGGATCGCACTCGGCCTGGGTCACACCAACCCTTCTGATGGTTGGAATTTTGGGTGTCCCCTCCCAACTATCTCACCCCTAAGGGGAATTGAACTCGGGTCGCCCTGCTAACGAGACCCACACCTTAATTGGATGAGCTAGTGAGAATTTCCAACATGTATCTTGATATTCAACAATTCAATGTATACTTATATAGATGTACTTTACAATCTAGCTAATTTAAATTTGAGCCAACATGTGCTTGGTTTTATCATTGTTGGAATCCTACGGGAGTTATTGTAAATAATTATGTAATTAAGCTTTCAGTTTTAATTAGGGAAGATGAAGAGTCTTGGACACTCCAATGGATCTCTTGGAATCCGAAAACCAAGAGACACATAATCAATGTATAAATAAAGTGTTTGGTGAATGAAATAATTCAATTCGGGAGTTAAACCTGCAGTGGTATCAGAGCTGCCTGCCATAACTCCTGTTCTGCCATTAGATTGCCTAATTTGGCTCTGCGTTCTTCCTTAGGCTTTCAGGCATGCCCTCTGAGCCCTCTCAGTCCTGCATTCTGCCATATGCTCTCTTCCCTTTATGTCCTTTCATCATTGTTTTGACATATGTCTAATTTTCATACTAATGTCTCTCTTTCTGAACCGTAACCCTAATACTCATTGTGAAGATTGATATCGTAGATTCCAGTTGGTTTTGACACGACCTGTGGATGCGTTTTTACCTGAGCGATTGTATTTGAGCACTCCAATCTCTGCGTGAAAAGAGTTCTCTCTCCCGTTAGTTTTTTTTGTTGTATCACTCCTTTCTCCGCGTCAACGTGGAATGGATTATCTTTGCAATTGCTTGAGACTTGAGGGCATTATCAAATTTTCCTCTAGCGTGGAGACCATTGAAGTGTGCAAACTGCTACAGTGGTATCAAATCCTTCAATTGTACATTGTAATCTTGGAATTTCCCTTTGAAGCAACACCAACACCCCATCATGAAGAAAATGATGAAGAAGAAGTTCATGCCACTTCAACTGAACAAGAAACTCAACTGGATGATAGTGATCAAGAGGATTGGAAGATTGAACCTTGGAGAGAATGATGCACCACCAACTGATAAACCTAGACCATCAAGGAAGATTTCGAAATGGGCCACAAAGACACTTGAAAGTGTCCATGTAGATGAAGTAGGAAAGACGAGAACAAGAAGCTCAACCAGACAAGAAGATGGAGGAAATGCAGATAACTCGGGTGATGACATGGATGTCGCATTTAATTGTGAGTTGAATTTTTCTGCTAACTTTGAACCAACTTCCTTTGAAGAGGATGCTACCCATGATGAGCGGAAAGAATCCATGTAGAATGAGTATAATGCACTCATAAAGAATGGAACCTGGAAGCTGGTTGACCCTCCAATCAAAACCAAACCAATTGGAAGCAATTGGGTATACACGAACAAATACAAATTAGCTAGTTCACTTGACAAACAAAAAACAAGGCTCGTGGCAAAAGGCTATGCACAGAAAAAAGGAATTGACTATGAAGAAACGTTCTCTCCCACAACAAAATGGGGCACCATCCGTACTACACTTTCCTTGGCTGCACAAAATGGATGGAAAGTTCATCAAATGGATGTAAAGACACCATTCTTGAATGGAGACTTGAAAGAAAACGTCTTCATGTCTCAACCAGAAGGTTTAGTTGTGAATGTGAAAATCCTCACAACAGATCTAAGAGCTGATGTATACCTCACAAGAAAGAATTTAGGAATAAGACTAAGAGTGGTCAATGCAGTGTGAATGAGCAACATAATAATAATACAGTAGCACTCGGATAGAAGCAAAATAACTTCACACACACTTATTCATTAATCACAAATGGACAAATAAATAATACAATGCATGAGGAATTCGAATGCCAAGGTGGCAATTTGAATTGGCCTTCATGGAGTGATCAAAAGATCACTGGAGTGTCATCGGAGCACAACTAGTAGTCCATCTCATCATCAATGGAGTCATCAATGCTCAAGTAACTGAGTCTAACTGAGTATAACTGGAACTAACTGAATGAAGGAGGCTCAGTGGAGGGCGCATGCGAAGCTAACTGGAGTCAGAATGAGCAGTCTAGTCACATTGGAGGTCCATTGGAGTGGTAAGGTCAGTTAAGAGTGAGTCAAGCCTAAAATCAAGGAGAGAACTCAATTAACTGAAGACAACTGGACTGGTAGGTGAAGAAGGGCACCTTTGTCAAGTGGATGGTGAGATGTGGGCACATCACTGGCTAGGAGGGGCTCAATCTGAGTGGAAATAAGCTCCTGAGTGCTGGAAAACTAGGGACTAGGTGCTGGAGGTGTCAACCTGATGACTGGGCAGCATGCGGATGCATGCAATGCATGCAGAATGCATGCTGCATGCAGGAATGCATGCAAGACTGAAAATGCAAAGGATGAAAATGCTGGTAGGACTAGGATGGAATATAGGAATATCCTAACAGTGAAGGGAAAAGAACACAAGGTATGCAAACTTGTCAAGTCCTTGTATGACCTGAAACAAGCACCTCGAGCATGGTATGAAAAGCTAACCGAGCATCTTCTAAAGCTGAATTTCAAACATTATAATCTTGATGACACAACATTGTTTGTAAAGAAAGTTGGAAGAGCTGTTGTGTTTCTTATAGTATATGTAGATGATCTTTTGATGACAGGAAACAATGAAGGTTATATAACATCCATAAAGAAAGATTTAAAGAAGGGCTTTTAAATTATTGATCTAGGACATCTTCACTACTACTTAGGAATTGAAGTGACTCAACATCCTAAGTACATATTCAATTTTCAGAAAAAGTATATTGGAGAATTGTTGAACAAATTTGGCATGACAGACTACAACCCGCTCTCAAATCCAATGGAACAAAAACTAAAGCTCACATCAAGTGAAGGAAAAGAATTTGGGGATGCAACCAAGTACCGACAACTTGTAGGAATACTTATCTACCTTACCACCACCAGACCATATATTTCTTATGTTGTTATCATTCTTTCATGGTTCATGCACAAACCTTGTGAAGGACATTGGTTTGCAACAAAGAGAGTTCTAAGATACTTGAAAGGAACTCAAGACTTTGGACTTAAGTACTCTAAGGTGGATGACTTCAAACTTATTGGGTACTCTGATTCATACTTCGATGGTGACAAAGAAACATGAGTGTCCACTTCTGGATACACGACGAGTCTTGGATCAATAGCTATCTCCTAGATCACACAAACGATCAGTTCCAATAGATTCGACAACATAGGCAGAATATGTAGCTGTTGCAGAAGCAACCAAAGAGATTATGTGGCTCAAGAAGATACTTGAAGATTTGCAAGAGAAACAAGAGAAATCCACTCCACTTTTGATTGACAATAGTTTTGCAATCAAGTTGACCAAGAATCCTAGATTCCATGATCGAACCAAACACATCAACACAAAGTATCATATGATTCGACACTATGTAGAGGCCAAGACAATTCATTTACATCATTGTTCCACAAATGAGCAAATTGTAGATATCTTCACCAAAGCACTTGGACGAGAAAAGTTTGAAAGATTTAGAACCATGCTCGAACTTACAAACACCCCTTCGGATTAAGGGGGGGGATGTTGGAATCCTACGGAAGTTATTGTAAATAATTGTGTAATTAAGATTTCAGTTTTAATTAGGGAAGATGAAGAGTCTTGGAGACTCTAACAGATCTCTTGGAATCTGAAAATCAAGAGACACCTAATCAATGTATAAATAAAGTGTTTGGTGAATGAAATAATTCAATTAGGGAGTTAAACCTACAATATTTTTTTTATATATTTAGTTTTTGGAGTGGACATGTGCCACATCAGTGTGGTGACAGATGTGACACATTTCATCTAATTTGAACTATAGAAAGCGCCTCTTGGCCCAATGAGTTCATATTAAAAACATTTCATCATATTGATTGTGAGGTCTAGTTTATGATAATGTGTAAGTCTTAAAATATTATGGTTTTTATATAAATACTTTTATAAAAATAGTAGTTAGAATAAGTTAATTTTATACCAATCTTTTTTCACCACGTGGAAATTTGGCAATTTCAAATTAAAATTTAGATCGATTCACAATTTTGATCAATTTTTTGAATATTTGGATTGGTCTAAAATGGAGCAAAATCCTGAAATCAAAGTTTTACCCTACATAAAACTTGAATCATGCAAAACTCAAGCTAAAAGTTATATTGAGAAACCCTTTATCTATATTGAAGGGATAAATATCGAACTAGTAAATACTAAGATATTGAAGCGAGAAATATTGAACCAGTAAATAAGATATGTAGTTACCTTTCTTTTTATGTCCTTGACATTATGTATTCGCGCAGCTCTATTAATCGAGGTTGGGATGAAATATTTCGCATTATTATGGTGGAAAGCCTAATGTCATGTTTTTATTATTAAAATCTTTTAATAAATAAATTATTTTGTCATTAGCTCATTTGCTCCGGACATATGACGTCGCTCTCGTTTTCGTCGCCCCAGGACCTGGCGGCGTGCTGAAGTAAGCGTGATTTTCGCGTATGGGTTTCGACTATCTGATTTGATGGTTTTAATGACTGGTATTTATAGAGATCGAGAGAGGCTTAGAGTCTGAGGATGTTTGGTGTAACGTTTGGTGATACAACGTGGTATTTTGTAATCTTTTAATCTTTTAGTGTGAGTCTGCCTGTCAATTCAGGCAGGTCGGGACATTGTTTTATCTTTCAAAACAAATTTCAAAGTTGAAGATTGTTCGTTTAACGTCTTGTCATAAACTTTTACAGGAAGTCTTCATCTCATACACGTAAGTTTGGTGGCTTCACGTGAGTTTCTTCTCGATGGCAGTCCGCTCTTACTTTTTGGCCATTTCGCTATGGAAGGCACTTACTTACCGTGTTATATATATATATATATATATATATATATTTTACTATGTTTTATGTTTTATATATACTACTTACCATGTTATATATAGTATTTATTGGTAATTATGCATAACTAGTAGCTTAATCTTTTCAATTGTTTATTTTTTTAAATATGTATATTAACTTCAATTGTTTTTTTTTGTAAATATGTATATCAATGATGGAGGTTGATGTAAAAATGATTCGTAATTTATTTTTACAAAACAAAAACCATGGTGTACCTCTTCAACAAAGTTTGATTCCATTAGTATGTGGATTTTTAATTAAAATAAAAAAAATTAAAATTAATTATTTTATTTCATCACGCTTTACTATTATTTATATAATCTCATTAATGGGAAAAAAAGTTAAATATATTTTTAATTTGATTTATATGATCTAATTAATTGGGAAAAAAAGTTAAATATATTTTTAGATAATAGATTAAACAATCTGAAATTGATTTCATTGAGATGTGGATTTTTAAAGAAAATAAATAAAATTAAAATTATTTATTTATTTGAATGATCTTATTAATTGGAAAAAAAATTAAATATGTTTCTATATAATAGATTAAACAATAGTATATTATAAAATTTTGAAATAATTTTTAATATTTGTTAGATTATATTTCTTTCTAATCTATTTTGATGATATTACCATATATCTATCTTAATTTTGGTTGTATTAGGTATTTAGAGGGATTAGATTTCTTGAGGTGTAAACCTTTTTTAGAGTGTTAAACTTGAGGAAAAGTTTGCACCTCAATAGATTTGATCCTTCTAGATGCTTGGATATTACTTTTTTAATCCATTATAAACTTGTACCACGGTGTTATAAACCTCCATGTATGGTAAAATGGAACAATTGGTTCCTTTTTGAACCATATAAAAAATATTCATTGTATATCTAATCCCTCAGAAACCTCAAAAGCTTGTTCTATGTGAATTTATGATCAAATTGACAATGAGAGAATTATTTCTCACCAAATTAATTCATCCCGACCTCTATCAATAAATAGCTATTATCCATAGCTATAAACAAATAGAGCATGTTGCCACCTCGTGGCTCTTGTTATATATTAGTCCCTGCTCCGCAGGGATTATAGCGATCGGTTGGTCACCATAGTCAGTTGACTTTATATTATTTTATGTTTTTAACATCATGTTACCTAAAGTTCTAAAAAAATTGGTATTAAAATGGTTTTTTCCTAAAAATTAAAAATATTTTTAAAATTTCTTAAATTAGATTTTCCAGACTTGACTATTTTTCCCTAGTGTGCAAAATAATTATCTAATAAAAAAAATAAAAATAAAAATAAAATATGATTCATTAATGAAATGGTTGAAGTGTGACATGTTGATTGGCTGATATGACTGACCCATTCCATCAATTCTAGGGAAATTAATTGTGTATGCAGAGATCGATCCAAGATAATCTTTTCTATTATTATTTTTGCAGTCATGCCTGATTCGGTTGTAGGCTCATTTACTTCCGATCTATCATGATTTTATTGCTCCTCAAGGTTTCTACTAAGAAATGATAAATTCTGCCTTTCCAGCATTACGGTTCTACTGGGGGCTTACTGGTCTGGGGTGCCGTTGGTGCTGTTACTCGTCTCTTCATTTGTCTAGAAAGTCTGCAATTTCCATCATTCAATAGCAACACAGGCGAGGAGAAGGCGAGGAGAAGTCTTAGTCTAATCCGGGCAAAGAGAATTCTTTGCAAGATATTCAAGCAAGGAGGAGTCTTAGTGGGCCAATTCTCTGCAATTAGTAGCTTGCCATAGCCCCTCTCTTAGAAGCATCGGATGGATGGACGAAGAACCTGAAATGCTATAATGAATCGACTTGAGGGAACTTGCTTAATTCTGGCATTTATCTAAAGAGAATAGATCATGTTTCCACATTCTGTCTGGCGAGGTAGCTTTCTTTGCCATTACAATATAAGTTGGCTATATTGAAAAGCTGTTCCCACGACTGACTTAACTGGTGGTAACTGTCCAACAGAAAGTAATCGTGCAGGCTAAAGCGGTCTCTTCAAATCAGGGTTGAGCAAGGAGGATCTTCAAGCGAGGATGATACAGGATCTTCAAGCGAGGATATATTGCATCCTGCGCTTCAACTGGCTCTACCTGTGCTCAAGCTTCGGGTTAGCCTAGGCGGGAAACTAGCTCTGTTTATGGCTGGTGGCTAGTTTGGCTTTCTGGCTATCGTAATCAACAGACTCGACTGAATTAGCTGCTGCATAAATAGCTTAATCAAGAGCATAATAAAATCGTGCGGGAGGATCTAAAACAGAATATGCTGATAGCTAGCTTGCTGGCTTTGGTTTTCAGGTGTAGCATGGCTGGATCATACATTTCAGTAAAAACATCTCCATGAGAATTGGAGAATTGAACTCTCCTTTCCATAACATTTTCAGCAGGATATCCATTGCTTAAACCAGGTATATTATTTGTTTATAAACCATGCTGCCATAAGAAAATATATCTATCTTCTATTCTAAAAAATAGTGCGAACATTAAAAAAAATCCAAGTAAAATCTTCATTGATTGTGCTCTGTGTGTGAGAATATGTCTCTAAAATAATGGTAAAATATCTTGATAATGCGAACAAATTCTCTTTTAGGATTCTTAATATCTTGTATGATTTTTTGTACTATATCATGTCTGCTGGTTTTCTCAAAGGTTGTCAACTTGATGTTAGATAATTTTCCTTCTTGTAAGGCCATGGAACTCATCTATATTGAAGCAGTTAATGATAGTTTTGCAAAGGTTCTTCACCTTGAGAACTGTAGCCTTTCAAATATTCATCACAGATTAACTTCTCAGAACTCTCTCACAATCCGATGTGGAGATTAATTTTCCACGTCACCTGATTTTTCAAATACAAAACAGACATCTTAGAATACCAAAATAGGAAAGCTTATTTCCACTCCAAAATCTACTGTGTTTTTTGGCTTTTCTAAGTTTATGTTTCTACTTTTGCCTGCAATTTCCTCATTCATTCAGTTTTATCTATGTTGAGATACCCATGAGTTCTTGGACAACTCATGGATTCTTATTATGATGTTTTGAAATCTTGCTGGTACAAATCGATCTTTACTTGACAGATATACCAATTTCAATGATCTTGAACCATTGAGATTGAAACATCAAGGAGCTTTGGTGCAAAATCCCAAGTTTAGAATCGGTTTAGAAATCCATGCTATAAAATCTACACAAATAAACAGTTTAAAAGCATTGAAGTCTCATTGGAAATTGAAAATTAAAAAGGCTTTCTGATGAAGCTCTAACGTTTAGGAAAATCTGTGCTAATATAGAATTTCAGTGCCATGCATGGATCAAGTCAAAATTGTCCTCTACTGCCAAATTAGAAGCCATCAAATTTTCCAAAACAATTGGGAATTCCTGGGAAAGATCACTCTTTCCCTAATACCATCATTAATAGAGACTGGCTAAAAACATGCAAATAAATTTCATAATGATATTTAAATGATCTCATGTCTAAACAAAACAATTGACCATTTTGTTAGTAGGGAATGATCCTATCCATGATTAATACATACCAGTTACGATGATTATATGATGGCAGGGAATGATATTCTCTGAGAAAAAAAGAACCTCCCACAAATAGAAATTGGACCGAAAATTCTATTATCTATAAAGACCCCGTGTGAATCCATAAGACTGATAGATTATACTAGAGTCTCTTTTTTGAAGGAGTAGGCAGCAGATTATAATCTGTCAGTTAAAAACTTAATAAGATTAAAAGATAAACAAAATAAGAGTCTATACCTTCCATAGGTGTTCTATAGTCATATCCGTTACCTCTTTTTCATTTTTGAATATGCCTTGATGATGAACACCTTAAGGCTCTTATGCACTTAGGCCCCCAAAGCTTCATTGATTATCATAATTGCCTGGAATAGTTGACTTGTCTGTAAAGCATCCTGCTAGAACTAAGCCAATAGTGATATGGTTTTTATAGTTCCTCTAAAGGAGTGGCAAAACACTCAATTTTTGTATACGAACTGAAGTCATATTAATGTGTGAGTTCTGGAATATAATAATCCTTTCATAGTAGTCTTTGAAAGAAGTAAAGAAGTTCAAATAGAAGCTAGTAACACCAGCAATATGAATTAACATTTTGGACGGGGTTTGAAAATAAAATGGTATTTCTAAAAACAATATGATTTCTGGAATACCAAGTTAATTTTAGTTTTAAACTCCTACATTCCAAATATTTTTTTAAGTCGAGCTTCTGAGAATTTCATTTCATATGCTCTGTAATTAGGCCTGGGCAGTGTTGAGCCAATTTCATCTCAAATGCTCTGTAAATGAATAAAATATCTAAATAGTGGTTATTCATAGATGATGGCGAAAACCAAAGAATATAAGACCTAATTCCTTACATATTTTTTTATCAGGTTTTTTTAGCTGGAGTTCCAACAGGCACATGACCTCTACGAAGGCCAAGACCCTCCTCCTTCAACTCGTCTCTTCATCTCTTGGCACAATATCCACGAGGAAATCAACGATATCTGTTCTAGTTATGGCAGCTGCAATGTCATTCTTCTGTAAATTAGCGTGTCACTTATTTTCTTCTGTATGAATCTATGAGTGTAGGGAGCTCTGAGCGCAGGGACGTAAGCTCCAAAATGAACATTTCACAAGCTTTTGCAAAAATCACAAGCCCCTCATAATTTTCTTGATTTTACGTGAGACTGTGGAGGGTAATTCATGCCTGAGGCCACCTCGACAGTAATCACCTCGAGAGTAATCCATGCACGATACTACCTGTCATGCATCAGAGCAGGTGTGAAAACTTAGAGGGAGATGCCACGACTCGATGAGGACACACGCTGAGATAATGGTTTTGCTTACGCGGTCATGCCACGCGTAGCTCATGCATGGAAACGTGCCTATGCAGGTCCTTGCCGTGGTCAATTAAATTTTAAAATTTTAATGATATGGATAAAACAAAGCGTTTCCATGGGCCACTAAGATAGGGCAACTCGTCCATGGATTAATGAAGTTAAAATTTAAATTTTTACAAAGTTTAACATTATAAACATATTTATATACATTTTTAAATATATTAAAGCCGAGTTTTGTGCAATTTTATTGATGTAATGATTACGGTCTTTAACTCTCCTGGCATGGATGTACTTGTGCACTTAATGCACTGTGACTTGAAACGATGGTCATCGTTGAGGTGGAAAAAATTATTATTACAGTAATCATTACACTTTGACGGTTTGTATTCATTGTTTTTCGACACTCTAATCCTCTCGTTTCTCTTTCAATGTGTTGGCTGCGACTTGCGACTCTGCGAGGAATCGCCTATGGCCGGAAAACTTATCGATTCCTTCTTTCTGCAATCTTGGGCGTTTACACACGCTTCCAGTCCAAGCCCTTGGAAATTGAGAAAGCAAAGGTTAAAATATTGGTCAGGTCCCACGTTTCCATTTGGTATCATGCTATGTAGCAAAGCTGGGTATAAGGGGGCAGCTTCGTTAATCTCTTGCTATGTAGCAAAGGAACATAGAGCTCACAAGTCCAGGTACCCACTATTAAGGACAACGCACCAAAAGAGCTCTTTAGTTTTCCTAGTCAGTTGCTTCAGATTCTCGAATACGACGATGAAACAAAACTTCTAAAACCCTTATTTCCCACCAACGCTCCCCGGATCATCATAAACACGGCGTCCCAGAGATGGGCCATCGTAATGAGATCCAAATGCCAGCTTCGCCTCGAACGTATGAAGCCCAGCCCTCTTTCTTTGGATAAATTACAATTGACCTATAACAGGGTTTAGGTATAAGAATATTACATAATAATTATTGTGGTAGTTGTTATTATACAATTATTATTTTATTTAAGTTAATAATAACAGTTTATTTTAATACTATTATTGATTTAAAAAAATAATTGATTAAAATATATTTACTTTATAATGTAGTATAAAAGAAATTTTCAAGTATATTTATAAATGTGTATATTTAATGTTAAAAGAATTTAGATTTAATATAACTTTATAAAAAAAATTATATGTGAAATGCTAATAAATTAGTATTATATATAAATATTTCATATATATTTTTCCAATTTTTCTTATAAATTTTATTAAGATTATTTAACAATTAAATATTAAAAAATAAAGTAATTTTAAAATTAAAATTCATACATATATTAATAATTAAAATTTAATATTTATATTTCTTTTAAAGAGAAAAAAAACATACTCTTAGTATTCTAAGAGAATAAAAAAGTATTAAATGAATTAATACTTTAAAATTAAAATTTATTTCCATATATTAATAACTAAAATTTAATATTTATATTTTTTTTTCAAAAGGAAAAAAACATATTCTTGATATTCTATTAGAATAAAAAGGTATTAAATTAATTAATATTTAGTGCAACAGCAAGGTTTGAAAATCATTATATTTATTTATGATTGAAATATTTTTAATTTATATCTTAATTTCTTTATTTTTTTATTTTTTTAAATATACATTATAAAACTTAACTTTCAACAATATTTCAATGTGCTGATTGAAAATTTCAAAATCAATTATTCTCATACTTTATGTCACCAACAATTTGATATAGCTTGACCAATGTTACTCAACGATGTGATTAATTCTGATTAATTTTGGTTGTGCTTTAATAATCTGCTCCTCAATATATGTCATCGTTTGTACAATCGAGATAAGTCTTTCCATTATACTCGCCAAAACTCAAAGAAATTAAGGTTGCCAATCAAGGGAAGATCCGCATAGTTAGGATTAGATTCATAGTACTATTCATCTATCTCGATTTGTTGCTCTAACATACTGCAATACTTCTCATGCTTCTCATGCCATTTTAGATGACCTGCTCAACTAACTTAAGATTGATAATTTTTTTGTTGTTGTTGTTTTCAATCAAAATTGATTTGATTCATGATGACAAGGATCCCACTTTCTCCTTTTTCCCTGTAAAATTGTTGTCTCTATCAATGGAAGCATCTCCTTTATTCTCAAGCCACATCTCAAGCTTCATAAAGAGACATTATGTTTAAATTCTGGAATTATCAATGGAAGCATCTTCTTGATTCTCGTGTACAATCTCAAGCTTCATAAAGCAACATTCTATTTAAATTCTCAAATCACTAATTAGAAGAAATGGTTCTTCTAAATATTGGTGAGGGCAAGAGGGATGTTGCTTTTTAAAGGTATAAGATGCCCACGCTGATGTCAAAAATTGATGGATGAGGTAATGGCATAAAGACAAATCTTGTCAATATGATAGATGTGGTTAAAGCTTTTGCTAGACCTCCTCCTTATAAAACAAAGTATTTTGGTTGTGAATTTTGGTTTTACATTTTTATGATGTGTTTGCTTCTTTACTCTTTTAATATTCCACATAAACCATATTTCAATCATAAACATAATTTTAAAGCAGGGACTAGCTGCTTTGCAGCTATTTCTCTTGTTATATATATATATATTTATATGCTTGATATTTAAATTATATTATATAAATACTCATGTATAAAAATACTTTATAAGAACTTAAAAAATCTCCTCTAAACACCACTTTAGTCAAACCCTAAACTTAGCTAGGAGCTAACCCCACCCGACCTCGAAGCTTTAGGGTTTTTTGGGCCGAAATTGGAACCTCCATCCGTCATTCGAGTCCCTTTCGTTTCTTTCCTTTTTACCTCTAAGAATTTTGTGTGGAAGAAATATATCAACATTCATCCAACAATGGCGGCAACTGATTCCGTCCAGTGCTTCGGCCGAAAGAAGACGGCCGTGGCCGTGACATACTGCAAGCGAGGTCGAGGTTTGATCAAAATCAATGGATGCCCTATCGAGCTAATTGAGCCGGAGATACTCCGTTACAAGGCCTTCGAACCTATTCTTCTGCTGGGCCGTCAACGCTTCGCCGGCGTGGATATGAGAATCAGGGTGAAAGGAGGAGGACACACATCGCAGATCTACGCCATTCGACAGAGCATCGCCAAGGCCCTGGTCGCCTTCTACCAGAAGTACGTGGACGAGCAGTCAAAGAAGGAGATCAAAGATATTCTCGTCAAGTACGACAGGACCCTGCTCGTGGCCGATCCCAGGCGCTGCGAGCCCAAGAAGTTTGGAGGTCGCGGTGCCCGTGCTCGTTTCCAGAAGTCCTACCGTTGAAAAATTTCTCCTGGTATTTTTTGTTAGGGTTTGTTTTGAGAATACAAATGCATTTTTTATACATTAAGTACATTTTACCCCAGGGTTTTGGGTTTTTCCTTATAAATGTTTTAAACCCGTGGCCCAATTTCGTTTGTTTATTTCAGTCTAAAATGGGTATTGCCCCGATTTGCCATAACATTATGGACTATACTTGAGATCGTATTTTGGATCATTTCTGCTATTTGGGTGTATTGAACTAATTTTGAGATTGGCCTAGAGGCTGTGACGGCTCAAATCGGCTTCTTTACTATCGTTTTAACTATAAATTTGTTGACGGATTCAACTTCATGCTGAATTGCATAAACATGCTATTGACTGTCATTCAACCTTGTAAACTCTGTTCGGACTCATTATGCTGAACGCTAGTAAGGAATTTATGTTGATTGTACACTATTGGTGCTGGTGATCAATTTATTGGATCGCCTTTAAGAACTTGACTTTTGGAATTGACTGTTTCACTGGTGAGTGATCTGCACAAGTATGAATTGTATGCTAATATAACTTGAACAATACACCTTTTCTAACTCATCATTGCCACTCCATATTAATGAATTAGCTAGCCACCTGAACTGCATGCAGATGGAACAATAGAAACTCCGAATCCTCATCTTGATATTGCTTTGGAAGTTCTGGAAAACATCTTAAGTCTCTATTCATGGACACGACTTCCAATCTTCAACAGCGTGTTGAATTATTTGGTTTTCCTGTCTACTTATGTACATAGCCACTGTATAGGGCAAAATTTGGTTTTGAAAACATTTGAAATTTTCTGAATCTTGAGCAATGGCGAATCTAACAAGAAAGATGTGATTTGAACTTGGTCATCTTCACAACAATTGCTCAGACTTGCCCTTAGACCATAGCCGGACAGATAAAAAACACCCATATGTTGAGATGTTCTGGAACAATATATTGAGATGTGTTTAGGAGTTTTTAGCAAAATTTGCCTTTTTTTGTTGTGATATGTATTTGAACAATATATCACGTTTAGCATGTTTTTAGGTATGTTCAACGAAATTTGATGAATTCTCTTTGCTGAACTTAATGTCAAATGTGTTGTACTGGTGTTTTCATTGTCACCAAAACTGGACATAAACATGAACCAGGTGACAGCTTATGTGTGATATTGAGTGTTGTAATCTTCATTTTTTAATAACAAAGGTCAAGTTGAAGATATTCAGAAAACAAGGGAATGAAACATTGTAGTTTACTTCTGTTTTCTTAATTGCATCTGTCATGACACCTCAATGATGCAGAGTAATTTTGTTAGGTTCAAAACAGCCAAAAAATTTGGCTGCTGTTTGAGCTGTGCATATTATTTTGTCTGTGGGTTTTACTGTATGCAAAAGGAGCGAATTTGCAAATGGTTGGGTGGAGTATTGCAAAATATGCCCCGTGAATATACTCTTTTGATATTGAATACAACTATATCTGTCGAGTCAAGAGTGTTTTGGAGAAATACTTTTGTCCTTTACTTATTAGGTGTCAAACTTTTTCACGGCCTTTTTTGTTCTATCAATTATTAAAAAAATTCTTATTTACCATGCATCAAACTAGAACTTCAGATAAACATGCATATGCTGTCATTTATGCAAAATCCATGTGAAAATATGTACACATTGGCTTTAGGATGCTGCATTACTTCGCCTCTATTTTATATTGGAACTTGCATCTGGATATAACTGAGGAAATTTTACTTTATAGCATTCTGATATAGAGATAGTTGCACAAGTAGTTCTTAATGTATGCCATTTTGTGTATATGCAAATGCTAGGAAGAAAAAGGACACATGCGCAGGATGGTTATGGGTGGTGGGTCTTACCCGTAATTTTATTTGCTTTCCATTTATCCCTCATTTAGGCTTTTTTCTTCACAGTTACTCCATATTTTTGGGTGGATCACCGTGGATGCATGTTGTTTTTCCTTGCAAGTTCTTTTTCTATATTGCTTTCAAAGTTTCAACAGCAAGATTTGTTTACAGTACTTTACAAAGGATGTTCAACAGTTTTAGTTCGAGTACTCCTTAGTATGGCAAGGTGATATGTTGGTGACTCGTGCAAACACCGATTTTATAAACTTCATGGCACTCTATTGGTTGAGCCTGCTGTTTATTAGTGGTTACTATAAGCCATTAGAACTTGACAATGTGTTAAAGGTTGTGGTTATAGACAATGTAAAAAAACCGTACCAATCAATCCGGTAGTAGACATTCAAAGCTAACGTTCTCGTCAATATAGAAAGTACTACAGTGGATGCTTTCCTAGGAGCTGCTTAACCTCATGCATGTTCATGTTGGTACATATTTGCTTGGAGCCTATTTAAAATATTTAGATGCAGAACGAGTATTAGAACGGGAAATCCTAACACAGGGAGAGAAGCAAAGCAATTCAAGTATGAAGGGTGTGTAATATGTATTAACATCCTATATTTCTGGGTGAGTTGACGTCAGAATGCCGTGGTCATTCAAACTAAAAGCCGAGTATACATGATAAAGCAGCACTTATCTTTCAACTAAATGCAGACATAATGCCGAGGCTGGGAGATTGTCAACTTTGTGTAGATGTTGAAGGATGCGTCCTCGCTTGTCGGAATGACAGTTATAGTTGGAAAATTGAAAAGGCCCTTAATAAGTGATATAATACTTCTAAACGCTCCACCCTACCTACGAGATTGTACACCTTTTCTAATGGTTTAGGAGGTATCTCTATGTATATCTCTAGAGATCTTAAAGTGTAATATCTTTTTACATTGGATAATTAATTAAAATGTAATATCTTTTTACATTGGATAATTAATTAAAATGGGTTGTGAATAAATATTAAACAATGTTGATATTGTTATTTTGCTCTGCCAATGGCTTTATCCAATTATCAATCCCTATGCTTTTATTTTTCCAAGAAAAACATATTTATATTTGATATTTCAAGTGTGTAATCTGAATATACATTTTACAAAACATATTTATATTTGATATTTCAAGTGTGAATTCTGAATAGACATTTGACTGCCTTACAACGGCTAAAAATATATATAGTCTTTTTTTTTGAAACAGAGATGACTAAAAAATATAGTCTTTTGTTTTGAAAGTCTTTTTCCTGATCCTATTACTCTACTTCAAAACTCTTTCACAACAGTCTTTACAGCCCCTATGGGCCTATAGCAGTAAAGTGATATTTTTGAATTTAAAATTTGAGTTCCTCCTCTAAACTCTTGCTCAGATAGGAACCCTTTCTTCAGTAATAAGGCTTCCTTAGATAGCGACTCTTGCTCAGATAGGAACCCTTCCTGCAGTAATAGGCTTCCTTAGATAGCTGTTCTTGCTCAGATAGGAACCCTTCCTGCAGTAATAGGCTTCCTTAGATAGTTGATTGGCCTTTGGGTTGAATTTTCTGTAAATATGAGTGAAAGATGGATTGTCAAAACTGCTGTTTACCTGCAGAACTTGATTTATGATCGTGGTTAAAAACATGCTTTCAATGCTACAATTATTACTTGCCTAATATATCAGCGTCTTGGAATCTATAGATACAGTCGAGACTTTTAAACCTTTGTTTGCTGCGGTTTTCAAAAGAGACCACATTGCATAGAACTGAGTTCTTTGTTATTTCCCAGCAGCATATTTCAAGGAAATGTAATGATTAGCTTCAAAGTAAAGGATAATCACTACTGCCCCACACACGCTTGGGGTTCCTTGACATGCCCGGTTGAAGAAACCCTTTAGGGCTCTTTGTGGCTTTTCTTAACAGTGTTTTCCTGCTCCCTCAAATGATGCCCTGATTTTGTGAGCAATTTGTGTTGGAGACAAATCAAGACCTTCAAAATTCAGATTATTCTTTGATATTCAGATACCCCTTATTATAAAAAGCAAAGCAAAGCAAAGCCATGATAGAATGATAGCATTCCATATAGTGCTCGAAAATGAACAAGTGAACTACTCTTTTGGAAGTTGTCACATGTTAGAAAATGAACAAGTGAACTACTCCTCTTTTGGCAGTTGTCACACGTTAATATTTTGTTTGCCATAGGCAACCAGAGAAATTTTAACTTTAAAAAGATTCAAATATCCATACTAGCTTTCACCAGCAAGCTTGTTCTCTTTCCTGAGATTTTTCCATTTTTCCATTTTTGCTAGATTGGCTAATTTTGCTGTTTACACCCTTGTACATTGACGTTTGGACCATTTTATTATATCTTCATGCGTTGAGAGTTTTATAAACACAGATTCAACATACTCATACGTTGAGATCATTCCTCTGTTTTTTTCCGAGTTTTATGACACTGATTCAACATATCCATATGTTTAGGTCATTCTGATTTTTTTCCTTCGAAATTTGACACTTTTGTTGATTGCAACCTTGTGACCAAAATTTCGAATAGCCAATGTTGCATCCTTCAAAGAGAATATTCCTATGTTGCATTGGCCTGGGGGACGTGGGGGACGCGGGGACGAGTTTCCGAGACGGCTAAAGCGCACCCCCAATTTTTCAGGGGACAATAATTTTATAATAATAATATATATATATAATTAAAATTATATATAATTAATAATTATATTAAATTTAATATATATATTTTAATTATAAACACATTGACATTAAAATCAGAACAGCCTTTGAGAGAAATCATAAAAATTAGAACATGTTTGCAACAAAACATTAAAATAGCTTCCATGTAACTTTATCAGAAAACATCAAAACATGTTTGCATCCTTTAATTGAGATAAATCATAAAAATCACAACGTGTTTGCAACACAATATCTTCCATGTAAACTTTATCATAAAACTCAAAAACTTATAATTTTAAATTTAAATTTAGAAGTCTAGAGTTATGAATCATTCATGATACATAAAAGTCTAAAGATGATTAAGGAAGGGTCTATTTAAGCATAAATTTAGCTGTCGAGTATGGTAGCCGCTGCAGGAAGAGTGTTGTAGCCGCGCGAGTATGGTAGCCGTCGGAGTATGGAGGGGAAAGATAATGTAGGGGGCCATGGGTTAGAAACTTAGAAATTAGAATTTAGTTTTTTAGTTTTACTTTTAGCCTTAGGTTTTTAATTTTTAATTTTGATTTTTTTTTCATATGTAGAGATCGAGGGACGTTTGGGAGTCCCTTGTTGCTTGAGGGACATTGGGGACGTACCTGAAACGTCCCTGATTTGGAAGGGGACTTCCCCAAGTCCTCGATGGAGTCCCCGATGATTTGGGGACATTTTGGAGGAGACACCAATTCCCCGGAACGCGGGAACAATGGAAACACGTGAAATTTTAGGGGGGACGGGTCCCCGTGCAACATAGGAATATTCCCATAGGGGTCAATTCATTTATTGGAGCTTTTGTCAGTTTAAAATTTACCTGAATCCAAGTGTTTTCTCCAATTTACACTTTATTTCCTCTTCCTACTTTCCAAGCTGATTATTTTCCATTATTTTCCAATTAAGGAGAAGACCCTAACACGAGCGTTTTAATCAATTCAAGCCTATTGAATGCTTGTTCCTTTAAACTATAAACTAGTGTTTAATAGTTTTTTCTTTTAGATACTCTAGTTTCATCACTTTTTTTCATAGGCCTTCACCATATATTGATCTTGAAAGGTGTTTGTAACTAAGGCCATGCTCAAAACAAAAATATTCTGTAAGCGCCATCCACCTGATTCCTTTGGAGGTGCCACCCTTGTCCATTTAACCAAAGGATTTCCTTCTTTTTCTCTCCATAAAATGATGAAACACTTATTCCCAATTTTGGTAAGAATGCAATAGACATTTGATACATATGGATGATCTCTTATATAATGTTTATCAAAAGTAATATGCTACCCCTAGACAACAATCTATTACACCATGAAGAGATTCTTGCTTCAATTTTGTTGAACAACCAAAGCCAATCAAAATACCTATCATCATTCGATTTTAATTTAAATCCTAGGTACTTATTCCATGCTTAATCTCATATTAGCTTATGGGGAGAAAACTTGCAACTTATGTTTTTATCTTTTTTGCCAGTTCATTGAACAACAACAAGGACTTCAACATCTTGACCTCCCTGATAGAGTTTATGATCTTATAAATTTTAAATTCCAATCCTTAATAAAAAGTCATGTCATCTACAAAGAGCGTGGATGAGATAACCATTGCAATGATTTTTATCCCTTCTAATTCTTCGCTCCTCCCTGCATCTTTAAATAACATACTTAACCTTTCAATTACTAAAATAAAGATGAAAGGAGATAAGGGACATCTTGTTGAAGGCCCCTTTAAGAGTTTAAAAACTCCAAAGGAGAAACATTATTTAAAACAACAAAGGATGTTGATGACATGCATCTCATGATCCTGGGAGACAATTTGCAAGTTAATACTTAGTTAACAAATTCACTATTTCACTATTGTTGGAATTTTTGTGTCTTGATTGAAATCATTTGATTCTCTCATCCCCGCATCTTTAAATAGCATACTTAACCTTTCAATTACTAAAAGAAAGATGAAAGGAGATAAGGGACATCTTGTTGAAGGCCCCTTGAAGAGTTTAAAAACTCCAAAGGAGAACCATTATTTAAAACAACAAAGGACGTTGATGACACGCATCTCACGATCCTAAGAGACAATTTGCAAGTTAATACCTAGTTAAAGTGGTAACAATGTAATATATAACAAATTCACTATTTCACTATTGTTGGAATTTTTGTGTCTTGATTGAAAGCATTTGATTTTTCAAATTTGTTTATAGACAAGCTTACACAACAAAATAAGGGTCTTGTCATTTGGGGATAACAACTATAAATGTAGAATTTAATGCTCCTAGCACCTTCATTGATAGGCCAAATTTCTCAACCATTTTCAAAAGTCCCCTTTCTAGCTTATCATCAAAACCAATGTAAAATTATGTTGTCTACCCATCAAGCCTTAGACTTTTAGCCTCATTGAATGAATTTAGCACTATAATTTATTTTTTAAATTTTGATTCCAAGTCCATATTCATCTCTTATCATCATTGAGTCTATGGGAAATAACCTTGGAACGTTTAGGATTTCCCCAATGTTAACTCAGGATCTTTGGAGAGATTCTTAAAGTGTCATTTACCTGCTTTTGCTATTTTGTTAAAAGAGTTGACCTTGGACCCAATTGGTCGACCAATTTCCCAAATGGTATTTACATTTCTTCTATGATCAACATACATGTGGAAAACTTCGTGTTATTATCACCTTCAACCAACCACATAGCTCCCCTTTTGAGTTGCCACTCATCTCTTCTTTATTTAAAAGAGCATTCTTTTTGCCTTTTAAAGATCTTTTAATTTTTTGAATTCTCCTCAGGGAACCGATGCTTCATTGCTTTTAGAAAGAGTTTTTATTCCCTCTTCCATGCCTTTTAGATCATTTTGATTTTTTAGAGCATGATTCCTTGTCCATCCAACTGCTACCTTTACCCTTGTCAAATTATCAACGCACTACTTCATGGTTGAATCTTCTATATTTTTGTCAAAGGGCTTCCATCCCAGGGTCTCTTTATAACTAGGGCTCTAAGATCCTATTTGTTCAACCATCAATTGTAAATTTAAAGGGTGTAGAGGATTTTAATCTTCAATTTCAATTTGTAAAAGGATATGCAAATGGTCTAAAGAACCTCCATAACCAACCCAAGATTTTATCCTTATCATTATCTTCCATCACATACTTTGCAACAAGAAATCCATCTAATCCTTTTGCAATTCCTCCTTGCCTTTTTTGACATTCCTCCAAGTTGGGCAATTTTGATTGTTGGACTTCACAAAAACATGAAATACTTTGCTAGGGGGTTTTTCCTTGCTGCATCTCCCCATATCTCCCTTTAGCTAAGAGTGAAGTTGAGATCCCCTCCAATTAATAATATTATCACCATTTAGGATACTAGATTCTTCTAGCCTTTCCCAGAAAGGATTTTTGTCACCATAGGACCCAAACAAATAAACTACTATTTGTACTCTTTTCCCAACCTTTTGGAATTAACTTCAATCACGATCCCTTTATGCATGCCATTTGAAGAGATGACATTTGAATTAACATTTCATCTTGAAGCTAAACCCTCTAACAAACCCTAAACATCCATTGAGCAAAAAAATTATTTTTTCAAAAAGGAAAACAAAAACTCCATTTCTCTTGACCCAACATGGTTTTTTGAAAAAGCAAGAGATTTGGTTTGTAAATTGTGCACATTCTTTTTAGGGCTTGTTGCTTAAGGGCACCCTCGACCCCTTTAGTATTAAAAAACATGACAATCACTAGGGTTTCAAATTTTGGGTATGCCTTGCTCTAGGGACTCCACAAATAGTTCATTGCTTCCTCCCTCTAACCTCCTTAGCTTGAGATTTAGCATTGGAAATATGAGATTTCCTCCCAACTATAGTGGGATGGTTTTGATTAGGGGCCAAATCCCTTAATTCCTTGACATACTTTTTTCTTGACCTTAAGAGAGAAACACTTTTTTTTTAATATATTTTTGTTGTTTGGTTATTCTCTTTTGAATCCTCCTCTGATGGAATTTTTGATGGAATTTTTGATTGAGAATCCATCTTATTTTTTAGGCCTTTATGAGTGTTAATGGCTCCATGTTTCATGAACGATGGGACTACTTGACCTCCCCTCTTAGGCGCAAACCCCCCTCCCCATGAGTAGGGACTTTCAATGATACCTCGTGAGAAAACTTAGGAGAACTATTAGTCTTGGGAGCAACATTACCCCTCGCTTCAAAGGAGGAAGTGATTTGACCCCAGGGTTGCTATCCTTTATACCCTCTTTGTAATGTGCCTTGTTACGACACTGACACACACCCAACAATTTTCACATGCCGGCGATAGCACTTACTCCCTGTAAAATTTAATATAAATATGGAAGGCATTTTCCATCTCTTATTGGGAATTAGCCAAATTCATTAAAGACAGGCTAAGCAAAGGATTTAACTGGAAAAATAAATAATACAGACACCTGTCTTCGGGCTAACAATTTTAACTTAAACTATTTATAAAGGTGTTAAGCAACCAACCATTCGGCTTCTGGTTTTAGAACCAAAACTAAAGGCTCGCAGATCTCAGTTAGCTTCAACAAACAACCAGGATAAGGCTTCTGTTAATAGAGAAACATTCAATATTCTTTGCCGCGAAAGAGGAATAACCATTTATCATTATCTCATAAATAATTCACTGGGCAACTAAACGTATCCACTGGTTCTCAGAGAGGGAATTTGTCCCACTTCGAAACACTCACTGACACATACCATCATACGTGTATATTTATGTATACCATGGAAATTCAACTCATAATATTTCCATCTTTTCACCAAATCCATTTCATAATAACGAATAAGCAGAAAATATATGCAAAACATAATGATAAACATTCTAGAACTTGCCAAATGCAAAGCATTTGGACGAATTTAAGACTATCAAAACATTTTCAGAATACATGTTATTTTAATGTTTATCAATACAATTCCAAGCACACACATACCATTCTTACTCCTTCGGCGCATTTCATGGTTAAGTATGGCATTGGAAACACAGAGCATTACCAGCTCTCATAGGACGCATTCCAATGATGGGAAAAATATTTATAACTAACTCTTTTACTTCATCAGTTTGTGCAAACTTTAAATATTAAACAAATACACATACTATTCACCCAACTCTTTCAAAACGAAAAAATAGTATTCACAAAAGCTTCATTTGTAAAAGAGTACCAATTTTGAACTTCCTAATAATACACAAGAACCATTCAGAGCAAAGATTATAATTAACTAGGTAAATTCAAGGAAACAATTAATTCCAATTCTTTCATGAATCATTTCACTCATTATACATATCATATACACAGTAAATTAAATGCATAAAACAAAGCAGGAACACTTATATGAAAATTTGCAGCTTAAGCAACCGGCTGCGTGTGAGGCATGCTCCACCTAGTCGTAGGATGCCTTGTTCATCAATCTCTCAACAAGGTGTCACCCCCGACATAGGACTTTGAATTCACCAGTAGAAATCTCAAGTTCAATGGAAAAATGAAAGTGGACAAGTGCACAGAGAAATCTCCCACCAAGATATCTCTCAAAGTTTGTCACTCAATAATTTTCACACATTAACATGGTTAATTTTCTCAATACTTCCAGATTCCGGCACCATCCAGTTCACACCAAACAATGCATTACCTTCCTTGATTTCGTTCTAACACAACACACAATGTACTCACACCAATTCACTACCAGGAATTCCATCAAGGAAGTTCATACACAATTTTCCATTTCACCGGCAGTATTGTTATGGATAATAAAATGACAATTGTGACCAAGGATGCTTGGTAAACTTTCAGAATTTAGTATCAAGATCAAGGGTTGTTTCGGAACTTGCACACCCAACAAAACATAAGGTTCACTGAAAACTTATGGATAAAAGTGTTTTTCCCTATCCATACCAACATAATAGTTAGACAGTTCGTGTGCTTAGAGAGTTCAAAGTGTCCAGGGTGTTTAGATCTTGACTACCTCTGCTCGAATGAGGAGAGAAAAGTGCGACTAACTTTTCTGCATGCAACTTTATCTGCATGTCCGCCTTTGCCCACATGGTCTTTCAAAATACTCATGTCCCATATGTGTCTTTAAACCTTATTTAGCATTTCATTAAGCATAATTAAGTCATAATCAAGGATTAAGACTAATCAAAAGTTATAAGGATTAAAATATAGTTAAGGTACTTTTTGGGTTCAAGTTAGGTTAGGGTCATGTTATTAACCTCCTAGGCCACCTACAACCCCCTTTCTTTCTAACTGGTGAATTCATACATCTCCTGTTCTTTTAGCGTTCATCCCATCCCCAACCAACATATTTGATATTAATATTTATAATTTATACAACTTGTTCAACCTTCAGGCATTTTATCATCACAACCAACTATATTTGATATTAATATTTATAATTTATACAACTTGTTCGTTCAACCTTTAGGCATTTTATCATCACACTGTACATCATTACATTAGGGGTTTAAAACCAGGAGTATTACACTCTTGTTTAAACTAAGATAGCTTGAACACTCAACAATATAAGGGAATTCGTGATGCACTACATGAAAGCACAAGGGAGGGTCATATTTTTTCATACCTTGACTTGTCGAAGAGGGGATTTGATTGCATTGATCTTCTTTGGTTCCTTGGATATATTCTATTTTCTTTCAAGGAATTTCAGCCTTATATAGAGCAAGAGATAAAGAAGGCTTCGAAGCTCGAAGGTCTACCCCTTCTTTCCCTTCCAATTTCATCATACAAACCTTTGAATCTCTTGATGGTTGTGTTTTCTTGACCCACATCTTCTTTTTCCTTGGAAAATCTCCCATTGGGGTTTTTACAGTCCTCCTATAGATGCCCAATTTCATGATAGGGGCCTCATATGCATGGAATTTTCCAAAAATTAAGTGTCTAAGTAAAAGTCCAATCCCCCCCACAATTTCAATGTTTACTATAATCCTTCCCCCCCTCTTCTCTCTCTCTCTCTCTCTCTCTCTCTCTCTCTGCTTTTATGTAAATGTATATCTTAGTCAAATAATCAACCTTGTGTGAAAATGGTTTGGAGGGTTTATTTACCAATGATGAATATGTCTTTGAAGGGTTTTTTTTTAATACCATCATTAACAAGAAAAAATAATGGAGGCCATGGAAACTACCTAAGAATCATATACAAGTTCAAGGGACAAGGCCTAACGTGGAGTGTTCTTCATATCTTGTGCCTTTCACAACCATCCAATAACTTTGTTGGTCACACAAGAAAATTAATGTGGAGTGGTCTTCAAATCTTGTGTGCCTCTCACTGCCATCAACAACTTTGTTGGTCATAAAACAACTAAAGTTGTGTATATCTTTTATCTCGTCTCACAAATAAAATAATTTCATACATCAATTAATTGTTTAATTAAGGTATGATTTTAAAAATACATTTTATTATTGATGATGATGATGATGATGACGATGATAGTTAAGGTTCACTTAGACCAATTTTGGTCTATTGAACCTTAAGAAAGAACAATAACTACTTGGTTTGTTTTAGAGTTTTAATTCTATGCTCAAAAAGCTTGGAGAGGAATGTTTCTAAATGACCGTAATTTTGATATGTTAGAAGGGTAGGCAGGTCTGTATTGTAAGAATTTTTTGAAATTGAGATCTTATGTGGGTGTAGGTAGGGAAATCTAGGAGAAAGTGTTTTTCATTCTCAACACTTGTAGTCTCAGAAAGATGAAAAATCCTTTCAACACATGGAGTTTTAGAAAATGTCCAACACCCTGCTTCACAATGCAATTCATGAGAGTTCGTTCTTATTTTAGCTATGTGGATCTTCTTCTTTATGCTAGTTAAAAGAGAGATACTTTTGATCTTCTAGATTTTGATTAATGACCTTATAATATCTTAATTTTATTTTATCCTCTAAATTTTCAGCGCACCACAACTTCTCTTTAAACTTAAAAGTAATAATATTTTTTTATCTATATTTTGCAAAGTGACATTTTCATCAACCCACCAAGTGCTTTATCCAAAACATGGCATCTTTATGCCAACCACGCTTGAGCCTTAGGTGGTTTTGACTGGACCCTAAGACAATTTTAGGAAGTGTTTGGTCTCCCAAATTATTTAACTTTTTCTTGTACATTAGGTACTTGGTCATAGCTATGCTCTCAGTGGGGGAAAGACCCACTTTATTGAGGAGAATAAGATAGGGTGTATTGCTTTTAATCTCAAGATTGTAAGTTATAAAACACTTACACCCATACAGGAGAACGTGAGTGATGAGAGTCAAAGAAGAATTTATTTTTATCCCACATCACAAGGTTTGCTGACTTACAATTGTTTCAAGACCAAAATAAGCTTTCCACCCTCCATTAATCCTTTTCTTGATGTTGTAGTTCTAGTTAAGCTTGCGATGGTTATCAATCCCAAGATATTTGTAGGAATTCACCTCCTCCATGTTTCTATTTCCATATGAAAAGTTAGCGTAAGTGACCTTATTGGATTTTATTATCATAACTTTGGTTTTGTCGATATTAACAGTCATGCCCATACTAGTGCAAAAATTCTTGAGAATTCTAAATTGCTTATCAAGATCAGAGGGACACCTTGCCAGGAGAACAATATCATCAGCATAAAGGAGGATGATGACAATTCCCACTAATGTCATGCCAGTGCAACCAATCTTCTAACTTACCGAGAGGGGGAAACCTTGCTTAACTCCTTGATGAATATACCAAAAAGGATAAGGGAGAGGGGGAAACCTTGCTTAACTCCTATATTAAAATTGACATCTTTCAACCAACCATCAATCAATTCTTAAACATGGCAATGACATTCTTGTACAACCTTATTGCAATGGCTCTCAACTTGAAAGGAACCTTTAGCTCTTGTAATCTTTTCCACTCAACATCAAAATAATCTTTCCACCCTCCATTAATCATTTTCTTGATGTTGTAATTCCAGTTAAACTTGTGATGGTTATCAATCCCAAGATATTTGTAGGAATTCACCTCCTCCAAGTTGCTATTGTCATATAAAAAGCTATCGTAAGTGACCTTATTGTATTTTATTATCATAACTTTGGTTTTGTCGGTAATAACATTCATGCCCATACTAGCACAAAAATCCTTGAGAATTCTTAATTGCTTATCAAGATCAGAGGGACACCTTGCTAGAAGAACAATATCATCAATGTAAAGGAGGATGATGACAATTCCCGCTAATGTCGTGCTCATGCAACCAATCTTATAGCTTATTGATGAATATACCAAAAAGGATAGGGGAGAGGGGGAAACCTTGCTTAAATCCTATATTAAAATTGATATATTTCGACCAACCATCAATGTTCTTAAACATGGCAATGACATTCTCGTACATCCTTATTGCAATGGCTCTCAACTCGAAAGGAACCTTTAGCTCTTATAATCTTTTCCACAAGTAATTTCTAGGCATTGTAACAAAAGCTTTACTAAAGTTGACAAAGCATCAAAGGAGATTGAATTTATTATTACAACATTCCTCTGCAATGATCCTGAGAGTAATGATGTTGTGTATGGTGGAATGTTACCTTCTAAAACCAACTTGGCCTTTTGCTCTTTTACCTTGAATTTCTAGCAATATGCTATTGTTTTCCAAAATAATACCATATAACTTGGCTAAGAGATTATAATAATGGTTCTATAGTAAGAGGGATTATTTTTATCGTCACTTTTTAAAATGGGTTCAATAAGATTTTGAGTCCAAGGTTTAAGGAAGCCTTGCTTGATAGCTATATTGAAGAGCTTGTGGATGTGAGGGATGAGGAAAGACCCTCCAGTTTTTAGGATTTATGCTTGGTAACCTTTAATGTCCTTATCTTTACCATTCGTGAGGCGCTTAATCCCAAAATCAATATATTTTAAAGAGAACTTCACCTTCTATAAAGAAGGGTTGAATGTTGTTCACAACATTAAGGGATTCATAAAGCTTCTTAAGATAGAAATTCTAGTCCTTCAAAGCAATCATATTATTCTCTTTAGTTTTTCATGTTAGACTTCGCCTCATAATTTCTTAGGATCCATCTGAGAGAGGTGTAAAAGATTCTCCTGCTTGTTATTTATATATTGTCTTTTTTGTCTTTTAATGTGGG
This sequence comes from Larix kaempferi, assembly GCA_027924585.1. Classification (NCBI taxonomy): domain Eukaryota; kingdom Viridiplantae; phylum Streptophyta; class Pinopsida; order Pinales; family Pinaceae; genus Larix; species Larix kaempferi. The sequence goes on from BSBM01001770.1 coordinate 200,443, forward strand.
CTTTGTACCTATTTATTTTGTCAACTTTTAGGGACTCATCATTAGCTTCTTTAATTTATCTTCTTGCAATTTTACACTCTCTATTGTACCAAGGGATGGTCATTTTGTTTCTCTCTTTTACACAACACTTCACTAGAGAACATGTAAATGGAAGATGAAAGGTTTTTAGAGAAATTATGATAGAGGTTTTTTATATTTCCCTTACTAGAGAAAGGAAAAAAATTGTTATTTAAATCATTTCGAAAAAGATCAATTTTATTTTTCTCGATGATTAAGTACTTTTGGCTCAAAGAATTTTTTCTATGGGACTACTATGCATGTCAAGAGAATTACAATTAAAGGTCTATGATATGAGTAAGGTTCATGGTAATTTAAGATGTCAAAATTTATTATTTGGTTGCTTAAAGGGATATCGAAGATGACATAATAAACCACACTGCTTCCAAGGCCATGAACACAAGTCATACAGCTATAATTGGGACACTGCATAAGACCATTGCAAATGATTAGATCTTGAGCACTACAAAGCTTTGATTAGCTTAGATCCAAACAATTTTTCCCCCAAATCTTCATAACTTCTTTGGTATTTGCTAGCTAAAACAAGGTCTTCTTCTAACCATAGAGGATTAGGGTTGGAATCATTGCTTACGAGAGTATCCTGGTGTAATAGAACAAAAATAAAAGCATCAAAACTAACCATACATTAGATAAATAAGTCAAAATGTAACTTTTAATAAAAGGCGTCACTTATTATTATAATATCGATTAGTTAAATAAGAGTGATTAAGTGTAAAGTCGTACCTTTTCAATTGAAAAGGAATGAATATACCTATTAAAGGCCCCATTGTGAACACAAACATTATCATATTCATTCTCGATAATTATATATATTATTATTTTTCCATAATGGATATTGTTCATGCATAATCTCTGCAATCAATGCAACAATGGTATCAGATCTTGGTTTGACGCCTGCTGCACAACCGCCGCTGTCAATGACCAGGTTTTTGTCTACCGTCCATACACCGCCTCTGCGTCTCTATTCATCGACGAGCCTCCTCTTCCGCGTACCATTCTTAATTATATTATAATAATAATATAATTAATTATTATTATAATATATAGAAAAACCATTTTTTTTTATAGAAAATGGCGGATTCAGAAAGACAAAGATACATTTCTCATGAAGAAATGAACAAGGAGATAATTAACCAGAAGGGGGAATTAAATAATGTACAAGCTCAGCTGAACCAATTAGAGGAAGGACAAGAATTAATACACATACAAGTGGATGAGTGTGATACTAGACTGGAAAGGATAGAGAATCGATTAGATAATCTTCAGTCATAAGAGAACATGAGAAGGATTAAAGGGATATGAAGGAAGCGAAAAATGATATGATGTTCAATGAGATTATGAAGAAATTAAACGCAATTGTTCCTGAATCAAGGACGGAGCGAGAAAAACCAAAATCTTCCTCCTTTAGAGGTACATATAACCAAAATGGACAAGAGAGATTATCAAAAAATTAAAAAGGAATTACCAAAATATGATGGGAAAACCCATAGAGGTGCCATAATTTGGGTTATTAAAATGGAGGGCATGTTCAAATCAAACCCCCCGCTCGACGAAAGAGAAAATATAATGACCGCCACTAATAACTTGGATGAAGAAGCTTATGATTGGTTCCTATGGTGGTTAGGAAAGTGTAATGCTCGCTCTTTTCACTGGACAAACTTTACTCAAGCATTATTAAAAAGGTTCCATGACGAAGAAGAAGATGATCTGTATACTAAATTCGTCCATATTAAAAAAAAGGAAATGTGAACGACTACACTCATGAATGGGAAGTACTGGATACAAGACAAACATGGTTCTCAGATGAAAAACTATTAAAAATGTACATCTGTGGCTTAAAGGATTACATTGGTAATGAGTTAAAACTATGGCGACCCCAAACTATTGAAGATTCCAGACAAGCAACAAAATTGATTGAACAAAAGAACAAGGTCAACAAACCTTCATTTTCAGGATCGGACAAATCAAATAGATATTTTAACGAAAAATCAAATAAGCATGCTATAGAAAAGACAAACAAGTATGTACCACCTCCCTTGAGGGAAAGTGAAAAACAACATCAGGATTCATATAAGAAATGGGTAAATAAGTGAAAATATTGCGGAGATAAATGGGGAAAGGGTCACAGATGCAACAATAAAAAATTGTATAATTGTGAATTTGAAAAGGAATCAGAAGTTTCATCCAATAGCGATTCCTATGATGAAGTCGTCAGCAAAGAAAATAATAACATCAACACAGATTCTGAAGAGGAAATGCCCAGGGTATCTCTAGCTGCAATAACATGCATCGCACAACCACAAACCTTGAAATTAAAGGGACATGTGAGGAAAGAGAATGTCACTGTACTTATATATACATGTAGCACCCATAATTTTATAGACGTAAATGTTGTGAAAAGACTAAACTTGTTCATATACCCAACAACATATATAAGGGTTATTATAGCAGATGGAAAAAAGATTGATGGTATTGGGAAATGTCACAAGGTTAAGTTGCAAATAGATGATTATAACTTGGAATCTAGATTCTATACAATACCCCTAGGAGGAGTAGATGTTGTCTTGGGAATTCAATGGCTACCTACATTAGGTACATATTCCGCAAATCACCAGAAACAATTTATTAAATTCAAGTGGGAGGGAAGAAAATACAAGTTGTATGGTTTCTAGCCACCTCCTACCCAAATTATATCTTCATGACAAATGAAGAAACTAATTCAAAAAGGGACACCAACATTGGTTGCACAATGTCATCAAATAGAGATGCTAGCATCAGAAATGGCCCACGACCAACAAACAAAAATCCAAGAATTAATCCAAAAGTATGAGAAGGCATTCCAATATCTTCCCATGAAATTACCACCAGAAAGAGGAATAGAGCACATAATTTAGGTTAAGCTAGATTCAACGCCAGTGAACGTCAAACCTTACATGTACCCTCACCATCATAAGACATAAATAGAAAGGCTAATTCAAGAATTACTAAGATGTGAAGTCATCACAAGAAGTAGGAGCCCATATGCCGCCCTAGTAGTTTTGGTTCAAAAAAAAAATGGATCCTTTAGGCTATGTATAGATTATTGGGGACTGAACAAAATAACAATAAAAAGCAAGTTCCCCATTCCATTTCTAGATGAGATGTTGGATGAAATCCATGGAGACAAATGTTTTTCCAAGTTGGACTTAAGATCAGGATATTACCAGATCTAGGTAAGATTAGAATATGTAGCAAAGACAAATTTTCGAACTCATGAAGGCCACTATGAATTTAATGTGATGCCATTCGGTTTAACAAATGCTCCAGCTACCTTTCAAGCAACCATGAATGAGCTTTTTCAACCACACTTAAGAAATTTTGTACTAGTTTTCTTTGACAATATTCTTGTCTATAGTAAGACATGGAAGGGGCATCTTAAGCACTTAGAACTTGTACTCTCTCTCCTAGAAGAAAATCAGTTCTATGCAAAAATGTCAAAATGCACTTTTGGGAAGGAAGAAGTCGAATACCTCAATCATATCATATCCAAAGAAGGAGTTAGAGTAGACCCAAGCAAAATCAAGGCAATTACAAAATGGCCAAAACCTGATAATATATCAAAATTAAGAGGTTTTCTAGGCCTAACAGGTTATTATCGAAGGTTCGTAAAAAATTATGTTCATCTAACAACACCACTATCGAATATACTAAAGAAAAATTCCTTCCAATGGAGTAACAAGGCTGAGGAATGTTTCAAAGTCATAAAGAAGATTATGACATCCACATCAGTGTTAGCAACTCCTGATTTTATGAAGCCCTTCCTGGTAGAGTGTGATGCTTCAGGTTGTGGAATAGGTGCAGCCTTGATGCAGGATGACCATCCAATTGATTTTGAAAGTCGAAAGCTCAAAACGAGGGAAGGATTAAAGTCCACATATGATAAAGAGATGCTTGCTATCATTCATGCATTAGCAAAATAGAGACAATACTTATCGGGTAGTAAATTATTGATACGTACTGATCACAATAGTCTTCAATACTTACTTCGACAAAAAACCCCATCTACAGAGCAACAAAAATGGATAGAAAATATTTCCACCTTTGATATGGATATACTACAAAAAAAAGGTAGGGATAACGTGGTTGCTGATGCATTATCACGAAAAGATGAAGAAGTATTAACATATGTAGTATCAGTCGCAATTCCTGAATGGTTGGAAGAAATACACATAGAATATGCCAAGGACCCTGAAGGTTGTTCCATCATCAATAATGTGAAACAACATCCCAAATTTGAATGGAGAAATGACATTTTATGGCATAAAGGGAGGATCTACCTTCCACCTACTTCAAAGTTCAAAATAAAAATCTTAAAGGAGTCACATGACTCACCCGCTGCAGGTCATGTAGGTACCTTTAAAACTTATTATAACGCATGCCAATCATTTTATTGGAAGGGAATGAGTAAAGATATTCAGAGGTATGTCTCTGAGTGTGACACTTGTCAGAGAAGCAAAAGCGAAAATATTATGACGCCAAGGTTACTTTACCCTCTACATTTACCAAATCAGAAGTGGGAAGAGATTTCGATGGAATTCATAGATGGGTTTCCCATGTATGAGGGGAAGGATAAAATTTTCATAGTGGTTGATTGACTCACTAAGTATGCTCACTTCATGGGGGTAAAGAAAACAGACTCATCAAAACAAATAGTTGAAGTATTTTGAAAAAATATTTATAAATTACATGGGTTTCCAAAAGTGATTGTTAGTGACAGGGATGCAAAGTTTAAAGGAAAATTTTGGAAGGAATTTTGTAAACAGACAGGGATATCCCTTAACATGACTTCAACATATCATCCCCAAATTGATGGACAAACTAGAATAGTGAATAAGTGTTTGGGAACATACCTTCATTGTTTTGTGACAGACAAGCAGAACAAGTGGTTCCAATGGTTGCATTTGGTTGAATGGTGGTATAACTCAACTTACCATACTTCAGCTAGAATGACCCCTTTTCAAGCCTTATACGGTTGTGAGCCACCTAAATGGAAGGGATATGTTATATTTAATTCTAAGGTGCCAGCAGTAAGGAATAAAATTGAGGAAGACCAAAATACCATTCAAATATTAAAAGAAAATTTAGCAAATGCTCAAAATCAAATGAAGCAACAAGCCGACTTACGAAGGTCAGAAAGAGAAATTGAAGTAGGTGATTGGGTGTTCGTAAGATTACAACCCTACAAACAGTTAAGTCTCAAACAACAAGTTAAGAACAAGTTAGCTCCAAAATTTTATGGGCCATATCAAATTAACAAAAATATTAGTCCAGTAGCATATGAATTAAAATTACCTGACAATTGCAGAATTCACAACGTCTTTCATGTATCAAGTCTAAAAAAAGTATTAGGTCAACATCAAGCATCACAAGTGGAAATACTGCCATTGGATGATGAAGGACAAATAATTCTCGAACCCAAGAGTATACTAGCCATAAACAAAAGGAAGCTACGATCCATGGATATAAAAGAATACCTTATCAAATGGAAGAATTTTCCAGAAGAATATTCATCATGGGAACCTGAAAGTTTCCTTCGACAAAACCCTTCCTTACCCTTGCTTTGAGGACAAAGCACTTCTTAAGGGGTGGGAAATGTAATAGAACAAAAATAAAAGCATCAAAACTAACCATACATTAGATAAATAAGTCAACATGTAATTTTTAATAAAAGGAGTCAGTTATTATTATAATATCGATTAACTAAATAGGAGTGATTAAGTGTAAAGACATACCTTTTAATTGAAAAGGCACGAATACGCCTATTAAATGCCCCATTGTAAACACAAACATTATCATATTCATTCTCGATAATTATATATATTATTATTTTTCCATAATGGATATTGTTCATGCATAATCTCTGAGTAATTTTGGCTCAAAGAAGTTTTTTCTATGGGACTACTATGCATGTCAAGAGAGTTACAATTAAAGGTCTATGATATGAGTAAGGTTCATGGTAATTTAAGATGTCAAAATTTATTATTAGGTTGCTTAAAGGGATATCGAAGATGACATAATAAACCACATTGCTTCCAAGCCCATGAGCACAAGTCATACGGTTATAATTGGGGCACTACATAATACCATTGCAAATGATTAGATCTTGAGCACTACAAAGCTTTGATTAGCTCATATCCAAACAATTTTTTTCTCAAATCTTCATAACTTATTTGGTATTTGATAGCTAAAACAAGGTCTTCTTCTAACCATAGAGGATTAGGGTTCGAATCATTGCTTAAGAGAGTAGCCTGGTTACTTGTTGTTCAAGCATCCCATTAAGGATATATTGCCTCATTCCGTAAACTAAAATATCATGTTCCATGCCATTACAAGGACAAGTTTTATCTAAATGGGTCTTTAGCCTCTTCCTTCAAATTATAAATAATAGGCGAAAAATAAAAAATTGGTATAAAGATTTTGTTAGCATTAATATCTGTGATCTCCATCCAAATGTAATGATTGAAATGATATTTTTATAAATCCTAACATGAGCAAATGTATTCTTCCCAATGTAACAAGCTATGCATCCAATGCCTCGTTGACATGATCTCTTGTTACATATCGACAATAAGACAAATCCTTCTATGTTAGAGATCTTAGATTATTCACGCTCCCAAGTCTCAACCAACAATATAATATCAGTTTCATTCGAAATCCAACTTAACTTGGGACCTTTATTCCATGGAAAGACCCGGTAGTTCCAAGAGAGGATCCGAGCGTGCCAAATTCTTATTTATTATTATTTTCTTCTCTATCCCAGATGGCGACTTTTCTATTTCTAATTAATTCCCATTTTCTTCCTTCCTTGCTTCTTTTACCTTTTGAGCCTCCTTTCTTAGTTCAGATTGATCTTCTGGAATTAGATTTTCATTTATAAATATTCCTAATCCTTTTAGACTTGAGGTTTTACTGATTATGTCCAATTTATGTTAAGTAGAGATAACTTTAACCTAGATTAGCCTATCTTTATTCTCAATTAGTTTTCTCAATCTACGTGCTTCTATGAGACAAGTAGTTTCAATTTGTAACTTACTATGTAGTTCTTCTCTGACTAGAGCTAGTGTATCCTCTTTAACCTCTTCCTTCAAGCCGAAAATTATGAGGTTCAAGGCTCTCTTGTTATGCTCATGGTCTAATTTTATCAGCTTATTCATTTCCTTCTTTATATCCAATCAACCTTCTAGACTATTTATGGTTATATTGTTATTTATCTTTTCTACGAGCTCTTTAATCTTGCTCTTCATCTTGAGATCCTCAATCTCTCATTGTTGGGATGGTTGTTTTTTTTCTTGCCTTTTCTTTTCCATTTCTTGTAATCTAATCTCCATTATCCGTAACTTATTCTCCAATACTATTATTTTATTTTTTATTCGTTTTTTAATCTTGTCTTCAAAGGATGCAAATTTATTATCAAGCATGACCTCTAATTATGATTGAAGTTTAGCCTCTCTCTCTCTCTCTCTCTCTCTCTCTCTCTCTCTCTCTCTCTATATATATATATATTTCAACATGTCACTTGTAGAAATTGAACTTAGGTAGGGAGGATAACAATCATTCCTCCCAACCACCAAAGCTAGACCAAATTCACAATGAAAAAAAAAGAAAAATCAAAATATAATTTATGCAAAATGATTATAATAGATAAAAACCAATGAAGATATATATTTAAAAAAATAAAACTTAAAAAGTTATATAAAAGTTGTTATATAAATAAAAGTATAAATATAAATTTGATATCTAAAATAAAAATAAAAAAATACATTGTATTGTGCTTTTCATCACCCTGAGAGTACATAGTCCACCTTTTTTTATGTCCCTACAAGGGAACATTTATAAAACTATGTTTTCAATTATTTTTGGGCTGATTTTTTAATTTTTTGCAAATTGGTAAAGTCAGACGTAGGAACGATTTTTTTTGTATTTTTTGGAAATTTTTAAAGTTAGAATTATCTTGCGTTTGAATGGATGTGAGGGTGGTGACGTCTGCTTGGGGTTTTGTACCAAGGGAGGTGGCAAAGGGATGACGTGGGCTTCCTGGTTCCACATTTAAATGTTCTAGTACTCAACTGTGGAGTTGGTAGCTACGTCCAAGGGTTGCATTGATGGAGTCGTTGGCGCAGTAAATGCAGTGTTTGGACCCTTCAACAGGTTCATTTGTTCGTTCATTCGACATGTTCATTTTTCGTTTGCATGTTGTTTTCCATATTCATTCGTTCATTTGTGGGCTGGCTTGCTTGTGCTTGTCAAAGATGGCCATTAATGGGAGAGATAGTAGTTCTATAACTCAGGACATTGGTTTTCGGTAGGTTCATTTGACAAGTTCATTTGTTCATTTGTGGGTTGTTTGTTCGTTCGTGCATTTATTTATGGGACAGCCTCGCTTCTGCATGTGCAAGGTGATCATTAATGGGAGAGTGGGTGGCTCTATAACTTGTGAGCACTTGTGCTTTGTTCGTTCTCGACAAAGTGAACCATACAAACCAATAATTCAATATCGGATGCCGCATTTTGCTTCTTCGAGGGATGCGTGCTTTGGCATGGTCATATTTCGTGGTGACCTTATTGGTGATGAATGAAGAGGGTTTTTGTGGTCATTTTCTAGTTTGAAGACCAATAATTCAATATTGGATGTTGTGTTTTGATTCTGTAAGGCCTACGTGCTTTTCTATGGTCATATTACCTGGTGAACTTATTAGTGATGAATGGACAAGGTTTGCTTTATTTTTGGTCTTTGTTCGAAAAGGGTTTCTATTTTACAAGCGACAAAGACATGGGCATTGATTCTCAGTTTCTTTGACATGTGCAGTGGGAATATTATTGGGTGTGCATGAGCAGAGACAACAATGGTGCATGGTGAGTAAGTTGTTTAGATTGTCGCAATTGGCCCAATTGTAGCAGGTAAGTGTGCTCAACTTGGGTCTCTAGTTAGACGAATTTATATTTGCCCCTGCTTAGAAATTCTAGGGGGACCTTTGGCATGCACTATCATCTAAGGATTAAAAAACCCCTAGTGCAAAAATTCTAGGGGGACCTTTGGCATGCACCATCAAATATCTCCAAGCCTCAACATTATCCATTTTGGGATTTTCAAGGATTCTTTGGCTCTTCACTTCGTGATATTTCCACACCTTTCTGTAAGCAAAAGTGATTATATGAAAAACCTAAATATGCAAAATATCCTTGTTTTGGGAGATAATTTAATCCTCGGCCAACCAAAGGTCCCATGCAGCAGTACAAGGAAAATCCTAATGTTGTTTCACATTATTATCCTTTAGCCATATTTAAAAAAAAATGACCACAAATCCCTTTCCCATTCTCCTTTCCTGTGTTTCAATTTCAAAGCTCCACCCTATACTCCTTTTGAATAAATGCACTAGTAAATGATCAATACTTTCATCACTATTTTTTCAAAGTGTGTATCTAGCAAGCCTTTGCCAAGACCTTTTTTAACAATTGTTCCAAGTCAAAAATTGATTTGATAGTGTTGGAGACTAATTCTTGGTGTGAGGAATATTATTGTGAAAATAAGATTAAGAGTCTTTGGGAGTCCAACAAACCACTTGGAAAGTTGAACCCAATGGTTATTCTCATTGGATAAATACACATTTAATTAATGAGAATTAGTGTGCTTTGAGACTTATCTCTCTTTAGTGTGTTTAATTTCCTATATACACTAATGGGCACCTAATAGTGATATCAAAGCATATTATTGACCTCCGATCTGTGCTATTTTGAGAAATTTTGGGTAATGATATCAAAGCATATTATTGACCTGCGACCTGTGCTATTTTGAGAAATTTTGGGTTCTTCCTACCATTCTCCTATCCTTTATACCCGCATATTCAATTTTGAGGGCTGTTTTTCTGAAGTGGTGAAACATGACTGAAAACCCTAAATCTGCTCTCTTTCCCATGCTACAATCTACCATATTTATCTCTACCTACAGGCTACCTTCCATCTGCAATCCCTGCCATATTCTTTGCTAGTTTTGTAGACCTGTCAGACTTCCATTTTCAAATCTAGGCATTACGTTGTTCCTTCTTCCTTCAGTTGTTCGAACTAACTAGATTATTCATGCTCCTTCTTTGTATGAAGTCTTCTCTCCTTTATGTGACTATCCTAGAGACCATCGAGATATTATTTGCATCTCCAATCTGGTGCGTGATAGTTTGTTATATCTACATTGAGCAAGCAATTGGAGTTTGTCTCTCATCTTTGCGTTTTTGAGAGCTGTAATTTATAAAACTATCTCTCCAATTTGCAGTGAAGACTGTTGCGAGTGGTGTTGAATAATGTGGATTTGGCTCGTATTTTTCTATGTATCAGTTTCATGTTATTGCGTGAAGTTTCCAACATGAATCCTTGAGCAGGGCGAGGACAAGAGACCCAACTAGTGAGAAGGATTGTTGTAGAGAAGCTACTATTGGTAAATCCAACATTGGAGCAGTCTTGTTTGCATATATTTTGTCTGCTCATACCCATGACCTTCCTATCAATGTGCAAGTCGCACCTCTGTCTACAACCTCCGTTTTGAGTGGCTACCTATGGGTTTTGGTGTGTTGAAGCTATTGGAATATTCTCTCCATCATTTTTCAGATTTGCATGTATGCATGCATCCATTCATCATGCATGCATTTGCATGCAAATGCATGCATCCAGTCATCATTTTGGTTGTCTCCCCAGCACCTAGAGCCTAATTTCAGCTCCCTAGAGCCTGTCTTCATCCCCCAGTAGCCCTCCTACCTACCTGATGCACCCTATTTGACTCTCCTGCATGACATGTGTGCCTTTTCTCACCTACCAGGAGTTATCATTCAGTTAGAGCGCCTTATCTCACCTACCAGGTGTCTGACAGTCAGTTAGAGCATTGATTGAGCAGTTTTTTCATTGATTGCTCATGCTAACTACCTGTAGCTCCTAGTTAGCTATTTTTGGAGTGCCACTTGATCTTCTGACAGCCTCATGCACCCTCCTTAGAGTCCCCATCCCCTGATTCATGCCTAGATGGTTCTGTTAGACTCAGTTAGCTCATTTGAGTGACCTTTGACCATTTATGACTGATACTATTGATTGGATGATGTCTCCAATGTTGTCCAAGCTAGACTTTGAGCATGATTCGAATGACCTCCTTGGTTAATTCAAATTCTCTTGACAGTTATTGTATTGTATTCATTATTCACAGTGCCAGCTCGTAGCTAATGTATGATACAACAATTATTCTCCATTTTCTGTGTTCATGAGTGATTATTCAGTGCATTCTTCTCTTCTTCTCTTCACTTCTTGAGTGAGTTTGTTTGTGAGGCTTGTTACAACTGTCAGATCCTACTACAGATTATCACATGGTATCAGAGTTGTGAGATCTTCCTACAGATCATCACATGGTATCAGATCTTGCAGCAGCTATTCGAATTGCATCCATTGCAGCAGTTGCAACATTTCTTTGAGCAGCTGTCTTTCACTTGAGCACCAGAAGCCTCTGAGTTTCCATAGCAAATCCTGTTGCTATTACCTTGAATTCACTAGAGCAATCCAGTGAGGTCTAGCCAGGTGTGAAGGACTTAGTCATATGTGCTCAGTGTCCTAAGGAAGTGTTCATTCGAAGTGTAGCAAATCTCCATCAACAAAACTCTTCTTGTTTTGCAGGTTTATTCACCCATTAGAATTCCTCTTCAATTCGACCTTCACTGCTCAGATGGATCTAAAAATCAATTCGTCCAACTATGTCGAATGGAAACACAAGATGTATCTCTTCATGAGGTCCAAGAGCTTCACCGGGATACTAAATGGAACTATGGTTGAACCACTCAGTGCAGCAGAGAAATCCAAGTACTTGGATAGGCTTGATGAAGCAGTAGGCTTACTTCTTCTCTCAATTTCTGAAGATCTTCACTTCCATGTCATCGATCTAACATCTCCAAAAGAGGTTTGGGACAAGCTCGAATCCCTCTTTGGACAGAAAGATGATTTGAAAGGTCATAAATTGGAGAATGAACTAATCTCATTAAGTCCCAAAAGCTTCGAATCCATCAATGCTTTCCTAACCAAGTTCAAAAGCTTGATTTCACAGTTGAAGAGATATGAGATAGTGAAAGAAGACAAACAACTCATTCTTGCCATTCTCTCCAAATTGGGGCCAAACTTCTCAGTTTTTGTCTCCACATTTCAGTTAGCTAAGATGTCCATTCCAAAATGGAAGTTTACCTCACTTGATGACTTCATCCAATCTCTCACACAAGAGGAGGAGAAGTTAATCTCCATGGGAATGATAAAACCAAATTTGAATTCCGCCCTTACAGCTGCTGAGGCCAAAAGAGCGAATGCAAAAGGCAAGCAAAAATTTTCTGAAAAGAGAGTGAATGATACAAATCCAAAAGATGTTCCATATCAGTCAGATGGGGATTCGAATTCAAAGAAGAACAAGCAATCTCATAAAGAGAGATCCAAGTGCACATATTGTCATCGAGGATTTCATCCTGAGAGTTCTTGTAAGAAGAAGACTATAGACTTGATGGCTCAGTTACTTGAAAAGAACAATCTCCCTGTACCTGCATGTGCAAGAAAGAAAGATACTGATACTGAACCTTCTAGGTATGAGGACAAAGAGAGATTCCATGCCCTCATGGAAAGTGAATCAACAGAATCCTCATTCATCATATATTCAGGAGCTTCAAGACATATGTCTTCCTCCAAAGATTTTTCTCCAACTTCGAATGCTCAGTTGGCCCTTCCATCAAGTTCGAAAATGATTCAGACGTCTCCTCTCGGGGGATTGGAAGAATCAATATTGACCATGGCTACTTTTCTGATGTGCTTTATGTTCCTTCTCTCATAACAAATTTACTTTCAGTGTACCAAATGACTCATACTGGAGAGCCCAAGGGGGTGATCTTCTCTCCAAATGAAGTCGAAGTACATCACATGGTTTCGGGAGAAATCATTGCAAAAGGTGTTGCAAACCATAAGACAAAACTCTATGAGTTTTCACACTTCTTACCGCTCTCAAAGAAGTCTGCTCTTCACTCTCATGCAAATGAAGAGAGTAGGCTATCTCATCTCAACTACAAGCATTTGAAAAACTTGCAAGCTCAAAATGTGGTTGAAGGTCTTCCAAATGGCAAGTTTGCTCATGGCATCCTCAAGGGTTGCTTGAAAGACAAAGATTCACCAAAGAAGATTGGGAAAAATAGGACTCTTGAAGAAGTGTGAATGCTAGATCCAGATCCACAAGAACCTAAAGATCTAGCACCTATTGGTTCAACTCCTATGGCAAAGTGGGCCACCACTACTGCATCCACTAGTGATCTTGTTGAAGATCCATCATCATCATGTCCTATTTCTTTTGATAATGATCTCACCTATGTTGGTTCAAAGGAGATATCAAAGAACTACATGCACATTCTGAAACAATTTAATGATATTCACATTTTTGGATTTGTTCCTCCTTTGAGTGATGAGGAGCAAGAGAGCAAAGTTTCATCACATGAGATTTCAGATTAAGAGTCTGGAAGTGATGATGAGCTAGTTTCACTTGCTTCTTCACATGAGATTTCAGATTCAGAGCTTGGAAGTGATGATGATCAAGAGAGCAAAGCATCATCACATGAGATTTCAGATTCAGAATCTGAATATGGAGATGATGAAGAGTGAATGCTAGACCCAGATCCACAAGAACATGAAGGTCTAGCAACTAATGATGAATATGAGCAAATGGGAGATCCAATTCCACAAGAACCTGATGATCTTTCACATGATGATCCTCCTCTTCCTCGATGGGCAGCCATTACTCTCCAATCTGCCGATGATTTGGTTGGTGATCCACATGATCAAAGAAGAACCAGATCAATTTTTCAAAATGGAAGGTTTCATCCTTCTCACATTACTGATCCATTTTAGATCGATCAATCCTTCTTCGGAAAAGAAGGACACTTGCCTCCTTCTGGGGTGAGTGATGACATGCTACATTAGCATCCTTCAGTCTATTTTGAGGGAGGGATTTCTTCCCATTGGGTTTTCCCTCTTTCCTCATTTATTATTTAGATTGTTGTACGGGGTGACCTTTGGTCTCAGTTACCAGGGCCCTACTTTTCAGTTTTCACTTACTACCTCATAGTATAGCTTGAGAGGGGGTGTTGGAATATTCTCTCCATCATTTTTCAGATTTGCATGTCTGCATGCATTTTGCATGCATCCAGTCATCATGCATGCATTTTCATGCAACTACATGCATCCAGTCATCATTATGGTGGTCTCCCCAACACCTAGAGCCTAATTTCAGCTCCCTAGAGCCTGTCTTCATCCCCTAGCAGCCCTCCTACCTACCTGATGCACCCTATTTGACTCTCCTGCATGACATGTGCGCCTTTTCTCACCTACCAGGAGTTATCATTTAGTTAGAGCGCCTATCTCCTCTACCAGGTGTCTAACAGTCATTTAGAGCATTGATTGAGCAGTTCTTCCACTGATTGCTCATGCTAACTTCCTGTAGCTCCTAGTTAGCTAGTTCTGGAGTGCCACTTGATCTTCTGATAGCCTCATGCGCCCTCCTTGGAGTACCCATCCCCTGATTCATGCCTAGATGGTTCTATTAGACTCAGTTAGACTCATTTGACCGACCTTTGACCATTTATGACTGATACTACTAATTGGATGATGTCTCCAATGTTGTCCAAGCTAGACTTTGAGCATGATTCGAATGACCTCCTTGGTTAATTCGAATTCTCTTGATAGTTATTGTATTGTATTCATTATTCACAGTGCCATCTCACAAATGATGTATGATACAACAATTATTCTCCATTTTCTGTGTTCATGAGTGATTATTGAGTGCATTCTTTTCTTCTTCTCTGCACTTCTTGAGTGAGTTTGTTTGTGAGGCTTGTTACAACTGTCAGATCCTACTGTAGATTATCGCAAAAGCTGAAAGCACAAACTGCATTATGTGTTGATACATTTGATTTATTAATCCAGATGGATATAGGTGGCCACCCACCTATTCCACTGGCTCAAAACAATTTTCTATTTTGGCAATTTTCTTGTAATTTTTTCTACAGTTTTTTCGGTTCTCGAACTTTTAGGTCCGTTTTGAGGCCCTAAACGATTTTTTTTTGGAGATTCGGTGGGGCCAATGGTTTCTAAAGAATTACATTGGCCCCCCAATCAAAATTTTTATATCTCGGATAGACCTTTCCAACGGGCTATTGAGCGCCCCAAACATATATCGTATGCAAAAGTTATGACCCCAGGAAATTGATTGTTCAACTAACTACCTTGGGGCCGCAAAATTTATGACAATTCATATTCTAGGGTTAGGTTTTTGGACGCTTAGGGTTCTTTCCCTCATGATTATGATAAATAGGCTCTTTCGACCTCTTCTTGTATTCATCTTGTCACGAATGAGCGTAGCCGCCACATCTCTTCTCAGATATATAGCTACCACCATTCTAACTTCTTTTATTTTACAGTTTGTTCTATTTCATTCATTTAATAGAAAGAATCCGAGTTTACTGTATTGCTGTGTTTCTTTCCATATATATGTGTATGTGAATGGAAGAGGCGCTCCCCTTCCTCTAGATCCTCTGACTCTTTTGGTTGAATCTTTGCAGTTGTGATGGTGGCACTAGGTTCCGCGTCAATGATCTGCTTTCCCTTTTCTTTCTGTCCATGAGGTTCTGAGTCAGAGTCTGGATCCAGGGATTTTATCTCGGCCAACAAGGGTTGTTTTGAGCGGTGCTCATCGGTGTTGTGCCAAGGGTTCTTTTGGAATTCACACCACTTGCTAGTGTCCTTCTTTTATTTCCCATTACCCTTATTTTCCTACGGCTTGGGATGGTTGTCAAGGCTTTGACCGTCCTTGCTCTGTCCTTTGCTTTGTGAATTAGGGCCACCTTTTCTAGGCTTCTGCTGCTGATTTGCAGACCCAAAATATCGCTTATTCTTTTTCTTAAACTTCTTCTCGATCTTGACAGTGTATCTATAAGCTGCTCCTAGTGAGGATATGTCTAGGAAATCCATCTCTATCTGAATGTACCTGTGCAGGCCATTGCGGTACTTTAGGACCAAGTGTCATTCAGAGTCTCGAATACCCAGCTTGGAGTGCAAGGTATGGAACATGCTGCTCAAATTTGGCACTGTTTGGTCTCTCTCTTGGCATAAAGTCGTCCATTTGGTGTACTGGTCATCATAGTTTCCGACAGGGTAGAATTATTCCTTGACGGAATCGAAAAAATCCGCCTAAGTGGGGTCTGTCTTGAATAGTTCAGACTCATCTCTTGCATGCCTCTCGCAGTACCCATCCCACCAGTCTTTAATATGGGGAAGGGACTTAAGGAGCGCGAAGGTGATATTTTCGTTATCGGAAAAATTTTGAATAGAGAAGTAACCCTCTAATAGATTCAACCATTTCTCTAAAGCATCTGCATCTATATTTCCTTCAAATAGGGGAATGCTAAAGTTAACTTGTACCTTGAAGGGTCGCACCCCCGAAACGACTGCTCGTTGAAGGTGCATCCACCGTTGTTGACATTCTTCGAAGGATATTTGCAAAATTATCCATCTTCTCGTTCATATGTCGTGCAAGGGATTCCTTGAGCAACAACTTAATGGGATCTCCTACTCCGTCATCTCTCTTTTCTTCTCCCGCCATGGGAGCCTAATTGGGTTGACGAGGAGGGTTTTCCCCATGCTCAACTAGTTCGAGACCCAACTCTCGATATCCAGATCTCGTCGAGGACATGCATTGAGAAATCACAAGAGCATAAGGCTCTAATACCACTGATCCAGATTTATGTGAGAAAGAAATGAAAGATAATATGTATTCACATACACATATATATGGAAAGAAACACAGCGATACAATAAACTTGAATTCTATTAAATGAATGAAATAGAACAAACTGTAAAATAAAAGCAGCTAGAATGGTGGTAGCTATATCTCTGAGAAGAGATGTGGCGACTACGCTCATTCATGACAAGATGAATACAAGAAGAGGCCGAAAGAGCCTATTTATCATAAGCATGAGGGCAAGAACCCTAAGCATCCAAAAACCTAACCCTATAAGATGAACAATCAACTTCCTAGGGTCATAAATTTTGTATACGATATCCATTTGGGGCGCTCGATAGCCCGTTTGAAAGGTCTATCCGAGCTATAAAAATTTCAAATGGAGGAAAATGCACGTTGATGGAAACCATATCCCCCCCGAATCTCCAAAAAGCGTCGTTTAGGGCCTCAAAACGGCCCCAGAAGTTCGGGACCCGAAAAATTGTAGAAAAATTACAAGAAAACTGCCAAAATAGAAAATTGTTTTGAGCTGGTGGAATAGGTGGGTGGCCACCTATATCCATTTGGATCATTTATGGTGTGTGAAAGCTACGGTCGCGACCTCCATTCTGCGTGGATACCTCTAAGAACTAGTGTTGTGACATGGAATTGGTGGGTATGTTGAACTTCTGAATTGCTATTGTTGCCTGAAAGTGCTTGGGTTCTCTCTCTCCTGTGATATACCAATGTGAAGAAAACTCCAAATGCTAGTTGTGTGTGCTTTGGTGAATATGATGACTATCGCATGAAGACTCCAAATATGTTGGTGAAGAGCATTGGTGTATCTCTATGATAGAGATTATTTGCAATTTTTTGGCTTGCTTCCTAATTTTTTAGAGCATAAGTTTGGGGACTAGTTTGTGCCATTCCTTGGATACCTGCAACCACCATGAAGAAGACCATTCTGGTGATGGGTGAAAGAGCGTGGATAATTTAATATTTAAAAATAAGAATGGAACGCTCTCGACGGATCACCAATGGCCAGGGAGATGGCCTCCATCAATGCATCAATCTGAAGCTTACTCATATTTTCCTTCACTTAGCACCTTTCTCTATATGTTCTCTCTTGGACATGACTGACCCTCGATTATAAACTCGATTGACGGATAATTGGTGAGATCACATGAAAGAAGCTGATATTTGCATCAATTTTTAGGCATCCCGTCGACCGAGACAAATTATTCTGCTGTGAATTGTCATTCTAGTGCAACTTGTCATCCCATGCTGCTTCTTACCTGCCATGGATGCTCACAATGGATCGAGTTTGTAGAATTATATGTAGGGCCATTACAAATAAGTTAATTCATGTAGATTCCACCACATACAATCGCTCTCTATTGAAGAAGATGACAAAGACAAAGGTCAGTTGGATCCGCTGCGGTTGGCCATGATTATCTGCCACGTGCAAGTCTTTCAAGGGTTTACTAACATCTTGTGGAGAAAATATTATAAGATGAGGTAAACTATTGTGAATTGGATAGCATTGTCAATGGATTTAGTATAGCGATGTGTTACTATTTCTATCAATCAAGCATGGAAAGGGATGTTAGTGAAAAGTTGAGCATCTGTGCTCAACTTGTGATGCTTGTGCCTCTTGCGTTTTTGCTGGAAATTATTGACATGTTATATATTGGGCATGGGGCTATTGTTACAACTTTTATTGTCTGCTATGTCCTTACGTCATTTATATTTGGCTATGTTAATGGAGTATTGTATTCACATAATGATGGCTAGCATTGGATAAAGTGAATGGTTCTATATTGTTATGGTGTTATCAACTACTTTGTTTCGTAAACCAATATTCAGGAATCTGATTTGCAATAACATTGTTTTAAATTAAGGATGATCTCGATAGATTGAAGATCAAACTTGAGCACTATAAAGCATCGTCAAGCATCCAAACATGAAGATCAATTCAACTCCGAAATCAATATTCTGAGTTAGTTTTGTTCAGAACATCTCTTGTTGTAACTTACAAACAATTGGTTTTTGTAAGTTCCACTTCGTTCTTTGGTACTTGCACGTGTATTTTGTACAACATCAAAGTTAAGGAAAAGTTGAATTGCATTGTAGTTGGGTGCATTCTTGGTTGATACCGACACCTTCACTTCTTGATTTTGAGTCTGTTGAAACCTTGTTTGTAAAGGGTGGAGTTGCAAGAATCTCTCAATTTGATTGAGTCTATATGGACCTCCTGCACAAGGAGGCTTCACACAGTTCTCACAATGTCTCAGAATGAAGAAATATTAGAGTTATTGAACACTCTAGTACTCACCATTGTACATGAATCAATCACAATAAAAAAAATAAACTCTCAAAACTATTATCACACATCTGCAAGATTCAAAAGCCAAAGAGGACGATGCACAGAAAAGGAATCAACATTCTGAACTAACGGTTTGTTTATAACAATCCTCTCTTTGAAGATGATTCATATCAATTGCTAGCACATGACCAAGACCAAAACAAAGAAATAATGTCAAAATATCTACAATACATTCAAAGTTCCAGATGTTAGCATTGTGATCGAGTTGGCCATATGAAAGATCATTGTTTTGATCTTCATCCTTGTCAACATTGCATGAACTGTAACCATTCTTCGAATATGTGTGTGAAGCTAAAGAAACCTGTAAGAGTGGAACTTGTAGTAAAATATTGTATCGCTTCTTATCTTGTACCTTACATGGACGAACATGATGTCAGGATTCAAGTTTCAAAGCCTTGTCTTTCTGACAACAAGCAGTCATGGACTTCTTCAAGTATGCCAAATCAAGCGAGCCTGAGCCACAACCAGTTTGGGAGGCCAGATTCAGAAATGTAGCATGAAGACAGAAGAGACCCATGCTCTAGAGTACTCATGTGTTATGTCTCTAATTTTGACACCATGAGACTCTCCACTCCTCACATTGTTCCTAACAGGGGGGAATGAAGACCGTAAAAAACAAGCAAGCCTGAACTACCATGTTCAACTGAGCTCTTGAGTTGGTGGTCAGCATTAAACCACCCATTTAGCAGAAGACTTCAGCTTTTGCTAGACATCAGATGGTGGTCCCCAAACCACCACTCCAGAGAACCTCTGAGCCCTCATGCCAAGTTACAGAAAGAACCTATGGGCCTTCATCCCAGGTTCAAGAGTTTGTGGTCAGCCTTAAACCACACAAAAAGTAGAAGATTTCAGTTTTTGCTATCCCCTTTGGTTGGTGGTCAGCCAAAACCACCTCTTCAGAGAGCACTTGTATTTAGAAGGATATGTTAGCTTTTGCTAACTTGTTTGGCGATTCAGATTGTCAAGTTGGAAATGTGCAGCAGGTAGCAGCTATCCATTTCCAGTTATTCAACTTTTTTTTTCTTGGATTCATATACACCCCTTTGGATTAAGGGGGGATTTGTTGGAGCCTAATCTTCAGTGTGAGGAGTATTATTTGAAAATAATACTAAGAGTCTTTGGGAGTCCAAGAGACCACTTGGGAAGTTGAACTCAATGGCCATTCTCTTTGTAAACATACACTTTTAATTAATTACAATTAGTGTGCTTTGATGCCTATCTCTTCTCTTTATTGTGTTTAATTTCCTATCTACCCTAATGGGAAACTAACTGATAGTGTTATCCATATGAATTTGTTATTTTTCAAAGGAGATTTTTTTTCCAAAAATGATTATGCCAACACTTATTTTCACCCTCTTCACTTTCCTCGAAATTGACCTTGTATCCTACTTGCACAATGAATTTTTTAGAAGATTTTTTTATATACCATATAATTTCATCCTCTTCCTCATTTGGATGTATAACACTGTGTTTTATACTATATACATATTAATTCCATTCTTATCTATCCACTTGTTGTAGATCTAATTGACCAATGCTTTTCCAACCTTGGTTCCAAATGGAAGTAGTTTCTAGATCAATGACCTTTGCTAAATATTGAATATCATGTCTTCAAAGAACCTTTATTAGAGGCTCATATAGCCTACAATTATTTGTACAACCTAACCAAGGATATTTTCCTATTCTCACTCTCCCTTTTCTTTACCCTTTAGGCCAACCACTTTCCTAGCATTGGAAACACTTTAACTAATGCTTTCCAAATAACCGAAGCTCTCCCAAATGACTTTATTGGAATTTTGAACCAATCCTCCATTGGAAAAGGGGAAATATACTCGACATACATCATTTGTTTCCAAAACCCTTCATAATGCATCAATCTCCACAAACTTTTCGGTGCTAAGGTTTGGCTAATATATATATGAGTGTGTGTGTGTTCTTTAACCCTTGTCCACCTGCGTATTTTGGATTTGCAAGCTTTTTTCACTTTACCCACGAAATATCTTCTCTTTCTCTTTTCCCAACCCATAAGAAATTAAAACATTTCTTCTTTATTTTTTCTAGCATATCTTTTAGCACATATGCTAAAGATTTCCAATATATCAAAATCACTTCGACCTCTAATTTGACAAAGTTCAACCTTCCTCCCCTTGATCGTCATCTATAGCACCATTTAGTAACCTTGCCTTTATTTTTTTTCGCAAAGCCAATTTCAACCTTTAAAACCTATATTTAGTAGGTTTTAAATATAATCTTACATATTTGACACCATTATCAAGGGGAGATGTATTAAAGAGTAAAAATTGAATAACTTGTTTTTCTTGTTCCACCTCCAGACCATCGAATAATATTGAATATTTGGGAGCATTCATTTCCATTCCCATGGCTTCATTGCATAACTCTAGAATTTATTTGTACCTTTATGATTTCCTTATCGAGCTTATGCCAAACAAGTACCACCATCGACAAATAATAAATAAGAGCAAGAGAACTCTCAAGTTTAATGCTCTTTATAGATCCTTCCATTTTAAAATCATTCACCATCCTACTTAACCCTTTAAGTAACAATAAGAAGAGGAAAGGATACATTGGACAACCCTGTCTAAGTCCCCTAGAAGGGTACAAATATCTAGACAAACCTTTATAACTTCTAAACTCATTTTGATTAAGGCATACGATATAACCTAAGTAATAGCTAGCATGCCCTATAATAAGCCTTATATTTAGCTTCATCACCACATGTAACATATTCTTTACCTTTATGTAATGTATACCTTCTTGTACTACTCCCATCACATCATGGATTTATCTATTATGTAGGAAGTCAAATTGTTCCTTTGAGATAAAATCAAAGAATATTTTTTTGAACTTATTAACATGAATCATTGCTATTATTTTGTACACTTATTACAAAGTGATATTCCTATAATCAACAAATACTTTAGGGTTGTTCTTATTAGGAATGAGAGCTATGAATTTTGAATTTAGAGCACTCATAACTTTCTCTCAAGATATCGATTCTAGTACTTCTCTAATTTCTTTAGAGAATTTTGCTACAAGATCTTCATTTTATTATTCTTCCATCAACGTTGGAAAATGAGAGGTCAATTTTAAAATCTTTGCATATGTTTTTCTCTTGTAGGTTCTTGAAATAGCCTTTGAAAAATGCCCTATACCTTCCTCAACTATTCCTTAAAATATTGTTACCTGTGTTCCATCAATGTTCCTCATCTCCCATATGGTATTTATGTTCTTATGATGCTTTTTCATAATTTTAAAATAATTTTGTATTCTTGTGCCATTCTACCAGTGATCTTTCCTATTTTCCAGCTTCCATTCTGCGTCTTCCCTCTCAAATGGCCTCTTTCTACTCCTAAATATTTTAATTTGATTTTATCCTCGTCCGAGAAATTTCCTTCCTTATTTCTTTCAAACAAGATTTTGATGTGTTCCTCAATCTCGAGAAGCTCCTTTTGATAGTTTAGTGACCTTTTCTTTGATCATTTTGTGACTATATTTTTCACTTTCTTTAAGTGCTCTGGAAATTGATACATTGTGAAATCACTTAATGAGAAATCATATTTCCTCCAATTTTGGCTTATGACATTTATTAAATCTTCATCCTTTAACTGAGTGTGATTGAATTTGAAGGGCCTAAGGGGTTTATTATCTACTTTTTCAATTTCTAAACTCATTGAGAGGTGATAAGAGGATCTTCCTTACATAATCGAAGATTTTATGTTGTGAGCATCTACCATTTTTTTTTTCCACATAAACCTATCAAATCTTTTAGACACCCCTTCATTCCCACTTATGAAATTCCTCTAGGTTGAAACCAATTTAATGGGTCTCACATCACACAACCTTGATTTTTCAAACACACAAGAAAATTATTATGCCATAGGATATTGTCTATCATTTCCTCCCCCAAACTTCCCTTGCATTGATAGTCAATTTTAGATACCCCAAAATAACATTATCTTTTTTAACAAAAACCCTAGGAACAAATATTATTGTAGAATACCTTTCTATTTCCACATGGTCCATAAAAGGTTGATGATGGAGAAGGATTTTCTTGATGCCTATGGCATAAACTCACTATTTTATATCTACATTTAGAAATCACTAATGAATGATATCAATGGTATTTTCCAACAAGTTAGTATACCTCTCAACCTTCCATTAAATTCTATAGAGTATACATTCCACTCTTTTAAGCATAAGGACATCACAACTTTTACTTTAACCTCCTCACACATTGTCTCTTGAATCATATTTAAAATATGGCTTAAAAATGGAAAACAATGTTTTGAAAGATAATCCCCCAATTTCATTAAGTTTTCAAAATAGTAAGGCAAAATATAAACTAAGAAACTGTGAATTTCAATTCTTGAATGTGTAAATATCAGTGTTTCTAAAGTTCAAAATTGGATTTTAAATGTGGAAATATTGGTTTTCAAATGTGTGAATTTTGAATAATTTGAACTTCAAAAATGTAAATTTTGATTCCAAAAGAGAAAAAATTTTATTGTGAAATTGTGAATTTTGATTACAAAGGTGTCAATTTCAATTTTGCAACTATGAATTTCGGTTATGAAAGTGTCAATTTTAATTTTGTAACTGTGAATTTCTATTCGAAATGTGCCAATTTTATTCCTTCATCCCATATCTCTTTTGCACTACAAGTACATGGTTTATTCATCCTCCATGACATTATACACCATGCTACTCCATGCTAGTTTCTTTTTTTTTTACCATTATCCAAGTAAATATTTTATTACAAATCCTAACTTCTGAGAGGATGGTCTATCTTTGAGATTATTTCACACCACCATTTGTTATCCCCTTCTTCATCCTCTAATATTCTTTATTTCACATCCTAATTTAGTTATGTAAACCCATGAGTTTTTGTTCTTTGACTAAGAAACTGTGAATATATTGAACATTTTTACTATGCATATCAATGCATACTATGACTATGGCAGACATTGCTGAATATATCAATATCGAAGAGATGTAACAAAATAATTTAAAACAATTGATGATGACAATCATTGAATTGCAGTGTTATATACTTTCAAAGCAATTTAAGACAATTTACAAAAGGGTTTCATATAAACATAACATGAAGCATGTGAGCCAGTTCTTTTTAACAACTTCCTCACCTTAATTTCAAATACTTAACTAGTTTATTATGGAAAATTTATTAAAAAAAACGCATCCCAAGCAAGGAGAAAAGAGAGAAATTGATCTTTAACAGTTTAATGTGAACCAATAGTTATTAATTAAAATAATTGGACTTATTGTAGAAAAATCAAATCAAGATATTACTCATTGAAATCTTTCAAATATGTAGGCTATTTGACTTTGATATGATATCAAAGATACAAAAAGTATGTAGCCACAACTTGGAGAGAAAACAAAAATGTGTATAAATGAACCTCAACATTAGTTTTATTCCACACATTAAACATACTTATATATACCAAAATAGGATTACTAAAATATTCCCTTGGAATATGAACCCTTAAATTTCCATCCATATCTACAAATAAAAGGGAAATTCAAACTACAAGTTGTTTGTCTATTAAACCATATTTGTAAATAAAACAAAATTGAAATTATGAGCTAGTAATTAGCTCTAACACAATATTTACAAATTAAATGAAATTAAAATTATGATGTGCTAATCTTAAAGGGGTTAGATCCACCAATGAGGGATGAGGATATTTTGACCAATGAACAAGGTTCAATTCCCACGAGGGCATCCAAACCCTAAGGTTTCCATGGGGCCACCCAAAAGTAGTGGTTGGATGTGTGAAAACTTTCATTGCAATCCTTGTGCACACATAAGTGAATCAAAGCCCACCGTCTTGTCATCGTTAATACCAAACGTTAAATGTTAGGAATACAACAAAAAATAAATAAGGTGGTAGGTGTGGGAAAGGGGGGTTATCATTGACCCCAAAAGGACAACAAGTAACAACTTAAACATGGGGGATAGGAAAAACAAAAAAATAACAAAGAAAAAACTCTATCCTTAATGCAGAGCCTAAGGATAGGCAAACAACTCAAACTAAATATGCTTCAAGTCTCTGGAGTGTTAATGTTATCACTTTAATTCAATGTTATCCAGGATCTTTAATTGAAAGAAAAACAAGAACAACAAAACACAATAGACACAATAGTTTTCCTCGAGGGGAAACCATAAAGGAGAAAAACCCCACAACTTCCTCAAAGATATATTTGTCACTAATACAATATCAAGCAAAATGGAAAACCCAAAATATTTCTTCTGCAACTCTCTCTCTTTCTCCTCCAGCAAATTTGTCTTATCTATCTTGCTATGCGAACTTGTGTGAGTGAGTAGTGTGTCCAAATGAGAGAGTGTAATGTCCCTTGTTAGGAATTTTATTAAAATTGCAATTTTCCACTTTTTTCCTTGGTTCGACCTTTGACTAGTTTCGGTCTCTAGGTCCCAAATTTGCCCCAAATGATCCCAAATCTTCTGAGAAGGTATATGAATGATATTAGAACATAAATATGTGTTTCAGGGGTGCCTTTGTACCTTTAAAACACTTCTGCAAATACTCTTTCAATTCTGGTCAATGTAGGTAACTTTACTAGTGATTTCCCTTTGACTAGTATTGGTCTCTAGGTCTCAAATTGACTCCAAATGCCTTCAAATCTTCAAGGAAGGTTTATGAATGATATTAGGAATTGAATATGATGTTCAGGGATAACATATGGCCACCAAAATACCTCTGCAAACTCTCTTAAGATTCTGGACCAAGTATGCAATTTTACTAGTAATTTGGGGTTCAAATCCCCCTAAGGTAAGTACTGAAAATGGCTTCCCAAATGCCTCCAAACCCACTCAAATTTATGAACAGAGGTATGTAATGTGTTAAGTATGTTATTAAGGTCTCATATGCACCATTAATGGTTTATTACAACTGTTCTCACCCCTCTCCCATTCAACTGCAAAAATCCCCAATTCGACCCTTGGGGGAAATGGCACTATTTCTTCTCCCAATGCAATTAAACTGAGTAAAAATGCTTCAAATGCTCAAGTACAGTACATGAAACTTGTATAAGAAATCCATGGCAGTATATTTATCACAAATATATCAGAGAATCATCCATTCATTCGAAATCATCATCAATACATTGGCTCACAACAAGGTAGTGGGGAAATGACATTGTTCTTCCATTAAAAATGAGATTTATACATTTCTACTTGGAATTTCGACCTGAAAATTTTTGGAGATGAAGAACAGAGTATTTAATTCATATTAAAAAAGAAATGGGGCATTAGAAGCTCCCCCAAATAGTACAATAGCTCACCAAAAAACGCCCTCCCTCAAGGATCAAGAATATGCCATCAAAACTGGAAATGGTTGAAGGAGCGAGCTGCAATAGAAGAAACCATGAGATGCCCTGTAGCTCACACCTGCAAATAAAGACTCCATTAAAGCTCCAAATTAAAGGTCTGAATGGCCTTTCCAATTGCCAACTTGGATGGGAATCTTTCACCCTTGAAATTGGCTAAGGCAAGAAACTAGTCATCCACTAGCTCTCCCTCTTCACAAATGCAATTGCAAATTCTAAAAATGATCAAAAGCCATTCTCATACTTCATTTATACATTTTATAACCAACATTAGCCTTCTAAGGGTTCGAAATCCTCTCAATAGATTCAATATATTTCCATTTAGGAAATATTCCACATTTGCCACTTGTCTCCTAGTTCCAACCTTCCATCTTCTCCCAAATTCGATTTTTGAGTCTCTTTGGCTTCTCCAACTCCCAAATTCGCCTTCCTTGAGCCTATTTTTGGGTTTGACATGTCATAGTGGTCAGATGTCAGAGGTCAGGTCTGCAATTTGTCATAGTTGTCATAGATGCTCCATCATTGGTGTCATAGGGGCTAGGGAATCTAGCCCAAGTGTCCACAAACTTCCACTTTGACTCTTTATCTTCCATGGAGGTTACCAATCCTTCCCAATTCGACCTAATATGCTCAATGACATGTTTTATGACTTACCAACTCACCCAAGAGTGTTCACATTCCCATTAATTCGAATTTTCCAAAAGAGAGATACCATGTATTATGAAAAATCAAGCTAGTGTGGGTCCCACATCCTCCATATGTCTCCAAAACCATTTGTCACCTAGGATTTCTCTTGAATTTATTTATTCACTCTATTTATTAAATACTTGAACCCTTCTAATGTCTAAACATCATTTATTATCCCCCCTTATTCCAAATCCCAAAGCTTCCACCCCAAACCTAGGAAACTAGTAATTTTTCTCCTTGGCAATTATTTGACCCTTAACATCAATTTTACAAAATATAATGAATATGGATAATGTGATTAGGCCATTGTGACCCAATTCCAAATTTGGGACATGACAGAGAGCAAGGCTCTCTATTTATACTTTACTTTTGACTTGACCTTTTACCTAACTAGGTCGGCCTCACTAAAACTGACTGGGCCGACTTCTCTAGGGAGACTCAATAATACAATTACATTTGACCTTTTGGGGGATCTAATGCCCCGACTTACAATGGAGGTTTTACCTCAATGACCTTGCATGACTAGACATAATAATGACATCCACGAGCGAAGGAAAAACATCTCCATCGGAGGTACAAATAAAATACAATAATAATATCAATATAAAGTACAAATGAATATCTTCCGAAGTTACAATTACAACACTTCCTCTTAACTAGGAAGGTATTATCTCGTCACAGTCATCATCACCCTAGACACAATTCTAGACAATGTCTCATCACTGGATCATCTTCAATGCTAGAACATCATCATCAAAACTGGATCATCATCATCATTGGTGCATAAATCCTAATTCCTTTGATCATTGATTAGTGACATCTCTCGAATCTATATGTCATAAGAATTTCTACAGAGCCATCCCTTTTTCATGCTGGATGTAGGCCTAGCTCTCATGTAGGTCTTCATCATCTCCATGAGAAAGCCATCAAGTAGGTACAACCCAGGACCACTCATTACATTGCCACAACAATCACCTGCGTCTCCTACTATCATCTCATTGTATCCATATCATCTCATCATCACACAGAGCACAACTTAGATGCACATCTCATGTCCAACAAACCACCTGCGTCTCCCACCCATTGGGTACAACCAAAGAGCACCCTAGGTGCATTACGTATCTCAACAGTCAGCTCATGTCTACCAACATGGGAGAAAATTCAGGAGCACCCCAGGTGCATTACATCCCAAGGACCACCTACGTCTACCACCATGCGAGATCCTTCCTAGGTGCACACAAAGTTTCTTATGACCGGTGGACCTCTCAGTGTCTATAATATGGGAGAACAGTCAGGAGCATCCTAGATGCATTACGTCCCAAGGACCACCTACGTCTACCACCATACGATAACCTGCTCATAGACTTCTTCGACATGGGAGTACAATCAGGACCCTAGGTGCATTATGCCCCAAGGAACACCTACGTCTTCCACCATGCGAGAATCGGTTCTAGTGCATCCACGTCTTTTGGTCTCATCACTCCCTCTTAGGAGGAACCTCGATCTGGATAACACCAAGCCTCTCTCTAAAGTACTCGAAATTCACTCTGTCTAACGGCTTGATCAACACATTGACTATCTACTCGTTTGTTGCCACATAATGGAGCTTCACTGCTCGTCTTTGCACCATATCCCAGATATAGTGGTACTAGATCTCAATGTGCTTCGACTTGTCATGGAACACTGGGTTCTCCAACAACTTCACGCAACTTTGGTTGTCACAGAAAATACAAGTCGCCTCTAACTAGAGATCAAACAAATATGACAGTAGTGTCCTAAGCCATACTACCTCACAACTAGCCGAACAAGATGCAGCATACTTTGCTTCGGCTGTACTTAGTTCCACGCATGACTACTTCCTGCTAAACCAAGAGATCATACCAGATCCCATACTGAAGCAACATCCTGAAGTGCTACTGCTCTTCCTATCTGTGGCACTGCCGTCCCAATCCGAATCAACATAACCATGCAGGTTAATCTTCTGATTTGCCTCATACTTGATCCCATAGTCAACTATACCCTTGAAGTACCTCAATATATGATTTGCAACAATCAGGTGAACATGTATTGGATTCATCAGGAACTGGCTAATGGTGTTCACAGCAAAGCATATGTCTGGCCTCGTGTTCGTCAAATACATCAACAAACCAATCATATGACGGTACATCGTGGTATCAACTGTCTCTGATGAAGCATCACTCGGTAGCTTCAATTTTGATTCCATTGGTGTGGCCATAGCCTTGCAGTCCATCATTTTGAACCTCTTCAGAATCTCCACTGCATACTTTCCTTGACTAAGAAAGATTCCATCCGCATTTTGCCACACCTCCATGCCTAAGAAATAATGCATCATCCCCAGGTCCTTCATCTCAAACTCTGCGGAAAGCCTCCTCTTCACATCTACAATGAGCTCATCCTCACCTGTCAGAAATAGGTCATCTACATATAGTAGAAGTATCACTGGAATTTCTCCTTCAACCTTGAAGTAAAGGTTGGAATCCGCTTTACTATTGGTAAAGCCTAAGCTCATCACGAAGCTATCAATCCTGCCATACCACATCCTGGGTGTCTGCTTCAATCCGTACAAGGATTTCTTCAATTTGCACACACGAGTCTGCTCATGTGTCTCAAATCCCAGTGGCTGCTCCACGTACACTTCCTCTTCTACTACACCTTTCAATAATGTTGTCTTGACATCCATCTGGTGTACCTTCCATTTCATTACTGCAGCCAATGCAAGTATAGATCTGATGGAAGTGTATCTGTCTACAGGTGCAAACGTCTCCTCGTAGTCTATTCCTTCTTTCTGGGAGAAGCCACGTGCCACAAATATTTCCTTGTGTTTCTCAATGCTACCATCTGCAACATGCTTGATCTTGTAGATCCACTTCAAAGTCATAACAGACTTCCCTTCTGGTCTCGAAACTATCTCCCAGACATCATTCTTCATAATCGACTTATACTCCTTGATCATGGCATCCTTCCATTCTTTCTTCTCTGCTACTTCCTTGTAGTTGGAAGGTTCTTTATCAATGATGTCACGCAACAAGGCCACATAGCTGGAGTATGGTCTAGGTCTCTTGCTTTCTCTATGCATCCCATCTAGAGCACCATACTTCTTTGCATCTTGTATTGCTTCTCGTACCCATGCTAGTATTCTTTTGTGGGATTTCTTCTCACGAGGTGGATCTACAGGTTCTTGTGGTTCTGCCATGTCGCAGTCTTCATGATCTTCTGGAATCTCTTCTTCCATCACTGAGTCTCTAATCCTAGGAACTTCAGGTTCTTCAATCTCTTCAATAGGTATTTTTCTTGATTTGTTGTATGCCGAGTCTTCATCGAATGTTACGTCTCTGCTGATGTCGATCTTCTTGAATCCTGGGAAGTATATTCGTTAGGCCTTTGAATTTTCGCTGTATACTACGAATATTCCCTTCTTTCCTGAAGGATATAGCTTCGTTCTTTTCTCCTTCGGGATGTGTATGTTTATTGGGAAGACAAATATCCTGAGATGGCTGACTTCTAGTTTCTCACCAGAGAAAAAATCTTCTGGAGTCTTGTTATTTAGTACTCAGTGAGGAGTATGATTTTGTACATACACCTCTGTCCTTGACGCTTCTTCCCATAAGTGCATCGGAAGATATTGGTCATGTAGCGTTGATTTCGCTGCTTCCATTATCGTTCAATTCTTTCATTCTGCAACGCCATTCTATTGAGAATTGTAGGGAGTGCTCAACTCTCTCTTAATCCCAGGTTCTCTGCAAAGATTCTTGAATTCTTCTGAAGTAAATTCTCCACCATTATCTGATTGTAAGGTCTTGATCTTCTTCTCTGTGTGATTCTCTACCAAGGCTTTGAATTCCTTGAACTTGCTAAATACCTCATCTTTATTTTTCAAGAAGTAAATCCAAGTCTTACAAGAAAAGTCATCTATAAAAGAAACATAATATACATACTCGCTTAGTGAGCTAGATGACATGGGACCGCATACATCAGAGTTTATTATCTCTAATATTCCTTTTTCTTTGCTTTCACTGCTGGGAAACGTCTTCTTTACATTCTTTCATTGAGCACATCCCTTGCAAATGCCTTCATGTTGGTCTTGATTTCTAGAAGTCCTGAAACAACTTTGCTTGCAATAGGTAGTGCTCTATAATGCACATGTGCAAGCCTTATTTTACATAGTTCACTTGGTTCCATTAAGTCATGAACCAATGCTTGTTCAGGTTGTCCCTTCAACTTGTACAAGCCTCCCTCTTTCTCTCCAATCACTGTTGCATCATCTATTGTATTTCCTTTTTTCCACATTAGGACTTGGCCATCGACGAATGCAACCCTCATTCCTTTAGCATCTAGTGTTGATATGGAGAGAAGGTTCTTCTTTAGTCCTGGAACATATAGAACATCTTTCATCTTCAAATATTTGCCAAACGGGATCCCAATCCATATGTAGGAAACATTCAATTAATATATTTGCTTCATGTTTAAATAACCAAATAACTTTGGGAAAACCCAATATTTTCTTGAATACACTGAAAAGTCAATGGACCTGAGATTGAGGGGGGAGCCCAATCTATCTGAGTTACATGTACAAAAAGATAAGATGGTTCAAGATCCATGTTTTGTTTCTTTTTTTGCAGAGGCTCATACTTCATCTATTGCTTTATATGAAAAATGGATAGCTCTAAATAGACTATAGGTTGTTTTGTGTATTCAGAAACAACATGAGTCTTTGCTACCAGAGAAGATGAGAAAGGAACCTCTTTCTTTTAATCATTTTGGAACTGATTTAGATAGAGTCCCAATATACATCGACTGTGTAAATACCTTGGGAATTCGATGGATTGACCTAAAGTTTCATTTCCCAATATTGTGGCAACCAATAGAACTAGGAAAAGAGTCAGAATTTTGAACAACCACAATATCTAATTTAGTTTGTTATTAACCTAACAAGAAGGGGCACCCAGTATGTAATTGGATAAAATTCTACTCTAAATCCTTGTCTCTTGCACCCATAGATCCTGAGTCGGCAAAGTAATTTTATTGCATGGGGACATGCAATGTCTTCAATTGGATGGAGATGTTGGGGTTCATAAATGTCATTATTTTTATCTCTTTTTTTCAAATATTTGTCCTATTTTTGTCACCATCAGAATACCTTTTGGCCTGGATAAGAAAATTTTTGATAATATGTATCCATATTTGTGTTTCCTTCATTTTGAATGAATAATGAGGAGATTCTATACCTTCTGATTTCCTTTCTGAGTATGATCACATGAATCCGCCAAAGGAACCCTTTGTGAAAAATTGCAAAACAAGTTGCGAAGCTGTAGAAGTTGCGGAAGCTGTGAAACAAGTTGCGAAGATGCAAATATGCAGAATCTCCAAAACAACTTACGAAGATGCAAAACAAGTTGCGAAGATGTAGAAGTTGTGGAAGTTGCAGAACAAGTTGTAGAAGTTTCAAAATCTATGAAACAAGTGGTGGAAGTTGTAGAATGAACGATCGTTGTTGAAGCCAAGAATCAGGCGGCCATGTTAGAAAAAGAGCTGATGTGGAAACAAATATATGATTAAGATATTTGAAACAAATTTTGTGTTACAAATATATACTTGCAAGGAGATAAATAGGAGATGTTTTCACTTAGATCGAAACATTTGGTTCGAGATAGCATCGCGCATAATAATCTCAACAATCGATTCAAAAAAGCCCTATGTTTATCATGAAGTTTCCTTAAAGATTGGGATAGTTTGAATCGTGTTTGGATTGGTTGTCTTTAAAATGTTTTGTAGATCCCATTTTCAAGTATAAATAAAATAACTCTTCCTCTATAGGGGGAGTTGTTAAAGAAGGAAGAGAGTTGGTTGTAACTCCGCTACAAGTTTGTTAATATAACACAATTTCATCTTTCAATAGTTTGTGTTTATGTGAGTGCTTTGTAGCCTTTGCGATCTTCTGCAATGTTTGTTCAAAGGAGGAAGGCCCCCTTCCGAGAACATGTACTACATGTATGTATATTAGTGAATGGGTGGAATGATTTTGTGTTAGTTTATGTTTAATCTATAATTCTATTTATTGCATAATTTTTTTGAGAATTAGTGAATGTATACTTCCATTTCACAAATCGTTATTAGTAATTTATGGTTGGAATATTCACTCTACGTTATGCGTCTATCAAGTTAGAGCTTTAATTTTGTAGTGTGGTCACTATAGTTTGGATTGAGTATTATTTAGTACAAATTTCGAGACTAACTAGGAAACAAACCTCTGTTAACCTTATTGTGTAAATGCTAGAGACTGTTTCTTAGTTAAGATCGATTGAGTAGAATGATTAGTTTTTAAGATTGTTTTTGAGTATTTTCATTATACTACATGAAAGAAAACTATGAAATACAATGCTTTATAGCTTGCATATATTTTGCACAATAACTTTGAAATAAAATTTTTTTCCCTGATTTGACATTTAATGATTGGTAGGTTATATGTTTTTAAAAGAACACTTAATTGACCCAACACTTCTCTAAAAAAAACTCCAATATTTTCATTTTCTATGACATTGATATGTAATGATATCCAAAAAGGTAGGATCTTATGATCTTATGAATGTTCCACTTTATATACATATTCAATTTTAGAGTTAGATCCACAATAGATCACCAATATCAATAATTTATATAATTGTTCCCATATCCAAAATAACGACCTAGAAAAAAAAATGAAGACATAGAGTTATAAATCCATTATGGATTCCTTAAGAATGACATACTATAATTCTAAAATCAATAATCCCATCTTGTAATTAATAATAACATAGGATAGGTAGAGACATTTTCCCTTTGAAAAATGCCACTCATTTGATTTTTGAAACTATCGACATTCGTCATTTATATAGGGAGTTCAACACGACTGCTGATTCACTTTCTCGCAGATCACTGGGCATCATGGATGGTTTACTACTTTGCGAGGA
This sequence comes from Larix kaempferi, assembly GCA_027924585.1. Classification (NCBI taxonomy): domain Eukaryota; kingdom Viridiplantae; phylum Streptophyta; class Pinopsida; order Pinales; family Pinaceae; genus Larix; species Larix kaempferi. The sequence continues at coordinate 234,749 of BSBM01001770.1, forward strand.
ATACAGTGGGAATGCACTACAATCATCCCGCTTTTTGAAGTTGTTTTGAACTATTTTTATCTTGTTGATAGCACTGATGTGTCTCGTGGTCACCCTTTCTGTAACCTCGGTGTTCGTCAATTGTGGCGTGATCACCCTGGGGGCCGTTATATGATCATAGCCGGTTTTGATTATTGTTCATATTGGACTGTGCACGTCTCTACACATTACTTACTGTTACAGTTTGTTGGAGTCATCGGCTCATTTAATATGTAGCTTTTGATCTTTATATTTCTTCGATGCAGCTGCGTCTGAAGCTATTGTATGTTCTCTGTTGATGTCTCTTTCTTGTATTAATAAAGATGGTTTTTCCTTGTGTGAAAAAAAATAAAAATCCGAGGAGTCTATGTGACACTCGATACTAGATATTTTGTGTATAAGTTTTCATTTTGACGTGTAACATGTAACAAATAATTTTATCAAAAATATATATTATGAAAAATCAACATAGCATTGAGAATTAGTTACAATCCAATTTCATGTTTAGTCCACTTCATCAATGAATTTGTTCAACTAATAAGACATTTCATAACACATTTGAACATCTCTTGTATAATTGTGCTAATCATAAAACCTAACAATAAATTGTCATGCTTATGCCAAACGAGATATTTCCATTTTATGATTGGCATCATAGGGAACTAGAAGGAACACCATTAGAATGTGAATCAAAATAGTTATTGTTGAAAAAAATGAATATGCATGCCAATGTAGTAAAATTATCCAAAAAGATACCATGCCAAATGAAATTCAAAAGTTGACCAGAACTTATTATGGACATGTTGAAATTGTTTTTTGATTTTATCATTGTATGTTGGGAATGTTATATTCTTTGCAAGTAAATTGACTGGAAAAGTCGATAGTCGATTGGATTTGAAGGAGTCTAATGGTGAAAGTCTATTCGACCGAATGACTGGAATAGTTGTTTGGTTGAAGGAAAATGATTGGTCGATGGGAAGTCGATGGAACGAACAAACGACTGTAATACCCCATTTTGACCCTTAGAATATATTAGCTTTTAATGTAAATATTGTATACATATAATGTATGTTTTCTTAGCGTGGAGCTCAAGGCCAAGGCCCCGCTAGTGGAAGCTCGAATTTTATTTAAAAGGAAAGTATTAGATATTATGTTACCCATGTGCTATTTAGCCATGGAACATTGTAAAAATGATGTAAATAAACATCATGCAATAAAATACCAAAACTGGCTATGGAAGCAACGAATGAGAAGGGGCCATGTGTATCCACTAGGGAGTGGTGAGGGGCTTGTGGGATTGAACCATAGGCTACCAAATGTCATCTTGAGAACCCATTTGACTTTCTTTGCTGGCATTTAATTCTGTGTAAGAAAGTGGTTGAGGAAATCAGTCCATGGCTTCAATGGAGCATGGGCAGCCCAGAAATTGGTATAACAGAGTATGGGCTCTATTTTCTTGACCCACAAGTCACTCTACCTCATGGGAATGGGTTCTTCCTCATTCCCATTCCATTGCTGAAGATCCAAGCATCAAATTCGAGCCATTACGAATTCCCAGCAGTGAGCAAAACCAGAAATCGCAACTTTGCAAGAATCCACATTTTAAAAAGCCAAAAACGCCCAGAATTGGTATTTGACAGTGAAATCCAATGGGGGATCCATAGATATGAACCTTGGGGCAAAATTGAGAGTATTAGATACCCCGAAATCCATAGAAAAACCCAGTTTTTATAGCCCAGAAGTCCAGTGACGGGATTGAGTTATTTGATGACAGAATTGTGAGAAATCCAAGTGTGAATGTTTGAATAGAGGATTGGATTGCTTGAATTTAGCTTGAGATGTCTGTAGCTCTGTGGTTGAGCTCACTGGCTTAGCACTGTTCTCCTTTGTCTTTTGTATGCTTGATAAACCCAACTGTGTGTTGGCTTGGCATAGCTATTGAGTGAAACCATGGCTGTGAGTGAGCCCATTTAGTTCCTCCTTAGTGGATACACAACCCAGCTCGGGGGTGATCTCTCAGCTGAAAGAATATAGGCTGGACAGAGATCTATGGTTGGGTGGAACATTGCTCTCACATAGCCAGTTGTTTGGACAACTTCATCTAAAAGATAAGTATTCTTTGTGGTTTTATTTATATGCATTATGTGTTCTGCAATGTTTTAATTCTGAATGTTAATTGTTCATGTTAATGAGATGAAATGAATATCTTAGTATGGTTGATACGAAGTTTGTGCATAGCATGAGAATGGGATTAATTCCCTGCATGAATGAATCATCCTCTGCTTGTGATAGATATGTTGATGCATTACTGTTTGTGTGTGTGCAAATATGTTTATTTCCGCTATGTTTATAATGAGTATGAATCTGCACACAGAAGTTTTTATTTATCCATGAATTTCTTAGTAATGTATGGGGCTGAGATTGCCAATATGTTGGTCATGTTTCCCTTCCTTGCATTGGATTGATGGAAGGGGACATGACAACGACTCAATGAGAAATCGATCGAAGTTGACCCTTCGACTGTAACATAATAACTGAAAGTGGTTAGAAAGTTATGGAATGCCATTAACGAATAGTTGGTTGTATTCCATCTATAAATAAGATGTAATGACTATGCATGAGGTAATGTACAATATATTACGAGGGGTGCAATACTATATAACATGATCATGTAATGAAGTTTGATTTGTGGTCTAGCAAGTCATTGTTGTAAACACATGTTTTTGAGTGTTTGATTAATAAATGAGCTAAAAGCTCACTGGTTTGTTGGTTTTCCCCAAGAGAGGAGCTTCCAGGGTAATTTTTGTGTTATGTGTTGATGTTATTATGTGCCATTCTCTTATATGAAAATGTGTTTAACTATATGAATGAATTTGCAAACCTATTGTAATTGGTATTAGAACCAGCAGTTGGTATTAGAGCTATATTTGGATGCAAGGGGGTGCCTTTATTGCCGAGGGTTTGTCTTGGTCCCTAATATGGTGAATACCTGTTACAGTGGGATTCTCCAAATATATTGATTCATTGTTAGAATGGATAACACATCGAGGATAGAAATTGAAAAGTTTAATGGGAACAATTTTGAGCTTTGGAAGCTTAAAATGGAGGATATCCTTGTAGCTCAATACAACGGGTTGCAGTTGGTCCAAGAACGTCTCCGACCGATGTATCAAAGGAATACTGAAAAAATATTGGCATAAAGGCAAGGAGTACAATCCAAATTTGTTTAGCAGACTCTGTATTGCTAAATGTCTTAGGATAAGAAACTGCAGATAAGCTATGGGAAAATTTGGGGAACTTGTACCAGTCGAAATATCTGCTTAACAAGTTGTTTCTTTGGAAGAAGTTGTATCTTCTTAGGATGGGTAAAGGTTACTAAGTTATAGAGAACTTGAATGCGCTCAACATTATGATCAACTAGTTGTTTTCTGTGGATATTAAAATCATCGAGGAGGAAAAATGCATCAGTCTATTGTGTTCTTTTCCAGATTCCTAAGATATCCAGTCGTGGCTATTGGAAGTAACAATACCACAATGAAGATCGATGATGTGGTCATGTCTCTGTTGTCGGAAGAGATGAGATGAAAGAACATGGAAAGTTTGACCCATGAAGCCTTGATGGTAAGAGGTCAACCGGTTGATAGAGGAAAAGGAAAAACATCTGGTAGAAGAAGGAAACAACCTTAAAGGAGGTTTGTTCAAGCAAGGAAACAACCAGGAAGGTATATTCCATCCAACTTTCGCTCTACTTTTGTGTTATCTTCCATAGACGACAATCACAGGTCGGTAAAGGAAGCGATTGACTCGATAGAGAGTAAACTATGGAAAATGGCCATGGAAGAGGAAATGGCCCTTTTCCAGATGTTACTAAGTTTCGGTTAAGCAATGCAACAACCAAAAAGGTATATTCCACTCAACTTTATCTCTACTTTTGTGTTATCTTCCATAGACGACAAATAACAGGTCAGTAAAGGAACCAATCGACTCGACAGAGAGTAAACTCTAGAAAAGGGCCATGGAATAGGAAATGGACTCCATGAAGAATGAAACATGTGATTTAGTCATGTTATCAAATGGAAGGAAACCTGTCGACAATAAGTGGGTGTTAAATAAAAAGTTGAATGCAACAGGTTAAGTCGAGAAGTACAATGCTCTACTGATAGCGAAACGATATTCCCAAGTCGAGGGAGTAAACTTTAGTGATATTTTCTCTCCTATTGCAAAGATAAATTCCATAAGGGTACTAATGTCTTTAGCTTCAACATTTGATCTTAAGATAGAACATATGAATGTAAAGACAACATTTCTTCATGGTGATATTGAAGAAGAAATCTACATGAAGCAGCCTGGATGTTTTATAGTGGATGGAGAAAAATAGTTGGTCTGTAAGCTCAAGAAATATCTCTATGGTTTAAAAGAATCGCCCAGGATGTGGTATCAAAAGTTCGACATGTATATCCAACAACTTGGGTTTGCGAGAAGTTAGATCGATCACTATGTATATGGAAAGAATGTCAATGATCACATTGTATATGTGGTGTTGTATGTAGATGACATGTTGTTGGTTGGGAATAAAATGGATTTAATAAAAGAGGTGAAACTGCAATTATCCTTCAAGCTCAACATGAAGGATCTCAGAGCAACAAATTTCATTCTTGGAATGGAAATAAAGAGAGATCAAGCAGGTAGAAGGCTCTAGTTAACTTAGAGGAAATATGTTAAGACAATTATGAAACATTTCAATATGCAGGAGAGTAGACCAGTCAAGGTACCTATTCCCGTGGGAGTCAAGCTATCCGTTGAACAATGTCCAAAGACACAAAAAGAAATAGAGCACATGGTACATGTGCCCTATGATAATGTTGTTGGTAGTCTGATGTATGCTATGGTATATACATGACAATATATTTCCCATGCAATGGGAGTATTGAGTATGTATATGTCGACACCTAGAAAAGAGGACTGGACCACAATTAAGAGAGTATTCAGGTATCTCCGCGAGACGACATATTATGCAATTTGTTATGGAGGAGAGCCTGAGGACAACAAGGAAATAACTGTACATGTTTTTTTTTATTCTGATTCTGATTGGGTTGGAGATATCGACTGTAGACGATCGAATAGTGGGTATGTGTTCAAGATATTCGACAAAGAAGTCAATTGGACAAGTAGGAGGAATTTGATCATTGCACTGTCAACTACTGAGGCTGAATACATGGAAGCTACTCATGCATGCAAGGAATTTGTTAGGTTGTAGAGATTGTGTTTAGATGTTGGGTTCAGACAACATGTTGTTAGGTTGGATTGTGATAGTCAGAGTACAATATTCTTGGAGAATAATCCAACATATCATTTGAAGAGGAAACACATTGATGTTCAATACCATTTTGTGAGGGAGATGGTGGAGAACCAGAAAGTGTTATTGGAAAATGTAGACATAATGAAATATGTTTTAGACTCATTGACCAAGTCGATAAGCATAGAGAAGTTTTCCTGGTGTAGGGAAACAATGGGATTGTTAGCCCTACTAGAATGAACTGAATTTCTTTGTCTTATGCTTATGCAAAGATGACAACAAGAGGGATAATGTTGGGAATGTTATATTCTTTCTATGTAAATCGACTATAAAAGTCGATAATCGACTGGTATAAGTCTACTAGAGTCGGAGGCGACTCATGGTGAAATTCTAGTCGACCAACCGACCGAAATAGTTGTTTGGTTGAAGGAAAACTATTGGTCGAAGAAAAGTTGATGGAACAACCAAAAGGATCAATGGGAAATCGATTGAATTTGAACTAGTCTCGTCGACTGTAACATAATAACTAAAAGTGGTTAGGAAGTTATGGATTGTCATTAATGAGCATTTGGTTGTATGACATCTATAAATAAGATGTAATGGCTATGCATGAGGTAATGTACAATATACTGTGAGGGGTACAATAGGATCATGTAAAGAAGTATGATTTGTGGTTTACCATGTCACAGTTGTAAACACTTGTTTTTGAGTGTTTGATTAATAGATGAGATGACATCTCACTAGTTTGCTAGGTTTACCCATGAGAGGTGTTTCCAGGGTAATTTTTGTGTTATTTGTTGATGTTATTTTGTGTCATTCTCTTATATGATAATGTGTTTAACTATATGAATGAATTTTCAAACTTGTTGTAATCAATATTAGAACCAACATTATCAAAGATTTTATGCTCAACAAAAACTAAGAAACTAATGAGTAATGGTCAACTCCCTATTATTCCATATTGAAATTGTTTTTTGATTTATTTATTGTGAATGATTTTATGGTCAATAGAAACTATGAAACTAATAAGCAATGGTTAGCACCTTCTCTTGAAACTATTGTCAATATTATAAATTTCAATATCTTAAGTGAGTTGATAAAGTCATCAAGGAAAAATATGCAAATATTAGCATTTTTTTAAAACTTTATTCCAATTAGTAATATTTAATGCAAAATAAGTATGGCCTTCACCAAAACATTTCAACATTCTAAGTAGAGTAATATAAATCATAAAAATATGTATGAAATTAGTAATTGCATTATGATTTATAACAAAAAAAAATCCACACAACTAATCCTTTTAAATTATTGAAAGTAGTTTCATATGAAATTACATTTAGAAGGTTAGAAAACTTATTAAGAAGATATTGTAACTATTTTTTTATTTCTTTTATGTGAATGATTTGATGTTAGAAATATCATAAGGAGTTAACAAGCAATCGACTCTTTATTCTTCACTCTATTATAAATGTTAAAAACTTTGAATGTCTTGAATGGGAAATCTAAGTCATTCCAGAGACTCAATGTGAAAATACTAAGATTTTTTATTTTTTATTATCTAAACCCTCCTAGTAATATTAAATGAATGATAATCATGGTTCTAAATGAATGATAATCATGGTTCTAGTGAAAACATTTTAGGCTTCTTTAAAAATTGATATCTTTAGTGTAAGTTGTTGATGCAAGGATGGGACTTATACACATTTAAAAACACTCATGTGGGAATCAAAGGGAAAGAGAGAATGGTAGTTGATCACAAAATACTAGGCTTATAGTCTTGGATATATTTTCTCTTGGAAAAAGAAACACAACCCTTATAGGCTAGAGGCACACTATAATGTGTAATATGGATTGAATGCAAAGTTATTACAAAGTCTTGATTTTAATGACATGGTATATGTGCATAAACTTTATACACATATACAAAGTCTAATTATTTTGTTAAGATATGTGGTTCAAGTAAGCATAGATTTTCATTTATTGTTGTGTGTGAGCAACATAAATTATTAATACTATTGTAATTAATTATGGCAATCAAACTACAAAGTTATACACTAATTTGAATTGAAGGATAAATGTAATGTGCAAAGATTTGATGTAATATTGAAAATGAAACCAACAAACCAACATTAAACTCAAATTAAAAAGAAACAACTCATATTTCAACACTGTGATGTAGAAAAAACCATGGAATTATATTGTAAGAGAACAAGTACAACTAAAGGAAAAATCAACTTCTACATCCATGTTCAACCCACATTAGTAAATCACACACACTTTTCTTCTTCATTAGTATACTATGCATTCTTTAGTGCCAACACAACTGAAACAAAGGAGTATGGGCATGTAAATATAAGTAGCATAGTTTTCCTTTGATGGCCTACTATCAAACCAATAGGTTCTTCAACTATTAACCTCATCCACTATAGCAAAACCTTGTCATTGGGTCTCTTTTAGCTTCATTTTTTGCTTCCATTTCCTATTTTTAGTGTCTTGTTTTGTAGTTTTTATAAAAAATTGGTGCTATTTCACATAATGGTTCTAAAGTTAGCGTCATTTCTTGCCTTGGCTTTAACGTCAATTTCAAAGCCAGCTTTAGTGTTAGGTTTAGATTAGCACTAGTTTTAGCATCATATTTAGTGCCTGGTTTCCCGAGTGACTAAATAAAAGCAAGGGAAACTTTTCAAAAATAAAGCTAAGTAATATCAAAGTGTAAAATAAGCCACTTGTCTCAATCCTCATGAGTTTGAGGGAAATTCAATTATTTTAATTAAAATCCCTAATGTTCCTTCATAAGAGCCCCTCAAAACCTACTCTTTCATTCTTTTCTCATTTCCTCTCTTTCTCTCTTCTTTTCTCCACCCTTCATGTTTCTCCCCAAAGGTTTCCTATCTTAGGGTTTCATCCTCATGGAGGATAGGGTTTTGGTTTTATGGAGGAAGCTCCATGAGGAAGATGATTGAATCTCCTTCCTTTTTCCTCCTTCTTTCCTCTTTTACTTTTATTTTCCTTCATTGATTTATTCATGTTTATTATTGTTTTGTTGATGCAAGTTTAGGGTTTCATGTATGGAGAAGAAGATTTCATTAAAGAACCTCCATAATAAAAGTAAGGACTTCTCTCTTCCCTTCTCCTCCTTCCTATTTTACTTTAATTTTAATTTATTATTTTCTAATGTTTATTGTTATTTTGTTGACTACATGTTTAGGGTTCCATGCATGGAGGCTAGGGTTTCATTGTGGAACCTCCATAAGGAAGGTAATGGCTTCTCCCTTCCCTTCTCATTTTCCTTCCTCTTTTGCTTTGTTGTTTCTTTATCGATTTTCTAATCTTTATTGTTGTTTTCTTTATGTAGGTTTAATGGAGAAAAAATAAAAAATGGCATTTTCTGGGTTTTGTTTAATGCACGTATCTAGGTCATGGGTATGGCTTAAAAAATACCCTTGCGTTGATGTAAGGAGATGTAACTTCAAATTCTAGCACCAATCTATTTCTTATTACTTTTACATTTGTATTCACTTGTTTGTGTGCATAGATTAGGTTGATTTCAATTCAAATATGCACTTTTAAGGATACATTTATGTGGGAATGTAGCTCAAGTAGATTTCTTACCTTTTGGAAAGTGATCTAGGTTCAAATCCCAACATTCCCTTAACATTTTCTATTTCTTCATTTTTTACCATTTTCCATTTACGTTTCCATTAGTTCTAATTTGCACAAGTTAGTTTAGTTTCATTTCACATTTGCACTTTTAATGATCATAATTTTTTGTGGGAATGTAGCTCAAGTATATCTCTTGCCTCTTGGAAAGTGATATGGGTTCAAATCCCAACATTTCCTTACCGTTTTTCCTTTTTTTCTTTTCAATTTTTTCAATTTTATGTTTGTATTTCCACAATTTAATTTTCATACTTGAAGTTATATCAGGTTCTAATCTTGGCGCTAATTTTGATGCTAATATTGGCTCTAAACCTGGCACAAATTTTGGCGCTAAAATTGGCACTAAATATGGTGCTAAACCTGACACTTTAAAAAATTGCAATTTTGCACGAGGTTGAGCACTAGATTCTCCAACTCAATTGAAAAACAAATACACTAAAAAAGACCACTAAATTAAACACTAATTACCTATTTTGTTGTAGTGATTATGTAGGTTCATAAGCCTATAATATTATTTATAATAAGAACATAGGGATTCATGAAAACATAAGTTGTATCATTCATAAGCTAAGTTAATTTAATCTAATAAAACTAAAGATGGGGTTACTGGGGAGATATAATAAAATAAGTAAATATGAGTTATATATCTAGTTAGGTGATTTTTGCATGAGGACATGTGTCCAATTGGGGAGAGCTTGGGAAATATTAAAATGGGGGAAATGAGAAGGGGAAAGGGTCTTTTTTTCGTCTCCCTCATCCTCACTTGTTCTTGGGCTTTGGGAGGAGAACGAGGTTGACGGAGGTTGACGGAGGATACTGATGATGGGAGTGTTTTATGTCTTGGTATTGCTGAGTGAGGGATATAGGGCTCTTAGTCTATGACGAGGAGGTTGGTTGAGAGGAGAGTGGTCTCCCACTTGTGGTTTTTTGTGATGTTCTAGCGGTGGTCTACCCTATCTACATCAACCAAGAGGTAAATTTGTAAGTTTATCTTGTGGTTACAGGTACACATATTTTCCCTTCTTCCCAGTTTACTATCACGATTGAGATATTTTTTTATATTGGTAATATTAACTACGTGGGAAAATATCATTTTTAGTTTCTTAAAATTTAATTAAAATCATGTGTTACATTTGGTATCAGAGCAAGGTTCAAACCCTAGGGCCTTTGGACCCTCCTGACATTTTAGTAATTGGATGAGATTTAGCCTATTTGTAGCTAGTCATGTATTGTGATTGAACCAGAGACAAAAAGACATTTGTGGGGTAAATACCAAGGAGAACATTTCTGGTGGGGGGGAGATTGACTTGTTTTCCAAGGCTCGGTGTTTAATTTACATACACAATTTGCAGGTGATTAAGGATTTAGTTTTGGAAGGCCTCCGTAGAGGTGCGAAGCTTGACACAAATTCTCCAGATCACTACCCCTTGTTTGATGGTGTTTTATGTAAACACTAAAATCCATAAAAAATTTGTTCTCGTTTTCCTTTGGGAAACGAGAAGTGTCCACGACAGATTTGTTTTTAAGACAGAGAGAGACCATCTATTGGTGTTACAAAGAGTCCCAAACCCTCTTAGCCAACTCCTACTCCCAATGGAAATAAAGGAACTAAATCAGAAGGTAAGAAGATTGGGAGACATTATAAATTTTGTGGGAAATATGGTCATCTAGAGCCTAAATGTTTCAAGAATATGGAAGCCATAGAAGCAAAAATTAAGAAGACCAACACCAATATTGATCCCCCTTTTAACTCTTCTTCTCATGGAATTCACTTTTTCCTTATAGTTTTTCGTTCAATGCAACATCTAGTTCTTCTAACGAGTGGATTATTGATAGTATAGCATATTATCATATGCCTAAGGCAGGGACAATTTTAAGGATCCGTAATTTTCTCAAAGTATAGAAACCTTGGCGAATCTTACTAATTCTTAAATTTGCAACCATAAAATGTTTGACCATTTTTTTGTAAAAATATTCAAATTTATAAGGACTTTATATAGTTTTTGGACAATTTTTGGCAATTTTTAGAGTAAAAAAAAATTATCCCATGGAATTTGGGTGAATAATCTTTGAAAAAAAGGCAAATTGGCGAATCTTTTTTTGAAAAAAAAGTTTGAAAATAACCCATGGGATAAGTTTCGCCCCTAAATTTTTCCCTGGGCTAAGGATACATATGTGTTTTATCCTCTTAATGAATGTAACACTGAAACATATTTTATGTTGATGATATATCTCTTAGTGTCGTAGGGTCTATAATAATTTAACTAGATGATGACCATTTTAATGATGTATTTTGTGTTCCAAGTCTTTCTTGCAACCTTGTATTAGTATATCATATCAATGAATTAGGTGAAGGTAAAACAATATAAATTTCACCCCCATAAGTTCCAATCACGGATTTAAAATATCCTAAGCATGTTATAACAAATAAAATTGTTGATGATATTACACTGTATAGATTTGACAACTTTGGGTAATCATCGTTACCATTATTTTTTATTTCTCAAAGCAATGAAATGATCTATTTGGTCATATAAACTATTGCACATTGCAACAAATATGTAAACAAAATATGGTGTCTAGTCTTCTTCTAATTTCTTATAGAGATGGTGTTTGTTTTGAATGTCGGTTCTCAACAAACATCATTGAGACAATTTTCACAAATGTGTCTCTTGTAACACCTCAACGCCCTTGTAGGTTGTTTATAGTGATTTATGTGGTTCACTTCATTTTTCTTCTTTCTCTAGATTCAAATACTTCTTAAATTTCATTGATAACTTCTCTAGATGCGCTTGGGTTTATTTCTTGAAACTTTAGAATGAAGTTTTTGACATGCTTTTTTCCCACAATACCCTTGTAGAAAAACAATCTAGACATCAACTTCAAAATTTAATAATAGATAATAGAGATGAACATGTTAACTATAAATTTACAACATACTACAATACACATGGTATTTAAATGCGGCATATTGTTCCATATACACCACAACTAAATGGTATTATTGGGAGAAAGGATCACACATTAAAGGAAATGGAAAATTGTATCATCCAACCTAAGGGATTAAGTCTATTTTTGGGTGGAATCCATTATTTGTGTCAATGCATATTTAATCTCACTCCCACAAAGAATTTAAAAGATATAAATTGGTAGAATCATGGAATATAATTACACCCAATGTAAGCCACTTTCATGTGTTTGCTAGTGAAGTATGGGTTCACATTCCCAATGAGAAAATGGAAGCATTACAGCCTAATAGTGAAAAGACCAATTTTATTGGATATTTTGAAGATGTAAAAGGTTATAGACTTATTCAACCTATTTCAAATGAAATTATTATTAATAAACGAGTCAATTTTGATGAAGTTATCTCAAACTATGTGCCTAATTTAGAATTTCTGGCATCTTCAACCTACACACCATTTTCATTCAATGTGCCATCATCTATTCCCACAAAATTTTCTACTAATGCTCCTATTATGGTTTTCTTCAGATGATGATAGTGAGGATAAAAATCCACCTTTTCCTACTCACTCTCTTCTAGTTGATTCCATTGAACATGAATATGCACTAGCACCATAGCTTCATAGATGTTTGTACATCATGAGAAGCAGTTGGTGACCTTGTTGGTAATCCTTCATATCAAAAACATATTGTTCTCAGTTCCAACAAGCCTCCTCTCTTTTGGCTCAAGTTTCATCGACTCATGATCCAATAAACATTTACAAAATATTTTAGCCATCCAAGTCAGGATGTAGCAATGAATGAATAATCATTCTGTAATGGTGAATGATACTTGGGATATTGTACCTCTTTCGTAAGGAAAAAAACTTGTTGTATGTAGAGGGGTGTATAGATATAAGTATGAATCATATGGAAGTGTTGAAAGACGTAAGGCTTGACTAGTTCAAGTTGCCAAAGGATTTTCTTAGGTAGGAGGAATTAAGCATATTGAATATCTTCCCCTATAACCAAAATTAATTATATCCTCCTTGTTCTAGCCCTTATTACTTCTATAAATGGAAGGTCCATTAGTTAGATGTTAATTTTTCCTTCTTACATGGGGATTTGCAAGAAGAAATTTACATGCAACAACCTCCTAGCTATATTCAAAATGACTACAATCTGGTTTGTCACCTTAAGAAATATTTCTATGGCCTTAACCATGATTATGTTCTAAACAAAAAGTGATTTGATCATTCATCTTATCTTCAATATTAACAACACCTGATCCATGGATTAACACATGGTTGATCCATAATCTCTATTTAAATAGCTTGGAGGGTTATTGTTAATGATTGATTGTAAGACATTTACATGTAAGTTATTTCATCTTTGCATTAATATATTGTCTCAAGTGACCACATTAACTTGACCCATGAACTATTTCCCTCTCTAAAAGTTTCAACGATGTAATACACTAGTATATTGATGTTTAATCTATTTGTGTGAAGAGTTTCTTTAATATGTTCAACGTATATTAATATACCATGTTTACCAAACATTCCCTCATAGTAATTAAAATATCTAAATCTAAAAAGTTCTTGAAATTTGTATTTACTATCTTATAGAATGATGACCACAATGAGAATGCCCACATGTAATATTGAATTCACCTGTGATATTATCATTTCTTCAGCCCATATCAGTATTGATAAAACATGTTATTCACCAAGATCCATATTACTCCATTAAGAGTAATGATTACAATGTCAACCACTTTTTCATATTTAAAAAATAGGTCCTTTGACTCCTTTACTAACATTGATCCCAAGCAATTATATATTTCGGGAAGGTTGTTACCATGGGCATATTTAGATGATTAGTTAACGTACGAAATTGCTATCATTCAATTTTGAAAAGTAGAAGCATGCACTTCGATGTATATTCATATTTGAATTTGGGGATTATGATTTTCACATATGGAGAGTTGGTAAATATCACCGCCATTCACTATAATCAAATTTAATACAACATTCAATAATAATACATATAAAAGTTTGAGATACGAAATTGTATATAAGAAAATTTATGAAAGTTGCGTAGTAAATTTGTTGTATCGAGAGAAATAATTATTTGAACCCACCATTAGAGCCTATGCTATCCATATTTTGTATTCCCATCCATTCCCATGATCTGTTTTTTACAACATTCGAATCCTTGGGTATTCCACTTGGAAATGTTTTCCTCATAATTAGGTGGTATTCAGATTCCATATTGGGTGACTATTCTTACCCTTATCATAGATATGATTGGCTAATTTTATATATATATATAAGAATGATGCCAACATTACTTCATCACATAATTTAATTAGGTGGTATTGAGATTCCATATTGGGTGACCATTTTCACCCTTGTCATTCTTACCCTTATCATGGATATGATTTGCTAATTATATATATATAAATAAATAAAAGAGAACGGTGCCAACATTACTTCATCTCATAATTTTTATAAAAGTATGTACAATTATTATACCTCTAACATCTTTGACCATTCAATATAAAACATAAAATGAACATAAATTGCATATATAAAATGATTTATGGAAATTGGATTTCAAAGAGTTCAAGAATATATTTGTTGCATCAAGATAAATAGTTCTATACCTACCACTTGTTAATGGTCTATTAATGTTTTCTACTCAAAGTGTATACTTGGGGCATTTGTGGAGTATACCAAATTCATCCTATTTGGTATTCCACTTGTATAGTTATTATTGGTTTGAGACATAACTTGTGGATAATTATGGAAAGTAAGTAGATGCAAAAATATATTGGAAATTAGTTAGTATTGGAACTTTAATAATAGCAAGGATTTGACATACAGAAAGTTGTTGCATCTTTGTACTTGTATTTTAATCATAAAATATAGTGATATTCAACTCTAATTTTTATAATATAGTTGAGAATTTGATAAATTCATATTTGTATCTTTTTTTAACGTGGTTCACAACCCCGGAGAGGAGTTGCTACGTCCACGGGAAGAATTCACAGGGGGCGGGCACCCAAAGGGACCTCACCTCGCTGACTCTGATTAAATTCATATTTGTACTTATAAGGTGAATTATGGAATTTCAATGTAATTATAGTTAAATAATACCTTGGTTGTGCCTAGATAAATAACTCTTTGGACACTCCAATGGATCTACTATAAATGATTTCTATGCCCATTGATTCTACAAGTTTTTGATTCGGTTTCCATTAGATTATTTTGGTATTCCATTTGTAGAATAGTTACTTCTATGCTATTCTAAGACATTGTATGCAGATGTTTGTTCAATGAAAGCATCTTCGTAAGCAATTTGGTTGACGTTACCATCATTTTCATCTCTAATTGTTCTTCTCATATTTTTATCATTAAGAACCAGAATTCTATTAAAACATATAAATATATACAAAATATCATATGGGAACTGTATGAAAAATAATCATATTCCATTAACCTATGTGACAACAAGGATAACATTTGCACTATAACTATAACTATATGCCATAGATTAATTTTAGAGCCTATGTAACTAGAACTGAAGTATAACTGCAAACTCTATTGCCATAGAATTTCTTATCAAAATAAAGCATTCTTATATATTGTAGAAAAAGAAGTATGATCACAGACTAATACCATTATATTGTCATAACAAAAAATCATGTGAGACTATGGATGAAAGAAGTACAAAACTATTGTCTTACTATTGAGTTGCTTGGTCTCCATTGTTGGTATTATTAGCTACAAATTGTTCCACAATAGGTTTCAACATCCAAGTGAGGAGGGAATTCATTTTTGTGAGATTATGCCTTGCTTGGTTAAGTCCTAGAAAGAGGAGTTATAGTCATCTCTAGATAGGATAGCAAGTCATTGACTAGGTCTATGTGTCTTTTTTATGCATCAAAGATGGAGCCACAAAGGATACCTATGCCACATCATATCCAAATTTATTTGGAAGAGAGTGCACCTACCATAGTTGAGCAAGATCAAGGGAGTGGATATTGAATAATATAGGAAGTAGAAGATCATGTAGTATCCATATAGGCCACGGTGTCATAGGTAACTCCATATAAAGCACCACGTTCATTGTACTTACATTCATATTAGAGAAGACAAGTGCAAGGCTAAGTCCTACTTCTATCTAGGTTTTTTCCCCATAATCAGTCATTGGGTTTTCCTAAGGTATTTCTTGCAATGTTATGTGTGTGGATGTGTTATTTTTCTCTCGCTATTTTCCTTTCAATTTCAGTTTATTTTAGTGTTATTTGGAATTAAGCTAACACAATGAATCTTAACTCTTCAATAAACATTGCATAACTAAGACTTTCCATGAAGTTGTAAGATCTATTGTGACAAATTGTTCTAGTGGAATATCCGCGACAATTGACAAATCACAAAGGTGGTATGTTGAGTAATTCTTCTCTCATAATGGAAGAAATGATGTTCGTATCAACACCCAAGTCATCCATTATATAAATATATTGGCTTCTCCATGACAATAGTGGGAATCTACACAACCTTTCAAAAATTCCCTTACATTTCTTACTTTAATGACATCAAAACCTAACTATAGCCACCCAACCAACATTGAGTAAAACTGAGGGAATATGTTTTCTTCAATCATTTCTTGTCTTGGTCCAATATGTAAAAGAGGGTAAATTAATTCCTATATCTTCTTTCTAAGGGTGTTGTCTTCCTTCTATCAAGGTATGATCTTCAAATTCCCTCCTTCTCAATCTGACTTTGTCCCTTATATTTTTTCAATGGTTTCTCTAAGGTTCTCCTTTGATTTGAAAATTCATGGCCATCCTTTCTTTGTATTAGTTATTTATTAGTTCCCATGCTATCCATATCCATCAAGGTTGGACCAAGTTATGATAAAGGATTCCTTCTAGTCTTCTTCTTCCACTACTGAGATAACCTTGTAGTTCTTTGTTGCATGTTCCTTGAATCTTGAATATCTTTTTTGTATCATGTGTCAGATAGGAAACAACACACTTGTCTAGGGTCATTGAAAAAATAGTTGGTGGTCATGTGTCCCATGCTCCATATGCAAATTACTTGTAGGTGTTCATTTCTCCAACCATAGTAACCACATAAGAATTACCTTATTTTCATCTTGAGCTTAGGAAACATTTTGATCATTTCATGGCTTCTAATATTAGTCTCATCCTTCAAAAGAGTTATAACCTCTCTTGTTTCCTTTTTATTAGGAAATTGGCCTATGATTATTCATTTTGAACTTATTAAGAGAATGAGAAACAACATCCAGTCATAGATTAAACACTGGATATATAGTGGAAACCCAACACCAGGAAAATTAGTTTTGAAAGAGGTCTCTCATTATATTCAATATGGACCAATCTAAACATCAGTGTCCACTAGCCACTTCAGTGTATCTTACAATGAAGTATTCAAGAATCACAAATAGATCGCAAGGAGAGAATATATACCACTGGTTGTATTAAACCATGGTAATCATAATACCATGTGCATAAACCCTTAACTAATTCAAGGTTTCCTTGATTAGTAGAACTTGTAGTTGTTCTAGAAGTTCTTATCAATATTACATGTGCAGAAAAAATTGAATCTGTTTAACTTCTTTGGGTTCCCATATCCTTTGTCAACTCTACCTTTGTTCATAGAATAATCTCCCCTTGCCATGTTCAGGTTTGCATCACTTAGCTTCATTTAGTTTTTCTTAAACCCAATCTTCCTTTTGATGCTCCTTATCTTGTGCATTCAAGTTTGTTTCATCTTCCATGCCAATGACCATATTGAGGCCTTTTATGACTTTGGTCTATTCCTTAGAACATACGATATACGATCAAAGGGTAGGGTAAAGACCAAATATGAACCAATCCATTAGTAAGGGTTCGAAAATTTGATATTTTAACTTGCGAAACAATGATTTGAGTCAAAAGTCATATCATTGAACAACTTCTCTTTGCATATGTCGAGTTCCTCTAAGCTTTGTGAAGGTCAAGGGTTTCATGTCAAGATACCCATGTAGTTCCTTAAATAAGACAATCAAATTAATAACATTGATAATATTAAATCTTGCATCTTTATGAAGTTTAAAGACAAAACCTAGAATGACAATGAAATCTTTAATATGAGGAAGTTGAATTAGTGAAAGATTTGATTGATCTCAATTTAGTTTATTAAAATTATTTCTTATAAACTTTAAAAACACCTTATGACAAATGAATTTGTAAAACTTGTGATACAATGAAATGTTTAATGTATTTTACTAATTTTGTTAATAAACCTTATTAGTATTAATATACAATAAATGGCATCATCAAAATAAAGAACAATATGATAACATCTGTTTATTTAAAATGTTTCATTTTCATATACCACATTCAAATTATGAATAGACAATTTTTTTGAAAAAAACATTTTAGTAAAACATTCATTAACATGGATACCTATTAAAATAAGTAATGAATAATAAAATATCAAAATTAATCAAACTTCATAATATTTTTTAGGGAATAAAATTCGTTGAAAAGAAACCAGAATTTCCATATGGGGAGAATAGTAAAAGGCTTCACTTTGACCATCGATTAAGACTAGTCACAATATTTGGTTTTAAAGGTCATATCATTATTAGTGTAGTGACGGTAGATCGCACTTAGAACAAGACTTATATAATTATTGGAATTCCATATCATGTCATCATCATAGGGAACATTTTCTAATCTTCCGTGTATGTATAGAAAAGCACAAATGAAAGTGCTTGGACTATTAAAAAGTCTTCATGAACAATTTTATTTTATTTAGCTTCCATTTTATAATTTATGATTTATCATATAAATATATGGGGGTGGTTTTTTTCTTGGAATATGTTATGGGAAAACCCTCAGGTACTTCTCCTCATTTCGAGGATGGTACTCAAAGTAAATTACTGGCCCTGGTTACGGGACTTAACTCGGTGAAGACATCAAGTGAGGCCCTTAAATATCTATGCATAGCCACCCGAGGATTTGACCCAAGACCTTCTGCTTACAACTCACAGCTCTCAACCACTTGAGCTAACCCACCGGGTTGCGATGTGGGGTGAATTTTATCTCTTGATCAAAATTGATTTTTTTTTTAGTTCTTCCAAGATGGCTCAAACTTGTGTGGGAAGGATAATTCAAAAATATCATTTTAAACAAATTAAAAATTAGTAATTTATTTTTTAAAAGAAGGGTTATATTCTCAACAACTCATTAACGTCTTAATTCCCAATTCTTGGGTATTCAATGAGTATTATACTTTCATTGTTAGATGAGGATAGATGTGCATCAATTTCGAGTTCAACACCCAGTATTTTCCTTTGGCTTCTAAGGACTTTTAAATCATCTCTATTCTAGTTAGTTCTTATATATTCATTGATACAATATACACTTCCACAACATTAAAGCAATCACATACCTCATGCCCCCTTAATCCTACCAGTATATTGGCGTATCCACCATTTTAAGTGTTGCTTGATTAAAGCTTCTTGGAGAAGCTTGGAAACCTTGTCTTTATGAATCCCTACTTGAATCCATATGTTATGAGCATTGTTCGTCAATATGAGAATTTGTATCACATTCACTATCCATCCTTAATGTGACTGGATCTCACCTTTGTTATAAGGCCATTCATTTGTTATATTTTCCTTGACTCTTTTCTTTGCAAAATACCAAAATAATTAATGATCATGGGTTGAGAGTGTAAATTGTAATGGCATTGGAAACTTATTAGTAACATTAATGAAAATACGTGGCTCAATGACAATTTTGAAGAGCAAAAAATAGACATCAAGTGAACCCAAGGAAATAAAGATGTCTTTTTCTTCATGTTCACATATTCAATCTCTGTAAAAGTATCTAAAAAGTTTTTTCATAGTCACTTGTATTACATTGGTAATGCTATATATTTCCTATCTATTATCAATCATGACGTGGTTATAGATTTGGTATTTAATATTTGATTATTATTTGAGCACACCTAACATTGGCCTCTCAACCACTTAGCATGCAGTTCATGGCATCCTCATTATTGCAATAGACACTTAATGGTAACCAAACACATAATTAAAATTTGAATGTAAATCTCTAATTAGTCCATCGATCTTTAGTTTGGTCAAGCTTAGTGTAAAGATAATACAATTTCAATTTTTTTACACAAAGTATGTTAATGATTTTGTTTGGGATAAAAGACTTTATTAAGTTTAGTGAATTTTTCCAACTTGTATGTTCTTGATTAATTTTAAATATGAACCTACAGAAAATAATCTTCTCAACATCAAAATACCTAAAATTGGGATTACAACAGTGACAATTGTGATTCTATCCATTCAATTTTCTACACCATCAAACCCTCACTTATTTTTTCTCCAAGGTTCCTCATTACCATTTTCTTAATTATAGGCATCTTTGTCTATCACTCTTTCAGTTTCTTGTTGTTTCTAGCAACATTGATATCAATGTAACGATATTTTCATGTGTCAAATGTTTTGAGAATGCCTTATAAATCTCTTTCCATGTGCTTCAACAAGTTCTATGAGACATATCATTTATAGAATTAATGCTTGTACCAACAATTTCTTGGGTGGTTGGGAGGAATGATGGTTTTCTCAACCCAAATGGTGAACAACCATTTTAAAAAAAAACAATTTTTATCCTTGGGTGGGAAAGCTATGGAGAATGTAACATAATTGTTGTTATATCATATATGTGCATTAGGGATTATACTCCAAAATTCACTCTAGCATGTGTTTTTGCATGGTTTTAGAGATAATCAATATCTTCAATAAGAATAACATACTTGGTGGACTTGAAAAATAATTTCCTTTAACTGCTTGTATGGGTTTTATGAAGCTCCAAATCATAAACTTCTTAACCTAAATAACAAGCAATGGATACAATCATGCTAGATTTTCATGTTTTTAGAGGTTTATAAAGAAAGTAGGTTATTTTCATGGTTCTTATAGTGTTTTGATAAAATTATCAAACTTCAACAAAGGCCTCAAGGTTTATTACAATTTCTTCTTTTCTAATGAAATCTACAATGAACATACCAAATGTGCTTGGAATTTTAAAGAATATTGACTCACATGGTTAAACCTAATTATATATGCTCAAGATATGAATCCACTTTGTATCTCAAGCATCATATGGATACATGGATTAAAACCTATTTTATATAGCTGTCCACAAAATGTTTGAATTGATATTGTGTATGAAGTTTTCTATTGGTATTTTTAACATTTGGAAAAAATTTTAGATGAGAACAATAATAGCTCTATTGTTATGGAATTTCTTTATTTTAATGTATATATAACTCATAGAAAATTATATTTAAAATTACAAATAAATTTTTTTAATATCTTTAAATTTATAATTCATTTATTTCTTGGTTCGTTAATTTTTTACACATTGGAAAGACTGTATTTTTTAAATACTTTTTTTACTAAGCATTTTTTACCAAAGAAAAAATCATATTCTTCTCATTCATAAAGAAAATCCGAGAAATTGTACCACTCTTCGCAAAAAAATGCTAAAACTGTCCACACTATACAAAAATAGTTACATTCACTGAAATACTCCTAGTTTAATCTTGTTAAACATATTCCTAGTTTATTCTGGTCAGTTGAAATATTAGTACTTTTGCAACTTTTAACTATAAAAATATTGAATATATATCCAAAAAAAATACTTCTTTTGTCAAGTTTATTCCTTCAAATTGAAATATTAATATTTTTGCAACTTTTCATTATAAAATCCAAACCTTAAATTAAAAAGTAATTTTTCAAATATATATCCAAAACTTAAATTAAAAGTAACTTTTTCAAATTTGATTGCTGGATTTATTTTAAAATAATTTAAAATTAGATATCCTGGATTTTCAAATAACTTGGAAAGGCATATCTGTAGTTTCCATTTTACAATTTTTAACTGTAATTCAAGTTTATTCCTTCAAATTGAAATATTAATATTTTTGCAACTTTTCATTATAAAATCCAAACCTTAAATTAAAAAGTAATTTTTCAAATATATATCCAAAATTAAATTAGAAGTAACTTTTTCAAATTTGATTGCTGGTTTTATTTTAAAATAATTTAAAATTAGATATCCTGGATTTTCAAATAACTTTGAAAGGCATATCTGTAGTTTCCATTTTACAATTTTTAATTGTAATTCAAACACCCGTGTTGTATCTAATAATTGAGTTGGAACAAAACATCAATATCATAGAGGCATGAAAAACGGATCAATAAAGATTTAAGACAGCTTCAAGAAACTAATACCCATATAAAAACGAGATTATTATAATGTTTTATGTAGTTATAATGGATTAAGGAATAATCATAATAGTTGGACTGGGAGATCATTGCAGGTTTGGCTGTGACTGGTTATCAAATGGGAGAGAGGAGATGAAAAAGTTGCATGCTGCATTCCATGATTAAAACTGGTCTCCACTCTACAGATTTATGATTGGTGAAATGAAGGGGGCCTAGCTGATTCTACAAGCATATGAGAATCCCAGTTCCATTAGTACAAGTTATGAGTCACCATAGCTTAATCTGTGCATTAATGCTGGATGGTATGGCCATAATTTCGCCATATGGATTTTAAGAAATGTTTGAAAAGATCACTGGCATCAATATTCCTCCACTAAACTCGCACTGTTTATGCATGCCATGACAATTAACGTTTGTGAATGAAAATATACGTGTCCCCCACCTTGGATGTCTGTCAAAAAAGCAGCACAGATTTGTGGGTTGATGTCATCCCTGATCTAGGCAGCCATGATAGACACATATAAATTACAGGCCAGAGATAGCCTTGGCCTTACCAGATACAGTTAATTGAAGCACTTTCCATGGCCTCTTGTAATATTCAATCTGATCAGGCAGAAGCCCTGCATGTTATTGGAAATGAGAGCGAGGAATTCTTGCCTCTGCATGAAGAAAAGAGAAAGGAAGAAAAAGTGGAGCTTTCAGTGGAGGAGATAATAGAAGAATATGTTGGTGGCTTTGGGTATGCACAGTTTATCCATGCTTTTCTCGTCTCCCTTGCTTGGTTTTTCGATTCTCAGCACACCTTGGTTACCATTTTCACAGACAAGCAGCCTGCCTGGCGTTGTGTTGATTATCAATCCCAATTCTCTCATGTAAATATGGATTCCTGCACTCCCCAGAGTTCGATCTGTGAGATGGATAAAAGCTTGTGGGAATGGGTGGGAGGGCACAATACTTCCATTATCGCAGACTGGGATCTGGTTTGTGGGGATAAATTCAAAGCTGGACTTCCTGCATCCATGTTCTTCATAGGATCTTTTCTAGGTAATGAAGAAATTTTATTGAATTAATCGAATTGGACTTCCTGCAATCCATGCTAGATTGTTAGGATGTTTTCTAGGTAATATAGAATTTTATTGAATGAATCGAATTGAACTTTCTGCATCCATGTTCTTCATGGGTTCTTTTCTATTTTATTAAATGAATAGTTTTTAGTAGACAATCTTATCAACCTTGCACATTGGTTTCAACTGACTGTTGGGTGACCATAACCAGCATTGGACCTTGACTGCTCTTTTTGACATCCACTTTTCTGAAAGAAAAAAAATCGAAATTACAGGCCACCGGGCATGTATTTGAGGCTTATTTTGCAAAATAAGCATGCAGGCTGTGGTATTTATCCCAAACCCCTCGATTCAATCATAAAGGTGTGATTGCCATGGTATTTATATAGAAAATTCATTTCAATCTATCATGTGTGTGGGTTGGTGAATTTTTTATTTGTTTTGATGGCAGACTCAAAAGCATGTGTGTGAGTTGTTTGAAATTTCATGTGTGTGAGTTGTTGATGGCATACTC
The DNA here is from genome assembly GCA_027924585.1 of Larix kaempferi. Classification (NCBI taxonomy): domain Eukaryota; kingdom Viridiplantae; phylum Streptophyta; class Pinopsida; order Pinales; family Pinaceae; genus Larix; species Larix kaempferi. The sequence goes on from BSBM01001770.1 coordinate 258,573, forward strand.
AATCAGTTATGTATGTTGTTCCAAATCTTCAGAATGATGTGTTTTTATCTTATTTTATTTCTTTCATACAAAGTAACATCACATACACCTGATCCTTAATCTTTTTCTACAACTCATCCTTAATTTCTTTGTCCGAGTTGAAAAAGCATCAGAATGAACAACATCAAATACACCTCATCCTTAATTTCTTTCAATAACTCATCCTTAATTTCTTTCTTCAAGTTGAAAAGCATCCTTAATTTCTTTCCTCTTAGTGAAAAAGCAAGCAGAAATGTTTTCATCTTATACTTTTCACTACTAAGTAATGAACTTGAAAAGCATCCTTAATTTCTTTCCTCTTAGTGAAAAAGCAAGCAGAAATGTTTTCATCTTATACTTTTCACTACTAAGTAATGAGAAAGTGACATGTTTTTTTTTAATGAAAAGGCATTCTCTTGTTCAACCAGTATAACCAGTATTATTTATGACATTTTTTTTTCATTATGCGCTCTTATAAATCGTAGCCTATTACATGTATTTTTAATGAAAATACATCATCTTATAACCACTATTACTTCTGGTCATAATTTCTATACAGTCACTTATGGTTAGTTATGACATGTTTTTTTTATGAAAATACATCCTCTTATAACCACTATTACTTCTGGTCAAAATTTCTATACAGTATTATTAGTATTAGTTATGACATGTTTTTTCAATGAAAAGCCATCCTCTTATAACCACTATTACTTCTGATATACAGCCTTCTTTTGTACCTAGTCTTTATTAGCTAATGATTCTTATAACCAGTATTACTTCTGGTATACAGCCTTCTTTTGTACGTAGTCTTTATTAGCTAATGATTCAGCCTGCAAAATCTATCTTTTTCGTCCATTTCCATTTTTTTTAATTGAGTTGTAATCAATATACTGGTGGTGGTTCATATTCTATGGAAAATGCTTCAATTGTCCATATATAGAGACAATTAGAAAATTTATTTTTTTTCAATAATAATAATAAAGAGAAACAACTTAGAAGTGTATTCTTATTCTTTCATTGCTGTAATTGTTATTTTCTTATTCTTTAAGGTATCAAAGTTTTTATGGGAGCTATGTGATTATAGAAATTCTATAAATGAGAGATTTTGGATTTGTTGTTTTGTGACAAACCTTGTTTGGACTAACTGCATGCACTGATGTTATGGAAGTATTGTTGTTTTCGTGCATGTAAGATGTCAACTTCAAGTGATGCTATATTCTTTTGAGGTGAGAGCAATCATAAATTTATATTTATATTTAGAAAGGTGATTATTTTCTGCTTCTAAATGGTGTTTAAAGGTTTTTGTTAGGTGATTTTTGTAGATGTAGCTAAAGTGCAAATCTTAACTTCCATTCAATGGAAGTGATAGCATTTTCTTAAGGGTTTGGTGAGATGTAAGTAGAGGGTAAATCTTGATTTATCTATGGAAGAGATAGCATGTTTCTAAGGTTTTGATGAGAGTGGCATGTGGGTGTATGGAAATTTTTCAAGTTTTTGTTTTTTTCCTTATTTCCTCTATGTGTGAGGTTGTGGTTTATTGATTAGGAAGTTTGTTCTTATTTCTTCTATGTGTGAGGTTGTGATTTATTGATTAGAATTATTTGTTAAAATGTTTGATATTTTGAAATAAATTTCATTTATTAATTAAAAATAAAAATAACAATATATATGAAAGATTCCAAATTAATTTAAATAAATATTAATAATTAAAGAAAGCCATTTATAAAATTATTCTTATTCCTTTCATCATTTTGCTCTCTTTATGTGTTGTCAATTTTCACAAGTCCATTTCTTCATTAATTAAAAAAAAAGTGATTTAGAAAGATGTTAATTAAAACAAACCCATGTGTGGAAGAAGTCCAAAATGATTTAGGTAAGAAGTCCAAAATGATGTGTTTCAATTTTGTGCTGTACCACTGTAATTTTCCACTTCTCACCCTTGACTGCACCATGAAACCTCTGATGGACCTACATGCTACATGCCAGATTTGCAGTCTCAATCGCATTGTACTGTTTCATCTCAAAAGCTGTAACAATTTGTGTATGATCAATTACTTATCTCGTCTGGAAATCAACATGCAGGGTCAGCTATTCTGGGACGCTTAGCAGATTCGTGGTTAGGCAGAAAAAGAACAATTATGCTGGCATGCCTGTTAACAGCCACCACAGGATTTCTCACTGCCCTTTCTCCAAACTTCTGGATTTACGCATTCCTGCGTTTTGCAAACGGATTTTCCCGTTCAGGCATCGGAACCTGTTGTTTAGTATTATCAACCGAGTCAGTTGGCCGGAAATGGAGAGGCCAAGTGGGGCAATATGGATTCTTTTTCTTCACAGCAGGATTCCTTGCCCTTTCTCCCATGGCCTATGTCACCCAAGTCTCGTGGAGACAGACATATGTATTGATTTCCGCGCTGCCCCTTGTCTACTGTGTCGGAATCCTGCCATTGATTTCGGATTCCCCGAGATGGCTGGCGATCAGAGGAAGAACCGATGAAGCTATGGAAATTTTGTCAGATATGGCCAAATTGAATGGAAATAGAATCCCAGGCCATATTGTAATAGCAAGAGATTTGAAATCCCAAGAAACCAGGAAAAGCAAGAGCCTTTGGTCTGCCCGTTGGGCTCGCTGGAGGATGATTCTGGTAATGGCTGTCGGAGTAGGGATTGGAATGGTTTACTACGGGATCCAGCTGAATGTGGAGAATCTGAATTTCGATTTGTATTTTACGGTGGCATTGAATGCCCTCATGGAGATTCCGGCTGTTTTTGGTGGATCTTTGCTAATGGTTTGGGTGGATCGCAGAATCCTCGTGGCATCATTTTCTATTCTCGCTGGAGTTTCATGCATACTCTGTACGCTATTGCATCAGTCAGGAGGCGTGGCTTCCCATCGTCGCTCAAATTGGGGTCAGCTGATAGCTGAATCCATCGGTTTCATGGCGGTGTCGTTGTCCTTTGACGTGATGTATATATACAGTGTGGAGCTCTTTCCTACCAATGTGCGCAACGTTGCTGTGTCGATGCTCAGGCAGGCACTGATGTCTGGTGCGGCGCTGGCGCCTTTGCTGGTCATATTAGGCCGCATCAATGCTTCTCTTTCGTTTCTTGTTTTTGGGATTGTGGGAATTGCTAGTGGATTCTTAACTCTCTGTCTTCCTGAGACCAGGGATCGCCCTCTCTATGAGACGTTGGAGCAGCAAGAACAACTGGATGATTCAGTACTCAAAGTCCAAGAAGTTGTTGCTTATCAGTCAGAACTGGAATTGAGGCCAAATACTTTCGTGATCAGCGACATGGAAGTATGATCACTTTACTTCTAAGGAATTCAAGCACCCAACTACTAGTATAGAATCCTTACTGATACAAAGGTATCAGTTAAATATCCAACAGCATTAACAATTTATCCTTTAAACTAGTGATATAGATATGAAAATTAATCTCAATTGTTTTTAAAGCTTTACAGTCCAAATTTCTTGGATTCCTTTCAGAAAACCTGCCCTCGTTTGCTTGAAGTGTAACTCCTCCCTATAAACAAAAGATTGTGTAGATTTTATATTTCGTTCTGGGTACCAAATTACAATTGTCATTGATGGTAAATGGTTTTCCACAATCATCTCAAACATTTGATTATTTTGATTATGGAGATTTTTACAGTTGTAAATCATGTTTTGGGAATTTCACCGTGTCCGAGTTAGAATATCACAATTTATTCTATATCATACAGCTTCATTTTCATCTCATGATAAGTGGATTTTTTACTTATAAACATAGAATAGTTTCTAAACTCCAATACAATAAAATTCTAAAAAATATCGAATTATTCTGCAGCTGCAGCTTTCCATGATGGAATGATATTTTCATTAATTTTTTTACTGTAATTACCAATTTCAACAGAATCGGGCCATTTAATACAGAATTTGGAAAATATGATTGTGTTTGACAATGTTCAATAGGATTTCATTAGTTGGTTACCAGGTAAAATAAATAAGATGGTGAAACAACTGTATATTTCTCATCATTTGTCAAAATATTTTAGTTTAGATTACATTTCTATGACAGAATTTTTTATAGCCTTACAGAAAGATAATGAAAATAATTACTGTAAATTTTTATAGCCTTACAGAAAGATAATGAAAATAATTACTGTAAATCTCCAAATTGTATAAGTGGGATATGCTTATCAACCTATATCCACCAGATTGTGCTAGCCTATAGGCAGTATTTTTCTGTTATCACCAAGGAATCAATCATGGTTGAGATCTTTTGGATTCTGGACATTGAGCAGATACAGAGCCAATTTTAAGAGAATGTGTATCCACTGACAAAATGTCTCTGAGCAAGAGAAGTGATGGTAATATTTGTGGAAACCATCACCTTGGACTCTGGAGATGGGCACATTGGATACCGTTGCCGTTATGAAAGACAAGATTCAAATCAAGGTGGGAGTTTCTACGGCTCAGCAAAGGTTGGTACTTGCCAACAAGCAGTTAGAAAACAATTGTACTCTAGTTAGTAATTACTTATAACATACATAAGTACTCAACCCTTCATTCAATGTTTCATCTTCAAATCAGATCTCACTGTTTTATCTTCAAAACAGATCTCCGTAGATTCCCCATCTGCATTGCTGAAAACATTTCTTTGAATTAAAATATATCTGCATTGCTTGAAACATTTTCTTTGAAACAGAGGCAATACAATAGCATTTAAGGAAACCTTCTTAGTAGACATTTTCTTTGAAACGGAGGCAATACAATAGCATTTAAGGAAACCATCTTCTACTAAGCAGCAGTGAGTGAAACTCCTTCCAAAGCCCAACAAGGACCCTGTCCCATCTTTTTGTATTGAAAAGGTTGCATCCAGTGCATGAGAGTAGTGGGGATGCCAATGTGAGTTCTATTACTTAGGGGCCAATTTCCCTCCTGCTTATTACTAAGCATGGAAGTCCCTTTGAAGTGGGATGAATCAGACTCCTCAATTTAGGAAAGGGATCCAACTTAAAGGGATCCAACTTTGTTGGGTTTGCTGGAAATTGGTTTGGATATTCCACCATATAGTTAATCAAAGCAAATCTTACAACTCACATGTAATGCAAAACAATAGGAACGTAACCCTTCCTTTCCTGGAACTTAATACAGGGGTAGAGTTAGAGTTTTTGAAAGCCCCAACTTCTTATTAGGATTAGGGTTTTAATCCTTCTAGAATCTTCTTGAAAGTCTATATGTGACTAGCTCCACATGTATGCACTTGTTAATCTAGTAGTAAAAATTATAGGTAAATTCTTGAGGGCATTAAGTGCTCTTTATACTCTTAACAATGTTACAGCAATGCAAACTTTGTTGGCAAAGTTTTGAACAAAAAACATTTGTTTAATGCCTAAATGGTCTTCAAATGTTTTAGGATCCCAAATCACCAAAATGAGATATGCCCATCAAATATTCCACTTAAAAATACCATAGTAATCCATTTCTAATCATATATAGTTATAATTGTCATCAATTTAATATAAATAATAAAAAATGGAACAACAAACCCTAGATATTTCTAACTTCAACTCAAAAGATTGAAGAGAAGCATTGGTAAGTCACTATAGTTTTGTTGAGTTAAAAGGTTTTGAAGGCCATGATTGTAACAAATCTTTTGAAATTGAGATCTAATGTGGGTGTATGCAGGACAATCTAAGAGGAAGTGTTTTTCATCCTCAACCTTCTTAGTCTCACAAAGATGACAAATTCTATCTACCCAAAGTGTTTTAGGAATTGTCCAACACCCAACTTCACTATGGAGTTCATGAGAATTCGTTCTTATTTTAGCCATGTTGATTTTCTTCTTTATGCTAGTTAAAAGAGAGAGAGATTGTTGATCTTCAAGATTGGGGTTACTCACCTCCTTACAGTATCTTCATTTTATCATCCTCTAACTCTTTAACGCACCACATTTTCTCCTTAAAATTAGATGCGTTTAGTATTTTTTATGTTATCAATATTTTGCAAAGTGACCTCTTCCTTGATACCCTAATGATTTCCATTTGGCCTAGAGTTGACATCTCTGTGCCAACCCTGCTTGAGTCGCAGATGGTTTAGACTAAAGTTTAGAGCAATCTTAGGAATCTTCTTATCGTCCATGTTAATTAACTTGTGCTTATACATTAAGTACATAGCCACAGCCATGCTCTCAATGGGTGATAGACCCGCTTCTATGAGGAGGATAGGATAGGGTGTATCAGCTTTTAATTTTAAGATAATAGGTTATAAGACATTTCTGTATTTTCCCAATCATTCTCCAAGATTCTCTAGAAATGTTGCAACCCCAAACTTCAACACCATATAAGATAATAGGCGTAACAAGAATCTCAAAGAGAAAAATATTTTTATCCCATAACTAAAGGTCTACCAATTGAAAATTGTTTTCAATGCCAAAATAAGCTTTCCACCAACCATTTATCCTTTAAATTTCTCAATGCTATAGTTCTAGTTAAGCTTGTGGTGAAAACCGATTATGAGATATTTATCCTTTAAATTTCTCAATGCTATAGTTCTAGTTAAGCTTGTGGTGAAAACCGATTATGAGATATTTGTATGAAGTTGCTTCCTCTAAGCTATTGTTGCCATACACAAACTTAAAGTAAGTGATCTTTCTGGATTTGATTATCATAACTTTTGTTTTGTTAGTTTTAACAGTCATACATGTACTAGAACATAAATCTTTGAGAATTCTTAGTTGTTTGTCAAGATCAGATGGACATCTTGCCATAAGAACGATATCAACCACATAGAGAAGAAGGATGATGACAATTCTAGCCAAAAATTGTACCGGCACAACCTTCTTCTTCCAACAAACTCTCTAATTTGTCAATGTATATACCAAAAAGGGTATGGGATAGGGGGCAACCTTGCTTTACTCTAATATTACAATTAATTTATTTTGACCAACCCTCAATACTTTTAAACCTAGCAATAACATTCTCATACAACCTTATCGTCATAGCCCTTAACTCAAAAGGAACTTTTAGCTCTTCTATTTTATTCTAGGGGTTAGTTCTAGACACTATGTCAAACACTTTTCTAAAGTCAACAAAACAATATAAGAGATTGTTTTCATTATGTATTATATGAAACCCATCCACTGGATCAATAAATCAATATTGATTGTGTCTAGAGATCATAATAGTAAAATCTAAATTGTCAAACCTCTCTTACAAAATGTATTTCTAATATTTCTACCAACGTTTTATAAATATATGTAAATTTTCAAAGTCCATTACCTATAAAAGAATTTTTAATTGAATATTTATGTGTTAAAAAATGAATCTTCTAATAAAAATGGGTTGAATTTTATTGTAATATTTTTAATTAATAATATATTTTAATCTATTTATATCAATTGGATCTAGCTCATGTGGTTGGACTGAATGACTATTATCCTTCCCACTTGGATTATATTCTTGTTACTGACATTTTGACAAAGCCTTGAAATTTTTCGCATAATCTATGTGTGTCTGTTCCGCATTTGCAATATTATTTTCTCCTTATTTAACTAACAACAATAGAGAGATAGTTTTGATATTCTAACTTCAGTTATTTCTTATTCTCGAGCTCATGGTAGCACCATAGGTTTTCTTTAACCTTAATCATAACTATATTATTAGTGACATTAATATTCTAAAGGGCATTATGTTCTATTATCCCCAAATAGTGAAGACAAGACATAGCATCTCAAGTCCACCATCTCTTTAGCCTCAAGTGTTGTTTACTAGTGTTTGTAGCTATTATATGAAGCATCTATTTATTCATGATAGAAAACTTATATTTGTAGAGTAAGTAACTTATCATAGCCTTACTTTCCATAGGCGGGAGACCAACCTCTAAACGAAGGATAGGATATTGCTTTTAATGTTAAGATTTTGTATTATAAGATGCTTCTAGATTTGCTCAATTTCCCTTCGAGTCTCCCCAAAAATACTACACAACCATACAAAGTTATTGGGATAACAAGCATGTCAAAAGAAAAAAGAAAAAAATATCAGAAGCATAACTTAGTTGCTCTACAAATATTTTTGAGTCCATAAAAATCCTTTCAATCCCTGCTAATTCATTTTTCAACACTATAGTTCTAACTTACCTTATGATGCATGTTGATTCAAAGGTATGTATATGAAGGGAATTCTTCGAAGTTGTGGTTATAGTAACTAAAGCTGGGTAAGTGACATTTTTATACTTGGTGATCATCATTTTTGTCTTATCAATATTCACAGTCATCTCAAAATTAGAGCAAAAAAAATTAAGAATTTGAAGCTTCTTTTTTTAGGTGATAAGGGTTCATTGTTAAAAGAACAATGCCATCTAAACATAGGAGGAGGGTGATAACTATCCCTACAAGGTTCATTCTCTCACACACTACCTTACATTATTAAAATAACAATGCCATCTACATATAGGAGGATGGGGATAACTAGCCCTACAAGGTTCATGCTCACACACTCTACATCCTCTAAAAAAGGTTTTATAAAAACACTAGGGGACATAGGATATCCTTGATTAACCCCTATATACAATTAATTTCTTCTAACCAACCCATGGTGCATCTAAAATTGGAAATGACTCTCATATAACCTTATCACAATAGATTTCAACTCAAGGGAACCCTAATATCTCCCATTCTCTTCCACTGGTTATTTCAAGGCACTATATCAAAAGCTTTTTTGAAGTCAACAAAACAATATAGGAGATTGTCTTTGTTATTTCAACACTCTTTTTGCTATAATCCCAAGATTAAATCAATGATATAAAGTCAAGTGATAACTTCGAAATCGATTTATCGTTTATCTCTCTTGTCATTATTTTCTAGCCACGCGTTAATCTTCTTTTCTAAAATTATAGCATACAACTTAACCATAAGAAGACTAATCATGATGATCCTATAATTTGAGGGATTGTTTTTATCACCACTTTTAAAAATAAGAACAATAATGTTTTCTATTGAAAGCCTAGAAAATCCCTACTTAACTACTAGATTGAATAGGTTGTGGATGTAAGGAATGAGAATAATGCTAGCAATTTTTAGAATTTTTGCTTGATTCCTCTATACATCTTTAAATTTTCCCTTTGAAAGATGCTTAACCTTGAACTCAATGTCTTTGATAGTTCAAGCACCATGCATTGTTAAATCATTTGATTCTTATTTAAGACATTGGAGGATTCATGCATTGTTAAATCATTTGATTCTTATTTAAGACATTGGAGGATTCATATATATATTTTTAAAGTATGAATTCCAATCTCTAATAACAATATTACCTTGCTTATTAACTTTTCGAGTTACGATGAATCTCCAAAAATTTATAGGTTCGAATTTAAAAAGATGTAAGAGTTTCTAGTGACATATTCAAGTCACTTTTTTCTTTAAATCAAAGTCCTATACTATTTTTTCATAGCATTATGCGGTTTATTTAAGTCTTATCCCCGATATCTTTTCTAACCATGTTTCACTCATTATCGTATCAAGAGTTGGTTCAATATTTCTTCTTTTTAGGAAATGTAATGGAAGAGTACCTGTGAATGGAAGTTGAGAGTTGAGAGTTTTGTTGTGAATTTATGATGAGCATTTTTTATATTCTTATTAACAAATAGTTCTTATTTTTAGGAAATGTAATGAAAGAGTATTTGTGAATGGAAGTTGAGAGTTTTATTACGAATTTATAAGTATTTTTTATATTCTTATCAATAAATATGAGGTTACATTTCTTCTTTGAATCCTTTAATAAAAGTTTAGTTTTTGTTTCTAATTACTTTAATTTATTTTAATCTTTATTTGTTAAATATATGGACTCATTTTTTTTTAATAAGAATGGTTACCGGTTATATTAATAAAAAAGGGTTGTAGTCTCACTATACAGGCTGATGATTAAATTGTGACAACCAACATCCAAAAAATATTCAAGAGAATGGGCCATATTCAAAGTGTTGTCACATGATTCTCATGTTCTAGCTACTATCTTCCTAGGATTCATAATATGACTAGTGTATAGTCTTACAAATTCGCTAATAAAAAACCAAATTTACAATACATAAAAACTTAACAAAGGAAACAAACAAGTCCATTATTTCTAGGCCTTCCCTAAATTGCGACAAAGGCCAAGTAAGTGTGATCTCGAGGTTCTTCCATCTATGATTTATATTCCCTTGTGTCCTCCTCCAAAACAACCACTTGAGGTGAACCCACTAATGGCTCATGACAAAGACACAATTTCTAAGTTTCTCAAAACATGGTCTTTGTTCCAATCCAAATGGAGGACTTTGTCTTGCATCTCCTTGATTTTTGCAACTTCCTCTTCCAACTTCTCCTTTTTACATTCCTCTCCTACTTCCAATAAAACCAGCTTTCTCTTATGATTTTCAAGTTGTGCTTTTGTAATAACGAGTTGTCACGTTGTTGCCCTTAGTTCACTTGCATTCTTTAACTCCCAATCTCGTCACCATGTTTCCCATATTCTCACAACCATTTATATGTTCTCTTCACAATCATCACAATTTATTTCAAATCATTGAATGTCCTTTTTTCAGGTTTGTATGCTCACAGTAGGGGTAACTATTGGAATGGATGTGGAGGGAAGAAATCCTTTCATTTATTCCTATCAACAAATATCCTCTTTAAAATCCAAAACCTTTCAAATTAAATATGTTCTTCCCCCGTCAATGACTATCCAAACTAGTCCTCTAAGCTAGGATCGATGGAAAGGCTTGGCTACATAAGACTAGAGAGACAAAAATGATACCATGCCACAATACCTTATCAATTTCAATGGAGAATACACCTATCAGTTTCTATAAAATGCATCTAAAGGTACATCAAGCTTGATACACCAATGATTTACCGATTGGCACTAAGACCTAGGAGCCTAGCAATAAATCAACAAAAATAGTGCAAAGGACATAACACAGATATAATTTTTTTCCAAGCTCAACCAAGAAGTTACATGTCCAATTCACAATAATGTAGCTAGAGAGAGAATGAAACTGATAAGGATAAAATTTTCCCAAGAGTTGAGGGGGAAGAAGGTATCACCGTGAACCAAATAATCCTCTCAAATGTCAATAGGAACACCACTGACGACACCCAAAATTGCAACAAGCTTTCCTTCATCCTTGAACCAAAAGGACCTTCCCGAATTTTTGTGGAGAGGAAGGTCTAAATCAAGGCTAAAATGGTGTTGGGATGAGTTAATCCCACATGTATCCCACCATTCATAACATCAACCTTTTGCAAAATTAAATGAGGAACATAGGCCAACTGCAGGCTATTAATTCTAATTTGCGTCTGATTATGGATGTGACATTTGTCAATGAATTTAATTGAGTTCATAAAGCAAATTATGGTTCATAAAACCTAGGATATGTTGTGTACCCCTACCCACATTAATCATATTCTTTGCACATGCATTGTTACCCCTTCCATTAATAGTGTAGTTCAACCTTCTAAGAATTTGTTAGAAATCCAATGAATCAAAGAAATGTTTGAGTCAATTTATTTTTGAGATGATTGTGTTGAGGTTGGCATTGTGTGGGATAAAATTGACCACCATATATCAAATGATGATTACAAATCCCCAAATAATATAATATCCTTTAAACTCATTCTTTTGGCATTACAAGTCCTTGTTGAAAAATTAGATATTCTCCTTGATTGATTGTCGTCTTCCCTATGACTCAAGCAAAAGAAAATACTTGATATCCTTTGAAATCATAAAACACCTTCTTTAACTCTTTTTTTATACATAAAACAATGCAAGTCAAATCAATTTTATTTTATTTATTAGAGTGAAAAATGTGTATTACACATTTTTTCCTAAAACTATAGTGTATATATATATTTTTAATATAATTATATATTACATCACCTACATATAAATTATAACTATAAAGTATATATAAATTTTTTATATAATTAAATATTATATCATCCTCTTAACACACTTTAATAATAATAATTTATAATTTAAATCTCAGTTTTAACAAATACTATTTCTCGTCTTTTTGGTACAGTGGTATGGCAATACATGTTAAATATATTGTTTTACTCAATAATGATATTATAAATTGATATTTGTATTTCGAATTTTTAGTTTTATTTGTTATGGTGTTGGTATTTTGGTTATGTAATGATGTCACTTGTTAGAGGGAGAAGATAAATATTGTTGAGCATTAAGGTGTATGGTGTCATTAACATTTCATTGTGTAAATCATGTAAGTAAAACACTATGATGATGTAGACAATATAGATAGTAGTATATGAGACGCGATTCACCTTTATACTTAACAATATTTGTCTTCACCTTTTTGTTTCTTTTTTAGAATTTAGTCATCCATTCTCATTATTTAATTGTAAGTTACATGTGATGAATGCATTATTGAAAATGTGTCTTCCAATTGAGAGCTTCTTTTGAGGAAAAAATGTAGGAATCAAATCTTTCTTTTGATCTTCTTTATTATATATCTATACTTGATAATCATTGAACATGTGGAAATTGTTTGAGGAAATATTCTAATTGATTTTTTATTAAAATAATAATATTCTTATAGATAATGTAATATTGATATTTTTAATAATAATAATAATATTATTATATATATCATTTAATAGAAAATAAATTTAATATGGATTAGTATTCATTATAAAATAATATTTATTATTATTAATAATAAAAAAATTGGCCTTGTATTTTTAACAACACAATTAATAACAATATTTTCTAGGTGTTACTAAGTACCTTTTCTGCAATATTTATTAGCATTATTTCTCCTTTTGTTATGGCTCTCTCTAGGAGTGTAATGGGGGCGAAAGGATCATTAGTGTAACAGTGGAGGTCATTCAATATAAAGTGGACTATGTCCACTATAAGGCCCGCCATGGTAATAAATAAATGTAATGGGACCTCATTAAAGAAGGTTCACTAGATAATTAGGAGGTTAGAGTTGTAAAGTGATATATAACTAAGGAAGGAGACCTCCTTATTAGGGATGTGTGGAAGTATATTGTAATTGGAACCTACTCATAGGAAGTTTCCCCCTCAAAGAGGCAAGTGAAATGGTGTTGATTCCTCCCTTAAAATAATCGAGTGTAATCAATAAAGTTGGTACATTACACTTAAATTTGATTCCTCCCTTGAAGTTGGAATATCAAAAATGTTGCAACTTTAATGATATTCATAGCCTTACACTTGATTCTTTTAAAGGAGTAATCAACTCATATTCATTTTCCTTTTCGAGGAGGTTTCCCTATGAGCTAGGCTCCAACTACAATAAACTTTCACACATCCCTCATAAGGATGACTCTATCCTTATTTATAGATCACACTACAACTCTAACATCCTATCTACCTAGTGGATCTTCTTTAATGAGGTCATGTTACATTTTTTTACTACCATAGTGGGCCTTATTTAATAATAACAAACATAGTGGACCTAGTCTACTTTACATTGAAGGCCTCCACTATTACACTAATGGCCCCTCTGACCCGCCATCAGATCCCTAGGGAGGGTCATAACACTTTTAACTATGGTTCAAATAATGAAATTATTCACCACTATGATGAAGTTTTTTAGCCATTGTTGTTTAGACCATCACTACTATGATTTTTCTATAATTAAAATGCTTCTTTTAAACTCTATTAATAAAGGATATTTGCATTCATTTATCATAATAAAAAAATTACCATAACCATAGCTACCACCAGCTGAAACTAGTCTTTCCCAAAGGGCATATAAAAAACTAATAGTATATCCTAAAGGGATGACAAAGTTTATAATCATATGGCCAGAGGTTAGACAACATCAAGATTAAAAAAAACAAGTATGATAGCGAGATTGTAACATACCCTTTTTGCTGAAAAACATTTTATGTTGGAAACATTATGTTAACTTTTATTATAAATTTTATATTGGACAAGTGTCCAAGGATGACTGTAATTGCACAATATTTTATTATTTAATAAATTAAATAGGAGACAAACACCTAAGGGGACTGTTGAAAGAGTGTTTACTGACCCACTAGGTGGAATGGAATCTGGGGTAGAAGGCAGTGGACAAGTGGCAGCATCATGATGCAACAAACTAGCTGTTGGTATGGGACAACTCCCTTGAAATGCGGTCATAGTGCCCTAGAAGGTGGGACTAGAGCTTGAGGCTCATTTATTGAAAACTAACCAATAAAGACCCAGGCAGTCGATGTAAGAGCCATCGAATTATGAACTGAGGTTCATCACTTTTCCTAACGAGGAAATTTACCTTGGGGTTTTGTTGTGCTTGCACCCAAGAGATTCGATGAGGGGATATGTTGAGTTTATGATCATGGTGTAAGTCTGCCTATTATACTATTGAGTGCATAAGTTACATTGCTGAGTGCAGAAGGCATATTTTGAGTGCAAAAGTTATACTACAGAGTGCCTTGCTTCTACACAGATTCCATCTACTGAGTGGTTCAGTAAGCAAGCTCGGGGGTCCAAAGGAAGCAAGTAGTTTGGATGCTTCTTCTGGAAAAGGTTGGGAGGAACAAGCCTCCTTGAGTGTTTGTCAGCCCTATCTTCATTTACAGGTTCTACTTGTCTTTTCTAATTCTGAGTAGTTAAAATTTCTATTTGCAATTATAAATTTACTGTTTTAAGGATATTATTATACAAATGCATTTATTTAGTTTATGACCTAGTTAGGATTATGTATAGTAATGATTGTGTAAGATGAATCAAATAAATATATTCTCTACATTTTTCTCCATGCTAATGTTTCTGCATCGTACTCTAGTACAGAAAAGGAGATTAAGGTAGATAAATTGATAGGTAGATTATCAAATGAATGAAAAGATTTATATTGTTGTATTTCATTAGTTTTTCTTACCATTAATATTTTGTAATAAATAATATATGCTTAGGTTCATAAATGTTAAAGGTATATAGCATCATAGGCACAATAATTATTCTTGCTTAAAAGATAAATTCTATGTTTTCTTCTCATTATTATTTTCATCGGTTAAGTGTTTAAGGCTCACTGTATTTTTCTTTCACCGGTTTTTATTGAAATAACAGCTGCAAAATAATTATTTCCTAAGTACACGGTACTGTTATCCAATGTTGCTAGCAAGTATATGTAATTACAAAAACAAACAGATCTCTTTCCATTACAAACAAATGCATGATTATTGAGCACTAATCTTTATGCACATTATTCATTTTCTTTTATATTATTTAGTTATTAAACTACAGTTAATCCCATTCACATTTAGCATAGGATTAGAAAAACCTAGTTTGTCGTTCATCAATTTCTTTATTCATCACAACTATTAAACAAAGAACTATAATGTTATCCAAAACAGAGTTTCATTTAAAAACTCAAACATCATGACAGGTTTGTACCCTTCACTTATCAAACCCTAGAAATATCAACATTTATCTTTCAGATTAAGAGTTTAGTTAAGCTTCAAACAAAACAAGAAACTGGTCACGATTTCATTTCATAACAGAAAACAAAAACATTGGATTTTGGCTCACGACCATCACAAAAATCGACAGGAAAGAATAACAAGGTGAAGCTTTCAACTCCATAAGAATAGTCTCGAAAACGCTTATCATATAAATTCTTAAAGACCAATTTTAAGAGCATCTCGACATCAACATGAGACTACATTATCACGTTTCAATTAAAAACCATAAACACTAAAAACCATGCGATTGGCTCGCTGTAGACATCTACTTTCAGAAGCTAAACATTTGTTATTCAGAACAGCAGAACATTACCAAAAACTACACATTAGGGTTTGGCCATTTCAACATAGGGCTAAACCCTTAGCACTCGAACTTTTCTTAAAACACAATAGTTGTAAAAGCGACAAACTTCATTTGCACACAAACTGGAGCACTGCTCTCAAACTCTAACACAAACACCATAACATAGGAAACACGGTTTATTATCAAAGACGGTAGAAGGGTAAAACCCTCTCCTTAGTTATTCTTCTTTTACAGTTTATACATTGAAAACCAAACACCATGGGCCTAAATGCCAAATGGGTCGAGGGTTTCATCCTCCCCAAGTTGTCAAACAGCTCACCCCTCAGAGCCCAAGAAAACACGAAGTCTCGACAAAGAACACAATGAAGGTCCACTAGTCATCTAACCGGAGTAACGAGTAACCACCGAAGCTTTCCAATCTATGTTGCAGCTGCCAGTTATGAAAACCAAGCTAGGAAGTCGTTGACAAAAGGACCTTCCATTGAAACAAGTGTGGTCAAAATGAGTTTAAGACAGAAGTCATTATAATCAAAATATCAATAACTGAAACTCTCAACAAAATGGAAGATACAAGGTTCGAACCTGGGAAAACATTACCTTTTAATTTATCATCGGAGCAGAACGCCCAAAACCACTGCCAAAACTATAACCATTACTCCATCACCGAATACAATGAAGGTTGGAAGAACTCTCTGAAATCTATCATCTGACAAACAAGGAAAGCCGAGTTTTGGAGCAACCACACGTAGAACTGTCACCCCCCCTAGAACCCTTGACAACACTAAGTTGTTACTGGACAACACTCACAAGAGTATCGGCTCTTACAATCCCTCAACAGGTTCTAGTTAAAACATCAACAGGTCATGGTTTCGAACCGTGGACACTCCACAAGCACCTGCTAACGAAACCCTGATGGCTCTTAGCCTGTCGGCCTCTCCACAAAGCCACTACACGCTACAATGAATGCTGAGGAACAATAAACTTCGAAATCATAGTGGTGGTTAGGTTAGATCCCAAAGCCCAAAACCCTGCTTGAGAAACGATGGAGATCACCCGAAGGGTATCACGTAAACCCAAGCAACAACCATAATAAAGACACCATTAATACCATAGCCACCAAGGAGGATAGCTCAGTTAAACTTCGAACCAAAACACCTACAGCTCGTCACGATGTTTGACCCAACACCATACCTTCACATGCCTAGCACCACGACGATGTCCACGGAGACATTCCACTGTCTTGACAGTTGTATTATTAAATGCAAAGGGAAACCAAAGTGCCTTCCAGCACGAAAGCTTCATAGTGTTAATTTCACCCATTCTTATAATATATCGATTCATTGATAAAATGCACAACTCGGTTATGTGATAACACCTTGTGGTAAGTCAAGGTTGTACTAGTTTCTTGCTAGGAATTCAATATGTTAAAGGGTCACACAAGGCACACACGAATTGTTTATAGTCCTTGTTCATAGGATTGTGTATAAGACTCTACATTTATATATTCCAATATAGTATAGAATTTGTATATAGTCTCTAGGCTAGAGATTGATCATGAAATTGTATATAGTTCCTAGGATAGCATTTGATTTTAAGTTTGCAAATAGATCCTAGGTTAAAGTTTAAATCAAATCTTGCATGTAATTCTTAGGCTCTAGAGCATACAAAAGAATTGCATTTTTTATTTGCACTTAGCCATCACATATAGAAATTGGTTATTCTTATAATTTGCATCAAATAGAAACTCACGATAACAATATATAGAATAAAATTATGATATATTGATCCTATCGATTGTTTGAACAAATTAATAAAAGGTTAGTACAGGGTTATGAATATTACAACTGACATACTTATGTTTATAAGCTAGGCTAACTGAAGTTTCCCACCGGTGGCATTTTCGACATTTTGTCTCTTAAACCAATAAAACTTTGGAGATTATTGAAACTTGTTAGAAACTCTTCGGTCCAATGTCGTAAACACTAAAGCTCTTACCTTTAATCTATGAAAAAGGACGATTCAAATGCTTTAGCACGAATGCTAAGTAAGCCTCGGGGCATCCGTAGGACCCCTTCATCATCAAACAGAAGAACAATAGTTAACAAATATAAACTTATATCATTGTATCAACAACAGAAGGATTGTGAAAGTATAGTTGAGTAAGAATAACATCGAAACATAGATATTAATCATCGTGTCGCAAACATTACACTTTTGACCAACACAGCAGGGTGAAAACATGAAGTTGATAAACAATTTTGGCTTGTTTTTGACAAAAAAAACTGCTAATTTTTATGTTTTTCAACTTCGACCTCTTCAAACCCATATCTCCCTTAGGAATTTCAACTTGAAGTAAACACAAAGGTTTTACAGAATTGAATTAGCTTTCTACTCGTATTTTTTGTAATTTTTTTTATGGACATATCGTGGTTCAAATTTGTTGTCAACAAACGACATATACTTGAAAAGTTTGGGTATGGATAATGAGTGACCTATGTTGACGACGGTTTTTTAATAGATGGTTATTCATTTTAGGGAAAAACATTGTATGCTCATAATCTACACACACTAAACTTGATCCTAGACTATATTTCGAGTTTTTTAAGACTTGGGAACTATTTTTTATTATTTATCGAAACAGCATATGTTCAGAAAATGGTGCATTATCGACACATGTTTTTGTCTTCACATTTTCTTTCAGATGTTACTCTTATCAAACAAACTAAAAACAACCCATTGAAGAGGACACTTCAAGGAACATCCTTGTATTTTTTTAAATTTGTTTGGCTTCGTCATTGTGATGATATTGAATTTTCATTGTGACTGATTTTTCAGACACTTAATTTTTTAATGATAAGGTTTAGTAAAAAAATAGAAAAAAAGAGTAATCCTAAATGAAATTGAAAAAAAATTATATTACTAGAAAGTAGATTGAATGATGAATCTATTGGTACAAACTCCGACATGTAATTCTCATGTTTTGCAGTGGTCTGACCTTGTTAAAGTGACACATTTCTGAATTCTGCAGAAATGGTGCTGGAATTGTTGACCAGAAACTCTCGGGCGAGAAAATGTCTTCCAAACTCTCGGCTTAGAGTTTAATTCAAACTCTCATCCGAGAGTTTTTTTAAAATACAACGCGGCGATTGGTTCAAACTCCCGGCCTAGAGTTTTTTTAAACTCTCGGCCTAGAGTTTGAACTCTCAAAACTCTCGGCCTAGAGTTTTTTAAACTCTCAGCCTAGAGTTTCAGTTTGACTTTTTTTCGCGTGATCATCTGCCTGCGCTCCGTTTTTTTCACTCTGTTTGTCACAGAAGTGTTTCCCAGGTTCACGATTTCACCCAGCATTTAGTACAACAAGACAACATTTAAAGCATTTATTATATTTCTGCACAGTAAGATTATGCATTAAAAGCTATATCGAAAAATTTTAATTTTTTGTAAATTTTGGGATGTTACATAGATGCCCATAATAAAGATCAACATAAATTCATGGAACATTAATGGATCTAAGAACAAGTGGCAAGTCACAGTCATGGGGGTTTATCGTTATGAACCTCCCTAGGGATGTAATGGCAGGTTGGAGGGGCGTTAGTGTAATAGTGGAGGCGATTCAATGTAAAGTGAACTAGGTCCACTATATTTGTTATTATTAAATAAGGCTCATTGTGATAGTAAAAAATGTAATAGGACCCTATTAAAGAATGTCCATTAGGTAGTTAGGAGGTTAGAGCTGTAGTGTGATCTCCAAATAAGGATGAAACTATCCTTATGATAGATGTGTGGGAGTATATTGTAATTGGAGCCTATATCATGGGAGGTTGCATCCTCAAAGAGACAAGTGAAATGGAGTTGATTCATCCCTTAAAAGAATCAAGTGCAAGTTTCTAAATATTGATAAAGTTGAAACATTTATTCTTTCTCGTGTATGATAATATTTTCACATATAAGGTATACAACAACATATATCAAAGCACTCTCCAAGGCTAAAGAAAAATAGGGATTTTTTTTTCTTTTTTTGCAGGTTTTCAGAGAGAGAGAGGGGGGGGTCAATTTTGACACTAAGATCCATTTTTGAGTCAGAGAGAGAGAGGGGTGGGGGTCAGATTTTTGTTGTGAATTTATGATAAGAATTTTTTATATTCTTATCAATAAATATGAGGTTACATTTCTTCTTTGAATCCTTTAATAAAAGTTTAGTTTTTGTTTCTAATTACCTTAAATTATTTTAACCTTTATTTTTTAAACATATAGACTCATTTTTTTTCAACAAGAATGGTTACAGGTTATATTAATAAAAAAGGGTTGTAGCCTCACCATATAGGTTGATGATTAAATTCTGACAACCAACATCCAAAAAATATTTAAGAGAATGGGTCATATTCAAAGTGTTGTCACCTGATTCTCATGTTCTAGCTACTATCTTCCTAGGATTCATAAAATGACTAGTGTATAGTCTTATAAATTCACTAATAAAAAACAAAATTTACCATACATAAAAACTTAACAAAGCAAAACAAACAAGTCCATTATTTCTAGGCCTTCCCTAACTTGCTACAAAGGCCAAGTAAGTGTGATGTTGAGGTTCTTCCATCTATGATTTGTATTCTCTTATGTCCTCCTCCAAAACAACCACTTGAGGTGAACCCACTAATGGCTCATGACAGAGACACAATTTCTAAGTTTCTCAAAACATGGTCTTTGTTCCAATTTCAAATGGAGGACATTGTCTTGCATCTCCTTGATTTTTGCAACTTCCTCTTCCAACTTCTCCTTTTTACAGTCCTCTCATACTTCCAATAAAACCAGTTTTCTCTTATGATTTTCAAGTTGTGCTTTCATAATAATGAGTTGTCACGTTGTTGCCCTTAGTTCACTTGTATTTTTTAACTCCCAGTATTTTCACCATGTTTCCCATATTCTCACAACCATTTCTATGTTCTCTTCACAATCATCACAATGTATTTCACATCATTGAATGTCCTTTTTCAGGTTTGTGTGCTCACAGTAGGGGTAACTATTGGAATGGATGTGGAGGGAAGAAATCCTTTCATTTATTCCTACCAACAAATATCCTCTTTAAAATCCAAAACCTTTCAAATTGAATATGTTCTTCCCTCGTCAATGACTATCCAAACTAGTCATCTAAGCTAGGATTGATGGAAAGGCTTGGATACCTAATACTAGAGAGACAAAAATGATACCATGCCACAATACCTTATCAATTTCAATGGAGAATACACCTATCAGTTTCTATGGAATGCATCTAAAGGTACATCGATCTTGATACACCAATGATTTACCGATTGGCACTAAGACCTAGGAGACTATGAATAAAACGACAAAAATAATGCAAAGGACATAACACAGATAGAATTGTTTTCCAAGCTCAACCAAGAAGTTACCTGTCCAATTCACAATAATGTAGCTAAAGAGAGAATGAAACTGATAAAGATAAAAATTTCCCATGAGTTGAGGGGAAAGAAGGTCTCACCGTGAACCAAATAATCTTCTCAAATGGCAATAGGAACACCACTAATAACACCCAAAATTGCAACAAGCTTTCCTTCATTCTTGAACCAAAAGGACCTTCCCAAATTTGTGTGGAGAGGAAGGTCTAAATCAAGGCTAAAATGGTGTTGGGATGAGTTAATCCCACATGCATCCAACCATTCCAACACTGGAGCATTCATAACATCAAGCTTTTTCAAAATTAAATGAGGAACTGTCATGTCCCCTTCCATCAATCCGATGCAAGGGAGGGAAACATGACTGACATACCGGGCTTATTTGACAATCTCAGCCCCATACATTACTCATAAATTCATAACAATTAAAATCTTCTCTGTGCAGACTCATACTCAATATAAACACAGTGAAAATAAACATATTTGCAAACACACAAACCGTAATGCATCATCATATCTAACACAGGCATGTGATGGTTCATTATGCAGAGAATTCAATCTCGTACTCATGCTATGCACAGACTTCATGTCGATTTCATTAAGACAATCATTCTGTTTCATTAACATGGGCAATTAACATTCAGAATTAACACACTGCAAAACACATAATGCATATAATGTAAATCACAGAGAATACTTATCTGGAAGATGAAGCTGTCCAAACAACTGGCTATGTGAGAGCAACGTTCCACCCAACCATAGATCTCTATCCAGCTTGTATTCTTTCAGCTGAGAGATCACCCCCAAGCTGGGTTGTGTATCCACTAAGGAGGAACTAAACAGGCTCACTCACAGCCATGGTTTCACTCAACAGTTATGCTAAGCCAACTCACAGATGGGTTTATCAAGCATACAACAGACAAAGGAGGGTAATGCTAAGCCAGTGAGCTCATCCACAGAGCTACAGGCATCTCAGATGAATTCAACAGTCAAGGCACCCACATTACCTACCACATCCAACACAAGGAAGGCCCCCTTCTCTGCAGCATAGTCCCTCAGGCGTCCCTTCCCTCTAGTGCTCTTCAGGGTGGGCATAGAAAGGTCCAGCTGCTAATCCTTGAGATTCTATCCTTCACTAGGTTTATCAAGCAACCCAACCTCTACTCAGTCATTCACAATTGGATTTCTCACAATTATGTTCATCAAATAACTCAATCCCATCACTGGTTTTCTGGGCTATGAAAACTGGGTTTTCCAATGGATTTCAGGGTATCTAATACTCTCAAATTCACCCCAAGGTTCATATCTATGGATCCCCCATTGGATTTCACTTTCAAATACCAAATTTGGGCGTTTTTGGATCTTCAAAACGTGGGTTCTTGCGAAGTTGCGATTTCTGGTTTTGCTCACTGCTGGGAATTCATCCTTTTTTTTTATGGAAAATGATATTGGGTTCTTCCACACTGGAATGGGAATGAGGAAGAAGCAACTCCCATGAGGTAGAGTGACTTGTGGTACAAGAAAACAGAGCCCATACTCTGCCATACGAATTTATGGGTTGTCCATGCTCCATTGAAGCCATGGACTGAAATCTTCAACTACTTCCTTACAACAGAAATAAATGTCATCAAGGAAAGTCAAATGGGTTCTCACAATGACATTTGGCAGCATATGGTTCATCTCCACAGCCCCCTCACCACTCCCTAGTGGATACACATGGCCCCTTCTCATTCGTTGCTCCCATAGCCAGTTTTTTGGTATTTTATTGCAATATTAAATATTTACATCAATTTACAATATCCCATGGCTTAATGGCACATGGGTAACAAAATGTCGAATGCTTGTCCATTTAAAATAAAATACGAACATATACTAGCAGGGCCTTGGCCTTGAGCTCCACGCTAGGGAAACATACATCGCATGTACACAATATTTACATTAAAAACCAATATTTCATGAGAGTCAAAATTAGGGTATTACAGGAACATAGACCAACAGTAGACTATTAATTCTAATTTGCATCTGATTATGGATGTGACATTTGTCAATGAATTTTTATTTTTGAGATGATTGTGTTGAGGTTGGCACTGTGTGGAATGAAATTGGCCACCATATATCAAATGATGATCGTGAATCCCCAAACAATATAATATCCTTTAAACTCAATTCTTTTGGTATTACAAGTCCTTTCCAAAAAATTATAAATTCTGCTTGGTTGATTGCCATCTTACCTATCACTCAAGCAAAATGAATACTTGATATCCTTTGAAATCATAAAACACTACCTTTAACTCTTTTTTATACATAAAACAATGCAAGTCAAGTCAATTTTATTTTATTTTTAGAGTGAAGAATGTGCATCACACATTTTTTTCCAAAAACTATAAAGTATATATAATTTTTTAATATAATTATATATTACATCACCCACTTATAAATTATAACTATAAAATATATATAAGTCTTTTTATGTAATTAAATATTATATCACCCTCTTAGCACACTTTATCATCGCACTTTTAACCAATACTACTTCTCATCCCAAAAGAATTCTCATCCCAAAAGAATGACCTCAAATAAATAAAAAATTATGTAATTAAATATTATATCACCCTCTTAGCACACTTTATCATCCCACTTTTAACCAATACTACTTCTCATCCCAAAAGAATGACCTCAAATAAAATGGGGTAGAGTGCTATGGCAATACATGTTAAATATATTGTTTTACTCAATAATAGTAATTATAAATTGTTGTTTGTATTTCGAATTGTTATTTTTAATTTTATTTGTTATGGTGTTGGTATTTTGGTTATGTCATGACGTCACTTGTTAGAGGGAAAAGATAAATCTTGTTTAGCATCAAGGTGTATGGTGTCATTAACATTTCATTGTGTAAAACATGCAAGTAAATCACTATGTTGATGTGGACAATATAGCTAGTAATATATGAGACGTGATTTCACCTTTTATACTTAACAATATTTGTCTTAACCTTTTTGTTTTTTTAGGATCTAGTCAATGAGTCATCCCTTTTCATTATTTAATTGTATGTTACATGTGATGAATGCATTATTGAAAACGTCTCGTACGATTGAGAGCTTCCTTTTTATTTTTTTTCATTGAGAAAAAAATGTAACTTCTTATTATTATTGGAATCAAATCTTCTTTTTTATCTTCTTTGTTATATATCTATGTGTCATAATCTTTGAACATGTGGAAGTTGTTTCAAGAAATATTCTAATTGATTTTTTATTAAAATAATAATATTCTTATAATAGATAATACATTAATATTGATATTTTTAATATTATTATAATTTTAATTATAGATATCACGTAATATAAAATAAATTTAATATGGATTAGTATTTATTATAAAATAATATTTATTATTAATAAAAAATAAAATTGACTTTGTATTTTTAATAATAATATTTTCTAGGTGTTACTAAGTACTTTTTCTGCAATATGTATTAGCATTATTTCTCGTTTTGTTATGGTTCTCTCTAGGAGTGTAATGGGGGTGAAAGGATCATTACTGTAATAGTGAAGGCTATTCAATATAAAGTGGACTATGTCCACTATGTTTGTTATTATTAAATAAGGCTCACCATGGTAATAAATAAATGTAATGGGACCTCATTAAAGAAGGTTCACTAGATAGTTAGGAGGTTAGAGTTGTAAAGTGATATATAACTAAGGAAGGAGACCTCCTTATTAGGGATGTGTGGAATTATATTGTAATTGGAACCTAGCTCATAGGAAGTTTCCCCCTCAAAGAGGCAAGTGAAATGGTGTTGATGCCTCCCTTAAAATAATCGAGTGTAAGGTTATGAATATCAATAAAGTTGGTACATTACACTTAAAGTTGATTCCTCCCTTAAATTTGGAATATAAAAAATGTTGCAACTTTAATGATATTCATAGCCTTACACTTGATTCTTTTAAGGGAGGAATCAACTCATATTCACTTTCCTTTTCAAGGAGGTTTCCCTGTGAGCTAGGCTCCAACTACAATATACTTCCACACATCTCTCATAAGGATGACTTTATCCTTATTTATAGATCACACTACAACTCTAACATCCTATCTACTTAGTGGACCTTCTTTAATGAGGTCATGTTACATTTTTTAACTACCATAGTGGTCCTTATTTAATAATAACAAACATAGTGGACCTAGTCTACTTTACATTGAAGGCCTCCACTATTACACTAATGGGCCCTCTGACCCGCCATCAGATCCCTAGGGAGGGTCAGAACACTTTTAACTATGGTTCAAATAATGAAATTATTCACCATTATGATGAAGTTTTTTAGCCATTATTGTTTAGACCATCACTATTATGATTTTTCTATAATTAAAATGCTTCTATTAAACTCTATTAATAAAGGATATTTGCATTCATTTTATCATAATAATAAAAAATACCATAACCATAGCTACCACCAGCAGAAACTAGTCTTTCCCAAAGGGCATATCAAAAACTAATAGTATATCCTAAAGAGATGACAAAGTTTAGAATCATATGGCCAGAGGCTAGACAACATCAAGATATAAAATAAAATAAAAACAGGTATGATAGCGAGATGCCCATAATAAAGATCAACATAAAGTCATGGAACATTAATGGATCTAAGAACAAGTGGCAAGTCACAGTCATAGGGGTTTATCGTTATGACCCTCCCTAGGGATTTAATGGAGGGTTGGAGGGCCATTAGTGTAATAGTGGAGGCGATTCAATGTAAAGTGGACTAGGTCCACTCTATTTGTTATTATTAAATAAGGCGCATTATGATAGTAAAAAATGTAATAGGACCCCATTAAAGAATGTCCATTAGGTAGTTAGGAGGTTAGAGTTGTAGTGTGATCTCCAAATAAGAATGGAATCATCCTTATGATATATTTGTGGGAGTATATTGTAATTGGAGCCTATATCATGGGAGGTTGCCTCCTCGAAGAGACAAGTGAACTGGAGTTGATTCCTCCCTTAAAAGAATCAAGTGCAAGTTTCTAAATATTAATAAAGTTGAAACATTTATTCTTTCTTGTGTATGATAATATTTTCACATATAAGGTACATACAACAACAGGTATCAAAGCACTCTCCAAGGCTAAAGAAAAATAGGGATTTTTTTCTTTTTTGCAGGTTTTCATAGAGAGAGAAGGGAGGGTCAATTTTGACACTCAGATCCATTTTTGAGTCTTTTTCATCCAAATTTATTTAATCTTATTAAAAATATAAGTTCCTCTTATAAAAATACACAATTTAAAAAAAAATCACTCAAATCAAAGTTCAGGAAAAGGAGATATGGCCATTTAAAATAGGCATTTTTTAGGGTTTCTAGTGATAGTCGTGGATCTTGTAAAAGGCATAAATTTTGACAAGGAGATTTGATTGCCAATAAATCAGCTTCATTGGATAGAAAATTTCCAAATATTTCATATGGTATACTATATGACCTACTTCCAAATAATATTCCCTTTTCTATCACCCTTGCAACAATTCCACCCTCCAACCCTCACAAAATTAAAGCATGGCAAAGTGGTGAACCAAGCCATGGGAGGATGTGTTGGACAATTTTAAATCTATGCATTCCTAGTTAAACTCTATGGAACAGAACATGAGTACAATTAAGGATACATTAGTTAAATTAGAGGAGCTTTGTGTTACTCATGCCACATGTTCTTTCATCATTAAAGAGTATAATTAAGATTGATATGTATGGTATGATTTAGAGGATGATTGTGATGATTAGTATATGGGTAGTTACAATTTTTGGGATGACAACTACGTACAACTTCTTTTTGTCAAATCGTTTGTATCATATGAAGACAAACTTGTGGAGGAACAACAACAGGTGATGCCTACCAATTTATCGCATGCTTCTTCTACAGTGGTAGAGTTCCTCGTTGATCCATCCTTTTACTTATATATGGAGAATTTGTTTGCTTTTGATGATTATACATATTTGGATCCACATGAAAATCATGGGCATGTGACACATAGCACACAACGATTTGTGGAGCTTTAGTGCCACCACTGGGTTGTCAGTTGGAGCATATGGAAATGTGACCCATGCTTAAGATGGATATTGTTGGATGAAATCAGCATGATAGCTCAATCTAGTACATGGAACCCTCTTTCCTTGGCCTACTTTCGCATGACACTCAACATTCGCCCATGGGACCCTATATTATGGTTGTACAGCTTCACATTAAGGGTTGAGGGCAATGCTTCCCTAAGGGGGGTGGGGTGTCATGACCCTTCCAATGGGTGTAATGGGGGGTAGAGGTCCCATTAGTGTGATAGTAGAGGCCAATCTAAAGTGAAATAGGTCCACTATGTTTTTTATTATTAAATAATGCCCAGTATGGTAGTAAATAAATGTAATGGGACCTCATTAAAGAAGGTCTGCTGGGTAGTTAGGAGGTTAGAGTTGTACTGTGATTCATAAATAAGGATGGATTAATCCTTATGAGGGATGTGTGTAAGTTTATTATAATTAGAGCCTAGCTCATACAAGGTTTCCCCCTCAAAGAGGCAAGTGAACATGAGTTGATTCCTCCCTTAAAAGAATCAAGTGTAAGGTTTTGAATATCAATAAAGTTGGAACATTTATTATATCTCTTGTATGATAATATTTTCATATCTAAGGTATACAACATTTATGGTTTATCCTCAATATGTTGGGGGGTGTCTTGTCCATCCTCTACATGTGGTTCTTGGCACTTATCTATTGAAATGGCCAAATCCAATGTGGAGAAACTGTAATTCAAGAGACGAGAAGGAAGCTAGGAGTTGTAGTGCTCACAACTCTAGGTCCAACATTCATTGTGCTCTTGAACCAATTCAAGCGAGAATGAGAATGAACTTCTAGAGGAACCCGCCTCATGGTGAAAGTGATCAATCCCCAAAATTCCTCCAATTGGAGATGTGTCAATGCTAGCTCTATCTCCCCAACCTAAAATGCATTAGAGGCTCTAGAATGCATCTTCTAGAGCTCATTAAGCTTGGCATCAAGCCCAAGTTGAACATTAAGCCACCAATACCACTCATTAGGGTTATATTTCTTAAAATTCATAAACCCATTCTATTTCCAATCTTTTCACCGTGTTGTTGAACTACCAACACCCAAGTTCATAAATAAGTCATCAATACTAAGGTCCTAAACCCTCTCGATGATAGGTTTGTCAACTCTCAGAAGCTTGAATTCAACCTTGATTATTGCCATGGATTCCACGAATGAATCCAACTCTCATAAAGGTCCCCAACACAATAAATTCCTTCCAAAAGAGCTACTTTGCTAAAAAACAAGAGGAATCTACTAAGGTTTTTCCTTTAAAAAAAAACAAGGGAGACCACCAAATGAAATGGTCATTGAAGGATAACCTACTGTGCAAGAATTATCCTTCCCAACCAAGACACATTTTAATGGCTTCCCACGTTTCCCAAATACACTTAGCCACAAACATGCCTTGGCTATGAACTTTCATTGGTGTAAATAGAAAACTCTATAAGTTAAGATACAACCATCTTTTTACCCAACAAGGTTCCATAAGGAACACAATTATGCAGGAGAACCTTCTAGTTTTCATGACCATCCACTACTTTGTTAACCCACTTAGAAAATGAATCATATCCTTATCAAACATATATAATCATTCGTAACCCCTATAAGCATTCAAACTATGACACAACTCCCAGTGAAACTAGTGAAAGATCATTTTCCCCTACAATGAACCCTAAAAGATTCTTGCAACAGATTTTCCAACTATTGGCAGGCCACTTGAGAAGGGACTCAACATGAGTAATAATATACATTAGTTGCAACAAGGACTCTGCAGCAAATTTGGAATCATGAGTAATGATATACATGTGTTGCAACAAGCCTTTGCTACAGAATTTGGACTTTGCAGCTTATCTTCTCTACAATTATTTTGGAGTCCATAAAAATAATTTCACCCTCTGCTAATCCTTTTTTCAACACTATAGTTGCAATTTAGCTTATGATGGATGTCTATTGAAAGATAAGTATATGAAGGAACTTCTTCCAAGTTGTGGTTATCATAAAAAAACTTTGGGTAAGCAACATTTCTAGACTTGATGATCTTTATTTTTTCCTTATAAGTATTTAGATTCATCTAAAGGTTAGTGCAAAAAACTCTGAGAATTTGAAGATGTTTTTTGAGATCATAAGGGTTCGTTGCTAAAAGAACAATGTCATTTATATATAGGATGATGGTGATAACTAGTCCTGCAAGGTTCGTGCTTG
The DNA here is from genome assembly GCA_027924585.1 of Larix kaempferi. Lineage (NCBI taxonomy): Eukaryota > Viridiplantae > Streptophyta > Pinopsida > Pinales > Pinaceae > Larix > Larix kaempferi. The sequence continues at coordinate 288,056 of BSBM01001770.1, forward strand.
TGCACCCTACATCCTCTAGGAAATATTCTAACTTGTATATATAAACACCAAAAAAAAGTAGGGGATAAAGGATATCCTTGCTTGACCCTTGTATTACAACTAATTTCTTCTAACCAACCCTTATCACTTCTAACATAGGAAACAAATCTCTCATATTTATCATTCTAGCTTTCAACTCAAGGGGACACGGATATATTCCAATCTCTTCAAAGGTTATTTTGAGGAACTACATCAAAATCTTTTCTAGAGTCAACATAACAACATAGGAGAATACTTTTCATATTTCGACACTCTTCTGTTCTAATCCTAAGAGTAACGAAATGATGAAAAGTATAGTGATAGTTTAAAAAACCAATCTATCATTATGGTTTTCTAGTCACTTGCTAATATTCTTTTCTAAAATTATGTTAGGAACCCGTGTCAACCCTTCTCTTTACTTTATTAGTATATTGTTGTTGGATGCATATGCTTTGTAAGTCATCCCATAGAATTATGTGTTGATCCATAGTTTGTATTATCCCATAGTATTGATCCATATTATTGGGTGCATATGCTTGATAAGTCGTCCCATATGTCCCATGGTATTGATCCATAGTATTGGCGCCTAGACTTAGTATATAAGTTTGTGTTGAGGCCAATGAAGGTACCGTGAATTTACTTGTATTGAGCTTGCTCAAAGGAGGTTGCCCCCTCGAAGTGGCCCGCGATCAATAAAAATATTTTGTGATCTGATATATCGTGTATTTCATCAATTAATTGTTGCAGGTTCCTCCCATCTGGTATCAGAGCACTTTCTTGGGCTCGTTGGGTGGAATTTCTTCCAAAAACATTTGCATATGTATTTGCAGGTTCGAATCTAGGAATAATCCCTATCCGTTTAACTGTGGGAAGTACTTGGGCATAAGCCCTAAAAATCATTGTCAGGAGTACCACGGGAACCCCGAAGTAGTTGTCCCATTGAGAGGACCTGTCAATGAAAAGGGAAACAACCCCTACCTAATTGATTAGTTCCCACCGTGAGATAAACCAAGAGTTGTCGTTTGTGGCAAAGCGGTTATCAGTTTTACTTGAGCCGTGGAGTGAGGGGTACTGCCCCAATACACAAGTCGTTAGACAACATTGGTGGTCTAGTGAATCCCCTGATCCTTTAGGAAGCCGCACATACCTGGGGTCCATATATATTTCCAGCTGATAAATTGCAGATTACATCTGTCCTGAACTGTTGCCGATCACTTTCACGTCGTTGGAGATCCATTCCGATCACTTCCGTGACGTTGCAGATCCATTCTGAACCGTTTTTTCCCCATATCGCCCTTGTTTTACCTCAGTTTCCCTTGAAACTTCACTGACACCCCTGCAATCTCATTCTTCATATTTTATTCCTCAAGACCCTATCCCAAAGCCAGAAAATCTCACATTTGTCTATTTTTAGGGTTTACCATAACTTCTTCGATTTTCACCCAATTGCCTTCAAATTTTGCCACAGTGTTCATTTCCTATTTCTGCTTCTTTGTCCCTCTTTGAAAAAATTTCCCATTCCTTCACCCCGCTTATGAAATCCTCATTTTTTGATTCCTTGTCCATTCAAAAGTGTCCAAAACCTAGTCAAACCCCAATTACCCATCAGAGTTTTTTCCAAATCCAAATTTTCCTTTACTAAAACAGTTTTTGTTTTTGTTTTTCTACCCATTCAAAAAAAAAACTTCTGATTATGGTTATCACCCGCGCAAGATCACAAATCATGGATGAAGAACTTGCAACCCTCAAGAACAAACCCTAAGATCTAGATGAAGAATTTCTCAGCCTCCATCTTCAGCATTCGGCCATGAACAATAAACGACAGCTAGAATCTTCTACAGACACAGGGTTCTCTTCTTCCAACAATTTTCGTGGGCCGAAGCTTGATTTTCCTCACCTCAATGGTAATGATCCAAATGGATGGATATACCGGGCAGAACAATATTTCAGTATGCATCATACTTTTGATTTCCACAAACTTCCACTTGCATCCTTTCATTTGGAACAGGAAGCCCTTCAATGGTACCGTTGGTACATCAAAGCTCATGAAGAGCCAAACTGGACAGATTTTTGCCAACTCCTTTTGCAACGATTTGGTCCTAGTGCTTTTGATGACTTCAAATGAGCACTCACTAAACTTCACCAAATTGGCACTATGAGATAGTATCAGACAGAATTTGAGAAACTGACCAATCACACAGAAGGCTTGTCTGATGAATTCTACAGGAGTTGTTTTATCAGTGGTCTCAAGGATGAAATCCGCTCAGAGGTTAAAATGTTCTGTCCCAACACAATGATGGAAGTCCTAAGGTTGGCTAAGTTGGCAGAGGATAATATCACATCCCAAGAGCGCTCCAAATCCACTTTTGTTCCATTCAGAAATATGGTTTCCCAACGACCTCCCATCACGCCAACTCCTCGACCAACTCCTATCCAACATTTTTCTGAAGTAGAGATGCGAGCATGTAGAGAAAAAGGGCTTTGTTATAATTGTGATGAAAAATTCACTCGGGCCATAGATGTGTTGAGCAAAAGCTCTATCTCTTGTATGTGGATTCTCTGCCTACCTCTGAACTTGGTGAAGAAGCTCCAGATACAATAGATGATTAGGTCAACATTCAATAGCCGCCTGTTGACCCTCCATCTCAGGACGACCATCCAAAGATATCTCTCCATGCTTTAGTCGGAGTCACCACCCCACAAACAATGCGGGTCAAGGGTTACTTCAAGAAGCTTCCTCTTACAATACTCATTGATTCTGGTAGCACTCATAACTTCATTGACCCTCGGATCACCAAATAGGCTGATTTTTTTATCCATCCTTGCTCCAACTTTGAGGTCATGATTTCCAATGGGGGCACCTTACCTTGAAAGGGGAAATGTCACAATGTGCGTATTTCTATGGATGATTATACCCTACGCTCTGAAATTTTTTCCTTGGCCTTAGACGGATGTGATGTGGTTTTGGGCACTCAATGGTTACGCACTCTTGGCCCTATCTTATGGGATTTTGTTGAACTTTGGTTGCAATTTTCAGCCAATGGGAAAAGGCACACATTTACAGGCTTACAACCTGATAATAGCAAAATGGGGCAGGGACGTGTCTACTCTAAATCAACTATATTACTAAGAATTGGTGAAATTCTATGTCGGGAATGAAGCAGTTATCACAAATTTCTTAAGATCTAAGTTCATTCAGTAAATATTCATTGAGATCTAACAACATTTCAAAATTAGAGTCATGCAAGACAAGCAAACATTCAACACTAAAATGGTAGAAACTTGAACTACTTCATATTAGAATAATGGAGGAATACATTATTACCATGGACCTAGGTGAGAATCCTTCCTCCATTGCAAATGAGCTTCCTCTCCTTAACCCTTGCTTTTGAAGAATTCGAGCTCTTCTCCTTACTTCAGAATCTCCTCAGCATGCCTTTGCTCCTTTTTGTCTCCTTTTTTCATGCCTCTCATGACTTTCTTATATAGCATTGGGAAATGAGCCTTAGGTTTCTCTTTTGAGTGTGGGATAATCCCCTTTCCTGATTTTAGATCATTTTTACTTGAAAACCCACTTTTCAATAGTTTTTAGGCTCTTTTGCACCACTTAAGATGTTTTAAACACAATTTATGCATTTCTCAAAGAGGATTCGTCTCTAACTGAACTTGTGTCATGACTTTCCTATCACGGGTGCATGGTAAACTTATGTTGCTCCTTCACTTAGTTAAGGGTGTCAATTTGATTGTTAACAGATGCCCCCTAATGTGTGAGGTCCGAAGCGGAGCTAAGGGCTGAAATACATTACTGAAATTTATACTCAGTATACTGATACTCTTTATACTAATATTCTTTGTACTGATACTCTTTATCATTCAAAGCAAGGATAAGGGAAGGAAAAATCATAGGCGCAGGATTGAGGATCACACCTGCAAAACATAGCAATTTCTCAAATATACAATATCTTCCTAAGGTGGGTATACCCATGCTCAACAGTAAACAAGCATGGCCACAAACAATACACAGTGGATCCATGTCAAAAGCAAATTTTTCTAAAATGTAAACATGCACTTTGATGAGTGCGAGAACAAAGTCTTTATTGAACTTCTGACATGGCAGTCTAATATTGCGCAGCTCGGGCAGTGCATCGATGAGTGATACAACTGTTTTTCCCAAGGTCTTCAATACAAACTGGCGATAGGACGAGTTTATATCATGCAAATAAATGATCTAATGTCAAGCATAATAAAACACCATCTGATTACCGGTCATTGATGTATACCATTAACAGACGCGAAGAGACCCACCGATAATGATGATGGACTCTAAGGTACTGAATACAAACTAACAAGTGTGAATAGATGTTCTGAAGTCGAACACTTGTAGAATCAAACAATCAGGGGTCATTGATGTATACCCACTTCCATTTGCAAGGAAGCCTACCACTAATGACTGCAAGATCCAAGGTACTCTTGGGTTTCTAGATCCATGTCCCAGATAATGATTTGATGTCGATAGGAATAGATCCATCAGAAGGATGGCATTGATGTATCCCACAACAACCGATACAAAACAAAGATCAATAGTATGATATAATTTGGTAGAACTGCAAGATCCAACACTGTATACTGACATAAGGAAGGCCGACATGATTGGTCAGGAATATTTGAGGAATGGCCAACTTGGTTTGGACTTCCCTTGAACACATAACACGACGCAAAATGGACACTTGGAAACATAGGACTTTGAGTAACCGACCTTAATTAAATCCGCTAATGCCATATGCATTAATGAAAATCTCCATTGGTGATGGGAAGGATAACCCATCGGTGGAGATCTGATCAAAATACTGGTACAGTTTCCTAAAGCAAATGTAGATGGTGTACTGATAGCGGAGACCAAATTATGTGCCATGTTCAAGGGCGACAAGGACTGACTCTTGTCGTTTTCTCCAAGGATTATACTATGGAGTGATTCAAGTCTCTACCTTTTTGGTTTCTTGTGTATTTTATTTTTTATGCTTTTTCATTTTTTGTAAAAAAGAATAAAGAATGCTAAGATACATAGGAAGGAACGAGTGTTGCATGGGCGTACGCCTATTTTTCAAGGGTACAGGTTAGGCCAAGGCAAAGATCCATATTTCAAACAAGGGCTAAGCTAGTTGTGCACACTCTTACAGCTGTTCCTTCCTTGGGTAGGTTATCTGAAGCAGGATTATGTGTCGACGGACGGTGAAGTAATACCATGTGATTGAGGTTATCCAATTTGGTGAAATGGATAAGTAGGAATGGTTCAATGAGGTTTACTTCAGCTTGAGTTTTGTGAAAAATGTCAAAATCATAGATCATCATGAATCATTGTCTGTCTCAACTACCTGAATCAAATAGTTTGAACTGTTAAAGTCTTCAAGTCCTGAAATCAAAAATATTTCACTAGCCAACATTTGAGTTAGACACTGGTTCAGACGTGCATTTAATATCTAAAAAGATAGCTAAAATTGAGGAGTTATGCATCTTTCTATCATTCAAAAGGATATGGTTTGTACATGTATGAATAAAAGATAAGTAAGAAATACTCATGATTTACCATATGCGTTCGTACTGCAGCCAATGTATGAAAGGAAGCATCCTCTTTCATCTTGAATTTCTAGAAGCTGTGAACCTTTAGTCTTTGATCTAGCATTAGTGGGTTAGTTTCGATGTCCAACTAGAAAATTTTGAAATAGTTTCCCATGTTTTCGAATTTTTCCAAGTTTTTTCATTTTTTGTTTGTATGAACATTTTTTGGGTGTTATCTATAATAAAAAGAAACAAAAAGAGAAAAGTATTTACACTATTCTTTTTGGTGTGTGCAAAATTTACACACTTTTTGGGTTATGATGTAAGCTATGTTATTTCGGTTTTACATATGTCCTTAAATGATGTGTTCAATTAAATTGGTCATGAAATAATGTATATGCTTGCTTTTTGGTATGATGTTAATGACTTAGATGCCAATCAAGTACATAGTTGGCTAAAGAATCAGCCAAACTATTCAGACTTCTAGGAACGTGTATATATTCAATAACCTCGAACTGACGCTCTAAAAGATGTACTCGTAGAAACTTTCTGAACAGTGTAGGATGTCGAACCTGATACTGACCATTTAACTGGGATACAACTAATTCTGAGTCCAATTTGACGATTATTCGTCGGATACCAAGGGTGATAGCCTCGACAAGAAGCTCAATGACTGCGCTATATTCTGCAACATTGTTAGTTGCAGAACCGATAAAAATGCCTCCTAAACTAATAACTTCGTTATTAGGTGTGAAAACAACCCATGCAGTGGAAGCAATGTTCCGAGAACTACGACTGGTGCCATCCGCATATCCCAAATATGTGAAAGATTCTTGTGCCGTTTGCCAAAGTGACAATGCCAAGCAAGATAAGTGTGTGCCCGAAATAACTAATGTACAAAAATTTATGCAAAGAATACAATATAATACAACAAGTGGTGCGAGGCATCAGTGCCTACGCGAAGTATTTCTTCAGATAGAGACCATTTCTGATCTCCGACATGGGTTCCCCATCAAAATTGACCAATTCATAAGCTCCCTTTTTTAAGACAGTTTTGACAACAAGTGGGCCAAACCATTTAGGTACAAATTTTCCCTCTCCTATTTTATCTTGGTCTTGGTCATAAACTAAAACCAGATCACCTTCAGAAAATACTCGGGGATGAATGGACTTGTCATATTGTGTTTTGACCCTCTTCTTGTGTGCTTCTATATTTAGAGAGGCATCCCTTCCATTTTCATCAAGAGGAAACGAGATGGAGGAGCCTTTCCTCTTCTGCAGAAGTGTTAGGTAGGAGTTCAACAACGATCTTTAATGATGGGATTTCACATTCAATCGGCAACACAGCTTCTTCTCCATAAACGAGTTGGAAAGGAGTGAATTCGGTTGCAGTTTTAGCGGTTGTTCAATAAGCCCAAAGAGCAGTAAACAACATCAAGTGCCAGTTATTCTTATTTTCATTAATCGTCGTCTGTAACATAGTTTTCAAAACTTTGTTAATGGCTTCTACTTTTCCATTAGCTTGAGGATAATATGGCAAAGACAAGTCCTGCCGTAATCCTAACCGATCTGTAAGTTCATCCATACAGGAATTCCTAAAATGACTTCCGTTGTCAGTAGTGATCTCTTTGGGTACACCAAACCTTGCTATTACATGATTGAATAGAAAATATGCTGCAGTTTTAACCGTGCAATTGAATGTAGGCATTGCCTCATCCCACTTGGTGAAGTAGTCCACTGCTACGATGATGTAGTGGTGACCATCGACTGATGGTGGGTTGACCGTCATATAATCAATGGCCCATTTTGAAAATGGACCCACGGTAACTACGGGGTGTAAAGGAGCAGGGTGTGTGCACATTTTTCTTGTGTAAATTTGGCAAGGATGACACTTTTTGACAGCATTAATGCAATCTTTGAAAATTGTGGGCCAAAAGTATCCCGCACGCAAGATTTTATGGGTAGTTTCCAACCCAGAAAGATGACCACCACATGCCCCAGCATGGCAATCATTCAACACTTGTTCAGCTTCTTCATGCACTAAACAACGTCTTAATATCATATCAATTCCTCGACGGTCCAAAGTATCCCCAATGATGAGGTATCTTCGAGATCGGTGTCTAATACGGCGTCGTTCAATACTAGAAAGCTAAGGGTCGATCCTTTGGGTTTGAAGATATATAATGAATGCTCCATACCAAGGATCAGAAGTTGCAATGAGGAATGCATGTTCATTTGCCCAAGTTTCAACAGATATAGTACTCTCAAATGAAGAACAGGGTCATTAGTCAGTCGGGATAAATTCGGTAGATTCAATGTGGCTAGAAAAGGTGACTTGGATGGTGCCGTAGCAAATGATTGATACGCGGGTGAAGCTTGATAGTTCCATTGTTGTGGTCCTTGGGATTGAAAAGCGTTCCAAGAGGGGTTACCTCCTTGTGGAGGTTGCATCCAAAAGGATTGGTTATTGCTAGGATATTTCCCAATCCATTGTGAACTAGGTTGCATGTATGGATTGCCCCCTTGTGGAGGTATGTTCCAATAAGGTTGGTTATTTGGTGGAACATTACCATTCCATGGTTGGTTGGGATTCATGGGTGGATTTCCCCCTTGCGAGGGTGGGCCTCAATTAGATTGGTTACTAGTCGGAATATGACCACTCCATTGATTGTTTCCTTGGTTTGGATAAGCGTTCCAAGGTGGGTTGCCCCCTTGTGAAGGTGGTGCCTAAGAAGATTGGGTATTTCCTGGAACCTGCCCACTCCATGGTGGAATGGGGTTGTTAGGTGGGTTAACCTCCAGTGTACTACCTATGGGAGGTATGGTATTTCCCCCAGAATTCATGTTAGGAAAGTTTGGATGATGACTTCCCGAAGCACTTCCACTCACTTGTGGAGTAGGACCCCAATTGGCATTATTATTCCATGGTTGATTAATTCCTCCAGGGATGTTGAGATTCCAAGGTAAAGGATTCCCCCCAGAAGTGGAACTAGGAAAAATGTTTGGTATACCAAGAGGATTTTGGTTCACTTCTTGATTATTTTGACCTTGATTAGCCAAACCATATGGGAAACCCATGTTTGGTAAGGCACACCCTCTAGTAGGGATTCCTGCAGACGAAGTGGATGTACTTCCAGGATTGGAACCCAAAACTGTACCAACTGGCACTGAAGTGCTGGTTGAACTTGTGTTAATGACAGTTATACTAACTGGTTGGATTGATGTAGTGGTCACATTGGAAGTATCATTACCTCCTGCAACTGTTTATGGTTGTGTTGACGTAGTCCCTTGCGCTCTTGATGAAGCCATAGGGTCAGTTGTGGGATTTTGCATATTAGCCCAATATCCAATAATAGGGTTGATGTAATCAAGTGGCTCACTGATGTGAAGTAATACAGTGCCTGAAAGATTTGTCAAAGGTGGGTTTACGTCAGTTGCTATGTTGTCTTCTAGTGTTTCAATTTCAAATGGAGCAAGATTATCAACAATATCTGTATTTTCCTTGGTAGGTAATGTTTCAGTATTTGTTTGATGTTGTTCTTCTCTATGGTTGTGATTTGAATCTAGAAGTTGTTCATTTGCCAAGTCACAAGGTTGTGGGTTTTGTATTCGTCTTCGTGATGTAGCGGGGCCTTCAGGTTCTGGTGACTCACCTCGTTGTCGCCATGACTGGCGGTTCGGGAGAGTAGCCACTTTGAAGAACTTGATAAAAGGATGTGTTTAAAAATATTTTGATGAAAAATAGAATCAAACAATCCTAAAGCTGTCTAAACTCAACAAAATATAAAAAGTGTCCACACAGTAACAAATTTCCTATGGATTCAAGCAAGCAAACTGACTTTTCAAAAGAACTGAGGCTCAATGAAAAGTTGGACTAGAGGGCCTTCCGAAAGTAGTAGCTGCTGAGGGATCTCAAGCCTCAAACAATTGCTAGCAACGAAGGTATGAGAAATAGTTATAATCAACTTTAATCGCCATCGGTGCAAGTGTTGGTTCCTGACCAATCACCCTCCCAAGGAGTAAAAGTTCCAAAGTCTATCTCAGGTATTGCAAGTGTCCCCCACTCATAATAGCCTATGTGATATCCTAGGAATAGCCACTAAATTTACCACTTCACAATCGACGGTCGGGCGGAACAGTTGTAAGTTAAGGACAACTCTCATAACTAGGAACTCTAGAAACAGTGATGTCACCGCGAGGACTTGTCACTTAACATAGAATCCCTTGATGAGCTCATGTCCCACTAAATAAGCAAGAGGGGGGAACCACTCTTACTTATCCAAATTGACCTCGTGCTTGACACATGTTTCAGAAGCGCTTTCTCGACAAGCGTTTTTTGCGATAATGGATTTACTCTCTTTAATCAATGTTAGTTTCAAAGTTTTGCAGCCCAGGAGTGTTAACTCTCCAAACCTAATCCAGGGCACTAACTTAATCTTGTTGGTGATATGAAAATCAAAAGTTGGTCAATTTTAGATTAAGCACCAATTTTAAGGGTAGTTTGCTTAGTTTCAGGAGTGGACGTGAAACTGATGGTGTTTCGACTCGATAAAAATGAACCAAACAAATGCAAAATGCTCACTAATCTACCTTTCAGTTCGATGAATGTTCTAGCCTAATGAAAAGTTAGAAGTTCATGCGTCTTTGAAACATGCAATTCTTCTAAAATAAATGATTTTAATGATCAATGAAAATCACAACTTATCACAATGAAAATTGATATTTTAAAGGTGCAATTCTTTCTGAAAAAATCATGAAAACATTCTAATTCCAATCAAAATGTAACTAATAAAAGCTTGTTTTTGTCTTTGGAAATAAATTATTTTCAAATTATCTTAAAATGCAATGTTCATAGTGTGTTCTTCAATGCAAATATGTGTGTATTGTTGTTTGAGCTTCGCTTTGAGTTTCACTTTAGTTTTACTATATTTTAATTTTCCATGAACTATTGCAAAATCAATCCTAGAATTTGATTGTGAGTGATGAAGTCTGTTTTGAAGTGTGATAATTGAATGGAATACAACTACCCAGAAAATGCCGGACTCAAAGATGATTTTTTTTTCTTTTTCTTTTAAATATTTTTAACCATCTACTCCTTAATACTCACTCCCACGATCTATTCCCTCTAGTTAGTCTATGAGATATACCAATTTATTAGGTAATACTGCACTCTAAAAAGAAAAAAGGCTGAAAAATCACGAATGGGATGTAGTTGTTGATTATTTGTGACATCAATTTCGCAGAATGAAATACATCTATTAACAGTTTTCACTTGCCTTATGTCGTGATGATCCGATGCCTCCAAGTTGTTGCTAGTCACGATCTACCTAATCAATGCATGAAACTGACACAAATATTGCAAGTTCAGTCCTGCTCTGTAACAGGGTATTCAACAATTAATTATTCACGATCTAATAATCCATTTCTTGAATTTTAAACTGAAGGTTGCAATCGTTCCATAATGTATTTCTTGCGGAAATTTCAAAATCTAGATGACATCGAACATATAAGTAATCAAACAAATATTAGGGTGAATGATGCATATAATACGTCGAGAAAAAAATGATTGTCTCCTGATTTGCACGAGGAAAGAGGGTATTCAGATCTTAGCTGCTCGCACTTAACGCTAATATCCAGATCCAGGAACTTCGAAGATAGACACTGATATTCAAAACTTAATGCCAATATGCAGAAATTTCAAAGAGCTACACTGATATCCCGATATTAATGCTTGAATGTTTCGCATTCTAGTCTCAATGGTGATAGCACCTGAGCGTACAATCGATATGCGCAGAGGTCAAGCAATGTCTCATAAACAGTCTAGTTGCAGGTGGAAGCTGATATCCCGAGATTATTTTGAGGGCGCATTTCAAAAGATTCAGACTTATTCTTAGGTGCTTTTACAGTGGTTATAAGGCATTTAAAGGGGGATGAATCACAGTTGAAGGAAGCATCAGATGACAATTCTTTGATGGCATAGGTCAACAGCCTAAGGCAGGAGCTAAAAATGCTAGCATCGTCAAGGTCAATCCCAGTTGTGACAGGGAATTCCCAGTCAGGTACAATGGCATATGTTGTGCTTGTTATTGTGATTGGAGTTGCAGGTTAGTAGCAAAACATCACCTTTCTTCGAGAATTGACTGTGTTGATAATAGTTTAGTTCGATAGGCCCGAGATTATAACAATTTTTAGTAATGATAGGATACTAATTAACCCAAACTCTCTTTCAAATAAAAATTTTAAAATTTATTTGCGTTTATTATCATCTCAAGGTCATGGTGAACAACACGTGTTCCCAATGCATCAATATGTCCAAGGTTTCCAGTTCCATCGGCACTTCCAATTTCTACTTCCAAGCTGCGAAGGATTTCACCTAATGTTGCACCACTACCACTACTATCTTGGCTCATAGCTTCAACATCACACATGACTCACTCATTACAATTAAATGCTACAGATTATATGTATATAGAAGACAGATTTAGAGAGACAGGGATCCGCGATTTCCATCGATATTCAACAAATTACGGAACTATCAATTATCTAGCATAAGCAATAGGATGGAATTCACGAATTTCACTATGCTAGTTGAGATCCTGAGACCGGGATCTACATTTTCCAAACAACTACGATTTCCAAACACACAATCTGTTGGAAGGAATATGATTTCTCCAGGGTAAAGGATATAGACAGAGATCTATGATATCATCCTAGCAATAATCATCATGGAAAGTAAATATGAAATTAGCATGGTCATAAAATAGCAAGAGATCTACGATTTCCACTTAACACAATCTGCTAGAAGAAAAATGATTTCGCCACAGTATCTATGCTTTCAATTCACTAAATATGCAGAGAATAACACACCATGACCTCAACGCTTCCATACGAATTCGAAGTGGGTACAATTGAAACAGAGTTAAAACTTTCACAGAAATTATAATTCAAGACATGAACTCTGGAAAAGGCATTCAAACTTCGAATAGTTTTACGAAATAAAATGCAGAAAACTTAAGATCAAGTCAAACATCAATTAAACATTCTTGGCAACGTTAAATGGAATCTCAAACAGAACGAATATACGAAATCCAGCCAATAAATCTCAGATCTGAAAGCAAGTATCCAAAAAGTGCCAAAAACAAAGATCTGAAAACTAGTTTTAATGGAATGTAAGTTGGAAACAAAAAGTTTGAATAAACAACCACATGAGTTGATATGAAGAAAGGACACCAAATATGAAGAAAATTTCAAGAAATTTCAACAAGCGGAGTCCCCAGTCTGATAATAGCGAAATGGGGCAGGGACGTGTCTACTCTAAATCAGCTATATTACTAATAATTGGTGAAATTCTATGTCAAGAATGAAGCAGTTATCACAAATTTCTTAAGATCTAAGTTCATTCAATAAACATTCATTGAGATCTAACAACAATTCAGAATTAGATTCATGCAAGACAAGCAAACATTCAACACTAAAATGGTAGAAACTTGAACTACTTCATATTAGAATAATGGAGAAATACATTCTTACCATGGACCTAGGTGAGAATCCTTCCTCCATTGCAAATGAGCTTCCTCTCCTTAACCCTTGCTTTTGAAGAATTCGAGCTCTTCTCCTTCCTTCAGAATCTCCTCAGCATGCCTTTGCTCCTTTTTGTCTCCTTCTTTCATGCCTCTCATGCCTTTTTTATATAGCATTGGGAAATGAGCCTTAGGTTTCTCTTTTGAGTGTGGGATAATCCCCTTTCTTGATTTTAGATCATTTTTACTTGAAAACCCACTTTTCAATATTTTTTAGGCTTTTTTGCACCACTTAAGATGTTTTAAACACAATTTATGCATTTTAATGTATTTCTCAAAGAGGATTCATCTCTGACTGAACTTGTGTCATGAATTTCCTATCACGGGTGCATGGTAAACATATGTTGCTCCTTCACTTAGTTAAGGGTGTCAATTTGATTGTTAACACAACCAGGGTCTCTCCGCATCATTAGTTCACATTGCCTGGAAAATATCCTTAAGAAGAATTCACATGGTGTCATCGCTCAACTCCATTCCATTCAAATGCACCCATCAACGGTCTCCACTACTCCTTTGGATAGATATGCCGGTGTCTTTGTTGAACCAGTGGGATTGTCGCCTTCAAGAGACCTTTCCGGTAAGAATTTAGTCGCCTCTACATCTAAGAAGAAAATGATGGCTATTTTGCATTCAGTACAGAAGTGGCGACCATACCTATTAGGGAATTATTTCTCCATCAAGATTGAGCACCAAAGTCTGAAATATTTCCTGGAACAACGGGTCTCCTCCCCAACACAACTGAAATGGGTTAGCAAACTCATGGTTTATGCCTATGAGGTCACTTACAAGAAGGGTAATGACAATTTGGTGGCAGATGCTCTTTCTCGCACATTTGATGACCAAGTTTCTCTTTCAACTATATCTATGCATAGTTCCACATTAGTTGCAATCTGTTCAATAGGGCTATGTCAATGACTCCCCATTATCTCAACTCATCCAGCGGTTGGCCAACAACCCTTCTACTGTACCGCATTACTCTTTGGATGGTACTTACCTGAGATACATGGGTCATCTCGTGCTTCCCAGAACACATATCTTCAACAGGTTGTCTTCTATGAACTCCATGCTTCGCCATTGGCAGGGCACTCTGGGTTCCTCAAAACGTATGAGCCGGCACATTGTAACTTCTTTTGGCAGGGAATGAAAGGGACAATTCAACAGATGGTGGCTGAATGTGATACTTTCCAGCTCCTTCCAGGATTGCTTGAACCCTTGCCCATCCCTACAGGGATTTGGACATATATTTCTATGGAATTCATTGAAGGGCTCCCTAAATATGGAGGGAAGACAATGATTTTGGTTATGGTTTCTCGCCTCTACAAATATAGTCAATTTTTGTCCCTGGACCATCTCTTATTTCCTCATGAAACCCCTTCTTCCATTGTCTCAGTTCGCGATGCAACTTTCACCAGTCAATTTTGGACAGAACTATTTCGCCACACTGGCACCAAACTAAAGATGAGTTCAGGGTCTCACCCACACACAGATGGTTCGACTGAAATTACCAATAAATGTTTGGAAACTTATCTCCATTGCTTCACCTCCGAACAACAACCTCAGTGGGCGAAGTGGCTCCCTCTCGCTGAATGGTGGTACAATACTGCATCTAAAATGACTCCATATGAAGCAATCTATGGTTAGGCACCACCATTTCTTCTTCTATACACCCTCAACAGTTCACCAATTAAGGAAATTGACACAGTTCTTCGAAATCACGATCAAATTCTTCTCATTTTGCAGGACAATCTTCACATGGCAAGAATTTGAATGAAACAACAAGCCGATCAACACCATTATGAGTGCACTTTCCAAGCAGGTGATATGATTTTTCTTCGTCTACAGCCATCCAAGCAATCCTCCCTGAAACTCAAAGGGCATCAACTTCTCTCTCAGTCTATCATAGAGGTATTAATTCAGTGGCATGGAATGCAACTAGAGGATGCTACATGCATGATTGCATGCTTGCTTTCAATTAGCCATTTCCAAATGGCATACAAATAAGGTAGTATAAATAAATAACCACATATATATATGTTAGCTGCTAACATCAATTGGAGTTCTTGTTGGATAACTTCTGACGGGTGTATGAACCTATGAACCTTGTTTTCTTCCTTGTACATTCATCTCTTCTACTTCTTCATCATCAATTTCCACATCTAAAGCTTTGAGGACAAAGCTTTTTCTAAGGGATAGGGGATGTTAGGAACCCGCATCAACCCTTCTCTTTACTTTTTAAGTAGATTGTTGTTGGACGCATATGCTTTGTAAGTCGTCCCATATGTCCCATGGTATTGATCTATAGTATTAGCGCCTATAATTAGTAAATAAGTTTGTGTTGAGGCCAATGAAGGTACCGTGAATTTATTTGTATTGAGCTTTCTCAAAGGAGATTGCCCCCTCGAAGTGGCCCATGATCAATAAAAATATTCTGTGATCTGATATATCGTGTATTTCATCAATTAATTGTTGTAGGTTCCTCACAAATTATAGCATACAATGTAACCATAATAGGACTAATCATGATGGTCCTATAATTTGAAGGGTTATTTTTATAACCACTTTTAAAAATATGGACAATAAGGCTCTCTATTGAAAACCTAGGAAAGCCCTACTTAACTACTAGATTGAATAGGTTGTGAATGTGAACGGAAAATAGACTACCATTTTTAGAACTTTTATCTTGTGTCCGTAAATGTCGTTAGATTTTCTCTTTGAAAGACAATTAATCCTAAGCTCAATACCTTTGATAGTTCAAGCATCATATGTCATTAAAATCATTTAATTGTTATTTAAGACATTATGGAATTCATAGATTTCTTTTTAAGTATAATTGCTAATTCTTTTTAGCAATTCAAATTTCTACATGTTTAAATTGTATTTTTGAATCTATAAATAAATTCAGTAACCCCCATGACACCCAAATTAATATATATTATTCTAAGATTTTTTTAAAATTTCCAATACAAAATTAAACAAAATTTTCAGAAAAAAAAAATTGAAAATGTAAAATATTTAGACTACACCCTTACTTATTAACTTTTCAAATTAAAATAAATCTTCAAAACTTTTTAAATTCAAATTTAGAAAGATATAAGAGTATTTTTTGGTTTCCATTCACGTATTCAAATCACCTATTTTCTTTAAACCAAATTTTTGCACTTTTTTATTTACATAGCTTTATAAGGTTCAAGATATCCGTGATATATTTTCTAGAATTTTTGCACTCATTAACATATCAAGAGTTAGTTTGGCATTCCTTCTTTTTAGGAAATGTAATTGAAGAGTAATGGAGAATGCAAGTTGAGAGTTTCGTTTGGAATTACGATAAGCATAAGCTAATATTTTAAGAAAAAATTCAATTTTAGTTTCTAATTTGATATTGTATCACCTATCTATGTGACACATTTTATCCGTCTTAAATTATAAAATGTATTTTGTTTATTTAAATATAATAAAAATGGTTATAAAAATAAATAAAATGTAATTTTTTTATATAATTATTAAAGAATAATTTAAATTTATCTTAATTTTAAATTTATTATACATTAATAATAAAAATAAAAATCTTAAAATTTATTAAATAATACACCATATGTTAGGAGTTGCAATTGTTAGGGGTCATTTTTTTATCTTAGAAGAATTTAAGAAATGGACTATAAAATAGCTATAAAAAAATTAAGTTGAGGCTTATGCCCTTTTATAGGGCCTAAGTCATTGCTTCCATTAGTTTCAAGTCTGTTATAGTTGTTGGGTGTTCTTTTATAATCAACAAGTTAATGAATAGATCTCATCCCCTTGTTTGATAGCAACTTATCTTGTCTAATTACAAGAATTAAAGCAAAAATATCACGTTTCGAGGACATTGTGTTCTACCATTTTCTTGGAGAACTCAATCACCAAACAAATCTCCAAGCCAATCGTGCCTTGAGACTTACCAAAAGAATTTTTAAAAACAATGGGAGTTTTCATTCCACCCCATCCCCTAAGCACTTATCCATAATCTTGGACTATATGGTGTTTTCCACCTTCATATCAAAATCATGCAAGAGGCCAAGTAGCAAGGATGTCAAATCTATTCAATTTGCATGTAGTAGGGTGGGCGAATCCAATCACATTCATCATATGGCATCATACATGCCTAATATATTGCTCTGTTGTCATTTTGAAACTACAAAGGCTAGTGCCTAGACCGTAGGTAGGATCATGGAGATTGGAATGGGAAATGGAGGGTCGATTAACATGCATGTGCTTCCCTTGGTGTATTCGAATGAATGGGTAAGCTCTTTTAAATGTACTTTGTGGTTTCGTTTCAATGTACACACAATGAATTTTGGATAGAGATTTGAGGAATCAACAGTGGGTTTGGCTCTGTGAGGTATAGTTGGAAGTTGATTTCGATTGGTTTCCTAAGGACACGCCCTATTCACCAGTCTCTCAAGCTCTTGATGTTTTTATCAATTTTTTAATTTCCCCTTGGGTTTCATGGAATTATGTATATTGTCATAGGTGATTTGGCTAGATCTTTCTCCCCTTCGGTCTATATGATTTAGGGTTTTGTTGGGCAATCCAGGTCTAGTGTTTGAGGAATGATCTAGGTTTGTTTTCTTGGTTTGGTTCAACATGTTCATATATGGCTCTATCATTGGGATAACTTTGTTCCATCCTGTATCTTTGGTTTAGTTGAGTCAAACAATGTATAATTGAAGTCTCATAATTGTTTCATTTTTGTGAGGTTGATCTAATTGTGGTGTGGGAAATTTGGAACCTTGGTGGTTTATGACATGAGGAATACATCGGTGATAATAGGACCTCAACCTTTTTAGCAACCACCAAAGTACACAACATTGAACACCAATGTAGCTCACAAAGTATATTTACAATAGCCTCTCTCATTCAACAAAAAAGGCAAATCCATCAATTGGAAACCAAATGCTCTATGCTTTGAAAGATGGTTTGCAACCTCAACAAAGTTTCACATTCAACTACATGAATGTCAATGGGTTCTACACCCAATTATCCAAAAGAGGAGGAAACTTCACCAAATGCTTGAGGATATGGACTTAGAAAATCAAGGAGTGTAGCCTACCAACGTTGACGAAGAGGAAGCACACAACAAGCACATCATTTTCTAATTTCAGTGTTTATGTTCTGCAAAACAAAGCTTATATTAGGTGTAGAAATCTTTTGAAATCCTCTACTCATGATTCTTACCACTTTTGAAATTTTTTAGTCACAATTCTTATGATATAATTTTTTAGATCATTTTTGCTTAGATGAATTTTAAATTAAAAAAAAACATTCATTATGTATTATAATGTTGTTTAATTCAATTACAACTTTATTTAATATATAGTTATACTCATTTTTTTTAAATAACACCACCAATATATTAAAATAATATAATGTACATCCCAATTTTAACAAATACTACTTACTTCTAATACTTCTCTTTCCAAATAGTGGATCACACCATGGTATTTCAAGCTTTAGAAATGAGTGTTCAGATTCTTTGAAATTTTAATATTCCATATAATTATGTCAATTATGTCACTTTGGTATTTCAAACCTTCACGGAATGACTTTTATATGCTTTTAAAATTCAAGCAACTAGCGAGTGAGTGGTAGAATAATCCTTGATGAGATTCATGGATATTCCTAACAATATCTTTTCATAATTTGATGAGATTCATGGATATTCATAAGTGGTATCATTACTTATCAAAAAATCATAATTATATTTTTATTATTAGTCTTTCCATTAAAACTTTCAATCCATTCTATATATTTCAATATATTGGCCTTTAGACATGGCCATAATAAATAATATTTGGCATGAAACATGCAATGGAAAATTTGTTAATGATACATCATTTTATGTCATTAGTTGTATATCTATTGCGATGGCAATACATCGCAATACCTCTTCAATATATTATTTTATAGAAGGAAAGTTAGTGGTACACATGACCATGATAATAATGTTTGACAGGACACATGCAATGGAAAATATATATAAAGAATGTAGGGAGGTAATTTCAACAATGATATCATTTAACATTTTTATTTTGAATGGGTATGGTAATGATATTTTGGTGATGTGATGGTGTTACTTTTTATTAAATTTATGGTGTGGTTTATGTCGAAGTTAAAAATTGGTTAAATTTGAATAAATTAAAAGTTATAATTAAATTTAATAAAAAAATAGTAAATATGAGAGGAGTTTTAAAATGTTTGTAAAAATTACATATTATTTTTAAAAAATATTAAAATAGAATTTTACATTGTTAAAAAAGTTAAATTTATATATATATTAATTTACTTTACTATACTATAATAATGCATTAATCATGTTTAATGTAATGTCATTCAATTAATTATGTAATGTATGCATAATGCAAGTACACCATTAGTGACCCAACTTAAAACCCTTGTTTTTCCAAAATGTTTTGATTCATTAGTGACTCAATTTAAAATCGTTGTTTTCTAGTAGTGACTCAATTTAAAATCGTTGTTTTCTAGTAGTGACCCAATTTAAAACCGTTGTCAATTAAGAAGGAATTTTTTAGTTGGATGCACATTAATGATTCTATTACTATAAATATGAAGAGTTTCTTTCACATTATTAAATTTTCTTTATACTACAATAATGCATTAATCATGTTTAATGTAATGTCATTCAATCAATTATGTAATGTTCGCATAATGCAAGTACACCATTAGTGACTCAATTTAAAACCCTTGTTTTTCCAAAATGTTTTGACCTATTAGTGACCCAATTTAAAATCCTTGTTTTCTATTAGTGACCTAATTTAAAACACTTGTCAATTAAGAGGAATTTTTTTAGTTAGATGCACATTAATGATTCTATTACTATAAATGTGAAGAGTTTCTTTCACATTATTAAATTTTCTTTGTTGACAAATTTGATAGTATTTGGTTAGTAAAGAATTTAAGTTATTCTTTTATGTATTTTAAAATTTTTATGTGAATTTATCCTAAATTCTTCAACAAAATATGTCTTATTAATAGTTGGAAGTTGAAACCATATTCCATCTATCCACACATTGAGTTCAATCTAGTTATGCTTTTTCCCAATTTCTTAAAGGTTCAATTTCACCTAACTTCTTAGTGCATGCACCATATAATAAATAATAATATATGTTAATATGTTAATTAAAAAATCTAAATATGTGAGTGTCACTCACAAGTGAAAACTAAGACAACATTCAACTTCATGCATTAATTCTACCAATTCCCACATCCTTTACTAATGAACCAATAACTTCTAATTAAATCTCAATCTTTCCACCATTTCCTCCAAGAAATTTTTCCAACTAATGCTTCTTGTGTCAAACTATTGATTTGGTATTTTTCGGTGACTTTCCTCATCAATTGCATGCTTTCATTTGATGCTTCTACTTTGCAAGTTTCATCAATGCACCCCATGTTGTAAATGAGATAGATTGGAATGCTATTTATGATGTATGGAAACAATGAAAACTAGAAAGCCTCTTCCATTGGAAAAATGCATTCATGTTTGCAATGATGTAAGCTCAAATACTTTTGAAAATATTGTGTAAGCTTAAATACTTTTAAAAATTATCAAACCAAGTGATGAAAAAATAGGTTACTTACTAAAATGTGTTCATTTACATAAAATTTACAAAAATAATAATTTTATGGATACCACAATTTTGGATGAAAAATTTGTTTATTTATTAAATTTTATCTAATTTTGTATATAATTAGTGTTTAATTTTTTAAGATTGTAAAGATTTGGAAGAACGTTATTTTATTTTTGCATTTTTTAGGAAGGGTTTATTTATTTCACACTTGTCAATAAAAGTACAATTATTTATATAATACTTCATTGTTTAATGGTTAGCTAAATATATACCTCTCAAATTGAATTTAAGACCAACCCTTCAAATTTGATCATAAACACCACCATATACTAACATGTACAATATAAATCTTCATTATACAAAACACAAATTCACCTTTACATCAAACAATATTTTTTTTTTCAACGGAAAAATTACCTTCCTGCTATTCGCAAGGAATCAAGGAAAGCTAACAACGCACGGAAAATCTCAACAAACTTCCTCACATATCGTGGATGGTAGGTCGAGCAAACCGTCAGCTGGTAATCCAAGCCAGAATCTATGTCTCAACGGAGTTGAACCTGGGTGGATGGAATGAAATCCATCTAACTCCACCAACAGACCACTGTATAGTTGACGTCAAACAATATTTATCTTTAACATGTTTTCCTCTTTCTTAAAATTTGGTCATTAACTAGAATTATTTAATTATAAATTAGATGTAATAAATTCATTATTGAAAATGAGCCTTTCACATGAAAGGTTCATTATTGCTAACTAAAATTTTTAATTAATTTTTATCCATGTTAATAATAAAGGAAAATTTCTAATTAATTTTTATCCATGTTAATAATAAAGGAAATGCATATAACTCAATGAAAATATTTATTTCAAATTTTTCACTCTTTCTTAAAATTTAGTCATTAACTCTACAATTATTTAATTATAAGTTAGATGTAATAAATTCATTATTGGAAATGAGTCTTTCACATGAAAAGTTCATTATTTCTCACGAACAATTTTAATGGATTTTTATCTGTGTTAATTGGAAAGAAAATGCATATACATTTATTACACTATTTTTAATTAAAATAATAATAATAATATTTGTGTAATTAATAATATTTTTTATTATAAAAATAATCTTTATTTATATTCAATAGAAATAAAGATTATATAAGTAGACATACCAGGCCAGTAAGGAGATTGTCATTATTGCTTGAGTTCAAGGGCTTATATATATCCCAAACCTAAGAAACAGTTATTGTCATCCCCTAGAAAGTACAAAAAATAGATATGAAAATATCACCAATAGTGAGACTATAGCCAAAATACTCATACAATGTAACTTGCCCACAAAGGGCAATACAAATGAGAGAAAAGGCCCAAGGACCTATAAAAACCTCCACCAAAGTGGAATCCTCAAAACAGGGACTTATGATTTCCCAACCGCAGCCCCCAATTTAGAGAGCTTGGAGGGGAATCTACCAAAGGAGATGAAAACTTAAGCTTGCCGCCACCAAGATGGCTCAAATCACTACGAGCACCAACTGAAGTTATAGCCAGAGAAGGGAATGCATCTAGATCTTAAAATAAGACATGAAATCGACCCCACCCACATCAGCCACTTCACATCCGGAGAAGGGGATATGGATGTGTGATCGAAAGACACTCTAAGGACATAAGAGAAGTCATAGACCCCTTATAAATCGATGAGTATTGAATAAGACATCATGCATCTTTAATCGTCAAAGAGTCGAGGCTACCCTGCACTTGTGCCCTCGATAGGTCACCAATGATACTTGCCATAACCCCCATTCTTTGGCCTTGGTGCCAAGCCCTAGATCACCATGCTCACCAAACCCCTCAAAGATTTTGCCTCAACACCCAACCCTATATTACCCAACAATAAACCCTCCTCCAACAATAGAGAAAGATCAGATGTAATCCCTCCTACAAAACCCACCTTAACATCATATCAATCCATCGGAAAAAGTTTAAGAGCCTCTACTAACTCAGAAAACCACCAACAAAGGAAGAGTGTGGGATATAGTTTATGAGAGGTCACCTAGTCCATTGACAACTGAAGTGTTGACTCCGGGAATAAGAATTTCCATGGCTACAAGTTTCTTAGCAGAGGGTGCCCGCTCAAGATTTGAAGGAACCACGTCGAAACATGGGACAACCCCAGCATGAGTAGAACCCCCACTAGAAACCTCCTCCATTACTAATATAACACCCACCATATTCTCAGAAACCATCAAATATTTAGGGGCTTTGAAACCAAAACGTTCCCCCTCTTCTTGTAAGCGGAAACCCTTATGGGGAAACCCCATAGAATATGCCCTATAGAGTGGCAAAAACTACAGTGAAACGAGATATTTTCATAATCGAGGTTAGTAGTCCACTGAAAACCCCAACACCTCAAGGATAACCTGTAAAACCCCCATTAGTCTCCATAAGCCCAAGAATCCAGGACACACCATCTCTTTGACATGGAGTCCCCAATGGCTCGCAAAGCCTTCTCACAAATAAATTATGGAGTAAGGCTTTCCAGTTAGACCTATATGATATGTAAATCGTCGAATGCCACCAAAGAGACAAAGTGCTCTATTTAAGGGATAAATCCCAATCCCACATCTTCCAAACACTAAGTCCCCTTCTGAAGAACTAGATTGCGATCCTCCTAAACCTCAAAGATGAAAGGAAAAAAACCCTTAATTCATAGGATAAATTCTCACTACCGAACATAAACCCCCACATTTTAGTCATTCAATGTATTATCCTCGAAAGAGAGGGACATTTATACCACATAAATACCTATATAAACCCTTCTCCTGCAATAGTTTAGAACCCTCTAAAACCTAGGTAAAGGGAAATCGAGTGACTTTCCTCCATCTCAAATCTAAAAAATGCTTAGTTTTAGCTTGCGAGAAAGAAAATTTACCATAATGACCATTGGTAGCCTTTGATCCCCTATTATCAACCCTCATCACCTCCTCAAGGTCTCTCTCTCTCTCTCTCTCTAAAAATAATATTGATTAATAGATTATTAATAATAGTGAAAAATTATCGATGTTGTATTTTTAACAACAAAACTAATAACAATAATTTTTAACTATAATTAATTTAAAATCCAGAAACTTGGGGTATTTGCTCTTCCAATGAATCAAAAATCCACTCCAGGAAGAAGGGGAGGTAAAGCACACACCAAGAGGGCCCCAAAAATTGCCACTTCTGAAAATTCTCCACTCTTAGAATTTTCCCATGGACCAACACCCGACAAAAATCGTTAATCTTGGGAAGGCCATCCAAATTCCATACCTCATCCCAAATTCTTTAGAATAGGGTATGTGTTTGTTCCATTATAAGTTTCGTGTAACCTTCCTAAACAATATAACTGCCATGTTTCCCCCACCTCCTATCCTCATTTTCCCCGCAATTAATTGGAGCATCACCATGAAGATGAGAGAGAGGAAGGTCAAACTTAGGATATAAATGCTTAGATATCCCTATTCTTCCCTAACCAATCTATTTCCCATCCTAATCGCAATTAGCTATATCATATAAATAATTTATGCTCCGAGCACATTACCAATCCTTGATATCTGAGAGCTCTTCCTTGTGCGAAAAGGGTACCATTGGCAAGGATGTATAATTCTTTAAAATGCATGCATAATCTCTGCCACCCCAGATATTTGGTTTCCTTCCAGATCTGGAATTTCATGGATCACATTTTTTGTTTAATCTAAGATTTGCTTGATGATGGAAAAATGAGGTGTTGCGATCACCTGCCTTTTATTCGTAAACGACAAGCTCATAGCTTGACTGTCTCACCAACACAAATCTCTGTAGAATTTAAAACATTTATTTTTCCTATGTTCATTCTTCCAGATGGCACATTACTTTTGTGGGGATGTAGCTCAGTTAACCATTTAATTGAAACACCAGTCAACTATCTTACCTTAAAAACGTATTATTTATCTTCAGCGGTTTAATATGACCATAAAAACTCTTTATTCATCTTCCAGCGGTCTAAATTCGCCCCCAACATATTTAAATTTGCTCCAGCATGTTTAAATTCGTTTTGCTATATGTAATTTCACCCAGCAAGCGTCTAGATTCATCCCAACATGTTTAAATTCACCCCAATGTGAGTAAATTCACCCAATCATGAGTAAATTCGGCTTGGCACTATTGAATTCGCCCCATGCTCTAATAAATCCACTCAAGAATAGAGAGAAATGCAAAAGCAAGGGATTAACTCTCCCTGCCAAAGAGAAAACCATCCAAGCAGTCAATAACTCATAAAACTAAATTTAGAAACTCCTACACAAATGCAACAGCTATTAAATGTAGTCCCTTGATCTCTGAGATCGATTAGGCATCCAACGAATAAGATATTATAGCTATTGGAACTCCCCTTATTCAGAAAACATAAGAGATATACAACAATAACACTGTTTAAGCTACTTGTAGCTCACATAATAGTTTTCATAGCTCAATGGCGGTCATTTAATGAAACATAGAATCTCTTAATCCACACAATAAACAAAGTAATACAGAAAAATGAACGCACACTGAGAAAGTGTTGCATGTTGAGATAGTGTTTACCCTGAAGCCGAAATGGGAAAACCAGCATTCAAAGCTTCACATAGCTCTTTTTGTTGTTGGCAATGGTGTAGTTACAGGCTCTCTGGAGTAGCATTAGATTCTCATGGAAAATTTTGGGCAGCATTCTATCAATCTCAACCAAAGGCCCCCTTCTCTTGGTTGGCTTGGGGGATAGTTGGAAGGTCAAGCATCCCCAACCTTTTAGCTTCCCCCAAGCATTCAATTTCCTTTTATTTTCTTCATTTATCTATGAGATACATTCATGTGACTTACATAAAAAAATGAATGAAGTAAACATTTCATTTTTTCATTAATATTATTGATGGAGTGATTGCTTGATGTAGGGAAGACTATGCTAGTGGTGACGTGGGTCCCCTCACACCTCCACTATGTCCTTTGCCTTGTTCTTTACCACGAGCGGCCATTTACCAATCATACTGAGCCACCAATGAAGCGATTTTTCATTTGGATCCAAATTCGGATCACACCTCCCCATTGGGAGGCTTTTGGTCCCCAAAAGATTTCAAGGAGAGATGAGGGAACTTGTTTTCAATATGGTTTCTCTCATACCATTTTTACCTCTTTGGAGTATATCCTTTTAGATTAATTTGCCATAGTTCTTGTTTTCCTCTTCAGGTTACTTGCTCCTTATGCTGCAGTACTATGTCCTCTTTTAATTTTGTCAATCTAGGTCTTCAACAGTGGGAAGAATCTATTAATCCCCATCTCCATCCAACATGGATGGCTCAAACAACTTCAAATATTCTACGTTCACAACCAAGGTCATCTGCATATATCAATCAAAAGGCATTCTCATTCAATTGTTCAACAATGTCAAATCGTCCATACTGAGAGGTTTGAGCTGCTTTGCTAGTCCTTGTATCCTTTCCTTGCGTTGGTGAAGCCAGACCTTGTCTCCAACATGGAATTGATGATGTTCTTGGTGCTAGTCATACCTTACTTTGTATCGTTTTTGGATCCTTCCAAGCTACTCCTAAACCATTAAATGTATTTACCTGATCTTTTCCATGAATATGCTTTCCCTTTTCTCGTATCCTTGTGGCTCATCCTCATTCGTCCACTACCCATATGCCATATCAAATGGTAAAGGAGGTAGGTATCCAAAGGTGGTCTCAAAAGTTGACTTGTTAGTGGAAGAATGTAATGCTCGGTTGTAGGAATGTTGAATGTAGACCAACTATTCGTCCCATGTCTTAGAATGCATGCTATTATTTCCTCTTAGTAGTTGTACCAATGTCTGGTTGACAACCACGGTTCATCCATCAAGCTATGGATGGAATGCAATGGAATACTTTAACTTGGTATCCATTCTCTCTCAAAGGGTTGTCCAGAACTTGCCCAAGAACCTCCTATCTCAGTCAAATATGATGGATCTAGGAAAGCCAAAATGAATCCAAACATGACTAAAAAATAGATCAGTTGCCTCTTGTCCAAATATTGTCTTCTTACATGGTATCAATACACACATCATATTGAAGCGATCAACCACAATAAACAGATAATTGTGGCCTCTTCGTGACATGGGGAATCCTCCAAAAAATTATATGTAGATGCTCTCCCAAGGATTGCTTGGTACTGGAAATGGCATATATAGGCCAAGCTTTTGATTGCTCGGCTTGCTATTACTGCACAACACACATCCTCTAACACATTTTTCCACTTGATCCTGCATCTTGTTCCTACAAATTTGTCAATATCTTTGTCACTCCAAAATGTCCAACAATCTTTAAGGTGTGAGCTTCCCTTATTAGTGAAATCCTTCAACCTTGGGGAATGCATAACTTATCTAACTTGTATAATAGTCCTTCCTAGAGGCGGAATTCATTACCTTCAATGGTTGTGATTGTTTTCTCCTTCAACTACATGTAGATACCTCCAAAATATTCATCTTCTTCATAATTCTCATTAATAAGATCACGTGTGAATGGTTCAATTTGCATAATCACACATATTGTTGCAATATTTGTCATTGGTGATTGTGAGAGCATGTCTGCAAGTTTATTTGTGATTCCTTTCTTATACTTAATCAATAGGAGGAATTGTTGTAAGAATCCCAACCACTTGTAATGCCTTGCTTGTTGCATTTTGTTTTGTCTTTGCAGGTACTTTAATAGTTGGTGATCTTTGTGGATTATGGTGTCCTTTCCCAAGAGGTAGTGCTTCCATTTCTTTACTGCTTGAACAATTGCGAATAGTTCTTTATCATAGGTGGGGAAATCTAGCACTACTCCATGAAATAGTAGCATACGGGTCTCCCCCCTTGCATAAGCAATGCTCCCAATGCATAACCATTGGCATTAGTCTCTAATTCGAATGGTTGTTGCAAGTTGGGCATGACCAACACTAGAGCATTACTTATCCTTCTCCTTAGGTCTGCAAATTGGTTGTGTGCAAACTAATTTGTAGTGTTAATCAATTATGTCGAAGCCAAACACAGTGAAGGCTTCCTTATTGGTCATTGTGAAATCCTAGGGAGTTGGCCTACTGAGTAAATAAAATGTTGGGGGTTGGCATCATTGTTTCATCGAGGATAGTAGTAACATTACACAAGGGAATCTAAACCCTAGTTGAAGTGTATAAAGAATTAGGATCTTAGAGGAAATCCTAGAGTTAGAGTCCTTGTGCTTGGAAACCACTCCAAGGGAAGATAACTCAACAACATATTGATTTAGAAGCTTGATGATTGAATGACATATTGAAGACCAAAGATTCATTTGACACTACATTGTCATGTATTTGTTTGTGAGCAGAGGAGCTAGATATTCCATCATGGGCATTGTAGCTTGTACATGGAACTATGTAGAGAAGAGAGGCTTGGTATCCATCATTGAAGGCAACGCACTTGGTGACAGAGCAAGTGCAAAACCTTGGTTTGTGTTATCCTAACCGCAAGATACTTGTGAGCTTGCTTAGTGTGAACCACAGAGACACCAATTCTAGTTACTAATTGTTAGGTTTGTGTTATCCTAACCACAAGATACTTGTGAGCTTGCTTAGTGTGAACCACAGAGACACCAATTCCAGTTACTAATTGTTAGGTTTGTGGTAGTTTCTCATTGCATGTAGGGTACACAAAGACTTGAGGCCTTACGGCCTCAAGAAGAGAACAAATATCTTTTTATTAGACTCATGATAGAGACCAAGAATTTTTATGCATTGTATCGGTGTTGGTGATTTGAGTGTTCTATAAATCATGAATCATCTTACATGTCATCTACAAACCAAAAAAAATGCTTGCTAAAGGCTCAAACATTTTTCCTTTATGAACCAAATCAACACGTGTTATAACCTCCAAGGACTTAAACACATGTACTTTTTGGACCAAATCAACATTCCCATCTTTTGGGGACTTAAACTTGTCCTTTAGAGACCAAGTCAAGATGCTCATGTTCTGAGGACTCAACCTTTTGCCATTTGAAAACTAAGTTAACGTACCCTTTTCCTAGGAACCTAAAAAAATTGTCATTTTCAAACCAAGTCGACATGCCTATGTTCTTGGGACTTCAATACTTGTTTTCATGCCTATGTTATGACTACCATAATACACTAATAGGACTAAGATACACAATCTCTCTCTTGGGATACAATCACATGATGTTATAACCTTCCCTAGGGTTGTAATGGGGGGTTGATGGGCCTATTAGCGCAATGTGGAGGGCCATTTAATGTAAAGTGGACTTGGTCCATTATGAGTGTTATTATTAAATCAGGCCCATTATGGTAGTTATTAGTGAATAAGTGTAATGAGGCCTCATTAAGTAAGATTCACTAGGTAGTTAGGAGGAGGTTGTTATGGTTCGAGTTGTATTATGATCTATAAATAAGGATGGAGTCCTATTTATGATATATGTGTGGAAGAATATTGTAATTGGATCTTAGCTCAAAGGAGGTTTCCCCCTCAAAGAGGAAATTGAACATGAGTGGATTCCTTCCATAAATGATCAATTGTAAGATGTTGCCCTACCTTAAGGATTTGATATTAATAAAGTGTGGAGCATTTATAATTTTATTTTGTGGTTTCATTTTCATATCTAAGCTACACTACAGTTGGTATCATAACATTTTCTAGGGCCAAAAATAGAGAACATCTTTTTCACTTTCTATTTTACATGTTTTCAAAGAGAAAAAGAGGGTCGTGACACTCAGATCCATTTTTGAGTCCTTTTTGGAAGAATTTTCAAAAATTGATTGTAGACTTGAGTTCCTCTAAAAAAATACGTGATTTCAAATAAAAAATCACTCAAATCGGAGTCTAGAGGATGAAGATATTGTTGCTTGAAATCTGTTCTTTTTAGGGCTTCCGGTGATGGCCATGGGTATTATAAAATATATAAATTTTGATAGGGTAATCAAATTGCAACCAGATCAACACCATTGGAGAGAGAAGTTCTTGGGATTTCATATGGCATATTATATGACATATTCCGAGCCAATATCTTGTACGCTATAGCCCTTGCAAATTTGTGTGTCCTCAAACCCTCATGGAATTGAAGAATGGAAAGATAGTGGAACATGTCTTAGGAGGCCCATATGTTGGTGACAAGCTATGTATGCAAACTTGAAAGCTATGAGTGAAAATATGAAATCTATGTAGCAAACAATGAGTAAATTTAAGGATGGTTGTATTAAATTGAAGGAGGCTTGTGTTAGTAATACCACACATTCTTTCATCATTGAAAAGTATAACTAAGAAAGATATAAACAATAGTAGAGTTCCATATAAACAACAAATGGAATATCAAGTCCACTAATTGTGAGATATAAGAAGGCCACTAACCAATTGCCTTTACAAAATATTATCTACTTTTTCACAACAACAATAGGCACTCAATTTTACACTATTTTGAAAAGTTGTGTTAACAATTTTTTTTATTTTGCATACTATAGGATCTAGTGCATATTTAAATCAACAAATAAATATTCTATTTTTGTTTGGTAATAAGTTTACAATCCAACGAAATAATTAACCAACCTCATTTTAATGATATATATCATATATCTCATCATCGTTGTTATTAGTGCCTATAAGTAAAATATCCACAAATAAAATTCAATTAATTATCATGTAATCATCACAATATTTCATATACATGTTAGAATCAATAACAACTGACAGATAAGTAAAATATACACAAATAAAATTCAATTAATTATCATGTAATCATCACAATATTTCATATATGGGTTAGAATCAATAACATCTGACATCTTGCAAATCATGATATGAAATAGCTATTAATTTTCATATACAAGTTTCGATTCCATTTTGATTCCAAATTTAGATATCAATAGATTGCAAACAAGACTCTTGATTCATCCTTCAATAAAAATAAGTGATTATCTAATGTATATTTGTTTAACCAGAAATGTACTTTCCACATTCTTTTTGATGAATTTCTAATGATAATTCACAACAATAGTAAACACAACTATAATAAATGTCATTTTTATTGGTGTAAAAAATGCTTCTAAATAATCAATAGATTTTTAATTGGTGTAATTATATATTCTAAAGTGTTTCATTGTAGGCTAGGTAAATGTTTTAGTCCTTGGGGTTGAACCATCCAACTATGGCATGTTATTAAAGAAAGGTCACATGTCACAAGTTAGAATTTGTTTAAAGGCCATTAGGGATTCCCACCACTATTGTGGCTTGCAGTTGAGTCATTCTCTATTTGAATATTATGGGGAAGGAGGGATATTGCAAACTTTTTACTTTGAAAAAAAATCCCAAAGGGTTAGCTCATTATGTTGAACCATCTATCAAATGTATGTTGTTGAGAAGGAGCCATATGTCATGAAATTCAAAACCAGTAAATTCTCTCAAGGTTACCAGTAGTTATTGTCACTGGCAGCTGAGCCAGCCTATATTTCAACATTCAAGGGGAGAGTGAGGGGGATCCCACAAGATTTTCCTTAAAAAAAAAAGTGGTATATGACAATAGCCTTCAAGTGTTATATTTTTACAATATCCTTGAAAGCTTCAACCCAAAAGGAGAGAGGTTGTTTTTAAAAATATAACATGTATCTAGTCATTTTCATTACATCATCTCATTGAGGTTTGTAAAGATAATCTAGTTCTACTCAACCCCATCTTTAAAAAACAAACACATTATTTTCATTTTATTTTTCATTGTTTGTTCTCAGTGCCTTCATTGTGTACATATTGTGATTCTCAACTAGTGCCTTGAATTCTTAAAACTTATAAACACTTGTTCAACCTTGATTAGGCATTTAGGGAAGAAGCTTGCATGCTCCTATTTTGTACATTGAATTTGACCACAGCATCCTATTGTATGTTAGCTAATGTATCACACTTGCACACATTGACATATATTGAGAAATAATATAATTTTTTGTAGAAACGTGCATATACTTGGGTCACTTGGACCCAAGCATAGTGCATAACTCATAAACCTAAGTAGCATAGCACATAATGTGCACATATATATATATATATATATATATATAGATATATATATATATATATATATATATATATATATAAGGGAAAAAAGTAAGCACTTTATCTAATCTTTCTTGAAACTACAATATTGAATATTTATTGGCTTTACAACCTACGATGTGCGTTAAAGTGCATCTATTTTTTTCAAGCAGAAAAACACAGTAGTTTTGTTATTCATATGAATAAAAAAGCACTTGTCTCCATACAGTTCTGTCCAAAACAAGGCATAATAACAATCCCAAGTAACTCCAAGACACCCAACAATAGGAGTGAACCAACCCTATATAGTATATCCAAGCTCATCAGAAGAGACCCAACAAAAATACACAACACAAGAAAATAAACCAAGCCTCCACTAATATCAAAATGACAAAAAGATAGGAACCAGCTATTCTGCAATCTAGTAGAAGCCACTAATAGCATCAAGATAGATAGTATGAAGAGCCTTTATGTTCTATCGAACCTTCCACAAATTCCTCCCAATGGAGACCTTCAACCTCCACAAGAGCCTCCTTAGAAAGAGAATCAGCTACAAAATTCAATTCCCCGAAGATGTGATCAATGCTCAGATCATAAAAAGATGCCAAGAGAATCTCAATCCTCAAACACAACTAATGAAGAGAGAGAACCTAAAGAGAGCACAATTTTTTTGCCCAATTCATGGTTACCAAAGAGTCCCCATAAATCTTCAAAGTATCAATACCAAAGGAGGCAGCAAAGTTTGCAAGGAACCACAGTGCCATAAGTTCTACCTTAGTATGTGAACCCATCCCATAGTTCATCTTCAATTTGAAATAGTGATCATCATTCATTTTCAAAAATATACCAACACCACATTTGCCCCCTTGTGCTACACCATCAAAATAACCTATAGCAACTAAGGAACCATGAATATCATATATTTGTCTTGGACTCATATTCTTGATATCCACAGTAGCATAGTATTTATACATGCTAACAGTTCTCAAACAACTGACATACAAGTTCACAGGTTTGTCTTCGAATATTGCATAATTCCTAGTCTTCCAAATATCCCAACAAATGAAGGCTAGAAGAATCTTGTGTTCACGACTATTTGTATACCACTGCAAGAAATTCCCTTCAACTGAATCATTTCCCCAAACCTATGAGATATTTAAGGTATCACAAACATAATTCCAAAGATGCAAACTGTAAGCACATTTTACAAATACATGATTTATAGATTCATAGTGAACCCTGCAAAGAAAACATAGGTTTGGGCCCACCCATCCTCTCTGTAGCATATTATCCCAAGTCAACAAACGGTTCTCAAAAGTCAACCATAAGAAACATTTTAGTTTTAATGGTAAATGCCACTTCTAGAGTTTAGCATACCACCATTTTGGAACATCATATGTAGAATTATTAGCCATTGTTGAATATGTTGACCTTGCACAAACCTGTCTTGTAGACTAATTCATAGTCCAAGCCAATTCATCATCATTAATATTTAGTCTAATACCTGCATTGTTAAGATAGAAAGTATATTGATTCAATTCATCATCCCATATATTACCCAAATCTAAATCCTCCGCAATCATCCAATAACAATCAGAAGGTTGTAGCTAAGGGGGGCTTTTTACTCTTGCACATAATGTGCATCTATTTTAGATGCACTGCACTAGCTAATGTAATCAATATATGTTTGAGAATGTTCCTCACTGCTATATTTTAGTGCACATATCTACATGCATGCGAGCATATTTTAATTAAGCAAGATAAAATAACACAAAGAAGAATAGTTAATTTGTTGTATATGCACACACCATTCCCAACTATGGTTTGTTATTATAAGTAGACACTTTATTTGTCTCATGCTATGATATCTGCAACCCTGACACATTAAACGTTTCATTTCCAAAAGCATAGATTTTGCAAGAACATTTTTAGTTTTCAAGTCCACTCATTGTGGTAAATCAATAATCCATCATCTTCTTAACTTTGACTTCAATAAACCATCATCCTCTTAAATTTGACTTCTCCCTCAACTCTTAAATTTGAGGCAAAGTGTTTTCAATGTTGGGATGAACCTAGAGAATGTACCATGCATTCTCAACGATAGTAGTAATATCCAAGTACAAATTCGTCAAAATGTTTAACTAACATTCATTATTTTGTTAGAGGGCTAGTCCACCAAAATAATGCCAACACCTATTATTTTAGGTAGAGAATCAAGGTATGGCCAAAAATACAATCATTACAATAGGGGCTCAACAAAAGCAACATGTCACTTACAAGAATTGAACTTGGGTGGAGAGGGCAACAATTATTCCTCCCAACCAACAAAGCTACAACCAATGGACAACATTCATTATTCATTATAAACAACTTGGAACATATCTCAAATTTACAACATAATATATAATATAACACACTGAAGATAGAATTTAATCAATATTGGCTTGTGGTATGTATTTTTTATATTAAGTAATAAATATGTATGGGCTCATGGCCTCAATGTACATTTTTTTTAATGTTGAAGTATGTTACTTCAAAGTTTATTTAAAGTTTTGTGTGGAATAATAGTTCACAAATTTGGTTAATGTGATTCAATATATTTGTATTTCAATTTTGCTTTGTTTTTCTTTGCACAATCAAATTTTTTTATTTGATTTTAATTTATATTTTTTTATAAGAAAATGACTAGAATTTATTTTTTTTTTATTTTTTAATTTATTTTTTTATGTGGTTTTTCTTATGAATATAGAATTTAATAAATATTGACTTATTGTATGTATTTTTTTATATTAAGTAAAAATATGGAATTTTTTTTAATGTTGAGGTCTGTTGCTTCAAAGTTAATTTAAAATATTAGGTGGAATAATAATTTACAAACTTGTTGAATTGATAAGAAAGTCTAATTTTGCTTTGTTTTTCTTTGTAAAATCAGATTTTTTTTATGTGATTGAGTTCATATTTTTATATAAAAAATAAATATAATTTAATTAAAATTCCACTTTATCATAGTACTTTTTATAAATCTTTAAAATATAAAAAAATTAAATATATTTAAGCATTTAGTTTTACCATATCAAATCCATACTATGTGCAATATTCAAATAATTTCTAATTCCAAGTCAGTACATGAACTCTATACGACCTAATCTTGCTACTATGTTCTCAACTACAACTACCTCATCTAGAACCTAAACATGCTCACCACTTTTCAATCAAAAGGCTGCTCCCAGTTTCCTAAGAAACTACCTTTTAATTCTAGATAGAAGTATAAAACATTGGAAATAGATAATGAACTAGGTCATATACGTGCATGCCATAAAAATATTTAATTATAGTCAAGGTTTGCATTATACAACATCTCCAAATTATTTTAATGAAGAGAAATTCCTAACTTTTTGAACTGAATAATAGAGGAAATGTTAAATACGTAGAAAAGCAGATCACAGCCTTGATATTTGCAGGGGTAGTGACTCACTGGTGAGCTCCTCCCCCATCACAGGCTGGAAAATCTGCAAATCTCTATATCGTTTTACAAGATGCCTTCTGCAGCCATCAGCAGCCATTATTCCTGTAGAAAATGCCCCATGCACTGTACCAGGATAACTCATACTGGTAGCCTCTCCTGCAAAAAAGAGGTTGTCAACAGGAAGACGCAAGCGCTCATACAGATCATGAGGCTTACCCACAGTATCATAACTATAAGAACCAAGAGAGCTTGGATCTGTACCCCAATGTGACACCAGTGATTTTATCTGTGCACAAACATGTCAAGAATAAGAATCGGAAACAGAAATATCCAGCAAACAGGAGGGAAAAAAGAAGAGTTGGTAATCAAGAGTGAAATCAAAAGATTTACAAATATCCACTCCTACAACAAAAATGACACAAAAAACAGCTTACTGGTTCTGATGCATGTGGCAGAATTTTCTTCAGCTGCAACACTGCAAAACTAGTAGCTGCTTCATCAGACATCTTTTCTATGTCATTAGCAAGTTTCCCAGCAGGCATGTATACAAGAACAGGATGTCCTGTTGCTTTGTGCAAATTCAAAAAATAACTACACCCATAAGAAGTAGGTGCAACCACTCCTAAAAAGTCCACATTTGGCCAGCATACTTTATCAAAATATAAAGCAATCTTGTTCTCATTGCCAAATCCCAAGTCTGATATCGCCACCTCTTTCCACTTTGGCAGCCGTGGCTCAAATTTAATCGTGTTTGCTTTTAGAACACCAAGGGGAACTGCAATAACAGCTGCATCAGCTACAAAGGCTCTCCCATCCTCAACAACAACTCTTACTCCACTATGTCGCCAAGTAACTTTTGTAACCCTGGACCAAAAGAGGAAGTCATGGCAAGCCTTTGGCCTATCACTTTCTAAACAAATGAATTTTCCCCTTGGCAGTCGAATAAAAAGAAAACATCACAATGGCCAGTAAACACATCTTTACCTATGATTGAGACGAATGTCAACCCCTTCAGCAAGAGCTTCTATCACAGGATAATAACCTCGCACCATCAAACCATGCCCCCCTTCAATAAGTTCTTCCTGTAACAACATTTTATGCAATGTTGTACTCCAGATTGTATAATCTACTAAAAACAAATGGAACCTACAAGAGTCATATCTTACCTCATCCCAACTTTTTAGGGATATACTATCTGCATCCGCAGCAAACCAGCCTTCCATTCTGCACAAATACCACTGGAAAACTTTGTGTGCAAGTCCATGTTGTCTGTTACAAAAGCTTAGGAATCAGTATAATAATTTATCTGAAAAATGTGATTGTTGCCTATTGTGTATAATCTTTATGCGATAACAAATAAACTTGAAATTCCAACCAACCTTAGATCTGGACACCTTTCCAAAACAATTGAAAAAGCCCTCCGCATTGACATGTCATCCTTAAATTCTTCACGTACTTTCTTAGTCTAGAAGAAACAGACGATGGATTCAGTGAAATTTCCTGTCAGCATAAATAGGCATACAATCTTATTGGAAAAAATGAATCTTGGCATAAACCTCTTCTAAAACTCTTTCAAATGCCTCTCCCACTTCAGTTACCAATTGTTGCCGAACTTGATGCCCCTCCATGTCAAAAAGTGCATAGCTGCATCACCAAAACAAAAGCTTACAGTAACCTGAAGATCATTTCATAGGTTGTTAAAATAATTCTAGTACATCAAACAGCAAAGACACTTGTGAGGATGAATATCATCCCTGAAAATAAATACTATAACATTTGCAGATTTTCATTCATAAAACAGGAAGAGCTAAAAAAACCAGTGTTCTCTATACCACTCGTATGAATAAGAACATGGCTACAGAGTTCTTGAGTTGGATAGCGGGAACCAAAAAGTGCAAGATTTCCAAGGTACTAAAATAACATTTCTAGTTCTGGTTGGAAATGTCCTGAACACCCCATCTAATCTAACAAGGGAGATACAAAATTCAAATTCAAAGTATATCAGCATAGCCTGGACGTGCCTTTCTAAATCATGATCATATAACACTGAATTATCACCACTGGTTCGGTATAATGGGAGTCCCAATTTGCCAATCACAGGAGCCAGTGGATTTTTCTTACATACACCATGTAACCTGCATAAAATGGCCAGCATATACGATCAGACATTTGCAGCTGACATATATTTCTCACAGAGATTGATAGCTCTATCATAAAGAAAAAAACAAAGAAAAATACACCCAGCAAAAACCTCAGCTTACCATGACGCACCCATGTCTACCGGGAATCCAAAAGAGTAATCTGTATTGACACGGCCACCGATTCTATTCCGTGACTCCAGCAAAATGACCTGCACAAAATTGAATTTGGTAAAGTTCAAGTGAATGCTCCTGTAACTGCATGTGAACACTCCACAACTAAAGAACACACATGGTCCAAGGAAGAAAATTTCGATTCAATGTGTATAAATTAAACCATATTAGAAATATGATCTAACCTTGAAAGAGGCATTCTGAAGGGCACGAGCAGCTGCTATCCCACCAAATCCACCACCGATGACAATCACTGAAGGAGAGGAAGAATGATCTCTGTTGGAAGAACAAACAACTGGAGAGAATTTGTTTTATAGTCAGCATTTTAGTTTGTTTGCACATAAATCTTGCAGCTTACAACTAAAATGCACGAGTTCCATAAGCCATACAAACTGATCTCCTAAAGAATAATGTCTATCACATTTTGTGAAAACTCTGCAACAGAAATGAGAAGCGAAGTGATTACAAGATTCTCATATTGGAGGCTCTAATAAGTAGATAATAATTTATATTTTCCTATCCACTATTTGATCTTGGGATGTTGAATGCACTATCTGTCCTCCCTCGACTGGTATTATATTAAAATTTTAAATTAATTAGCTTCTAAAAGCCCCACAGAACTCTAGACAAATTACATGATATGTAACCTTCAAGAATTACAAAATCATTCATTTACATGGCAATTTCCCATTTGGAATGTAGTTACTACATTCGCATTCATATTAGTATGCAGATTTCGCAGCTGAACATATTGTCAAGGAGATTTTGGATTTAACTTTAACTGCATAAGAGATTTGAAACCCAACGTTTTGGGTGAACTGTTACCCATCAACAGGGGAACATATTGTCTACGAGATTTTTGGATTTAACTGCATAAGAGATTTGAAACCCAACGTTTTGGGTGAACTGTTACCCATCAACAGGGGAACTAGTCAAAAGATAGAAGTAACCATAAGACATTTTAAGCACAACATTTCATTGCTTCTTTTAATTGGTTGACATGATGCTGGGTGAACAGTTCACCCAAAATGTTGCGCTTAAAATCTCTTATGCAGTTAAATCCCCAATCATGTTTCGTAGCAATTATGTTAAGAATGAATCCGCCAAAGGACGGTATGTACATGGCATCTATATGAATCAAATTTCAATAAACATTTGAAATGAAGTGAAATGAATCCAATACGCTTCAATACATTTTTGTAATTTTCACAAAGTGTACATGCCAGTTATATAAACTTCACGTCAATGCACAGTATCACTGATCTGAATTATAGCTAATCAACAATACAAATAGAACCACTTTTTTTTAAATGATAGCAGTCTCACACACACAGTATGAGAATGCAAAATGATACATCTGTAAAAATGTCCCTATCTTCAACATAATCAATGATGGCCACTCACCCTAATTCCTCGAAGGTGGAAAAAGCAGCATCACAAAAAAATCAGAAAGCAAGATGGCATCTTACTGCTGAAATCTGCACTGACACAACTAGCTTTGAGAATCAAGTCAACTTAATTAAACCAGGCAAACAACAGAGGCATCACACCCTTTGCAGTCATTTTAGGTTTTTCTTTACAGGGCAATCTTGATGCTGACGCCCCCACCTCACTTTCCAGAGGTTTGGCATTGTATTAGAATAGTTTGTTTGCATTCCATCTAGAGGATGAGATTATGTCACATACACGGACACCTCTCTTGGCAGTCGGGACACTCCATATTAAATTATTTACTTTAATAACCAACTGTTATGCTTAATTTGAACTCTAACAGCAATGTAACATAATTCATATGCAACATAAAGATGCAGTGGCATATTTCGACTTCTTTCATTCACATATTGCAACTAGAAATCATTCAACAGTGAGACAAACATGAACACTTCTCTGTAAATGACTGCAAGTCCACCAAACCAGTCAGTAAGGAACGATTCACCTCCCAACCGTAGGAATCAGCTATGGATTCCATCCCAAGCTAGATCTTGACACTACCAAGGCGAAGAAAGCTCCTACAAGATTCTAATCTCACTCAGCCCAACCTATTTTTCTCATGACATAGCCAATCTGATCACTACTGAGCAATCCAGGCCATCAACCACCATGGCAATCTCTTCTTCACAGCACAAGGAAAATCTTCCCTTTCTCTGCTATACAGTACCTCAAGGATCTTTTTCCCTTCCAATGCAAGCATAAAGAGTCCCAAGACTGCAGATTTCCTACTTCAAATGACCTGGGGAAGAACATTTGGCTCAAACAGCCCATGAGTGGCACCAACAGGGTTACAGCCTTACAGGTTTTAATGGTGTTTGCTTTAGTGGTTATGGGCATTCCAGCGATTCTTTTTCCCTCAAAACCATCCCATTTCCTCTCATTTCTTAGCAGCAAGTCCTCAACTCTCTGCAGGCTCTTCCCAGCCATAATTCCTTGGGGTTCTCTCCTTATTTGCAGGCATAACAGCAATGGTTTCACACAAATAATCAAATTCCTCCATGAACAAAGGAAGGAAGAACATTCAAACGGGAGGATGGAGAATGCTCATGGGAGAGGAATGCTCCCCATTCAAATGAAGGACAGTCAGAATAATCCATGAATGAAGATGAATAATGGTTTCAACCCCAACCCCCCGAGAGATTGCATAAGACAAGTGTGCCCTTCCCAAGAAGCATGGGGAAACATCCAGAGGGCCACCAAAGACAAAGATTGATGGGAAGTGTGTGTAACAAAGTATGGGAAGTGTTTGTAACAAAGCATGGGCAAGAATTGTACTTCAAAGGACAAGTGTCAAGACATATAACCCATACTCCCCTTTCCTCTTCTCCTCCTGTGGTATTATGGTCTCCTTGTTGCTTGTTGGAGTATATTACATTTTTATGTATTTCCTTTAATCATGCTTTTACATACATACGCACACCATAGAAAACATAACAACCACACCGTAAACCTAGCATGTCGTTGGGACGCATATGCATTCACTAGTCAAGCCTTCTGCATGAGATCCATAGTAGGAATATTTACAATATATTTATAATATTTTCACACAGGGTTATTAACTCAGCCCACACATGGCTTGACTCTTGTCACGTAACCCCTGTGAAATTTACTAATTTCAGTTCTGGTTACTAATCTCGAATAATTAATTTGCTAATTATTAAGTTTTAACTAATAACACATTGAATTCTCAATAATCATACACAAAGAAAACCGAACACAAGAAGTACCCTGGAAACCCCAATGGGGAAAACCAGCAAACAGTTTGTCTTTATTGCAGATTTGTTAAACATCATTTACAACACCAAGCTTCCAGATATGACACACCAGATCTTAGTCAACTCCTGACTCTCCCTTGCTGCAACTATGCCCAAACCCTCAGCTTGAGTGAATCCCTCACTCCCAAGCCTTTGAGAGACTCCCTCTCTCAGATCTGATCACTCACTATCAATAATATTACACACACTGACAATGACCGCCACAAGAGATATGACTCACTCCTGTCCACAGGAGATATGACTCACTCATGTCATTGTTGTATCTATACAACTCTCCATAAAAAAAATTATAATATTCACTTCATGCAAATACCATGTTCTTGAACATGGGACACCAAATACAATTGACCCTTTTACCTAAAGTATTATAAAAGACATTTTTATAAAGTCTATCTAGAAAGTTACTCTTTTGAATGACTTCTACATGCTAGACACCCTATGTAGAAGTACCTTTCAAATAATCATGATTTAACATAATATAATTCAGGGGTTGAAACCGGGGTATTACAAAGCAGTGCAGTTTTTAAAGTATCAAAGATTTCTTTAGATTCTTCCTGGGGGTTGAGCCTAGAGCTAAGGACACTCTAATTAGGAAATCTGCCGAAGCTAGTTAGCCTGGGTCAATCTATCTTAAGGACATTCTTTTGTCCGTGACCCGGTTAGTATAAGAAGCATTTTTTCAAAAAATATTGTCCGTGGCCCGGTTAGTATAAGAAGCATTTTTTCAAAAAATAAAAAAAATATTGTCCGTGGCCCGGTTAGTATAAGAAGCATTTTTTCAAAAAATAAAATAAAAATATGGACACCTCATTAGGAAAGATGCCAATAAATGTGAACTCCTTTAGATTCTTACTGGGGGTTGAGCTTAGAGCTAAGGACACTCTAATTAGGAAATCTGCCGAAGCTAGTTAGCCTGGGGTCAATCTATCTTAAGGACATTCTTTTGTCCGTGACCCGGTTAGTATAAGAAGCATTTAAAAAAAAATAAAATAAAAATATGGACACCTCATTAGGAAAGATGCCAATAAATGTGAACTCCAGGATCAATCTATTAGGAAAGATGCCAAGAGGAATCAATCTATGTTGAGGTCATATTTCTCTGTCCTTTAAATCTTTGTGAGCCTGTTATTGAAGAAGCACTCTTTAGCAAAATGGCGTGGGGTAATACAATAGAACTTTTCAAGTTAACAGAAAAGGTAAGTGAAATATTAACTAAAAACAGCAAAAAACCTTGATTACAAATCATTTTTTAACATAACAAACTAATCCGAAACAAATAAAATGGGAGCTTAACATAACAGACTTTGCGATCCGACATAATCAGATACAGATCATATTTTAACATAGCAAACTAATCCAAAACACATAAAATGGGAGTTTCGTTAACATAACCAGCTTTTGCGATCCAACCCATTTCTCTAAACTACTCAAAACTGTGCCCAAAAATCAAAAGCAGTAGCAGAAAGTTCAGACTTACCAGAATTTAATTGAGGGCTTTGTTTTTCAACCGGCGCCATGATGAGAGCAGATTTTCCAATTTGTTAAATCCCAGGTATAGTCAATATTCAAATAGAGAGGGTCCAACAACAAAGGATAATAGCCAAAGATGAATCTGAAAATATGGAAAATATTACGTCTTGAATTTGCGAACCCTATCAAGTGAATATAAAGGCTCATGCGGATACCAGTTATTAGATCCAAAACAAATTTGTGGGAAATCGGCAAATAGTTTAAAAAATCAGATGGGATTGCAGATCGAAAATATCCAGCCAGAACTCGACCAGATATCAGAATCAGACTGAATCCCAAAAGGGTTAAAAATAAAAGTACCCCAACAATTCAAGAGCTTCGATCACCGGGACGCCCAATACACCCAGAAATAGACCCAGCAATACAAAAATTGAACTAATTGAAACACCCAGATTATAAATGCAAAATGCAAGTCAGGACTCGGGAGCTGTGGAAGAGAGAGGCAGGGCGGACAAGAATATATGAATGGATCGATCTGGCAAGTCACCATACACCACGAATAAAAATCTATGCCCGCTTCAATTCCTCTCGCG
The DNA here is from genome assembly GCA_027924585.1 of Larix kaempferi. NCBI lineage: Eukaryota > Viridiplantae > Streptophyta > Pinopsida > Pinales > Pinaceae > Larix > Larix kaempferi. The sequence continues at coordinate 331,001 of BSBM01001770.1, forward strand.
CACAACGCACATGAATCCTGTGAATTTTGCTTGGAATAATGGCGAATTGGTGGACCCTTTATAGCTCCTGCCGAGTTCTCCGAAATACAAGACGCACACCCCCATACAAAGCGTGAAGAGACAAATTGGGGGACCATTGCCCAAATTCTAGTCATACTTATATTTCCACCCACTCATCCAACAACCAAGGCCCACCTGCCTCGGACTTTGTGCTGTCTGCACTGAAGGACAAAGCCCTTTTTGGGCACAGCCTTTCACTATTTTGTAGATTGTACATATTACATCCATAATTATGACAGATTATCAAAATTGTTGGTTGTACTTGTCATATTGGATGATATTGTGAGAAAATTAGTAAAATATTTGAAGATTAATTTTGATAAGTGATGAGATTATACTATTTTTGTTCCTTAAAATCAAATCGTTTCACTTTTCTGGTGATTTGTTCCTTAGATTCGGTTATAAAAATGGGTAGAATTGTAGTTTCATTTTATTTACTGCAGAATTATGCCATGGAATTGTGCTCCTAGGAGTTTGGGTCATTTTGAGACTACCCAAATCGTTGAAATTCCATAAAAATAACGAAAAGGAGTAGAACTGTGACTGGCCGAAAATTTCATCAGGGGGCAATTTGATTTGAGTGCCATTTTTGTCAACCTGAAAAATGTGTTGAGCTTTGATATTCATTGCCTTTCACTATTTTGTAGATTGTATTACATCCATAATTATGAAGATTATCAAAATTGTTGGGTGTACTGGTCATATTGGATGATATTGTGAGAATATTAATAATATATTTGAAGATTAATTTTGATAAGTGATGAGATTATATTCTTTTTTGTCAACCTGAAAATTTTGTTGAGCTTTGATATTCATTAGGAATAAGGGATAGTTAAAAAAAAAGAATCTTGGTGGTCCTGCTTTTTTCTCACAAACTTAAGTGATGATATTATACTACTTATCATTCAATAAATACATTTTTTTTAAATATGATTTGAATTGTAGGATTGGTAGATATAAGGTGTCAAGATTGCACTTTCAAGATAGATTAGAGGTTAGGCGTTGAATTATTTTGTCTTTTTACAATAAAAAAATGGATTATAAATTTTTCTCGTCAAATTTTTTTAAATAAATTTAAATTTTGTATTATTTAAATCATATTTTTGAATATATAAATTGATACCTTGAAACACCTAGATTATGTAAATTTAGACAATATTCTTTGAAATTTTAGAAATTTCTTAAAAAAAATTATTAATAATTAAAAAAAAATCAAAATCATCTTTAAACAATTTCATGAGTCAAACCAAACCTACCAACTCCTAATTTCAAAGATATTTTTAAAGATGTGTCAATTTCACTGTTAAAGATTTGCCTTTCAAATATATTTATAAAAAAATAATTAATAGATATGGCCATTCTTTTGATATATCTGCATAATCAAAGTATTTGTATTTATATGAAAAGTTGACTCGAATGCTAAAGTTATTACATGATAAAGTCACTTTCAACAAACAAACATTTTAATCGATTCATCATATGCGAGTTGTATATTAAGTGACAAATTCATGTTTGTAGAATAAATAAATTATTCGTAGATAAGTAATGAAAGCATTTATTTTTTAATAGAGTTTGATAAGTGAGATGGGTGATGCTGCTTATCATAGTTCGATTTTAAAAAGAAATTAAAAAATCAAAGTCATTACAATTACGTTGATTAATTATATGGGGTGTGATATTTAAGTTTTTTATTATGTCACAAATAGATGATATATAGAGAGAGAATTAAAATCTATAGTTTTAATTTTTTTTAGAAGGCATGAATTAAAATCCATTTTTTCATAGGGTAATGAGGTTGCATTACGTAATTAATTTAAAGAAAAAATTTAAAAACAATATTTAAATTATAAATATTATGTAAAGAAGAATATTTTGCAAACAATATTTAAATTATAAATGTCATGTAGAGAAGAATATTTTGTTAACATTTTTTAAAATTAGTTTGGTTTATTATATATGTCATAATTAAAGTGTAATTATATTGATATATTTTATAGATGATGATAATGAGGAAGATTAAAGTTTATTGAGATCTTTTTGGTTTATTGAATCTTAATAACTTAAAAAGAGATAACTTAGATTGTTGTAAAATTTATAAAATTGTTTGTAAAAATTAAATTAATTATTTTAATTTATGATGTTGTTTTATGAATAAATAATTTGAAATGTTTAAAGGGATTAGATCTATTGATGAAGAGCGGATCTTAATAGCACATAAACAAAATAATGTGGATTGTAAAATTTATAAAATTGTTTGTAATATTTATAAAATTAAATTAATTATTTTAATTTATTATGTTGTTTTTATGAATAAATAATTTGAAATGCCTAAAAGAGTTGGATCCATTGGTGAAGAACGAGGAGTTTTTCACCACTAGACAAGATTCAATTCCAATAAAAGTTGATTTTAAAACCATGAATCACTTTAACAAAATATATTCATACAAACAAAAAAGAAAATAAAAAATTTATTATTTTTAATTGTTATAGATTTAAATGTCTTATCTTAACTTTCAAACCATAAATTAATCTTTTTCTTCCATATTAAACCATAAAATTTAACTTTATAAAAATCCTATAATTAAACTAAAACAAGAAAAAGTAACTACGAAGAATAAAATTAAAACCTCCCATATTTAAAATTTGAACTTTCTAAAACTCCACTACAACTCATATTCAACCATTAACAAAATATATTTTGAACTTTCTAAAACTCCACTACAACTCATATTCAACCATTAACAAAATATAATATTTAAAATAAGTCATTATAGCTTTAAAAGTATATATTTCTACTTTTGAAAATTATATTTACTTATATTATAATCAATAAATCACATCAGAGCTATCTAATCTTTTAAGTTTACAAAATATATATATATATACATACAAAAACAAAAAAGTAACTATGAAAAATAAGAATAAAGGGTCCCATATTTAAAATTTAAACTTTCTAAAACTCCACTGTAACTCATATTCAACCATTAACAAAATATAATATTTAAAATAAGCCATTATAGCTTTAAAATTATATATTTCTACTTTTGAAAATCGGATTTACTTATATTATAAGCTACGTACAATGAATAAATCACATCAAAGCTATCTAATCTTTTTAGTTTACAAAATCATTATATCAAAAAGATAAATTAACATGTATATCATAAATTTTCAAAATAAATTTATTAAAAATTTTCATATAATAATAATAATAATTTTTTAATCATACTTTTTAATAATATTAAATTTTAATAAGTCCATTGGTTGTAGCCTGGGTGGTTGGGAGGAATGTTTGTTATCCTCCCCACCCAGGTTCAATCCTTGTAAGTGACATATTGCTCTTGTTGAGCCCATATTGTAATGATTGTAATTCGTGCCACCTTGATTCTCTAGAATAGCAGGTGGTGACCATTTCCCCAGGTGGACTAGCCCTCTAACAAACGGCGAACCACCCTTTAAAAAAATATTAAATTTTAATAATGATAATAATTACTTTCTATTAAATTTAGTTTTAATTATCAAACTTTAAAATAAAAAAATAAATAAAATTAGCTATAGATAATGTGATAAAAAGCTTGAATGTTTTTGGTGATTCTCTTATAATTATTAATTGGATGATTTCCTTTGATGTAGTAAAATTTAAGCACATATTTAAAGAACTTAATCTGGTTTCTTTCTACAGAAGGTCTAGTTATGATTAAAGGTGAAATGTAAATATATTCATGTAAATTTTGTAAGAGGACTAAGGGACTAGTTCTTAAAACATTATTTTTAGTTTTGTTAAAGATTGGGTTTTAAGACAAATTTATGAATCTCTTGAAAATTGCTTGGGTTAGCTAAAGCTAGCTTAAGTGACGAAGAAGTTGATATACTAATATGCTTTAATGCATCTAAAGAAATATAATGTTTTCTAGTAGTAGAATGTTATGAGCCTTTTTCTCGAAAAAAATAATAATAATATTAACTTTACATAAAAATAATAATCATTTTAATTATCAAACTTTTAAAAATTAATTAAATTAATATCATTATATTTTTATTAGTAATATAATCACTTTTACTTTCTAATAAAACTAATTTTAATTTTTTTTTTTTTAAACAGTAATTAATTTAATATTATTAACTACTTTAATATTGTTAAATATATATAATCCAATACATATGTACAATGGAACTGTAAATCCAAAAGGTTGCATCGTTAAATCTTTTTATTGCACCCAGTGAAACAAGGTGCTTTACAGCCCAGTATGGGGGAGATGTTGTAACCTGATATAACGTTTGTAACAAAATAATTTAAAAAATTCATGTCCGCTCATAAAATAAAAAATTATGGAAAGTACTTAAAAAAATGTTCGTTTATAAAATAAAAACTTAAAACTTAAACCTGGATCTATCAATCAAGAGAGATCAAATTTCTTGAGTTTAAATTTTTTTAAAAAGACATACACCTCAAGAAATTGGATCTCTCTCACTGCTTGATAGATACTGGTTTAAGATGGATCTATGCTGGTTGACCACAGAGTCTCAAAAAACTTCCATCAATAACTTTATTTTAAGTATATACAATAAAGCTAATGTCATGTTAATTACAAATTATATTTGTATCATCTTAACAACACATATACTAAAACCCCAAAATTTTCGTTAATCCAAGGAACACCATGTTAATTATTTCACACATATAAGTTAATTATAATTATGTGTGAGAAGAATATGATATATGTGTTATTGTATATGTTGTATATACATAATTTATGTAGTCTCTCATACATAGATGTATGTGCACTAAACAAGGTAACACTACAAAACCCCTTTCCTATTCCATTTATTAAAGATATTTTTTATATTTTTTCGAAGAAATAAGGATACTAAAGAAAATTGATGGATGCCTCCCCAAGTTTGTCAATTGAGACTATACATAGATGTATGTGCACTAAACAAGGTAACACTACAAAACCCCTTTCCTATTCCATTTATTAAAGATATTTTTTATATTTTTTTGAAGAAATAAGGATACTAAAGAAAATTGATGGATGCCTCCCGAAGTTTGTGGATGACATTCTTAGTAAATCATTGATGTAAACTATCGAGGGGCATTAGCTCAAATGGTGAGGATGTAAATTTCACTCGATCCCCACCTAGGTTCAAATCCCTAATTAGACATTGGCATGTTCTAATAAGGCTAGAAGTGTAGGTGCCCCTTTGAGTGGGACACCCATCTTAGGTGTGTCTTCAAACATCTTGGCCCTTGGTAAGTTACAAGTTATATCTCTTGCATAATGTTGGGTATAGTCTTCGGCTATAGTGGCAATCAACCAGATTTGAACCTAGGCCTCACACAATTAATCCCCGACAGTTATTGATTCCCATGGTAAAAACAAAAACATCAACGTAAACTAGTTTGACTAACCTAGGGGGATTCAATCCAAACACCTACAGGTAAGGAACTAGCCAAATCCATAACAACATTGACAACAACTCATTGAGTTAAATACTTGGACTTAAGATGTTTTCATACAAATATTATTCATTCACAAGTAACTTCAAAATCTATCATTACACCTACAAGCCAAAGCGAATGAGGAATAGGTGGAGCGTTGGTTTGAGAGAGAGAGAATTGTGGGACTATGTAGTGGTGAAGGTAGAGTACTCTTTTGTTTCAGAGGCATAGAAAAATTCAAAGGCAATTAAACATGCAAATAGCTAAAATGACACTTGAACCCTAGCATTGACAAATCTAGGGTTTCCTTTCATTGTGTAGTGTTGGACCCCGACGGATCAAGACCTAAAATGGATAGATATGGTGGTGAGCATATTTGACATCCTAATCATGGTTGTATAAGAGACAAATATCAAAATATATGGATATAAGCATAGAGTTATTTGAGCATGGAATCTGGTGCAACAATCTGAGAGCGATTTGAGTGACGGATGGATCTAGTGTGGTACGGATATAAGGGGAATTTCATGTTGGGTTACTAGTAAGTTACTTATAAGACTGGAGCTATGGTTGGGGTTTTTGGGGGTGGAGTTGTGGTGGTTTTAATGGCTAGTGGGGAGATATGCGACCTAGAGGGGGAGTGTGAGGTGGTTGTAGCTTCTAGAAAGGGAAAGAAGTGTTGTATCTAGGCTCGAGGGAGCAATATTATTGTTATCTTCCTCATTACTAGATTCAGAAGGGCGCAACATTGATAAAAGATTGTGCCCTTGACAATTATTTATGTGGAAAGAATCCTTCTCTCCCCAAACTACATCAATGACTTTAGGAAGCTTGGGGTAGTCTTTTGTTTGGGAATGTTCAGATTTCTCTTCTAAAGAGGGGTTTTTTCTCCTTTATATTTGTTGGTCCAGAGGACCACCTTCTTCTTTTTTCAGTGGATCCATGATGTTACAAGAAGGTGGGCTTGGTTCTTTTGCTTTGGATAGATAATTTTGAGTCCTCCTATGCTTTCTGAGATCTCTAGCTTTTGCGGGTTCACTTGATGTGTTTACCTCCACATCTTTGTTGCTTAAAGCTTTTGAAGTCCATTGGTAATATTTGGTGGGTGAGTTTCAAAGGGCATCTATAGAAATCCTAAATATGGAAGGGGTTCCTCAAATTCTTGTTCTTATGCAAACAAATGGTGGTATTCCCAACAAGATCTCTCTAGTATGGGGACAAATGGTGGCTCTAAGAGCTTGACCATGAGAAAATTATATTCGGGTGACGATTTTGTCATCTTGTTGGGCATATTCTTAGAGATTGTCCTTGAGGGTTTATGCCTACAAAAAGTGGCAGTCAACTGCATCTCTGGATTGTATTGAGGTGGTGATGTCTTCTCCTGGTCAAGTTTGTGTGCACCCTAAGGAGGTAAATAGGGTGACTGAGGTGGGTTAAGCTCCTATCTCTAAAGGCGTGGTGGATATCATTATTATGGGGTTGCATGTTCCTCTCATTAAGGGCCTCGGAGATCTTCCGCAGAGTATTTCTATTGTGCATCCATTACCTCAGTCTATTGAGTCTTCCAAGGGATTGGACAGAGCCACACAACAGGTTAAGAAAGGCATGGTTCCTATTGTGACGCCATTGGGTGTGTTGGGGACAATGTGTTCCCCTCCTATCAATTGCGTTTCTGCGACCGATGGCCAATGTTCTAGCTCAAGACTCTTGGTGATGGATCCCTCTCTTAACCTCTCAACTCGTTCTTTAGCTAGCGGTGATTGAAATCTATCATTTGATTCTTTTGAGGGGGGTCGATCGACTCGTTGGGGTTGATGGCTAAGGATACTTTCACTTCTTTTGAGGATTTTTATCCCTCTCATCTGGTTCATGTGTTTTCTGTTGGGGGTGGAGGTGTTAGGGAGGTACATGATTTGGATGTAGTGTTTCTCCTGCTTGGGATAATCTCAATTTCTCTTCTTTTGGAGATGTGGTTTCTGGTGCACTTTAGTCGGGGCTATAACTGCTTGGCAAGACTTGTGCATCTCTTGTTTTTAAGAGTGGCTTTTCTATTTCAGATCAGGATTATATTTCTTCGTCTTGAAGTTTTCCATCACTCATGGAATTCTTTAGGTAAGTGAAACAAGTATAAGGCTTTAAATATGTCCTCTCCAAGTTCTTGGACTCGAGGCTAGATTGAGGAATTTAAAGAACTGATATTGGTTATCACTTGACCTCCAACATTGAATGGAGGGTTGGTTCATGGCATGTAGGCCAATCTTGACTTTATCTTTCTTTTATCCAATCTAAAAGGGTTGAATGATATAAAGAGGCCTATGGCCATTTTGTTGGACTTAAGTGTATGAAATTTCAATTGCTACTAGTTATGTCTCAAGTGGGGAAGGAGGTATCCTGTGGGTTTGAAAACGACAAAAATAATTGTTTCTCAATCTGTAATACCCCCATTTTGACCCTTGGGATATATTGGTTTTTAACGTAAATATTGTATACATGCGATGTATGTTTCCCTAGCGTGGAGCTCAAGGCCAATGCCTCGCTAGTGTATGCTTGGATTTTATTAAAAAGGCAAGTATTTGATATTATGGTATCCATGTGCTATTAAGCCCTTGAACATTGTAAAATGATGTAAATATTAATATTGCAATAATAATACCAAAAAAACTAGCTATGGAAGCAACTAATAAGAGGGGGCCATGTGTATCCACTAGGGAGTGGTGAGGGGGATTGTGGGGTTGAACCATATGTTTCCAAATGTCATCTTGAGAACCCATTTGACTTTCCTTGCTGACATTTATTTTTGTTGTAAGGAAGTAGTTGAAGAAATCAGTCCATGGCTTCAATAGAATATGGGCAGCCCAGAAATTCGTATGATAGGTATGGGCTCTGTTTTCTTGACCCACAAGTCACTCTACCTCATGGGAATTTGTTCTTCCTCATTCCCATTCCATGGTGGATCATCTAAGCATCGATTTTCATCCATTACACAGCCCCAACACTGAGAAAAACCAGAAATCGCAACTCTGAATTAAACCACGTTTTGAAGTGCCAAAAATGCCCAGAAATTTGTGTGGACGGTGAAATCCAATGGGGGATCCATAGACCTGAACCTTGGGGAGAATTTGAGAGTGTTAGATACCCCGAAATCCATAGGAAAACCCTGATTTTATAGCCCGAAAATCCAATTACGGGACATAGTTATTTGGTGACAGAATTGAGAAAATACAAGTGTGAACAACAGAAAAGAGGAGAGAACAGAGGTTGGAACTGCTTGATAAACTCAATGAAGGCTGGAATCTCAAGGATTTAGAAGCTTGGACCTTTCTATGCCCACCCTGAATAGCACTGGAGGGAAGGGGCACCTAAGGGACTGTGCAGCAGAGAAGGGGACCTTTCCTTGTGTTGGGTGTGGTAGGTATTGTGGGTGCCAAGGCTGTTTGGATTTAGTTGAGATGCTTGTAGCTTTGTGGTTGAGCTCACTAGATTAGCATCCTCATCCTTTGTCTCTTGCATGCTTGATAAACCCAACTATGTGTTGGCTTAGCATAACTATTTGTGTGAAACCATGGCTGTGAATGAGCCTGCCTAGTTCCTCATTAGTGGATACACATCCCAGCTCGGGGGTGGTCTCTCAGCTGAAAGAATATAGGTTGGACAAGGACCTATGGTTGGGTGGAACGTTGCTCTCACATAGCCAGTTGTTTGGACAACTTCATCTTAAAGATAAGTGTTCCCTGTGGTTAAATTATGATCATTCTCTGTTCTGTTCTAAATGTTTAATTATTCATGTTAATTGAATGAAATGATTATCTTAATTAGTTGGAATGAAGCCTGTGCATAATATGAGAAGAGGATTGATTCTCTGCATGTTGTTTCATCATTCTGCTTGGGATAAATATGTTGATGCATTCCATTTTGTGTGTGTGTTAATATGTTTTAATTCCGCTATATAATTTAATTATGCATTTTATTAAATCGTGAATTTAGTCAAATGGCTTGGGGAAGAATTAGACATCCCTTGTTGCGATCATGTTCCCTCTACGGGTCAGAACGACAAGAAGGAACGTGACACAATCTCAAGGAAGCTTCCATCTCCCCATTAGATGTTTTTTTTGCTATAAACACTATTGTGTACCCTATTTTAATTAAATATACAAAAACATAACCTTTTTTTCTTAAAAAACTTCAAAATCTATCATCAAATCAAAATTGTTAAAAATGGCAAACCAAAAACAACTTTAATTGAAAAATAACTTATTTCTACCCATATCGATATCATTTGGTCTCACAAATGCACAAGACGATATGCATTATGTCCACAAAAATGATAAGGTTCGAATAAGAGCCAAGAAGTTGAATAATTGATCATAAATAACTTATTTCTACCCATATCAATATCATTTGGTCTCACAAATGCACAAGACGATATGCATTATGTCCACTAAAAATGATAAGGCTCGAATAAGAGCCAACAAGTTGAATAATTTATCATAGTTTCACACATGACAAGGTGAATAATTTATCATAGTTGCACCCATGACAAGGGCATGATGAACTATTTATCACATGACTTTAACACCATCAAAAAATTGCTACATTTGGTAGTTGGCATAATTATTGAGACTCAATGAGGTATTACTATTTATTAGAAGTTGGATTTATTAGTCCTTTCCCACATGACAAGGGCATGATGAGCTATTTATCACATAACTTTAATAATGTCTATACTTGCTACATTTGGTACTTGTATTATTATTTATTACAACTTGGATTTATTAGTCTCTGCTCCATATGTAATATAACTTTCAACTTATCATCAAATTTCATTTAATTGTTTGAAAAAAAATCTTATTACATTTACGAATTCATGGATATAAGAGATAATATTCAAATCCTTTTTACAATGAAAGAAGTTTTCTCATTAGAAGACATAGATTTCGGGGTTAAGCGCTTAGCAAATAGAAAAGCCAAAGACATGGAAGGCTACCAAGGAAAAAAATTAAAAATTGGGGTGCATGTCCTCATCCCGCACATCCACAAACCCTTTAATCTAGCGGTCAAGCAAGGGTTCCCAACACCTTGGACTTAGAGCCTCATTATTCCTATTTTCAAAAGTGGCGATAAAAATAACCCCTCTAATTATCGGACCATTATGATTAGCCCTCTCCTAGCCAAGTTATACGGTATTATCTTAGAAAAGAAGATCAACGAATGGCTATAAATGGAAGGTAAGTGGGCTAAAGGCCAAACATGTTTTAGCAGAAATCATTCAACCACAGACCACCTCGTTACACTTAGGATCATTGCATAGGAATGTCATAATAATAAGTCCGACCTTTTTTGTTGCTTTGTGGACTTTATGAAAGCTTTTGATACAGTGCTTAGAAATAACCCGTGGAATAGGCAAGAGGAGCTTAATGTTCCTTTTAAGTTGAGAGTTGTCGTGATAAGGTTATACGAAAAGGTCATTGCCAAATTTAAGAATAATGAGGGCTAGTCAATGGATATAAACTGTAATATTGGATTTAAGCAAGGTTGCCCCCTCTCCCCTACCCTTTTTGGCATTTACATCGATAAACTAGAAAGATTTTTAGAAGAAGCAGGTTGTGCCGACACAGTCTTAGCTATGATAGTTATCATCCTCCTTTATGCTGATGATATTGTTCTTATGGCAAGTGTCCCTTTGATCTCGATAAACATTTAAGAATTCTCAAAGATTTCTGCTCTAACATGGGTATGATTGTTAACACTGACAAGACAAAAGTTATGATTATAAAATCTAAGAAAGACACCTGCGCAAATTTTATTTATGATAATAGTAAATTGGAGGAAGTGACTTCTTACAAATATCTTGGAATTGATATTCATCACAAACTCAATTGGAACCATAGCATTGAGAAAAGGATTAATGGAGGATCGAAAGCTTATTCTAGTCTTGAAAATAATTGTAAATCATCCAACCTGGTCATGTGGGATAAAAAAAGTTCATCTTTGAAACTCTTGTCATCCCTGTTATCTTATACGGTTGTGAAGTATGGGGGTGCAATATTTCTAGATAATCTTGGAGAAATATTGAGCAAATCCAGAAGCGGTTTATAACTTATAACCTCAAAATTAAAAGTAATATGCCTTATCCTATTCTCCTCATAGAAGTGGGTCTTTCCCCCATCCAGAGCATGGCTATGATTAGGTACTTGATATACAAGCACAAGATAAATAACATGGGAAACAAGAGACTTCCTAAAATTGCTTTAAATTCAAGTCAAAACCAACTACGCCTCAAGCGGATTTGGTGTAAAGATACGATGGCTTGGTTAGACCATTGGAGTATTGATGAAAATGACACTTTACAGAATATCGATAATGTCAAAAATATTATTACCTTTAATTTTAAAGAGAAAATGTGGTGCGAGGAAAATTTAGCGGTTAAGAGAAAAATAAGGTACTATAAGAAGGTCATTAACCCTAATTTGCAAGATCAAAGATATCTCTCGATAGTAACTAGTTCAAAGAAGAAGATTAATATAGCCAATATTAGAACGAACTCTCATGAGCTTCATAGCGAAACAGGGCGTTGGTATATTCCCAAAACTCCGTGGACGGAAAGGGTTTTCTATCTTTGTTAGTCTATGAGCGTTGAGGATGACAATCACTTTCTCTTAGAGTGCCCTGCTTACACCCACAATAAATATGCGTTTCATATTATTTGCTACAATACAAACCTTGCTAACCTCCTGACTTTCCAAAACTATAGTAAGCTTGGAAAGCTTCTTACAAAGCTTTTTGAGGATAGGAAAAAAAGTTTAAAGCAAACCAAGTAATAACCTTCTTAAGGTCCAACAGACCAAAGTTGACCTCAGTGGACATTAATCATCTCATCATCATCAACAAATTGTTATACTTTGCAAGGAAATTATTAAATTACAAAAATAATAAATTGAAAAAAATATAAGTTTGTTAAATAACTACTGAGAAGTTGTTATTCATTCAATACATTTGTTGAAATGCTATATCAAAGTTATGAAGGTAAATGCTATTAGAAAGGCAAAGGAAACACTGTCATATTCGTTTGCTTGCCTAATTTATAAGGTTTGACTCCAAAACTTTTTGGTTTCCTTACAAATTAGTATTCTTGTGATAGGTTTAATGTCATCAAATTATCTAGAATTTCTCTAAGTATGAAATAAATTTTTAACTGGCAGTAGTCTCCTATAAATATATATATATATATATTTTCTAATAATTAAAAAATATAATAGAAATTCCAATCTAATAATTATAAAGATGGAATTGGCATCAACTGCATGTGAAAATCAATGAAGAGCTCTATATGAATGTATGACTGGATTGTGAAGTAGTTTTGGACTATAACATATTTGATTTGGGATGACATCTTGATACTATTGATCACTTGACATACAAGCGATTATTGATTTAAGATCTAGCCAAATTGTCAACTTCTACAAATCGATCACGATCGGGCTAAAAGCAATTATAATGCATGTGGAATTCGAACCTAATCAATGTATGGGATGAAGTCCATGATATTTAAAATTTGGTTATGTGAAAATCCTTAGTCCATAGTTTGAAAAAGTACAAGTAAATATGAAGTTATGTGTCTCATAACCTAAGGAGTGGGTTTCAAGCCTTTATTTACAATATCTTCTATCTTTCTCTAAGCATGTGTTGGGGTGGTGAAGAAAAATAAGTAAAAGACATTTTTTCGCAGTTGGCTCACATGTAAACATGCTCCATGTGGGGTAATTTGCTTATTGTATGCTCTACCACTTGCATAAAGTAAAAAAAACTGTGGCCTATACTTGATCATAACTACTCGATTCCTACATAGAAGGAAACCCTTAAAAGCACTTACCTCTAGACGTTTTGCAAACAAGATCTGGCATCAACTGTAGTTTCTATGTAAGGTTTAAAGTTTATGCTTTTAGTTAGCAAATTACAAGCTGAGAAAAGCAAAAGGCCTAATGAAATGAATATCTAGTCGACATTAAGCATAATGGAGCTCAAAATAAGTGTGAATGTATAGAATTCTGAGAACAATCATACTCAACCTTTAATCTACGACACATGTAAAAGAGGTTTTAAGTATGACATAACATACTAGTTTAATGAATATAAAATGTAGTACTTAAAATGAAGAGTTATTTCATTCCTTCTCAAAAAAGATAATATAATTTAACCACAATGCAAGAAGATGTAAGTGAAATTTTCAGCTTACAACTCCTCCTCCTCCTCTTTGCAACCCACAAGAGTTATATTCCCATGAAAAATGTGGCCATCTCCAACATGCATGATACATGATCTAACTATATATTATGTGCGATCAATGTAAGTATATTGAATTATTGTTGTGATGAATCATAATAAATTTCTACTACACAATGATTTTGTGTTGTATCTGATTTGTTAATTAAGTTATTGAAAATGTCGAAATAAGCATATGTAATTTTTATGAGTGACGACGAAGGTATTGGGAATAGGTGCCTCCCAAGCTCAAATCTCATCGTGATCTCATCAAGGATAAGGCAAATGTTACCATGTTGTGATTATCAACTAGTTGAGATTTGAATATTATACATCATATAATTACGCCGTAAGGCGTTTCTACAAGTGAGAAACACTCTGCAAATTTTAGTTTTTATGGGTTATTGGCCATTGGATGAATCGTCTGACGAATGGAGTCATTTCGTCCGTAGATTGTTTGGGTAAGCACGTGGAATCCTCCTCCATTTGCGCCACCGCCCTGAAACTCTGCCACGTCTTATCTTTCACGTGACGTTGACGTTGAGTTCAAATTTGAGGTTGAGCTCCCAAATGAGGCGGTGCCATTGAAGTCTCTGCCATCTCCCAAATGAGGTGTCATTGAAGTCTCTGCTAGCTCCCAATTGAGGCGGTTCCATTCAAGTCTTGGCCGCCAGGAAACCCAACGCCAAGCATAGGAAACATCTTAGTCGAGAAGTAGCTGCCAGTATCCGCTTGTTCGCGGATTCGATCCTGAAACACGAGAGGGCGAAGATGGAGATGTTTAAATATTTTGGGAAAAGATGGAGATGTTTAAAGATTCCGAGCGGAGAAGGTATAAAGATTCCTAAAACTAGCAATGCTCAACAATAGCAGTAATGTTCTTCTCTCATGGTTCAACCCTCTCATTTTGTTTTGACTGCCATTTCGGTCCCTACAGTTCAATCCTTACCCCATGCTCTCCAGTTCATGCCTTCGCCATTTTTTCATCCCAAGCCCGACTGAACGATAAGATTTTATATATTTTATTAATAGGTTTTTTAGTTGAGTTTCAGCGATTAGGATTTTACCAGTTTGATGGTATAAACTTTGAAATCATCCACCGACTGTATCGATTCATAGATTTTTCTTACCAATTATTTTCAGGCCTAGTTTTTCAGCCCAAGCCCGACTGAACAGGAAGATTTTATATATTTTATTAATAGGTTTTTTAGTTGAGTTTCAGCCATCAGGATTTTACCATTTTGATGGTATAAAACTTTGAAATCATCCACCAACTATATCGATTCATAGAATTTATTTACCAATTATTTTCAGGCCTTTGATATGAAAACAATAATTGGAAACTTGCTTGCACGCACATGGTGTGTATGGCAGAGGATCGGTTGTGTTATTGTCCTCTGTTTTCTAAAGTTTAAATCCATCTGTATTGCTAGTCTGGATTGATTAATTTCTATTTGAATTAAATTGGATTATTGTTTCTGATTTCCCCCCATCTTTTCTTCTACTGATGCGAGAGGAATGGCTTCAACTAGCTCTAGGTCGAGCTCCAATTCCTGGGGTTTTGGTTGCTACCTTTGCTTGACCAAAAATATATATAGGGCTGAATTATCCCCTAACATCATGCTTCGGGCAGGGGTTCTTGTTCTCTCAACTCCCCACTGCTCGCCCTAGTTTTCAATTGATTTAGATAGTGATATTTAAAAGAAAACAAAATTATATACTGAACATTTGGTAATTTGGTAATTATCAAGGTTAGAGATTTTGAAGATTTGTACAGTATTAACATACAATGGGATGCAAGACCTCTGTATGGGCAGGTAAATCAAATATTCACTCACCTTCTCCATAGTAAAGCTCCTTTCTATGGCCATAATATTAAGAATCGAATAGAGAAGGGTAGTCAAGCTTCTTCCATCATCAACATCTCCACTAGTTAATGACAGCTATCTCTGCCAACCCATCAACAAATCCCTTCCAACGTTGTAAAGAAAATCGTATCTATGCTCTCTGAACGACTGACATAGCTGACCAATCTACACCAGCATTTGTGCAGTCTAGGCGAGGTTACTGTGTTGTTTTACAAGCGGTTGAAATCAATGGAAGAGAGCCTTCATAAAATTATGATGGAGGGGGATTCCAACGAAAATTATGATAGAGGGGGATTCCAACGAGGTTGAGGATTACCGGCAGATGCACTTAGCAAATAGAAACAGTTTCTCGAATAGTACTGAAAATGAATGGATTTATTAGGATTTGAGACCTATTCACAATTCCCTGTTCACCCAGATGTATACACGACGCCCACATGCATGCAAGCCTCAATTCCCGTTTTAATGTTTTAATGGGTGGAAAAAATAACTTTCTTTATGTTGTGTTACATGGATAGTTTTTTAATGTTTTACTGGCTTGTAGGGTTAGGTGAAACTATCTATCGCCTTAAGAGAGATGGAGTGGATTGTGAGGAAAAGGAAAAGCTACACCTCACAATTAAGCAGCAGCAATAAGGTATTTTCCTCACTCCCCACGAGCAACATCTTAGCGGCTACATTGATTGATGTAGGGCATTGTCCCACTTCAAGAATCACAATCTTGATATTTGCTCTAATCTTTATTAGCGCTCTGATGATTGACACGCAAAAATACGATGGGCCCATGCGCTTATTTTCTACAGGTAAAGCTTCATTGTAGTCATTTTTTTACGACCTACGTGAGCGATCTATCACATTTTGACCAATCTTTCACTCGCCGTCTCATTCTTTATGTATCTGTAAACATTATATCAAGTCAAAGTTTATGAAATGGAACAAAGCACGTGATGGTGCCCCATAAATATTTGGAACAAAATATGGACTATGGTTTAATGGTGATCTAGAAATTCCATTAACAGCGAGATCCGAATTCAAATTTAATGAGAAGATTAAAATAAAAATGGTTTATAAATATATACACTATTTCTTACACCTCCTTTTTTTTAAAGAAATATTTGGAACAAGAAGATAGCTTGGAGTGGCTCTTAGAGTGGGTCTCTGGATTTGTTGTCCACTTTGACACTTTTAGAAAAGGCTGTAAAGTTTATTTTGATTTGTGTATAATGAATATTAAGTAATTAAATTTACTATTGTAATTGGTAATAAAAAACTGTATATAATTGTTTTTAGTTTATTTAGGATTTTATTTTTAAATCATGTTTAATTATAGTTTTGTAATGAAGAATTGTTTTTTTTAACGATTTTGTAAAAAAAATTATTAAAAAATGTGTATTGTAATTGGTAAAAAGAAACTGTATATAATTGTTTTTAGTTTATTTAGGATTTTATTTTTAAATCATGTTTAACTATAGTTTTGTAATGAAGAATTGGTTTCGTTTAAGGATTTTGTAAAAAAAATTCTTAAAAAATGTGTATGAAGTTAGTTTTAATAGGAGAAATTTATTCTCACAATGTGTAGATTTTCATGTTATTGAAAAAGTTAGTTTTAATAGGAGAAATTTATTTATGTAGATTTTCATGTTATAGAAAAATTGAAAATTGTTAAAATATATAGAAAGATTCAATTTTATATAAAAATAAAAAATGGGTTTTTAGATTTATTATTTAATATATAGTATTTTATTTAAAAATTATAATTTTTTTAAATATAATTTATATAATTTTCACCATTAATATATCTAATTTTAAGAATTTTGTAAGATTTACAAAAGGAGTTTAAACAAAACAAACAAAAAAAATTAATAAAAGTTTAACTATATTTTTTAAATTACACGTTATAATATATAAACTTTAATTTTAAAAACAATAAAATTTTAACTATATTTTTGAATTAGACCTTATAATATATAAACTTATTTTAATTTTAAAAACAAGATGTCACACATAGTGATAATGCTATTTTAGTTGAGAGTGGATATCTTGTGTCGGATAATGGGGAGGAATTCCCCCCTTTATCTTCATACTCTAAAAATCCGGAGAGTGGGTCTTTGGCAAAACCGTTACACTCTTTAAATTTTCAAAATGTTACTATCAGAAGGGGAAATAAGAAAAAGACCCGTGACAAAAATGCACATCTTTCCTCTGATTCTTATACCCCTATTTCTCAGAGATTAGATGAGGTAGATAGGTCTGTGGAGCTTAGAGCGGCGACCCCCGGTTTGAATGTTACTTGATGTCCATCCTTTCATTAAACGTTCATGGATTGGTTAAGGTGTCAAGGGTGCAGGCCTTATCCTTTCTTCTTAAAACTACTGTCCCTGCTGTTGTTATTCTACAAGAGACAATGTGTGATAGAACCCTCGCAATTCAGAAACTTTGTAATCTGCTTCCAAACTGGGAGGTAACAACTACGAGTTCTGAAGGCTTATCTGGGGGCCTAGCTGTTGCATGGGACCCAAACATTTTTATTTTCAAAGCTTTTTTCACCCGATGGGGCATACTTTTAAAAGGGGAGTTTTGTGGGAATCATCAATCACTTACCATTCTCAATCGTTACGCTCCCTATAGAGAGAGACAAACTTTCTGGACTTCTCTACGGGGTTCTGGACTTATGAGTTCTCATGACCTGATTATTGCAGGTGATCTAAACTACACCTGTCATGCTTATGAAGTTTGGGGTGATTCAGCTAGATTGGATGATCTAGCAGATTTATTTTTATAGCTTATGGAGGAATTTGATATGGTGGACATTATGCCTCATAGATTGGTACCTACCTGGACAAATGGTAGATTTGGGAAAGACGGTGTGCATAAACGATTGGACCGATTCCTTGTCAAATCGGATTTATTGGGTATCTTCCAGAAGCATAGAACTTGGGTTTTGAATCCAAATTTTCGGACCACTGGCCCATCATACTCCAGCTAGAGGATATGAGATGCATTCCAGCGATGCCCTTCAAATTTAATTCATCCTGGCTTGAAGATGTGTCTTTCTGTAATATGGTAAGAGATTCTTGGATAAATTGTGTTGCTTATGATGCAAATCCAATTCTGAATTTCTGCTACAAATTAAAAGATCTGAAAGAGAAGGTTTCTAAGTGGATTAGGAACAGAAAGAAGGCAGATATTTTGGAGTTAAAATTGTTAGAAAACAAGTTACAGGTTGCTCTCTCGGCCAATGTTAATAGTTCTCTCTCATACAAGGATTTTGAAGAAGCAGATTGAAAAAAAGAAAGAAGAACTTCTATTGCAATCTGAAAAAGAATGGCGGCTTAAAAGCCGTGCCATCTGGCTCACTCTTGGTGACAGAAATACTAAATTTTTTCATTCCAATGCTTCAGCTAGAAGGAACTCAAAATACATTTGGGAAATAATGAATGACAGCGGAACTCTGCAATCTGGTCTTGATACTTTAAAATCAGAAGCTGTTTCTTATTTTGGACAAATTTACAGTGATCCCGGGGATTGTAGCATAACAGAACAAATTAGAATTGCTAATCTCTTTCCTCGCTTCTTTAATGATCAAGAATCTGGTCGATTACTAGAGGAGATCTCTCTGGATGAGATTGAACAAACTCTTAAGAGTTTTGCTAAAGAGAAAAGCCCCGGCCCTGATGGGTGGCCAGTGGAGCTCTACTTGCATTTTTTTGATCTGATGGGGAAAGAGATTATGGATTTGGTGAATTTCTCAAAGAACACTGGTTATATCCCAGGTGGTTTAAATGCCACCTTTGTTACTCTCATTCCCAAAAAAGATAAGCCGGCGTCTTTCGGTGAATATAGACCGATTGCACTCTGTAATTTGTTATATAAACTCATCACAAAAATCATTGTTGATCGTCTTAAGATTGTTCTTTCCCAACATATCTCACCAGAACAATTTGGCTTTTTATCTGGCAGGCAAATTCATGATGCCATTGGTATTTCACAAGAACTTCTGCATAGCATTAAGATATATAAGAAAAAATCCCTATTACTTAAAATGGACTTGGAAAAAGCGTATGATAGGGTCAATTGGTCCTTCCTCAAACTTATCCTCATCAGAATCGGAGTTCCTTCTTTGATTATCAAGTGGATAATGGCCTGGATCTCTTCTATGAATATTTCTGTATTGATTAATGGTAGCCCATCAGACTTTTTCAATTGTTCCAGGGGGATCAGGCAAGGGTGTCCCTTATCACCTCTTCTCTTCATTCTGGTCATGGATGGGTTCAGCAGACTGGTTCATCAAGTGGTTGAGAGAGGGGAAATAAAAGGAATCAAGGTAGCTAAAGATTGTGTTATCTCACACATACTTTTCGCAGATGATGTTTTAGTTGCAGGTGAGGACACTGTTAAGGAATGGCATAATTTCAATGACATCATTCAGTCTTTCAGTTGTGCATCTGGTATGAAAGTAAGCTCTGCAAAGTCTAGCTTCTATCATCTTTCTACAAATGATGATCATCTTCATGATATTTTATCTTTGCTGCCATTCAAATGCTGTGATATGAATCAAGGCTTTAAATATTTGGGTTATTACCTAAAACCAAATAATTATCAAACAAGGGACTGGCATTGGCTGTTGAAAAAAATTGAATCTCGTATCGCCCATTGGTCCTTCAGATTTTTGTCCATTGGGGGCAAACTCATTTTATTAAAGTCCGTGCTATCCAGCATACCAGTTTACTGGTTCTCTTTACTGGAGGTTCCTTTGTCTATTATCAAGATTATTAAGAAATACTTTTACAACTTTCTTTGGTTCGGGTTGGCTGTTAGTGAAAAGGTTTCAATGGTTGCTGCAGACTCTATAGCAAGACCTTACAAATTTGGGGGCTGGGGTATCAAGGATCTGGGGACTTTCAACATTGCCCTAAGATTAAAAATCCTATGGAGATGTCTTTTTGGAACTACACTCTGGTCTCGTCTTATTCAGTGTAAATATTTAAAAATGGACGTCATCTACTGGCTTAGAAATCCAAAGCTGTCAAGCTGGAACTTCTCCCCTGTGTGGCGGGGTTTTATGAAGATCCTACACTGGATAAATAGCGATCTCATTTGGAAGGTGGGCTCTGGTCATTTGATACGAGTTGGGATCGACCATATTATTGGATTGGAGGATTGTTTCTCACTTTCTCTTGCTATTATAAGTTATCTACAGATATTGGGATTATCTACCTTAAACAAGATTCATAATCCCAGACCTGGAGATGTGAATAATCCAAAGCGGCTGTCTGCAAATGATCTTGGGTTAACTGGTTATTTAGGACGTATTTGGGATGATTACACTTGGAAACTAAATTCTGCAGGTGTCAGCTTGATCCAAGATAATGATCAACTCGTCTGGGGAGGAAATCCCGCCTCGGGGATGGTTACTGCTCAATCTGCTTACAACAGAATTATTTAAGATAAGTTTATACTCCCACAGGACTGGTGGTATAAGCGACTTTGGAAATGGATCATTCCTATCAAATTGAAGTGTTTCACTTGGTTACTTCTGCAAGACAAACTGAAGACCTGGGATAACTTATGTAAAAGGGGCTGGTCTGGACCCAGTTATTGCATTCTTTGCAAAAATGATGAAGAATCCAAACATCATCTCTTTGTCAAATGCAGATTCACTATGAAGGTTTGGGAAGTGATTTCTTCAAATTTGAATATCACTAAGTGCTGGGATGTTGGTGAGTTCAATAAATGCCTGCTCAACTAGTTTAGGCATTGCAAGCAACATTTTTACATTGCAATATGTATCCCTTGGGCTATCTGGTGTCATAGGAACTGTGCTATTTTCAGAAATGCCAATCCTGATATTGTTCAGTGTAGCTTGACATCATTAAATATGTTTGCTAATTGTAAGGAAGAAGAACACAAGCTGAAGATTGACAGGGTTAGTTGCTTAAATTTCAAAGTTGATCAGCCTGTCCTTTTTTTTGATGGAGCTTCTCAATCTGGTCTTTGTGCTGTGGGTGGTGTCATCTACCTGAATGAGACACATTTCTACACTATTCGTCTCAATTGTGGATCGGGATCAAACATGAAAGCCGAATTAATGGCGTTATGGTGCATTCTTAAAGTTGCAAATTGTTTTGGTCTGGTTAATATAAAGGTCTATGGAGACTCCAGGGTCACTATAAAGTGGGATGCGGGAGAATTTAGGCTCAATATCATGCATTTGAGACATTGGGTCAACCGGACTCAGCTAGAAATTTCCAAACACCAGAATATTAATTTTGAGCACATCTTTCGAGAACAAAATGCTCTTGCAGACAAATTATCTAAGCAAGCTCTATCAGGTTCGGAAGGACTATTGATTTGGGAGGATTGGTGCAACAATAGCCTTCAGGATAGCGGCGATCTCTATTTTTTTGACTGATCCCTGCTGAAATATCTCAGTACTTTTTTTACAGTTTGTTGGATTCAGGCTATAGCCATTTTGCATTTTTGCTATATGGTATTTGTAGGGACTTTATTTTCTTAGGTGGTTTTTTTGCCTTTTTGAAATGTGGTTTTAGCAGCATTGTCATGCTCATATATGGCGGGAATATTGTTGATGGGATTTGTACCTTATGGATGTATATATGCTGTATTGATTCAACTGTAGAATCAAGTTCCTCTTTGTACTATTTGATTCAATCTTGAATATCAATAGTAGATTTTTTTCGCTGGAAAAAAATATATTTATTCTCACAATGTGTAGATTTTCATGTTATAGAAAAAGTTAGTTTTAGTAGGAGAAATTTATATGTGTAGATTTTCATGTTATAGAGAAAGTTAGTTTTAGTAGGAGAAATTTATATGTGTAGATTTTCATGTTATAGAAAAATTGATTTTTTTTTTTTTTAAGCAAAAAAAACAGGACTTCATTCTATTAATAAGGTGACAGAATTACAAACTTCATCATTACAATCAACCTGGTGTTGACAGAGCCACCACTGTGTACCAAACAAAACCATAATATCCCTATTAGTGCTAACAGAGCCACCAAATAAAACCATTACAATCCCCCTGGTGCTAACTGAGCCACCACAAGATAACAGAGAAATCCCAAGCATTCAAACCGGTGCTAGCAAGCCACCACAAAAACGTAGGAAAACCCAAGACCCCAGACCCGACACCGAAGCTGCCCAGATCATAGAAGGGTCTCCAAAGCCATGACACATCAAAATGGGGAGAACACAAGCCGAGCTCGATAATTACATCAAATGAGCCCATAAGACTCATAACAGAGAAACCATAGCAGAGGCCATAATAACAAAGAAACAAAAAGGAATCCAACCTCCACCCTGTCGAAAACCATAAGTCCGCATAGTAGTCGCATCAAAGGAAACAGACAAAAACAAACAAACCAGACGAACCAGCCGCATCTTCAATGATAACCACCGGAGGAGTTGCCACCATCTCCTTGTCTTCAATGATAATATTACGAGGATTCTCCACTTTTTTAGACTGCGCCAGGAAGGAGATACCCGCATCACTATCCAGAGCATTGAGCTTCATATGAATCCATTTGCAATTCTCAGCAGTATCCTGACACAACTCCTCCAATTTTTTAAGACACGGGGAGCCTGATAGAGCATCACCCCTAGTTTCCAGGCACTGAGCAATCAGAGTCTTTGTCACCCACATGGTAACAACAACCCGACTATACAGGGCCATCCTTCCCATCGTGTTTCCTGGGTCATGGATCCAGTTGGCCATAGCCACTGCTTCCTCAGGCAATTCTTCCTCCCCCACTAGGCTCCAGAGGTCTGTTTCAATATCCTCTATCTCCTATTGCACACCCGACGGGAAGAAATGACAAAAAAATACCGCCGTTTCAGCAGCGTGTCATTGTTCACGGCTAGGGCCAGTCTGCATAGGAGCACCCCTTCCCACATTACTTCTCTCCCCATGCAAACGCCTGCCTCTCCTCATATTCCTACCTCTCGGCAGCATAGTTCCCACCCTATTGCACTCACTCAGCACCTTGCAAGAAGACTTATAAAATATCTGCCCTACACAGACCTGAGACATGCGCCAAAAACTGTGACTATCACCATTCCTTACATCCAAATTTATAGGAGAGCCGCCCCCTGCCTTCATGCCCTTCCTCAGCATTTCCCAAACTCTGTAATGATGCTGCCTGTCCTGACCCTTCATCACCACCAGCCTCCACTAATTCTGATTATCCCTTCAGCTCATGCGAAATCGATCTCCCATGTCATTCTCACACTTCAAATCCCGGGATTTAAACTTCTCAACAAAGATAAGAGCCCCGTAGCACCATACAACTGTCCATGCAGTTGCCTTACCATAACACACATTGTCCGGACGCTCAAATGCAGGTACCCTCATTTTTGTTAATATCGATCGGAGGACAGGTTGCGTCGTCATATTTTGACAGCATTTTATTCCGATCACACTCGGAGATCTTGAGGCAATTAAGACGACACGTATTTGTAGGTAAATCTAATGCATCCCCATCCCATCGCTCATTATGATTAATTGCACCTTGGTTTGCAAGCGCATCCGCCAAACAGTTGGCACTCCGTCTGACATGCTAAAAGACAATAACTTTAAAAGAGTTTATAAGGTTGCGCAGACAGGTGATGCGCCGCAGCGTAGTCAGTTCGGACACCTGTGTACCATTAAGCACTTTGGTAGCGATATGAATCAACATATTTGAGTCACCCTCCACGATGATACTGTTAATGCCACGTTGCTCAAACCTTGCAACAGCGCTTCACACTCCGCAACATTGTTAGTTTCCCATCCAAGGTGACCATAGTAGCTGAACAGAACCCTTCCCTGATCATTTCGCACAGCTCCTCCAAACCCTGCTATGCCAGGGTTACCCTTGGATGCTCTGTCAAAGTTCAACTTTAACCATCCCTGAAGAGGCAGCGAACACACAGTCGGACTATTCCGTTTCCTGTTATCAATACTATTTCTGCCGATGAACTGAGGAATCACCCTTATGCCCCAGGTGTGAAGAATTTGTAATTCATTGTTTGGGATTTTCAAGTCTTGTTCTGTCCACAGGGTTAATTTCAAAGTTTCCGTAATTCCCTGCTGGATATGCCCCCACACTATTTTCCACGGGCTTTGTTTTTCCTGAAAAAGGTGTTTATTGCGTTCCTTCCACACCTCCCATAGGAGAAAACCGGGAAAAAGTTTCCAGATACGATTCAAAATTCTCCCATGGTAAGGCTCCCCTCTCCACTGCCTCACCATTTGTTGCGGCATGGTCCTTACCCTCTCCGATCTTCGGAAAAACTGAGCTCCTTCATCCCATAGAGCTGTGGTAAAATGGCACTGATCTAAAAGATGAGCTATGGTTTCACTATGCTGACCGCAGAGGATACAGATGGATGGACCCTCAAATCCCCGCTTCACAATGTTGTCCCAGGTTAAGATCCTACCTCTTAACAACAACCACAGGAAGAGAGTTATCTTAGGCCATAATTTGGCCTCCCATAGATCTTTCCACGTCTTATCTTCCACCTCAAAACCAGAACTGTTCTGAAGTTTGTAAGCTTCTTTCATCGAGAAAATTCCTTTAGGACTGTAACCCCAACGAAGAATATCCCTCCCCTCCTAAACTTTTATCTGCATATGGATAATAATCCCATGGATCTGCCTACCTATATCTTCCCCATAGGAGTCAATCCACCATTCCAGTGACTTCCAAATACGAAAACCACGCTCATTAGGGGCATCCTGCCAATATCTGTTTACCATCATCCAGTGAATATGTCCTTCCAAGGCATTTTCAAGAGGATTAACCAGGGTAGATATGGGAGGTTCTTGTTGCCAAGCATCCAGCCAAAAATTCACAGAATTTCCATCTCGGATTTCCCAGAAACAATGTTTCTTGATCACTACACTACTTGCCCGGGCCATGTTCCAATTATGTGAGCCTTGTTCCAGTCCCTCCTCCCGAATCCAATCCTGTTGATTTGGGTTCCCGGAGTACTTTTTTTCCCAAAGGCTATCCCATTGTTCGTTTGAATGAGTAAGCCACCGCCACCAAATCTTGGCGCCGCACACAGTACTCAGATCCTCAGGATCACGAAGCCCCAACCCCCCTTCCATCTTAGGTTGACACAGAGTTTTCCAATCTACCACTGGCCACTTCCTATGATCCGTGGTGCCTCCCCACAAGAAAGTTCGTTGGATATTCCTGATTTCCTTCATCACCAACTTAGGAGCGTTAGAATAGAGAACATATAAAGGGGCATAGCTTGCAGCACTGATTTAACTAACACCAATCTACTCGGGAGATTTAGAGACTGAAGAGTCCAGTTCGATAGTCTCTCCTTGATTCTGTTGAGGAGTTCTTCCCACGAGGCTTTTTTAAGCACACCCTTTGATAAGGGCGCGCCAAGATATTTGGTTGGAAGGGAGCTCTTTTTGAAGCCCAAAATCCTTAAAATGTTTCTCTGACAAATGGGAGGAGTGTTAAAAAAGAAGACCAGAGACTTATCCATATTGATCGTAAGACTTGATGCTAGTAGAAAGATGTTAAGAGCCTGTTTAATCTATCTGGCTTCCCGAACGGAGGAGTGGCCCATCAGTAAGGTGTCATCCACAAACTGTTGATGGGTGATAGCCTTCTCATAGGGTGGAAACTTCAATCCTTTAATGTTAGCCTAATCAACTAAGTGTGATATCAGGCGTCCAAGACCTTCCGTCATGAGGACAAATATGAAAGGAGATAGCAGGTCACCTTGCCGAATCCCCCACAAGGGTTTGAACACAGTGGAAGGGTGACCATTCACCAGGATAGAGAAGAAAGCAGAGGAAGTGAGATTAGATATCCATCTAATCCAAATTTCACTGAACCCAAACAAACGCATAATCTCTTTCATATAAGTCCAATTCAGTTTATCATAGGCTTTAGAAAGATCTAATTTAAGCATCATACCAGCTTTTTTAGTAGTCCGCAGGGAGTGAAGAACTTCATGAGCCAAAATAATACCATCCATTATCTGGCGCCCTTCCACAAAACCAGATTGTTCTGGAGAGATTAAAGATGGGAGAAGAGGTTTAAGCCTATTGGCAAGGACCTTAGTGATGATTTTATAGATAATGTTGCATAGGGAAATTGGTCTAAACAAATCTGCTTTCTCTGCCATCGGGTTTTTAGGGATCAGAGTGAGGAAAGTCGAGTTTAGGGAAGGGAGCACCCCTCTCATTTTCCAAGATTCTTCCACTACCTGCCATACTTCCTCTTTAATAAGATCCCAAAAAGCATGAAAAAAGTTCACAGTGAAACCATCCGGTCTAGGGTATTTTCCATCCTCCATTTGATTAATGGCAGCCTCAACTTCTAAAAGTTCAATAGGGCGAATCAACATTTCATTCTACTCATCGGAGACAATTAGGGGAATCACTGTTTTGATTTCCCTACACGCTTCAGTGCGATTACTTAGAATTTTAGTAACCACTTCTTTAAAATGCTGAACCAAATCCTGCTCAATTTCCTCATGAGATTCTAACACCATCCCTCCCTCAGTCTTCAAATTAACAATTTGGTTATACTGTCTATGTTGAATGGTGGTCCGATGAAAAAACTTAGTATTCTGATCCCCATCTTTTAGCCAACTGTTGCGAGGATTTTGCTTCCACAGGATCTCCTCCTGCCTTTGTCTTTGGAAGATGTCTTTGGCAAGAATATTTTCCTCCCCCTCAAGCTCCAAGGTCATACCTGTCTGCATGATGCATTCCTGGATTTGTTCCATCTGCGATTCCAGTTTAAATTTTTCAACCTGTATATTGCCGAAGACTTCTTTATTCCACCACTTGATCTTCTGTTTGAGCATCTTCAAATTTTGTTGGAAGCAAAACATTTTAGTCCCAACAGGAGGAGAAAAAGTAAGCCACCATTTCTCCACACTCAAAGCGAAGTTTGCCTGAGTTAACCAGAAATTTTCAAATATGAACGGTTTGTTCATCTTAGTACCTATATTACTCCATATTAGGGTTACCGGCCAATGATCAGAGCTTGATGAAGCAATTGGGTGAGATGTTAAGGTTCCCCCAAGGAGCAAGATGCTTTCAGACAGGAGGAAGCGGTCCAATCTTGCCACCACCAAATGCTCCCCTCCCCTTCTATTGTTCCAAGTACATACCGTGCTCCCAAGATCAACATCAATTAGACCTTTGTCCTCGATAAATTCATCAAATAAAATATTTTCAGGGATAAGCTGTCTTCTTCCACCCTTTTTCTTAGATAAGGACCGGATCATGTTGAAATCTCCCCCCACAATCCAATGAGATCCTTCAAACAATCTCTTCAGTTTAGTCATGGTACTCAGAAAGTTACGTTTCTCAGGGTAACTACAGGTTCCATAAACATTGGTAAGAAAACCTCTCACCTTAGAGCTGATGACATGGAATTCAACCGATAGACTAAATTTGGTAGAGAGAAAATTACATAATGTTATACGTTTAGGGTCCCAGAGAACCGCCAGACCTCCCGTGTGCCCAGTTGCATCAAGAGCCATACTATTACAATTTTTCCACAGAATTTGAGCCTTAGCCTCTAAATGGATCCCTGAGCACTTAGTTTCTTGTAAAAACATCACATACGGTTTCTCCTTCATAACTTTATTCTTTAGGGTTTTGAGTTTATTGGGACCGTTGATCCCCCGAATATTCCAAGTTAGCAGTTTCATCAAGCACTATATCTGGCTGAGAGTAGAGCCTCTTGGATAGTCGAATATTGCCCAGAATCGACCAATCTTGCCCCAATTTCTTTGATCCTGTCCCTATTTGATCGTCTACCCCTTTTAGAGCTTCCTTCTTTAAGTTTACTTTTATTTTCCTTAAGTTTCAAAGGGCCAATTCCCAAGCTAGGGGTCGGTTTAGTTTTCAGAATAGCTTCCTTCAAGAGTTGAAGTTGATTGTCAGGGATGGAGTGGACCTCGATGTTCTTACATGCATCTTCCATACTGTCAAGATCCAAATCTCCAAGGGCCATGTTGTCCAGATCCTCCTCCATACATTCGGTTTCGCTCCTTTTTGATACATCTGGGGTTTCATGTTTCTCATTTACAGATATCACCTTCAGAGGTTCTTCATCCGGCTGGGATGGTTATTTCGCGCTCTCAGAAGGAGGATCTTCCATTAGTACATTATCCAAGACCTCAAAACTATTAATCTGAGTAATCTTTTTCTCCTGATCCTGGCCATTATGTCGTCTGCCCGCCCGTTTTCGAGTTACTACTTTGACAAATCCCTCCTTATCTTTATGCTCTTGTGTATAGCTACCCGGAATATCCTCAAGGAGGTTCAGGTGACAGTCTCTAGACAGGTGACCATGTGTATGACATCGACGACAACGAAAAGGGATGTGTTCGTAATCCAGGGTTTGGACCACTCCGCTTCTTCCCAGTTCAGAGTTATTCCACTTGGGAGGGTTTTTGAGATATTCATGTAAACACATATACGAGCATAGGACACATACCTTCCTTGTCTAGTTTGGTCAGAAATCTTGACGAAATGTCCCAGGGTTTCTCCAATAGCTTTCAGGATCTCCAGATCCCAGTATTCTGTGGGTAAAGAGTAAAGACGAATCCATACAGGGGCGATGGAAAGATCTTCTTTATATGGATTGAAATGATCTTTCCAGATCCTTAAGAATAAGCCTACAGAGTAGTAGAAATAAGGCCCTCCATAAAATATCCTATCCTTGTCTTCAATATTGAGGAAAACCACAGTGAAAAAACCCTTTGACCCCAGCAAGAGATAAAAATGTCCCTTTGGTTTCCAGGTCACGTGAATCCACCAGTTTAGATATTTCTCCATAGGTCATTTTCCCATGAATTTTCCAATCAAAGCATGATCTGTCATATGTTGAATTCTCTCCTTCACCCGAGTTGGGTTAACAATAATGGTCGGGTTTTTGGTCGATTTTGGTATGCAGGTTCTCGCTCCTACCTCCCCACTAACCACTTCTGTCTGAGGGAATCCCAGAATCGGAGTTGATTCCTCCCTGACACCTTCCTGCTGTTCAATCCGTTGATCCCGACCTTCTCCTCCTATTCCTGTCTGGTGCTCCTGGCGATTCGAACCCTTCCTTTCCATCGATGATCCTTGATGGAGAGGAGGGGAAAGGCCCCTCCCTTGAGAGCGCACCATATTGTGGACGACTATGGCCAAAATCGCTTCCCCTGAACCAAAAACGCTGAGACTCAACCTAACAATAGTTAGCCGGTAAGAGTCTGCACTTCTTGGAGCATATCATCCAAAAACACCAAGGGTAGCACTAGCCTTACTTAGCCTTAAATCCCTCCGAAAAATTTAAAATTGTTAAAATATGTAGAAAGATTTAATTTTATATAAAAATAAGAAAATGGGTTTTTAGATTTATAATAATTAATTAAATTTAAAATTATATTAATGTACGATTTATTATTTAATATATAGTATTTTATTTAAAAATTATAATTTTTTTAAATATAATTTATATAATTTCCACCATTAATATATCTAATTTTAAGAATTTTTTAAGATTTACAAATGGAGTTTAAACAAAACCAACAGAAAAAATTAATAAAGCTTTAATTATATTTTTTGAATTATACGTTATAATATATAAACTTATTTTAATTTTGAAAACAAGACGTCACACATAGTGCCTAACTAACATATTTTTCGAATTACACATTATAATATATAAACTTATTTTAATTTTAAAAACAAGGCGTCACATATAGTGCCTAACTCATTTATAACGTGAGGTTAAATATATATAATGTTTAAATATAATTTATGCAATTTCCACAGTTAATATATGTAATTCTAAGATGAGGTTAAATATATATAATTTTTAAATATAATTTATGCAATTTCCATAATTAATATATGTAATTTTAATATTTTATTTTTTAAAGATTAACAAAAGAAGTTTAAACAAAGCAAACAAAAAAATTTAATAAAATTTTGTCTAAATAATGTATTTGTTTTGTTTTTCTAATAATATTGATTTGCTTATTATAATATATATCCACTTTTAAGTGAATCTTGTTTCATAAGTACAATTTATAATATATATCAACTTTAAGAGATATGAATCTTGTTTCATAAGTTGTAATTAATTTTTTTATAAGGAATAAAGGTCATTTTGGTAAATTTAATATTATGAGTGGAAGTTTACCTATCTCATATCGTATATGAGTGAAAGTTTAGATGGTAATTTCATATCGTATATGAGTGGAAGTTTGGACGACAATTTCATGTGGTCAAGTTTGGATGGAATGGGAGATGCAAGTAAGACCCCTTCCCAAGTATAATGGAGGTGGCCTCTCTAAGGAGTCGGCCTACCTAATCACCAAATGACCAGGTAAGTATTTTTTTTTGTTTTTTGTTTTTTTGGTTTGAAAAAAATATGGAAAATTCACACGGATTAGTTCGGATTTTTTTTTTAATTCTAAACTTCTCCACTTTAGTTGTATTGCATTGAATTCTAGTTGCTTTGTGTTGCATTTAAATGCAATTGCCAACTCCTAAGTGAGGTTGTGCCAGGCCTTTAGACCCAAACCTTCAAACAAATCCTTTAGACTTCAACTTCTAGACTAGAGCCTCTGCTTTCTTCATCTTTCGCTTTTGCTGCAATACAACGTTCTTTTATTGCACCCCAATATGCAATTGCTAGTTTTATAATTTTTCAATCATAATGTTTCTATTATGTATGAAGACTTCTAGTCACAATTACTTCTTCTTTTTCTTAAAAAACCGGCAACATCATATAATTTTATAATTTTTCAATCATAATGTTTCTATTATGTATGAAGGCTTGTAGTCACAATTACCTCTTCTTTTTCTTAAAAGACCATGCCGAGAATCTAACGTACTTCAATTAATTTACCACTATATTACAACCTAATCAACTGGAGCACACATGCTTTTTCAGGGTTACATGACCTGAAATACACTATATAACATTATAGGGTGTAGATATAGGTTTTGTGAGAGATATATTTAATGTAGGTTTAGTTTAAAATCTATAGTTTGCGGGATATTTATAACAATGTATAATAATTATTGAGTGTAGAAATTGATTTTGAAAAGTATATCTTTAGTGTGGTCTTAGTTTATATGTTCAATTTTAAAGGATATTTATTATAATGTACAAAATATTTGGTGCAAATATTAAAAGAGATTTTTTTCCTTGAATTTTTTTTTTTTTTGGTCATAAAGTAGATCGCAATTTATATTATTTAAAAATCACCTTTTACATATTTTGTTGACATAGAGTTGCCAACTTGTGTATCACATATGTATGTTCATAATAAGGAGACATGTATCATCCATTTTCATTACAATGTAATCCAACTTTCACATGTTGTTTGTATGATATTTCATATATAGCCCATATTATGAATCAAATGTGGTGTTTTCCCATAGACAAATTGGGGTGATCTGTATTAAGTACAAAAAATGGGTGTGCAATGTTCATCCCAGCGAGGTCCCGGATTATGCTTCGTCATGAGATTTCAATCCATTTCTTTAATGATCTAGAATCCATCATTTACCACAAGGCCATCTTTGGAGAGTCTATCAGTAGTCATATTTCTCTCTATGTATAAATGATGAAAGGATACATGTGGAATTAGGTTGGAGAGCCTAATTATTTCCTCATATATCGGCTGGAAAGTGAAGTTCCTAGGAGGACGTTAGAACTTCATCTACTGTATCACAACATTTGAAACCCTGGAAATTTGAAATGTCTGTGCACCCATAGAAATAGCAAGTCTAAGCAGCAATTTGAGGGCCATCAATTCTCCCTAGTTATTGGTGCTCAAACCAACTCCTGCAGAAAATTTTATCCATACTTGATCATTTATATATAGGATACCTCCCGCTCCACCAATAGATGGGGTCCCCTGGGACGCACCATCAAAATAACCACAGTTGCATGTTTTGTCAATTTCTTCAGCCACAATGACTTTGGGTTTCTTTGGGGCGTTATCCCGCGGAAGGAGTGCATGTAAAGCCAAACACCTGGAGGCTTGGACAAAAGGATTAATATATTTATCTTCAAAAATTATAGAGTTCCTTGCTAGCCATGTCAACCATATGAGAATGATAGGAAGACCTGGAATGGTCATGTATGAACCTGATTCAGTCCTGATATGGTAGGCTTATCCTGTGGAAGGAGTGCATATAAATCCAAACACCTGGAGGCTTGGACAGAAGGATTAATATATTTATCTTAAAAAATTATAGAGTTCCTTGCTAGCCATGTGAACCATATGAGAATGATAGGAAGATATGGAACAATCATGTATGAACCTGATTCAGTCTTGATTTGGTAGGCCTCATTTAGATCACTTTCACACCACGTGATATTCAAACCTGCGTCGCGATCAACATAGTCCACCATTCTCTACAAATATGAACAAGCTAAAAAGAAATGATCTAAGGATTCATTGTCATATTTACATAGTGGACACCATCCAAGTCCAATCCAAAATCTCGACTTCAGGACTTCCCAAACCGGGACTTTGTTATAGATCAAGAGCCACATAAATAATTTCATTTGGTCGGACTATTTGATTTCCAAAGGGTCAATATCCACCATGGACAATCTTGGCGATCTTCAGTCTCTCTAAGAACTTGATATCCAATCTTGGGCAGGTATTCGCCATCAGCTGGATTCCTTGACCATAAAATTTTATCCCCAGTTTTAGATATTTTGATATTGCATCCTTTAGATTCTTTAGATATAGTTCCCATCGGCCAGCATCAGCATTAGTGAAATTCAAAATCTCTACATTTTTCCATCCTTCTTGGAGAGGGGATGCATCAAATTCATCATAGATTTCATAAAGGAAACTAATACCTTGATCCTCCAAATGAGTTATCATGTGACGAGGGAGTCTGTAAACATCCGAGCAGTCAGTCCACAGGTCCCTGCCAATGCGAAGATTGTGGCCATCAACTACTTTCCATATAATCCAATCACCGATAAGATGATAGGTTTTTAACATCGATCTCCACATCAGGGATATGTCCCTCGTGGATTTCTGTTGAGATCTTAGCCATTCCTCATTTGAAAGTGGTTTGATATATTTTTGTGTGACCACTTTTACCCATAATCCTTCACCTTTGATTATGCACCATAAGCCTTTTGCCACCAAACTTTGTGCAAAAATATTGGAATCCTTTAGACCCCAGCCGCCTAATACCTTTGGTTGTGTGAGTTTCGCCCATGCTATCCACGAGAAAGATCTGTCTTCAACATTTGATTTCCAAAAGAACCTGGATGCAAGCTTCCTGATATGTTTAGATATACCAATGGGAATATATGTAAGAGAGACCCAATAGACATGAAGAGCTTCGAGCACATGTTTCAGAAGTATGAACCGACCACCTTTGCTTAACCACTTATTACACCACATAGAGAGTTTGTTCTCCACTTTCCTTACAAGCCAGATCCAGTCAATGTTATGATAATCATTCGGTTTTAAAATAAAACCAAAATATCTCAAGCTATCATTTAAATTAACAACTACATAATCAAATTGTGAAGATATCCAGAACGAATAGTCCTCAAAGAGGTTAAAAAAGAGATGGATGATAGATTTTGAGATATTAAAATTAAAATTAATAAATCATAATTTCATTATCATAAAAATGAAATTACATTTTATAAATATTAAAATACATTAAAAAAAATCTCATTTTAATCTCATTTGTTGATTCTAGCCGAGTATACCTACATACATGTCTCATCTATTACATCTTGTCTTATAATTCTTGGAGGTTTGGAAGCCATTATCTAATTAAAGCTTTTGAGAGTAACTAAATTCTATAGTACACATATATGACCAAGAAGAAACTAAACTTCATATAAACTAGCATTCCTTACTAGCCATATTCTCCTTGCTATAGTAAAAGATTTTGTTTGGAGTGACACACCAAAATTGTTTGATTTTGTTTGGAGTGACACACCAAAATTGTTTGGATTGACACGCCAAAATTGAAAAGAAAGTTCACAATTTCATTTCCCCAAATATTTATTTATCAAGCCATTAGGAAATTCCTATTCCAAATGAGAAAAATATCAACAATGTTGAAAGAGATTTAGGTTTTGAGAATTACATATTTAGTATGGCTTTAAATTTTGAATTTTGAAAAATATATATTCCACTAAATTCAGCACCTAATAAGTTTTTAATGGGACAAGGTTATGAAGGTCTTAGATATTATCGTGAGGAATTGAATTGACTTCATATTGCACCAAGTTTTAAACATAAAATAGACATTTTATAATTTTATTAATAAATCACGGTGTCAATTTCATTTGGTATTAAAAAAACGATTATAAGATAATTTTTCATTTTAATAATGAAAATAAATTTTAGCTATGATAAATTGTAGATTAAAATTTTTAATTTAAAAAATTATCTAATTGTAATTTAGTAGTTAAAATAAAATGTGGATAATAAGTTATTTAATTATAAAAATAAAAGTTTATATTGTTAAAAATTTTAGATACTTTTTATTCCTAAGTTTTAAGAAAAAAGATTATGTCAATAAACATGTAGAGATTATATATAGTTTATGTATAAGTTAAATTCTGCAGTGAAAATAAAAAAAAATAGTTTATGTACAATTAATTCACTAAAAATAAATATGTTAGAAAACTGAGTGAAGGATAACAACTTTTCCTCATAACCATTCAAACTATACTTAATTGAAAAAAAACAAATCCATTTTACTATTTAATTTACTACTTTAATAATTATAAAATTAACATTAACTATATAAATTTCACAAACAAAATTAAAATCTCATCAATTCATAATTTATATAAATTACAAACATTTTTATCATATAATTTACTTTTCAAATATAATTTAAAACACTAAATTTACCTTTTAAAATATAATTTAAAACACAATACATTTTGTTATTTAATTTGTTTTTAAAATAATTGTGAAAAATTAATACTTATCATATAAAATTCACAGACTTAAAGTTTAACATGTCTCATCAATTAATAATTAACATGAATTCCAAAAAAAAGGCTTATGTAATAATAAACAATAACGTATTAACATTGTTGCAATCATTTAATAATTTATTTTTTTTCATATAAAAAAATTATTTTAATTTATATTTTGTATTTTATTATAATTATACTTTTTTTAACAAAACAAATAGTGATAATGTTTGCTAGTTTATTTGGTTAGGTGTGGGTCTCGTCAAAAGGGTGATTTGGGTTCAATTCCCCTTAGAGGTGAACTAGTTGGGAGGAGACACCTAAATCCAACCATTTGAGGGTTGGTGTGGCCCAGGCCGGGTACGATCCCCATGTGATTTTGATGACTTAGATGCCCAAAGACCACTATTGCAAGTCATTGTCCATTGTTTTAGTAAATAGTAGACAAATAAGTCCAAATCTATTCCAAAGTTTTTATCTTGCCAACTACAATACTGTCTATCTGTTGATTAGATCCACTATAAGGCTTGTATACCATCTCAAAACATTTCCGAGGATTAGCACTGCCCTTGATGGGAATTCCATACAACCTTCTTTAGTGGCTGGAAAGAGGTGCTTTCTAGATCATTTCTTGTCAAAATTTCTTCCATATAGGCCCCCATAAGTTGCATTTGATCTACAGGATGCTTGTCATTCAAAGTCTGAGAACCTTGCGACCGCATAGTGATTTTGCTTTGAGAAGTCACGTTGATGGTATGAAAACCTGCATCAAGTGAGTGCTTATGTTCTCGAGATGAATGAGCAAGGGGTTTGAGACCACTAAGGGAGCGAGACACTGCATATTTAGAGGATTATCTACACAAAGGAAGCTTCCAAAAGTTGTGAATTGGGAGATAGCCATGCAAAAGTGAGAGCACTCTGTGCCAAGAACTAAAGGCCCAAGAGTGATTTCAACATAGTGTAAGGGAAGCATAGCACAGATCTTCGGCTTGTGGGGGCATAAGCAACTTGAAACCAAACGAAAGGACATGATAGCATTGCACTTGGTGAAAAGGTATTTAAAATGAGTTGAATTCATTTTACCATTTTGTTGAGGTACTCATTTCTTGGAGCGTGTCTCTCTCGTAGTTATGTAAGAATGATTGAGTTTCCAATAACTGTGAAAGTTTGTATTCATTTTTTTAATTTTCTATTTAGAATCCTTTCCTTGAATCTCAGTTTGGTTACTAGTTGCCTCCCCAATTCCCCAAGCAAAGTTCCTTATTTTCTTCAGGTCATAAAGAAACCCCCACCCATTTTAATATAATTATATTAATAAAAAGAAATAAATCTTTTATTTAATAGATGATAACATTATATATATATATATATATTATTTAATAAATCATAACATTAAATATTCATATATATAAAGAGAGAAGTGGGTAAGGATATTTTATATTAAATGGTTGAAGGAAACTTAACATCCCAAGATTGATAAGATTCCAAAAAAAATCATATCCAACAATTTAGTAGATTTATTCAATGCACTTTTAGGCATATAGATCCATAGTATACATAATATATTCAAAAAGCTCCTACAACTATACTATTTGGAAAACTACACTAATAATATTATGCAACATATGTACATAAAAACATAACAAGTTTATGAGAAAGCATGGCCATTGTAGCCTTTGTCTATGCACTACTCCTCCCGAGCCTAAGCATGGGTTTTAGAGCTTGGGCCTTCAATTCTCCCTAAAGAAAACTACGAGACTATCTCTTCTTTAGGTGCATTGGTGCTTATGTTGTGCTCGACAAGAGACTAGTTGCCTCTAGAGAAGCCCTAAAATCATGTTAAAATTCCTTTCGGTTTTCCTTACCAATCACCCCATATTTTCCCCATGATTTTTACCTTGCTTTCAAGCCTATCATGCTTCTAATCCTACTACTCAAGATGATTCATAATATGGTCAATGGATTGTTTCATTCCCTCCCTCCATTTGGGAATACATCTACCTTGGAGTCCTCTTTATGTCCCTTATATCACTAAGGGCATTTCCAACATCCACATCTTGAATTATATGTTGGGCCATCTCTTTTTTAGACCAATTCAAGATATAAACATAGCTCCATGTCTCAATTAACACATAACAAAATCCCAAAAGATATTAGGAGGGCAAGTAGTGTAAGCTTCTCCCCTCCAACATTAACTGAAGACACGACCTGAGATAGCCAACAGTGCTTTCCAATGAACGATTAACCAAAGAGGTATTCACAAAAGGCTTTCAAATCTACCCATGCATTGGTACCCAAGTATGTCCACTGATTCTCTATCACTTGCAATAGAAGAAACCACAACCCTGTCCTTAGCACCTTGAGCTATCCTATGTGTATTACCGAAACCAATGAGAAGAGCCATAATACAAGACTTGGTTGCAACAAAGAGTAAGGAGGAGCAAGGCTAAGAGCACATGGAAGAGAGGGGAATCACATGCTTAAGATAAATTCAAGGCGACACCACATTTAATACTTGGTAATTGGTTGCCATTTGGAGGCTATATGTTGAATGCCTCCAAAAATTTGATGAAACACAAACAATTTTAATCCTCAAGTTCATGATGATCCATCTTAATCTTATGGAATTCACCTCCTCTTTGGATTTCCACTATTGCATAGCATCACTCCCTTGTCAAGATTAGTTGCCTCATTTGCAAGTTGATTCACCATGTTATTGTTATGTCACCTTATATGCGGGAATTTGACTTCTTGGATACCCTGGAGATTACAAGCAATTATGTCATATATCCTACTTTGAATTGCAACTTGCTCCATCGATTGATTCCTTGCCTTCTTGATGATACAAAGAGAATCACCAAAGATCGTGATTTTATGCAAACTGAGACCTTTCACAAAATTTGTTCCTAGGTAAAAGGCATATACCTTTGCTTGATTGTTAGTCACAACACTCGATCTCCAAAAAAAAATATTTTTTTTCCACCAAGGCCAAGAAAGGCCCTTGTACTTGCCACCCCCAATTTTTTTAATTCAAGATGTAGCCATTATTAAATTTATTTAACTAAATAATTATATTGATTTTTAATATCAATATAATCCAAAAATATTTATTTAACATTAACTGCATAATTTATGTACAATAAATAAAAAATTCTAATATGCAACCATTCAATTTTTTTTTAATGATCTCAAAAAAAAAATTCTACTTCTTAACCTTAGAAGTATGCTTTCACGAGATATGGTAGGCCAACTTTTTTTTTTCACACAGGAAAAAATTCAACTTTTATATTATAAAGTTGCATACAAAATAAGTCCGGCCACAAGTTGTGGTCTGCGGCTACAACATAAAAACGACATAAATTCCCTACACAATGAAACCGACTAACACAAGTCCTCAAAACATCTCAGGAATAGACATACACATATACTGAGTCTAGTACATATAGATAACATCATAAATAGAAAACTAAGAAAAAATAATAGCTCAATGCATTAACAATTTCCACTCCCCCTATGAACTGCCATGACTCAAAAGAAATGCAGGAAGTGTGAATTAACCAGAGAACCGTCTCTGAATTCCTCACAGAGAATCTGACCATTCATAATTCCCAGATTTCGTTTGGATAGGGGATCAACAGACCCATTGAATTCCCTGTAAATATGGTGGAAGTGTAAAGAGTCAAAATCAGAGATCAGATCCCTTACCTCGCTTTTCCAATGTTCCAGAGGTAAGGAAAATAAGTGAGAACCTCCACTCGTCCAATCAATAATGCATTTGGAGTCTCCAAAGATCCAAATGGAATGTAGAGAAAGTGAAAGGGAAAACCATAAGAGAATCCATAATGCAACCAATTCTTCCCAAGTGTTAGTGCCAAGGCCGGCCATAGTAGATAGATGAAAGTTCACAGAGGAGCTAACCTTAATAACCACACCAGCTCCACATCTTCCCTCTTGTTCAGCTCCGTCAAAGAAGACTAGGGGTAAAGGATACTCCTCTTCCTTAAATGAAAGAGTTCTTTACTTAGGAGCCACAGTCTTCCCCTTATACTCGTTGAAAGATGATGCTATTTTCACTGCCACCCTGTGGATAGTCAGTGTTCTATTGTTGAATATAAAGTTGTTTCTTGTAACCTAGACATGCCAAAAACTATGCAAAATAATGAAGTACACTTCCTTATGATCCTTTAACTAGATATGCTAGTTATCAATAATGGACCGGGCTGTCCAAGTAAATTGAAAATGTAGGATCAGAAACAACTCTTTCATAACAGAACTGAAAAAAAAACACAATCTCCAAAAAGGTGGGATACGGTTTCGTAGGAGTTCTGACACAAACAACATCTGCCAGGACCAGCATAACCCCTCTTTTGTAAATTGCGCCAAGTTAATATCTTGTCATTTATAACCAACCAACATAAGAATTTGACCTTCAAAGGAGTCGCCGCTTTCCAGATCCAAGGGATCCACCAAGGCCTTCGAGCACTTGAAACCTCTTCTACATAGTTTAGGTAGGCCAAAGTCGTTGTGACCACCCCCTTTGCGACATTATATGTCCAAGCCAATTTATCCTCCTGTTCAGACAAGGTGATACCTGCTTGTTCTAGATTTTCCACATAACTGTCCCATTCCACAACAAGCGATCCCTCGAGATTTAGGTCCCCCGACTTTATCCAGGGAGAATTTCCACTAGAGAAAGGACCATAAAACTGTTTGATCACGAATAAAATTTTACTGTGTAGCTTCATGAGTAGATTAGAGGAAAGAGTAAATCCCTTGCTTAAACCAGAGATAGGATCGATTCCAACAAAGAACTGGGTGCCTCTACCAATCAGCCAAGCAATGGATGAATTGATAAAGGGCAAAGTTTTTCTGAGACTACGCCAAGTGGTGGAGACAGTGCACGATCTAGTAGAGTGGTCCCAGAACATATAAACAACATGCGTACGCTTCAAATACTCCTATTTAATAATCCTTCCCCATAAACCGTTGTTGAAAAGGACATGCCAAAATCTCTTGGCACACAGAGCTTTGTTGAAAAAACCCAAGTTTTTTATTCCCCAACCACCGAAACATTTAGGCAAAGATAAAACCTCCCAATCAACCAGGTGGAATTTGTAACATCCAAGCTTTCTAGCCCACATGAAACGAAATAACAACCTTATTAACTCCGATAAAACTCCTTCATGTATACAAAATAAGGAAAACCAGCCCCCTAAAGAGATTCAACGATACGACTAAGTGTTGATATGCTTATGCACCTTTAAGATTAGCCATCTCCACTCTTCCTTAATGTATCCATTTGGTTTCAAAAGGAAACCCAGATACCAGAAACCATCATTTAAACCAATCCATTGATATGGTAAGAACTGCCTCAAAGTAGTGGAGAGCTTAGAATTCAAAACATGGTGGATAACAATCGACTTGGACATACTAACCTCCATCCCAGAGGCCCGACATAAAACGAAAATTATCTCATTATAGCAGAGCCAATCCTTCATCGAATCTTCCCCAAATAATAACACACCATCCACAAACAAAGGATGGGTGATATAACAGGCATTGGCAACCTTGATTCCATTAATCAGACCCTGCTCTTTGGAATCTTTAATTAAAAGACTGAATCCCTCAATAGCTAATATAAACATATAAGGTGATAGGGGACAACCCTATCAGATTCCCCTGCTTTTCGCAAACTGTGAGGACGGAGAACCATTGATGAGAACATCATAACTAGCCTAACTGATACAGGCCATAATCCAATTAGTGATTTCCGTTGAAAGCCCAATTTGTATGAGAATAAACCTCAACTAGTTACAGTCGACCTTGTCATACGCCTTTACCAAGTCCAACTTAAGGATAAGGGCTTCAAGATTCTTCAACTTAATAGAGTGGATACCCTCGTACGCCACCCCCACTGCATCCAGGATCTGTCTGCCAGGTAGAAAAACGAACTGCTCTTCAGATATAAACTTGCCCAAGTGGGGCTTCAGCCGCTTAGCTATGAATTTTGCAATAATATTGTACAATAGTTTGCAAAGTTAAATCGACCAAAAATCATTGAAATCCACTGGACAATCCTTCTTAGGAATTAAGGTAAGTAAGGTAGGTCGTATTTATGAAAGAGGGAACCCATTCTTTAGAGTGGGTTTCATCAATGGCCACAGTCAATTCATCGTCGAAAAGATAAAAAAAGTGTAAGTAAAACCTGACAGACCACCCGTATGGTCCAAGACTCTTGTCCTTGGCAAAACACTTCAGAACCTCTAACACTTCTTCCTTCTGAATAGGTTTTCCAATCTCCCCACAAATAGCTGGGTTAAAAAAATGAGGAAACTTCAAGACCGTCTTCAGTTGACAAGGTAAGTTGATAGAGTCCACTTTGGAGAAGATACCCTTAAATGAGCCACAAAAGCTACTTTAACGAAGACTGATCACAAACCACCTTATCATCGATTTTTAGATCCCAAATGGAATTTTTTAATCTTCTTTGGTTAGCAAACCTCTGGAAGAAGCGCGTATTGTTATCACCCGCACTTATCCATATAGCTCAACTCTTCTGCGGCCACATTTCCTCCCAGAAGTTAAGAATATTCATCTTCTGTGACTCCAAAGAAGTAAGTTTCAATTTCCAATACTTCACAAAACAACCATCATCCAACAAGTATGACAGAGATTGGATCTCCCTCTCAACATCCTTTAATTCTTGATGCAATGAATTCTTCATAGATAGATCCCAAGGTCTCACATCCGCCCTCAAATGAGTGAGTTTTGACCAAAAACATTTTAAGGAAGAGTCGAAGTCCGACAAAGATAACCTTGTCCAAGTATTCCTCACAAAAGAGCAGAAAGAGATGTCCTCCAGCCAGACCGGGTTGAATTTGAACGGGTAAAAGTTGAAGGCACAGTCGAAATCTAATTGCATCATAATAGCTTTATGATAGGTAAAACCTACCGAATAGTTCCATGATTTGTATATGTTTAAGCAATCACAGAGGGATTCAGAAGCAAAAAATGGTCCATACTCTTGGCAATGCCCGCATCCCCAGTGCGCCTGTTTGACCAAGTCGGCTACATCACAACTGGTTTGATATCAACTAATTTTGCCTCCTCAAATAGGGCCATGAAGTAATCAGCCAGACGATCAAGAGGATTGCCAGCGCCCCAAACTTCCTCTGCGGATGTAGTGAAGTTTAAATCACCCCCCACAATAAGATGACCTCCGGATAAAATGCCTGACAAAACAACACGATCCCATAAATATTTTCTCCTGTTGTAGGGACCATAAATGTTTAGAATGCGAATCGAGTGTGAAAAAACCCTGAGAGAGCCTTCAATCAAAATACCTGCAACAGTGCGGGAGGCCCTCATATTAGCCATAATAGGGTTCCAAGCGATCAAAGTACCACCAGACAAACCATAAGAATCCACCCCAGTTGCCAGCCAACCAGGATTAAGTTTTAGGAAGAAATTACAGGAAGAAAGGCCCTTAGTCATGGTTTCCTGGAGAAGAACAACACTAGGGTTTAAGAGATCCAACATACGTTTTAAAGAAGCTCTCTTGGGACCTCTGCTCAGTCCACGGACATTTAAAGACACCAGGTTCATGAATAAACCCCCGGATGGGATGTATCTTCTCTAAGAGCCCTAGTATCGACATAAA
The DNA here is from genome assembly GCA_027924585.1 of Larix kaempferi. Taxonomy (NCBI): domain Eukaryota; kingdom Viridiplantae; phylum Streptophyta; class Pinopsida; order Pinales; family Pinaceae; genus Larix; species Larix kaempferi. The sequence continues at coordinate 374,263 of BSBM01001770.1, forward strand.
AAGATAGTGAGATATCCCTAGGAAGACCAATGTCAAATAAAGAAGTGACAGACGGATTGATGCGATCCACCTTAACCCTTCCCTTACCCTTAAGCCCTTTCTTAGCTTTACGTATGGTAACATTCCCATTAAAGATGGAATTAATGGGTAATATCGAGGGATCTTCCTGCTAGGTAGTAGAGTAGACCGACATGGGACTATTCGAAGGGTCCGAACCACCGAAAATAACCGGAGGGTCATCCTAGTCCTCAATGGAAGTGGGCGAAAGGAAAATATCCAACGACTTTTTTCTAAATAGAGGGAGAGGGGGAAAACAAGACACTAAATCTAGTCCTAAAAAACCTTGATTGGTAGTACCCATAGGGACGAGTGGAGGAACACCCAGAGGGGATGGGTCGCAGGATAATGAATCGTGATAAATCTCTGGTCCAAGCGAAATACCCTTCGGAGAGTTCTGAGATGTTGGTCCCAAAATAACTACATTCTGACCCTCCACGATAGTCGGGTCCGGTGAGAGGCTAGTAGAACCCAAAGAAGATGCCCCCAATGAAAGGGAAGAGGTCATTTCCTCTTTAGATAAAATTTTTAGTAATGAAGGGATAGATAAAGAGAAATTACCAACCAAGTCCGCAGCCGAAGGATATTCTAGAGGCAGAGAAATGTCTGAGTCTTCCCCCAAATGATCAAGTCCTCCCTTAGACAGGGATCCTTGGTCAATGGAAACAACAGAGATGTGAGAAGGGCATTGAAACTTGGAATGACCAATCCGCTGACAAGCATGAAACCGGAATAACACCTTCCAGTAGTCCATCAACTAAATGAAAGTACTGCCTTCCCATATGACTTCCATTTCCCCTTGCAAACCCCTGTTCGTATCAATTTCCATGAAGACCCTAGGAGTCTTGCGCTTAGTCCCGCAAAGATGATCTTCTTCAAGTAGAATGAACCTTCCTATAGAGTTTGCGATAACCATAAAACCCTTAAGTCACCAGCACTGAAGGGGAAATCCTGGGAGAAAGACCCATAAGTGTCTTTTGATAATCTTTTCCTTACGTGGGTAAAAAATGGCATACCAACGAGAGAACACCAGAGAGCCATTGTCGACGACCCAAAACCTATTTTCAATGTTGTTCCGGTCCTCCTCGGATAGAAAGTGGAATAGTATCCATCCATTAGACAATAGGATAACCCTACATATATTTTTTATGAAAGGTTTCCACTTTCTGCAGATCCAGTTTAAGAGGTCAAGTCGGCTAAGATTTATGTACTTGAACTTTCCCACCAAGGCCATGTCATTGAGAGCCATGACCATGTCATAGGTTACATCCTTCCCTAAGACGCATAGAGCCCGTCCTTTTTTTTCTAGTTCAAAGGGTAGTGTGATGTCCCGCCTCACAGAATTTTTCAGGTTCCTTGAACGACGCCCAGTGTCCAATGACGGGGCACTTGCCTTGTCGAGTTTTGTCAGCATGTCGTATGACCTGCAAAACTCGGCACCATGATCCCCGGGAGACGTCCTTCCACCACGTTATATCAGGTCTTCAAAAATGACCGACACAGAAGGGTTTGTCAGTACCCTCAAATGTTCTGCCCCAGAGAGCGACATCAAGCCCAAAATAGTAAAAAACACATAAAAAGAAATAAACAAGTGTTGTCGGTCAGTCTACCAGAGAAACCCCAACAATAGATGAAATAAGGATATAATAGGAAACCTGAAGCACAGAGCTCAACCCAACCAGAAAACCACGATAAAAAAACCAACGAGAAAAAACCACGAAAAAAGAGGACTGGTAACACTGAATAAGGTCAATAGTGCAAACCGGAAGAAAGGAAAAAAAAAAGTCAACCTTCCCACTTTTTTAACCTTATTGGTACTAGGACTACTACCAGGTAGTAGGCTTGACTCTAGGAGAAACAGACAGACCAACAAAAAATAAGAAGTGACAGGCCCCAGAAAACAAAAAAACCACCCAGGTGAGGAGGCAGGGCTAAAGGAGCCCCACCTCGTCACCAAGCAAGACTGGAAAAATAAACCCAGGGATGGCCAGCCACATATCGAGAGGGGAAAAAAACAGGGGCGCCATTAAATTCAAGAGCTTCCAGCCACATACCGAGAGGGGAAAAAACTACAGGCGCCATTAACTTCAAGAGCATCCTTCCAAGTATGAAACTCCATAGGCCAACTCTTTAGATATCCTTCCATTATCAAAGTATTTGTATTTATATGAAAAATTGACTTAAAGCTAAAGTTGTTACCTGACAAAGTCATATTCAACAAATTAATTCATCAATACTAGTTGTAAATTAAGTGCCAAATTCATGTTTGTTGAATAAATTATTCGTAAATAAGTAGTGAATGCATGTATTTTTTAATAAAATGTTTGACCAACTAGTGAAGTAGGAATAGTGATATCTCGTTAAATTAAAAAAAATATTCCCCTAAACTGGTTTATATTAACGAGATATCACTATTCCTCCTTCACTAGTTGGTCAAACATTTTATTAAAAAATACATGCATTCACTACTTATTTATGAATAATTTATTCAACAAACATGAATTTGGCACTTAATTTACAACTAGTATTGATGAATTAATTTGTTGAATAATATATATATATATATATAAGTAGTGAATGCATGTATTTTTTAATAATTTTTTTGACTAACTAATGAAGTAGGATTATGTAATGTCCCCATTCAAATAAATTTCAAAAGAGGAAATTCCACCAATCTACTAGTTTCCTAGGTTAGGGTGGAAACATTGGGATTTTGAATAAGGGAGCTAATAAACCCCAAATGGACATTAGATTGACATAAATATATTAAAAGGGGTTAAATAAATATTTATTATAGGAAATAAGATGGCACTTGGTCATGAAGACACATTGGTGGTGTGGGACCCCCAAAAAGCTAGATTCCCCATGCCACATGGCATTCCACTCTCATCCATTCGAATCCAAGGTGGAGTCCACTATAATTGGGGGAGTTGGAAGGGAATAATACTTGGCATGACTCAATGAGGTCGAAATGTAGAGGAAGAGTAACTCCCATGGAAGAGGAAGAGGCAATTTGGAGCTATTGGGACACTTGGGCTAGATTCCCTAGCTCTATGACAACAATGATGAAGATGCTATGACACCTATGACACAAATCGGACCTGAATGCTGACATCTAACATATATGACATGTCAGGGCTAAAAATAGCCTCCAATAGGGCGCACAAGGGAGTCAGAGAAGCCAAAGAGACACCTACTTGAATTGAGTGGAGGAGGAGGCTAGATTTGGAGGGACAAGTGGCATACTTGGGAATCTCTTCCCAAATTGAGTTGGCATGAGGCTCATGGATGGAATTCGAGTTAGGGAGGCCTTAGGAAGTTTATAAAAATCAAGAACAAAGAAGAATACCAGCTTTTGATCATTTTACATTTTTCATTTTGCATTTGGAGAGAAGAACTAGTAGAGAGCTAGTCTACTTGCCTTAGCACCAATTTTGAGGGTGAAAGATTCCCATCCTAATTGGAAATTGGAGAGGCCATTCATAACTTTCATTTGGAGCTACAATGTAGTGTTTAGTTACAGGTTGAAGCTACATGGAAGCTCGTGATTCCTTCAGCTACAACTCATTCTTCCATCTCTTTCACATTTTATTGCATATTTGGGCCCATGGAGGAATTGCGCCCTTGGTGAGATGATGATATCTTTGTGAGAGTCCATGAATCTCCATTTATTTTTATTCTGATATATATACTCCGTATTGAATTCTCATAAGAATCTCAGGTCGAAATACCAAGTGTCACGTCCCCATTTTGACCCCTTTGCATTAAATCGTAAATGATGTAAATATTGTAACTTAATCATGGTGAGGAGCTCAAGGCCAAGGCCCCACCATTGATTTAGCATTTTATGTACCAGAAATCAAAGAGATAGATGCCTATGGTTATTGTGCTAGAAGGGCACAATGTAAATAAGACATCATGTAAATACGAATTTAATGAAAGACACCCACAACTAGCTACACAATGCAACAAAGAGATGGGGGCATGATCTTTACAAGGAATAGGGAGGGAAAGTAACCAAACCCTTGAGCCATGGTGTTAAGCCATTTCATTGAGGAAACCCATGAACTCTCAACTACCCACTTGGTCTCATGCACCCAATCTTTTAATTCTTCCAAAAATTGGTTGAGGCAATTAATGCCTTGGGATGGGAGAGGTATGGCTGTCAATTTTCGTGTATGGGAAAGACAACAACCTAGGAAATCGAGTTTTGGCTTGTTGGGCAAGAAAACCCCCACGAAATTGGCCCAAATCCATTCTTGACCCATGGCCATTCTTCCTCTCACGCAGACTGAGCTTATTGGAGTTGATCCTCACGTTTTTCACCATAACCCTGCGTTTTCCCATGTCCAGGAACTCGTTTTTGGTATTGTGTAGTAGCTGGGAAAGGAGGGACGTGATTTTTGGCTGAGGGAGAGGTCATTTTTTCCCTTGGGGCGTTTTTCTGGAATGGGTTGCTCTCCCAGTCGAATTTACCCAGTTTTCCAATTCGTTTTGAGTCTACCCACGTTTTTCTGAAGCTCAAGAAACCCCATCTCGTGCATTCCACTGTTGAAACGTTTTTTCTCATGCCCAGCACTTACATTTTTGCTGTTATATGCATTCCTCTCCTAGCAACCTCAGAAACCCCAACTGTGGGTTGGTATGGCTGATTCTGGTGTATCTATGGTTATGTGAGATCTTGTTGTTCCCTAGTTCCTTGTGGAGATCATGCTCAGCTCAGGGGTGGCAGTGGTGCTGAGAGATTAAGGAGCACACTGGCCTACGATTGGGTGGAACGTTGCAGAAGCGTAGCTGGTTTCTTGGGACTACTTCATTAAGATAAGTATCCTCTTGTATATTCTTTCAATTGTTTAATGGATGAATGTCTTGAATGTAAGATGAATGAGTAATTGAAATTACTTTTGCTGTGTATAAACAAATACTTATGCATCCTCATATGTCTTGCGTGCTTACTTCATAAGTACATGGGGCTAGATGCCCGGTTTGGGATCACGATCCTCTCCATGGCACTAGTATAATGGGAGGGGACGTGACAGAATGGTATCAGAGCTGCTGGTTCCAGCATTGGGCCTCTATGGGCCAAATCCAATTGCAATGTTTAAGTGTTTTTTTTAAATTGTTTAAGTGTTTTCGAAAATTTTTGTTAAGCCTGTTTCGGAAAGAATTCCCGAATGTCTTCCGCAACTGCGGAAACATTCGACGAATTGCTCCGAAATTGCGGAAGCATTCCGCGAGTTTTTTCGCAACGCGGAGAAGTTCGGGAAGTCGCCCCGAAATTTGCAGGAGGAATTCCCTTCCAAAATTTTCGGAAGGAATTCTCTTCCGAAATTTGTGGAAGGATTCCACGAGTTGTCCCGCAACGTGGAAAAATTCGGTGAAATGCTCCGAAAAAGCAGAAAAAAATTCTAAGTGTTCGTCGTCGAAAGGAAAATTTCGGAAGGAATTCTCTTACGAAATTTCGGAAGGAAATCTCTTCCGAAATTGCGGAAGGATTCCGCGAATCGTTCCGCAACTACGGAAGACTTCGCCGAATCGTTCCGCAACTGCGGAAGATTTCGGCGAATCGTTCCGCAATTGCGGAAGACTTCGCCGAGTCGTTCCGCAATTGCGGAAGCATTCCGCCAACCGTTCTGCAACTGCGGAAGGCTATAGCCAACTGGCCCAAAATTGCGGAAGGCTTCAGCCATATCGCCCCGCAATTTCGGGAGCGTTCAGGGAACTGTCCCGACCGAAAAAAAAAAAGTGACCAAAACTCGATTTTTGGATAGAGGGAGCATCCAGACTCAGAATGGGATGATTCCTATGGGGCTCGGAGGCCATTGGCGAAGGCCATGAAAGAGCGAGTGAAGACCCCGATCCCATTACACTCCGATTTCACAGAAATTGGATAATAGTGACTTTTGAAGGACAGAGTCCCGAGGCTTGACAGAAGGTCGGTTTGAGCCGAAATTGATATGAGGCAGTCATGAAGCAGACACGATGTTAAGTTCAGAATCTTGGAGTCAAACTCCAAAGGATGTGAAGTCGGGATGAGCAAGAAGACCAAAAAGCACTGTTCCGAGCCACTTTTTCGGGATTTTGAAAAGCTTGTGGGCAGTAAAAGTGACCCTAGATGTGGGAGTCAAAATTTTTACTGAACTAGACATTTCATATTCTCATTAAGATGGACAGTTTCCGTTAGATGAAGATTTCCCAGAAATGCACCGTTTGGGAGATAGCCATTTTTGGCCCAAAATTTGGAATTTTGGAAAAATGTGAAAAGTGAGAAGTAGCAAAACCCAGAAATTCATAGAAGATGAATGGCGCACCAGAATTAAAATCCGTGAATTGCTGAGTGTTCCTTGTTATATGGACCAACTTCGCCCCATATAAAAGTTTTTGTGATTCCTCATAGATTTTCTTCCACAGGTGGCTAAAGTTGGCATTCTGGACCAAAATGCAACTGTGTAAAATGGGCAGAATTGTAGTGAAAGTTGTCATTTTTGAAGAGATGCAGTTTTCGCACCTGATGTCGGAATGAAGCATGGAGACAAGCATTGGAAAGCTTGTCCAGCAGGGAACAATGATACATGACCAGAGTTTGAATGAGGCCTACATCTATCATGGATATTTAGTGCAGAAGAGTGCCAGCGGCTGTCTTGACAAACAAATTTTGTTGTCAATATGGGCAATTTCTACAATTGCATGATATGGAAGAGGAATTCCATGTTACGATGAGGGACCGAAAAGGGAAGAATTCCTTAAACCCCTATTTGTTGTCATACTTATAATTATGAAACTATCATATGGCATAAATATGTTAAAAAAATGTAAGAGATTACATAGATGTATATGCACTAGATGGCATCTTAACAAAAATTGCATAGTACATATGGGAATGCTTGTGCATAAATGGGTATTGCATATTGGTAGAATAATGGAGTCTGCTTATGCAATGAACCATTAATGGAGAATATTGTGATTGATAATCGCTATTGATGTTGGTATTGGTTGTAGGACCAAAGATAACAAAGAGCATGGCTAAATGTGCCGAGGATGTTGTTGCATGAAGCCAACAACCTTATGCAAAAAGGATGGTGCAACAAATCTATGATCATGAAGTTAGCAAAGAGACTGAGCAGCCTTGGTAAGAGGCCAATTGATCAGGTAACATCACGCGAGGTTAATGGTAACCATGCAGGTAATGACTATTGGTGCCAAAGTGCATGAATGTCGAAAGAGGATTTGGTAAGATCTCTTCAACTAAGTTCGAGCTATGTTGAGTTAGTTTGCATGTGATATTGAATACCGATTGGGACTGTTAACCTACCAAGCTTGGTGATGTGTGGATAAGTGAAGGAAATGATCCTTACACCCTATGACTGTTTAGAAATCTCAATGCATTCATATGAATTTATATCCTGCCATGTGTACGTTGGTTAAGTGCTTAATAACCAAAGAAAGTGAGGACTGGTGGTCCTGATTATGGTAATGCAAGTTATATGAGATAGTCATGTTTCGATCATAATATGCTTGAATGTATAGTACTCATGAAACAATGCAAAGAAGCATTGAGTAGATGTGCATTGAGAGAGTTTATAAATCTTGTGATGCATTGTATGAATGATATGACTGTGAAGTTTGATCTAGAGATTATGAGAAGGAATCCCATGGTTGAGAGCTCTAAGTTCTGTTAGTAAGAACAATTGTAAATATCAAATTTGTAAATGTTTCGGATAATTACTAATGACTGTTTGGCTTATATGAAAATGTGTCAGGAGGACATGCTGTAAGTGGATGCTCATGTATGGAAGCGGGCATAAGACCATAATGGGCAGACTGGTGTCACTTACAGGAGCCAAACAATATGAGGATAGCCTCATTGCTAAACAAATCAATTTCTGTAGGAGGCAGAATTGTAAAACTCATGTTGAATTTAATTATTAATGTTATTGATTGATTATGAAACAATCATATTTGAAGCTTATTGCTAAATGTTGCTGACTGTTTGGCTATTTGATGAAGTGTGCCAGGATGACACATTGCAGGAAGACCATGTGTGATGACCTACAGAAGCCAAACTAGATGGGAAGGATCCCATGCTTGGAAGTGGGTTTCGGGTGAAACGACATTAATAATGTCTCAGCCAAACCGCATGTCGGTAAACCATGAAAGTGAGATGGTAAAGCTATGTCCGGGAGGCATGTGAGACACATCTGCAAAATGAATGAGTATTCTGTAACCCTAGACAAGAACATGCATGTCTAAATTATTAGGGTTAATACGCATAGCATGCTCTATCTTATTTATATCATTGCAGAATGCTTTGGTATGACTAGGGCCTACATGGCGCACATCGGAAAGGGGGTGCACACCTTTTCTGGTGCTGGGTCATGATAGGGTTTTCAATATTGACTACACCCTAAGGGAATGGACGCATTCCTGGTGTTTCAATACTTGGTAGTGAATGATATGGAATGTGGTTAAGAATTGAACAACAATACCGATGAGCTTGCTTATCCTTCTTGTGTTGTCAGTCTACACAGATGCAGATTGATACTGCACATTAAAGGGCAAGGTGAAGAAGGGTACGCAAGGAGACTGTATGGGAATTGGAAACCTTTCTATGCTCACGTGAAATATTACTAGAAGGGATGGAAAGGCCCGAAGAGTTGTGTAATAAGAGAAGGTATCATCCTTGTGTGAGTAGGGGTCATGTTAACCTGCAGTCAAGAAAGTCACCTATAAAGTTCCTAAAAGGAACCATCGATTTGCACACGAGAAGGAGTGGCGTCCTTGTATAAACCAAGAGTTGATGTGTGTGAAGGGTTACAGTGCAAGAAGGTGTGGTGACATTGGTAAAGGCATACAATCTCTATTGGGTCAGCAGTGGGAGGGCGGGCGCCGATGACTGACTGAAAACCCTGAGATGCCTATTGGGTCAGCAGTGGGAGGGTGGGTGCCGATGACTGACTGAAAACCCTGAGATGCCTATTGGGTCAGCAGTGGGAGGGCGGGCGCCGATGACTGACTGAAAACCCTGAAATCTCTATTGGGACAACAGTGGGAGGGGCGGGCGCCGGAAGACTGACTGAAAACCCTGAGATACCTATGGCTCCATAGTAGAGCCTTGACCTATGATGGTCGGTGGCGCAGTTTCCTTCCATTGGTCGATGACCCAGATGAATGTGCTGGCTCGGCACTGGAGAGGGCCAACCAGGTATGCGACTGGTTGGGCACCACCAAATGCTTGGTAAATCCAGCCGATGGGGAGGCGTACTGGTTAAGCATTAACTATATCCAAGTCCATAGGCGATCCCGAGGCTTGCAAAGCGAAGCAGGATCCTGTGGACCAGAGGGGAAATGCACAATACATATAAGTATTCATTTTCATTTATGTATTGTTTGGAATAATGAAGATTATAGGTACAAATCTTTTAACAACTAAGCTGATACACTATTGTTTCTTTGTTGGAAACCTTGGTCATTGCAGGAAGGAAAGACCCTGAAAGACTATAAATTGCTGGTAAATCCAGAGAGTAAATGAGTGGGGCGATATAAATTGCTGGTAAATCCAGAGAGTAAATGAGTGGGTGATATAAATTATTAAGAAATCCAGGGAGTAGCTGGTCGAACGCTATAAAGTTCTTGATAAGTCCAGAGAGTGACTAGTTGGGCATTAACTACTTGATATGGTAGAGCAGCGTGTACGCTGGCCCAACACCCCTTAAACAATTGATAAAACCAGTCAGCGTACTGGACTGGAATTGCCGATTCGAATGATTGTGGAGTAGTCTATGTGCTGGCCCAACATTCGTTATTGTGTTCACGGGAAATCCAAGGCTCGTAAAGCGGAGAAGGATCCCGTGGAATAAAATGAAGACGTCCAATACATATAAGTATTCGTTACCTTGCAACTTCTTGCTTATATATGTGTGTATACGATTTGGTTATGAATTCCTAAACTCTTGTTTAGAGAAAAATCCTATGAAAATGAACTAAACATGTGAATTAATTCAATGTTTGAATGTAGGTATTGTTGGAAGCAAGGACTATGAAGGCATCCTAAAGATGCATGTGGACATGTGACCGTCCTAAAAATCTCAGTATGAGCAGTAATGAAAGATGGTGCTAGTGGATACAAGTGGATCCTAGCAACCCAAGGTTCTGTAGGCAATAATGGGAAGGGTGCCCTAGCTGAAAATCCATATGCAGACCTTAGACACTAAGTGTCATAGCCAAGAAAGGAAAGTCAAAGAATTCACATTGAAGTGAAAGAGACTAAGGAGCATGAAACCACAGTGATGGTGTAGCTCCATAATAGAACAAGACTAAGAGGGAGAAACCCCTACTCTTCTCTTTTCTTTTGATTGATGCATTTATAAAACAAAAGATTGTTGAGTGCATATCATGGCTGAAAATGGATTGTGTGTAATTGCTTGAGATGAATTGTGAATGCTGAAATAGTAAATTTCCTATGAAAGGATGAACATGAATGAGTTCATGTGTATGTTGGGAAAGCATGAAAAGTGTGGAAGTCCCATGAATAAAGCATGGACATTCCATGTCAATTAGGAAAATAATTGACTAATCTTAATGTTTATGCTATGCTTGTCCTAACAAAGAATTCCCATGATGAATTTCACAGGTAAGAAAGTGAAACAATTGGTTGCAGCTGTCACAGGAAAGTGTTGCTAGTAAGCAAGGTGTGTTCAGTTGTGCCCATTGACCATGGCAGTAGACCGAGGGCTATTAGAGTTGGCTGAAAGTCTTCTTCAAACAATTGCCAGGACCCAAGAAAATCTTGGGGAGATGCTCAAGCTACAGAGGCAACAGAATGAGATAAACCATGAGGCTTTGCGAGACTCTATTCGTCTACAAAAAGAGGTAAAAAGCATTCTAGGAGCAATCAGCAAGGGAAAGGAAAGTGGGTCAGTGAAGAAGCATTCATCCAATCGTCCGATTAAGAAACGTCCCAGGTGGGAAGAGTCAAAGGAAATGGACCAGGAAAAGGTAAAGCCGCCGATGAAATGTTGGGGATGTGGAGGAAATCATTGCCTCCGTGACTTCCCAACAAGAGAATATCAAGGGGGTAGCAACCGTAAATTCTCCACGTTCGTGGACCAGTTGGAAGGAAAAGGAAAAGAAGGAATTGTTTTGGAACGATGTCCTCATACAGAGCTAAAAGGTCCTAGCCAACAAGAACAACTTGTAAAGACCAAAGGACTTAGTCCTGAAAGACCCAAGTAAAGGGTGAATTGCAGGACAAACCTACCACATTTTGTGAATTTTTGGACATATGTAAAGCGGGTATTTATTTCCGAAGTGTTAGAACACCGAGGACGGTGTTATTCCAAGGGAAGGGGTATGTCACGTCCCCATTTTGACCCCCTTTGCATTAAATCGTAAATGATGTAAATATTGTAACTTAATCATGGTGAGGAGCTCAAGGCCAAGGCCCCACCATTGATTTAGCATTTTATGTACCAGAAATCAAAGAGATAGATGCCTATGGTTCTTGTGCTAGAAGGGCACAATGTAAATAAGACATCATGTAAATACGAATTTAATGAAAGACACCCACAACTAGCTACACAATGCAACAAAGAGATGGGGGCATGATCTTTACAAGGAATAGGGAGAGAAAGTAACCAAACCCTTGAGCCATGGTGTTAAGCCATTTCATTGAGGAAACCCATGAACTCTCAACTACCCATTTGGTCTCATGCACCCAATCTTTTAATTCTTCCAAGAATTGGTTGAGGCAATTAATGCCTTGGGATGGGAGAGGTATGGCTGTCAATTTTCGTGTATGGGAAAGACAACAACCTAGGAAATCGAGTTTTGGCTTGTTGGGCAAGAAAACCCCCACGAAATTGGCCCAAAGCCATTCTTGACCCATGGCCATTCTTCCTCTCACGTAGACTGAGCTTACTGGAGTTGATCCTCACGTTTTTCACCATAACCCTGCGTTTTCCCATGTCCAGGAACTCGTTTTTGGTATTGTGTAGTAGCTGGGAAAAGAGGGACGCGATTTTTGGCTGAGGGAGAGGTTGTTTTTTCCCTTGGGGCGTTTTTCTGGAATGGGTTACTCTCCCAGTCGAATTTACCCAGTTTTCCAATTCATTTTGAGTCTACCCACGTTTTTCTGAAGCTCAAGAAACCCCATCTCGTGCATTCCACTGTTGAAATGTTTTTTCTCATGCCCAACACTTACATTTTTGCTGTTATATGCATTCCTCTCCTAGCAACCTCAGAAACCCCAACTGTGGGTTGGTATGGTTGATTCTGGTGTATCTATGGTTATGTGAGATCTTGTTGTTCCCTAATTCCTTGTGGAGATCATGCTCAGCTCGGGGGTGGCAGTGGTGCTGAGAGATTAAGGAGCACACTGGCCTACGGTTGGGTGGAACGTTGCAGAAGCGTAGCTGGTTGCTTGGGACTACTTCATTAAGATAAGTATCCTCTTGTATATTCTTTCAATTGTTTAATGGATGAATGTCTTGAATGTAAGATGAATGAGTAATTGAAATTACTTTTGCTGTGTATAAACAAATACTTATGCATCCTCATATGTCTTGCGTGCTTACTTCATAAGTACATGGGGCTAGATGCCCGGTTTGGGATCACGATCCTCTCCATGGCACTAGTATAATGGGAGGGGATGTGACACCAAGTGAAGTTGTGTAAAAATACCAAACAATGCATAAATGATGCCATTTTCCCTAGATCTTGTTGTTGGAGCTTGAAGAGACATTATTTCGAAATGTATCAACCATTCTCCGTGATTTTGTTGATGTATGGAGTGTCATTAATGTTATGAAGAAGTTTCATTAACATTGCACAAGTCCTTGGCACCTAAAATTCGAATTTCATAACATATGGTGAAAATTACTAGCTTTTCCCCCTATGCGAAGTATTGCACATAAACATTTGATTTAAGTGAGTTGCAGAAGGCCATAGGAACTAATTAATGATACATTGGGGAGATCATTAAGGCCATTTATCAGTAACATACCTCTGTTCAGAAATTTGGAAGTGTTTAACAACATTTGGAGAGCTATGTTTGTCCACTACCCTTGGGGGTTTTGAAGCTCGATTTGACTAGAATTATTCCCTACTTTGTCCGGATTGTAAATGAATGTCGCAGAAGTGTTTTAAGGGTTGTTAAGAATCCATCATCCTTATTTATATGTATTAATACCTTTCAAATACCTTCATACCCAATTTGGAAGCATTTGGAGTCATTTGGAAGCAACATTGACAATACTACTCTAAGGGTTGAATTGGTCAAAATTGGCAATTTTTCCTAATTTGTGCAGATTATTAAAAAGGGACACTACAGATTAGTGATATCACATTAAAATTTAAAAAATATTTAAGTAAAATTTTATATATAGAGAGAGAGAGGGGTTGGGTTTGTTAATTTTAATTTATTTTCATTATAATTTTCAGGTATACTTACGCTTCTCAAGGGTGGCATATTATTTGGTTGGAACCCAAAGGTGTTGGACTTAAAACCCTATAGGACTATTGGGGGTATCCTGATGGAGGGTCGGTTCTTGGAGAATGATTTAAAGTTTTCTATAATTAACTGTTATGGACCTTATAAAAATAGGGAAGTGTTATGGTCATCTTTGGAAAAAAGTGGTCTTGTTGGGATCATGAATCTAATTATAGCTGGGGGATTTGAATTTCACTTTTTCGACCTCTGAGATTTGGGGTTTAGGGGCTAGGATTGATCCACTAGCGGATTTTTTTTTCTAAACTTTTTGAGAAACTAAACATTATTGATATTGCTCAGGTAAAACTGGGACCAACTTGGAGCAATGACAGATGTGGGGAGGAAACCATTAGTAAAAGACTGGACATGTTTCTTATGAAATAAGATTTTGCAAGCTCTTTACAAAAGTATTGTGAGTGGAAAATCAAAACAAAAATTTCAGACCATTTTCCTATAATTTTCCAGATTGATGGGATGAAATATCAGAGATCTTTCCCTTATAAGTTCAATAATATGTGGACTCATGATTTGGTGTTTTTCTCTATGGTTAAGGACTGTTGGGGTTCGGTTTGTATTCTAGAGGGCACAAATCCCATGGACAGACTAGTCATGAAAATTGTTGTTTTAAGAAAGCGGGTCATACAGTGGGAAAATATAAAGAAGGAGGAACGAGAAAAAGATCTCAAAGCTATTGAGCATAAAATTAGGAATAATTATGATTTGAATAACAATTGTTCGTTTCTGGAAGAAGAGAAGGAAGAATTAGATGCCCTTGAAGAGAAGAAGAATAATTTATTGTACCAAGAGGAAATGATTTGGCGGCAAAAAATCAGAGCTACTTGGATAGGTCCAAGGGACAATAATACACGATTCTTTCATAGCTATGCTTCTTTTAGAAGAAATTTTAATGCTATTTGGGATCTAATATTGGAAAATGGTCAGACTATCAATACCGATGGTGAATTAAAAAAGGATGCTATGGAACATTTCCAAAATCAATTCAGGGATCCAGGAAACTGTAAAATTAGTGCACAACTAGAGGTCATTAAACATTTCCCTACTCTTTTCTCTAGGGAAGAAGGAGAGAGTATTGGGGATCCTGTTACTCTAGAGGAAATTGAAATGGTATTAAATCTATTCACAAGGGATAAAATACCTGGTCCTGATGGTTGGATCGTAGATATTTTTTCTTTCTTTTTTTTATATTATGGGCATGGATTTACTGCAGATGGTGGAATATTTTAGGATTGCAGGTTTTGTTTCAAATTCTTTGAATAAGACATTCATTGCCCTTGTTTCAAAGAGAAATAAGCCATATTGTTTCATTGATTTGATACTGATTGCATTATGCAATCTTGCTTACAAAATTATTCCAAAAATGATTTCTCTTAGACTGAAGCCAAAACTCTCAGAAATGTTGACAAATGAACAATTTGGTTTTCGTGCGAGCAGATAGATCTTGGATGTGGTTGGGATCACTCAGGAATGCTTACATTCTATAAAATCAAAGGATTTGGATGCTATAATACTAAAAATGGATTTGGTCAAAGCATACGATAGGGTAAACTCGGTTGATCTTAGGATTATGCTCCTACAGATTGGCCTCTCTTTGGATGTGACAAATTGGATTATGGCATGTGTAACCTTTGCAAACTTCGTTGTTGTAAATGGGTCCCCAACAAAAAAATTTCTGAGCTAATGAGGTCTAAGACAAGGCTTTCCAATTTCCCCTTTACTTTTATTGCTTGTTATTGAAGGATTGAGTAATATGATACATGTTGCAAGGAAGGAAAGAAAAATTCGAGGCATCAAAATTACGAAGTCTATATTTATTTCACATATTTTATTTGTAGATGATGTTATCCTTTTTGATAGAGGATCTACAAGTGAATGGAAATATTTCTTTGAGATTATAAATACCTTTTGTCTTACAACAGGTATGGAGGTCAACACTACAAAATCGACTCTTATTCATCATGGGGTGGAACATCAGATGTTGGAGATGATATCAACCTTTCTTCCTTTTCAGAACTCTCATCTTGAGGAGGGGTTTAAATACATGAGCTATTTTTTAAAGCATAACTGCTATATGATAAGAGAATGGTTGTGGTTGGTTCAAAAAATTGAGAAGAGGATTGGGAACTGGACGTATAGAGTCCTCTCTTTGGGTGGGAGATTGACTCTTCTGAAGTTAGTCCTGGTTTGCATCCCTGTATATTGGTTTTCTTTGGAAAATATTCTGAAATCTATCTTAAATATACTTAGAAATCAGATGTTCAATTTCCTGTGATCTGGATCGGTGGAGGGGAAAAAATTGCATCTTGTTAGTTGGGAACAATTATCTAAGGAAAAATAAATGGGAGGCTAGAATATAAAACACTTGGAGTGGTTATGTAATGATCTAAGAATGAAAAGTATGTGGTGTGGTCTCTTTGGTAAAGGTTTGTGGAGTAATGTGTTACGTGGGAAATATATCAAATATGGTATTATAAATTGGATCAGATATCCTTGGTCAATGAAAGGGAAATATTCAAACTTTTGGTTGGGTTTCCTGAAATAGTTTCGATGGATTGGCTGCAATATTGATTGGAAGGTTGGTTCAGGTAAGCAGATCAAAATAGGCATTGACCCTATGGTGGGATTAGAAGATGATTATAAAATTTCTGTCGGGATGTTGGAATATTTATATGAGATTGGATATACTTGTCTTGCTTAGATTAAAAATACTGGATGGTTAAGCCAATCCAATTCT
This sequence comes from Larix kaempferi, assembly GCA_027924585.1. Lineage (NCBI taxonomy): Eukaryota > Viridiplantae > Streptophyta > Pinopsida > Pinales > Pinaceae > Larix > Larix kaempferi. The sequence continues at coordinate 390,558 of BSBM01001770.1, forward strand.
TATTGGTATTCAACAATTGATCTAGGTATAAACAATGTTTGGTCATCGGAATGGGAGACTTATATTTTAAAAATCAATCTAGATAGCATTAGATTACATCCGGTTGGTGATTAAATTGTGTGGATGGGAGATAATGCTAGTGGGCATGTTTATGTAAAAGATACTTATAAGGTGATCACTGCTGAGGATGCAGTCACTGTTCCTAAATGGTGGTTTTCCAAAATATGTAAATGGAAAATCCTGCAGAAGTTAAAGTGTTTTCTCTAGTTAGCATTGGAGAATGTTATTCTTACCTGGGATAATTTAATTCGTAGGGGTTGGAAAGGTCCTAATCACTGCATACTTTGTGGCTCAAAGGATGAATATGTAGACCATATTTTTATCCTTTGTCCATTTGCAAAAAAATTATGGAAGGATGTTTGTTTTTCTATGGATCTCCCATTGGTTTGGCGGACTGATACACTAGACCAAAATCTACTGAATTGATATAAAAAATTATATCATATCGTTCTTTGCATGTTTTTGTGTGCTGGATGATATGGAGATTTAGGAATGAAGCAATCTTTGAAGATCAATAGTCTTCCATTTCTGTGGGCACAATAAGAATAAAAAAAATTATATGTATTTCATTCCGCATACATGGACTGGTCATAGTAAGAGACATAAAACTAATCCTCCTGATATATATGAAGTATGTGGTTTTTTTAATGGTGCGGCATGTGATGGTATTTGTGCAATGAGAGTACTTCTCCAAATCAACCTCGAACACAGTTTCAAGTTTAAACTTAATATTGGTTCAAGTACGAATACAAAGGTTGAATTAGTTGCTTGATGGTGTCTACTAAAATTTATCTTTTGTTGGTATTGACTCCATTAAGATCTTTGGGGATTCTTCAACAATTGTAAATTGGGCTAGAAAGAGTTCTGAGCTGTGGGTTTTGGATCTTCATTAGTGGATATGGAGGACTCAAGAACTTTTAGATACATTCTAGAATTGGGATATCTCTCACATTTATAGAGAACATAATGCTTTTGCTGATAGCTTATCTAAGGAGGCATTGAAGACAAAGGAATGATTCCTTTTTTGGGAAGAATATATCAAGGATGTCCTGGAATCTGAGGGATCTCTATACTTTTTTGCTTAACTGTTGAAGTAGTTGTTTTAGATATTTTGATAAGGCTCTATTTTTTTGTATCCCAGGGCTTGTTTTGACAACTTTGATGTTTGGTTTTGTTGTTGCCTTTGTTGTTTCTGTTGGGATTGGAGACTGGTAGTTTTAGATGGGCCCTATGAAGGTTGTATGTACTCTTTGATTCGATTTTTTGAATAACAAGAGTATAATTTTTTTTCTTCTTGAAAAATTCTCAACGTATGATACACAAAGTTATTTAAGGTTTAAACCAACCACATCGTAAAAAGTACCTTAACAATACATCTTATCACCCACTAAATTACACCCTAGAAATAATAATATCATTATATTAAATATAATATAGTATTTTAGTTTTTAAGTAGGTAATAAATACTTGTGAAAAAATATTTTAAAAAATCTATTTTTATTTAATATCAGTTAAATATTTCGTTAAAATAAAATTGTTTTTATAAATTGTTAGAATTCATGAATAAACCCATTTTTTCAACCAAATGGACACTGAGGTTGCATGACATAATCCATTACAAATTATTAACATTAAGAAAATAACATTTAAAATTAAAATAAAATGATAACCAATATATTATGGAAAAAATTATGATATAAGTAGTAGTCTAAACATGTTATGATTTTGATTCTTTTATCATATTTTCCAACCATTTTTATTTAAAATTTGGTAAAAAGCTAAAAAAATGGTTGGTAATGCAAATATTTTTTTTCCTAAAAAAAAAATGTATTTCTATTTCCAGTAGAAACCCAAATACATTCCTCATTTCCTGTTCAATAGGTATATCATTGGCCTATCCTTCCCAGGCCGATACTAATGCATTATAAGAACTCATTCCAGAAAGTCGAAAAACTTACATCTTTAGACAAGTCCTTATGCGATTGTCATATAACAAGAAATTTCCCACCCACATACAGATTTAAACATTTGACAAAATAGAAATAAAAAACATGATCCCAAAACTGCTCAGATGGGACTTAATAATCCAAAATAGAAAAGGGGGCTTGAAGATTATAATGCTACTTCTCGGAATTTTTCTTCAAACACCTGAAACGATGGCTCCAATATCCATTCTTTCAATAGTTTGTATGCCTAAGTGTTTAGCTCGTAATATACATGGGAAAAGGAACTATCTTGAAAGTGCTTTGATAACTCTTTCACATGACTCGCCAAATTGAATAGCCTCGAGCTATTCACCTGAATAGAGCCATTCATCAAGTTGATGAGGAGTAGAATCCTAGAAGACTCGGAGTTAAGATAGTTGGAATTGCAAATATAAGTTGTTAAGATTACATAATTCTAGCGCAATAAGCATATTTGAGGGTGTTGACTCCATTTATACATTCAACAAGACAATTTAGCAATGAAAAATTGCAATTTAACTAAATATTGTATAACCTAATTTCAGTGTTGATAGGTACAACAAATTGAAATCATATAACGTCTAGACTACTTCAGAAAAAAATATATTTGAATTTCTAATATTAAGTGTTATATTATGCATTAAAAATATGATAAAATAGTTTGGTTTGTTGAATATGCGATAATTAAAGGTGTATTTATTAATGAGTATGTAATATGATGCATGATGATTATTATTTGTTGGATTCATAAATTTAAATTAATTATTTTGATTTATTGTGTTTTTTAATAATGAAATAATTTAAAATAAAAATTTTGCGTCTCTTTGGTTGTTACATGTTAACAAGTTATATAGCTCGATTTCTAATTACAAATGTTTCGAAAGTTATATCTAATGTATTTGTATGATCGACATTCCAAGAGAAGTGTTTTTCATCCTCTACTTTATTCATCTCGCAAAGTTTACATATTTATTTACACCAAGGTGTTTTAGGTCTTGTCCAATGCTTGTTTCACTATGAAGATCATGGGAGTTAGTTTTGATGCAAAAAAAATTTATTTAGCAACCACAACATGATAGTTTTGTTCTTTTAGCTTGTGTTAATGATTTCTTTATTAATTCAACTTTCTCTTATTATTAGTTACCATACCATTCCATAATTTCTCTTTAAACCCAATTACAATAATATTTTAAGCAATATTGATATCTTGAAGCGTTTCCTCTTTCACTATCCAAATCCGACTTCTAAAATGAGGATTTGATAAGGTGTATTGTGCTTAATTTTAAGGTTATTTAATATAAATCACTTCTAGATTTGGTTAATTTCCTTCCAAGTTTCCCTGGAAATACAACAACCGTAAACCTCACAACTAGATGGAATAACTAGGGTAACAAAGGTTTCGAAGAGTACCTTTTTTTTTCCCAAAACCAAAAATCCATAGCTTTACAATTTTAATTCTCAAGACTAAAATAAGTTTTTTCTAACCTCCATTGATCCTTTTTTCCACACTTATGTAGTTTCAATTTATCTTGTAATGAAAATCAATTCTGGGTTACTTATAAGAAATGGAATTCTTCTAGGTTGTTAATATTGTAGACAAAATTAGGGTACATGATTTGTTTTATTGGTATTTACAAACTACCCATAGTTACTACAAAAATATTTCATAATTTTAAGTTGTTTATCAAGGTCAAAGGTGCCCCTTGTTAAAAGGAAAATATCATTGCATATAAAAGTAGGATGATGACTCATCTTTCCAACTTCATGCCTACACAACCTACTTCTTTCAAACAATCCTGTTGCTTGTTTCTGTAAATACCAAAAATGATACGTGACAAAAGAAACATTGCTTAACCTCAAAATTCCAATTGATTTCAATTAACCAACCTTGGTTATTTTTAAACTTGGCCATGGCCTTCTCTTATAGCCTTAATACTACAATACTCAACCCAAAAGGAACCCCAATATTTTCTAGCCCCTTCCAAAGGTTATTTCTAGGGATCTTGTCAAAAATGTTTTTTGAAGTCATAAAAACAACAAAGGAGATGAACTTTGTTGTTTTGACAATATTTAGCTATAATCCTTATAGGGATTAAGTCGCTTAAAGTCAAATGATAACTTCAAAAACCAACTTGTCCCTTAGCTCTCTTATCATGACTTTCAAATCATAAGTTAATCTTATTTTCCAATATTAAACCATATAACTTAGCATCGTAAATGTCCTATAATTTGAAAGATTATTTCTACGCTTAAAAATTTGAACAATAAAAGTTTTCCTCAAAGCTTAGAAAAGCATTCCTTAACAACTAGATTAAAAAAACAGTAAATATGAGAAATAAGATTAAAGCCTTCAATTTTTAAAACTTCAACTTAATAAATTTCAAAATATTAAACTTTTCATTTACTAAAGCTCTTTGAACTCCAAACTTAATGTCTTTTATGACTCATGTTTAACTATTTTTTTTGGGCAGAAACGAGTAATAAGATTTTATATAAAAGAAAACAGAAGTTACAAAATTCTTCGAGAATACTGTTCCCAAAGAAGTAGGGCTCCCAAGACACCTTGTTCGTCTTTTACCTGATTGTAATGTTCATGGTAAATTCCTAATCTATGGAAACTATACCTCCTGAAAAACTGTCCTAAAATCAAAATATAGAAGCAGAACATTGCTAAAGAGTAGAACGACTATCCTTAGAAAAGCTACACTGTTGTTTCTACATGCAAATCTAGAATAACTTCTAGATTATAATTTTGAGACATCATAAGATGACGCAAAATTGTTCCTAAAGAACTGGGAAAACCCATACTGGTCGAATTACTGATGAAGAATGTCCACCTTGTTCCCTTATGTTCCTCTCGCCGAGCTTCCAACGCCTCCTTGTAGTTCCATGGTGCTCTTTCTGATATCTGCTCTCATACTGTCAATCTTGGCTTCCACTATCTTGACGCTGCTATGAACTGCCATAATTTTGGTATCCAAATTAACATAACAAGGAAAACCCATGTCAAGGGTTTCGGTCAGATAAGCAACCTACTTTGTAATCTTATTGCTGCTACTTCGAACCCCTGAGTTCGTGGCTTGGACAAGAGTGTAGAGGTGAGAGATGGCCCGTTTGAGATCTAAATTTCCCCCTAGAAGCTTGCAAACTTGAATTTCCATTTCCTTCAAATAAGTTTGAACCTCAACCGGGAGACTGTCAAACCCAGGCGCAAGCGCATGACCTTTGTTTCCACCGTTTTCTCCGACAGGGGAGTTCAAATCCTTACCCAGCCCCAGTGCCTTAGCCTTGCAATGATCATGTAGAGCTTGTTGTACCTTAACCGAGCCATCGATTGCCATGTCCTGACAGTATTCATTCACAAAGGGAATCTTTAGAACTCCTATGCACCCAGTTCCTCCGATGGTCGTGATCTGCTTCCTACAACGCAGGCATTGCAATGGGGAAAGACTCGTAACGAAAGAGGGGGAAGCTTCGCCCATATTGGCACAAATAGATTTCACTCCTCCTTGTTTACGTTTTCTGTCCAGGTTCATACACCAAGAGATGATGCACCCCCGTCTAATATTTATGCTTGCTCTGCCTCGATCCTCCACCACCATCAATTTCTGCATGTCGGCTAGGTGTTTCAAGCGTGCGAGTGACTCCATGACTGCTAAGGTGACTCGAGGAAGGTCTGAGAAGGTGAAGGTGGCTGCTTGGGGGATCAAAATTATGATGCTAGAGTTTCTGAAAGTTATGAAGATCAAATTATTGACGAATTGTTTCTTCCATGCCAAGGATATTTGCAACTTCCAAGTGCAAAAGAAGCTTTTTTGCTTTTCCATCATAGCCATTAGAAAGCAAAATTTAAGGAACCCAATTATTACCATACACCTGTTGATTTCTAACCAGTATTCCATAATCAAGACCTGCTCCTATATTTTCCATTGCATCCACATGCTGGTTATTAGACCTCATCAAATGAAGAAAATCGATAGCTTTGAATTCATTGACGATGCACTTAAGGAGATGATGGGTCTTAGTGATAGGACTCTTACGGTTCTTCGTCAGGTTTCTAGCTTCCATAATGACCAATATTGAATCGCCGAAGACCACTAGGTCCTCAGTTCCTTCATTCCTTGCTAGTTCAAAACCTTTAATCAATGCTAGCCATTCTGCACCATTGTTGGACCTCTTACCAATTCCCCATGCAAATTATTTCAGCTTGTTTCCCTCAGAGTCAAAGAGGACTCCTCCCACACCTACCAACCCAGGATTTCCTTTCGAGGCACCATTGAAGATCATCGAGTTGCAACCAATATTCTTTTTCCAATTTTGGAAGTCTTTCGAGCTCATTCTTATGTGCCAGTTCTGGGGATTGTGTCTCTTTGGAGGTTGGTCCAGAAAAATATAAGGAGAGGGAATCAGGAAGTCGATAGCCCAGATTTTTTATTCTGTTGTTAAGGGTTCTTTGTTGATATTGTTCATTCCCCTCGAGGACAAGGATTCCACCCAGAGAGCCTTTGTTGAAATGAGAAATTTACCTGGGGTGGATCTACTTTCTCCGAATATTTCCTTGTTCTTAACTGTCCAGATCTTCCAACAAATGAATTTTGGTAGAGATTCCTAAGCTCTTTTGAAGTCCGATTTGCTTAAGAATGTTCCATGATAATAATATTTCCAGCAAGGAAAAATATCATTCCAGTTTGTTGGCAGGGTCATACTGGGTTGTAGATCCCGATACACTCGATGACAAACCTCTTGGGATAATTTGCACTCTAGAAAGAGATGCTCGATTGATTCTTCAGATTCTTTGCAGAGAATGCATCTCGCAGGTCCTTCAATTCCCCTTTTTCTAAGGTTCTCTGTAATTAGCGTTTTTCGGTGAGCAAGGTCCAAGTGAAGGCGTTTATTTTTGGGAGCCCGTCCTTTCCCTAGAATTTTCTCCACTTTACATCCTTGTTTCGGCTATTGTTGAGGCCATCCACAACACAATATCCATCCTTGACTAATTACGAGCTCGACTTTCCCCACCCTCTTCGACCATTTAGGTTTTGGTGCACAAAAAGCGAGCCATGAAGCAAAGAGAGGAGGGCGTTATAATCTGAGATGAGATGGTCTGGGATCTCCAAGTCGATCCATCCATCCCATCTTCCACAGTTTGTCTAGGAATACATATCATATAAAGTATGAATGTTTGCTTGAACCATCCAATCTTTTAATTCTGTGAGCTCATTCGAAAAATTGGCTGGGAAGTTTAAGCCTAAATTGTCATGCCATATTTTTATTTGTTTTCTGTTACCGGGGATCCAATAGAGGCAATTTTTTATGATGAAAGTCACCCTCTTACATAGGTCCCAAATTGGTGTGCCTCTTCTATCTTGATCGATTTCTTCCACACAACTTCTTCTGCCTCCCGTCATGTATTTTTTGTGGAGGATCTCCTTCCATCATGCTTTTTTTCCAGAAATGGTTCTGCAAATAATTTTGGCTCCTAGAGCTAGGTTCATAGTCATTGGGTCTTTGTCCCCAACACCTCCATAGATTTTAGGCCTATAGACCATATCCCATTTCACTAGATGGAATTTTTTTGTACTGTTGGATTTTTCTCCTTGCCACAAGAACTTCCTGAGTTTTCTTGCAACATCCTTCATTACTTTTTTGGGAGCTAGGGAAATCGAACATGCATAGAGGGGATGTGCTGAGAGGATAGAGTTGACGAGGCTGAGTTTACCCATCAGATTGAGCCACCTGGATCCCCAAGAGTTGATTTTATTTCTTATCTTATCAATCAGCCATTGCCAGTCATCGACCCTTCTTTTCCTTTGAAAATTGGAATCCCGAGGTAGTTGAAGGAGTTCCATGTTGCGTTTCCTACAAAAACCGAAAATACTTGCTATCCTAGCCAACATCCCTGGGGGGGAGTTCCATCCATAAACCTTTGACTTGGAAGAATTAAATTTACCATATGAAGCTTTTAGAAATGTGGACAATGCATTGTTAAATCTCTCAGCGATAAATGATGCACCCCCAAGCAGGATGGTGTCATCGACGAACTGGGCATGATTGGTTGCTTTGAATCCTCTAACTATCTACAATCCTTTTAATTCACTAGACCCTTGCAGATGTTGGAGTTTCCTACTCATCGATTCTGCCACCAACAAATAAAGGAAAGGGGACATGGGGAAACCTTAACGAAGTCCCCTTGAAGATTGGAAAAAATTAGTGGGCATGCCATTTACTAAGGGAGAAATCTAGGGGCTGTTAATGCAAGCTTTTACCCATATAAAAAATCTTTTGGAGAAACCGAATTTATTCATAATTTCAAAGAGAAAAAAATGATTTACTCTATCAAAGGCATTTTTCATGTCAAGTTTTATAGCCATACCTTGATGTTTTTTTTCCATGCTGGAGTGGATAGCTTCCTGAACGATGATGATATTGTCAAGAATCTGACGTCCTGCAATGAAGCCTCCTTGAGAGTCTAAGATGAGGCGGTTCATGATGTTTTTCATTATGGTTGCAAGTATCTTTGAACGGATATTATAGGAGGTGTTGCAAAGAGAAATTGGCCTGAAGCAATCGATAGAGACTGGATTTTTTTCTTTTGGAATTAAGGCCAGGAAGGATGAGTTGGTGGCCCCACCTATTTTGTCTTTCTTTCTGGTCTAATTAAGCATTCGCTTCATATCGTCTTTTATAATTTCCCATGCTTCTCTATAGAAATTGGTGGTGAACTCGTTTAGACCGGGCGCTTTGTAGGTGTGGAGGGACCAGATTGCATTTTTTTATCTCATATTCCATGATTGGCTTGGAGAGCTCTCTTTTATCATAATTCAAAATAAGCGAAGGAATACCAGAAAGGAGATACGCTTGAGCTTCCGCGTCTGCTTCTTCTTTGTCCATGTAGAGGTCACGGAAATGGTTGAAGATGTGCATCTTCAACTCGTCCTGATCCATTTTGGTCTTTCAATTCCTTGATAGTGCTGCGACTGAAGTACTCATTGTTGTTGTCAGGCCTTGTCTTGCTTGTGGAAGTACTCATTGTTGTTGTCTCCTCCCTTTAAACACATCTTCCTGTACTTTAATCTCCACATTTCATCTTCACACATGGCAACATTTAGAATTTTCATATTTAGCTCCTTTTCCTGGCATAGGGAGAAGGGTGTCACCTCTTCAAGCTCCATTCTGGAATGGAGGGCAGCTAGATCCGATTGAAGATTGATCTTGAGTTGACCAGGTTTCCTATAAGAAGTTTTGGCCTAGCTCTTAAGCGCATAGCGCACGGATCTGAGTTTGGATTCCCATATGAAGCTGGGCGACCCGAAACAACTAGTGCTCCAGGCGTTTTGAACTAGATCAAAGAAATGTTTTTCTTGCAACTAAAGCGGATTGAACCAGAAAGGGATTGGTCCAAGATTTCCCAGGGAAGAGAGGATCAAGATGATGGGATTGTGATCGGAAGCAACAGAAGGAAGGACATGGGAATATGGTAGGAGGCCATTTTGAAGAAATGAAGAACTTACCATAAATCTGTCCATCCTTGCCGTGATATGACCTATTCCAATTCTTCTATTGTTCGAGGTATACGTCCCATTCTTCAAGGGAATATCCAACATGTCCAAGTCATAAATTAGATCCTCCATATTTTCACCAAATGGATCCCTGACATTAGTGCCTCCACGCTTTTCCTGCTACGATTTAGTAGCAGTGAAATCTCCTGCGATGATGAGATCTTTGCCGCACAAGTCCTCCTTTAACTTTGAAAGATATTCCCAAAAGATTGTCTTGTCCCTGTAATGCGTTGGCCCATAAACATTACATATAAAGAGGGATTTAATACTATCCTTTTCCTTAATTTTGGTTAGAAGCCAATGGTGGCTTTCCTTGGTTGAATTTATAGAGAATTTGCTTGAAACTAAGGTGGCGATTCCCCTTGAAGCTCCTCTTGCACTGAGGGATTTTCCATGGAAATCCTTCCAGAAATGACGTGAGAGTTCCATGGTCTCCACGTCCTTCATTTTAGTCTCTTGGATTATCAATAGGTCTGGTTTCTCAGATTTTATCATGTCTTTGATTGCTTCAACTTTGCTCGACCCGCCCAAACCCCTGCAGTTCCAACAGACTGCTTTCATTATTTCTTGGTCGGTTGGGATCATGCTCGGGATCTGCCGTCCGTTTTTTCCCCTCCTTGATTTTTGACATTCTGGAGAAGTTTTGTTTCCTCTAGGATTTTCTTCCTACCCAACTCTAGCTCTCTTTCTGACTCCAACTCTCTATGGTATCTTTGCGACTTTCTTCCTCTAGTGTTTGGCACCGGGACCATGTCATGCACTTCCAGGGTTTCGTATGAGGGCGAATTATCTGAGGACAAGTTCAGCTTTATGATTTTGTTGTTCTTTACCATGTCTGCCCAAGAGCTTCCAGGGGTATTGGAACCACCCCATGCAAGAGTAATCTAATCCTCTCTAGGAGAAGAGGGGGGATTACTAGCAGGGACGAGAACTTCTTCCGCTTCTTTTTCCATTGGGATAGATTTCAAAGCTTGAATTTCTCCTTCTTCCAAAGGTAAATCCTGGAATCGATTGCTGGTCGAAGCTTCTTTTCCTTCTTGGATCATGTCCTTGCTTTTTTTTGGTTGTGACCCATCTGTTGGAGGCGCTATTGGATTCGTTTTCCTTCCTTTTTTTGCTTGCTTCCATCCTTCTTCTTGGTTCTTTTCTGGGGCTTCTTGAGCTGATTTTGGACAATTTTTGACAAAATGCCCATATTCATGGCACTTTTTGCACTTAAAGGGTAGTTGTTCGTAATCTACTTTACCGCTTCTAGTAATCCTTTTTCCAGATCTACTTCAACACAAATCCTTGCACAAGAAAACAAGGGCCCATTTGGTTCCGCTTTGTCGATTTATCTGCCGAGAGAGTTTCAATAGCTTGGAGGGTTTCATCATTCCAGTAATGCAACGACACATGGGGTAGGCGAACCCAAACTGGAACCGCTGATGACACAAATTTCTCTGGGTAGAATGATAAGCTCCAACGATTTAGATATAGACCACGAGGGCCCATGAAGTAAGGGTCACTCCTGAAAATCAGATCTTTGTCAACTTTGTTTTCGAAGAGGAAAGTGAAAAACCCCTTTCCACAGAAGCAATGTTGCAAACCCCCGGAGATCAGAGCCATCCTGTTCTTTTTTATACATGCATCCATGGATTTTGGTGATGGCTAAATTCCTGTGAATTGTCCAATCAGACCTCTCTCACTCAAAGCAAGAGCTTTCAACCTTGAAGCCATCGAGAAGATCTGGATTCTAGGGGCATCTGCCCTCTTGACGAAACTCGCATCACTGGAATATGAAGCAGAAGGAGGTAACGAAGGCGTGGAGGCTACCAGGGCTCGAAATGCTTCATCAAGACGTCGTCGTCGATCCCCTGGATTTGAATCCGGAGGAGAGTCCATTCGAAAATCAGCCCTTGAAGAGGGTCTTAGGAAACCCTAATGTAGTAGGGCCTACGCAAGGCAACCCCACGGGCACACGACGACCATCTCCACAACGATCACGCACGCCTGAAATCAAGCTCGCGGAGGTAGGGGTTCAGCGATCATAACAAAAAGTGACTCATGTTTAACTATTAACCAAATATAATATTTAAAAAAAGCTATTATATATTTAAGATTATTTAATTTTACTTTGATAGACACTTATATTGATAATAATAATGGTTCTTAATATCTACTAAAATAAATTTTAATCTCATTATAAACTAAATAAAATCACTAGTTCACATAACAAGCTATCAAATATTTTAAACTTGCAAAATAATTATGAAATAGAAAATTAATATATATTATAATTTTTCAAAATAATTTATTTATACACTATAAATATTTTAAAAATATTAATATTTTTAATAATACTAAAATAATAATAATATTTTTTAATAATACTTTAATAATAATAATAATAATTTTTTTTTTAATAATACTAAAATTTTAACTATTTTTTTTCAGAAGAAAAAATATACTTTTTCTATTCTGGCGAATAAAAAAGTACATAATAGTTCTTGTCGACAATCATGAAGACTATCCAACATAACAAGATAAAAAAACCATAACACATCGATGCTAATCCGAGAAACAAGACATAAACCGAGGCTGGTGAACTGTCAAGGAGAAAAGAGCTTCCAAGAGCAAACCAGATTATACAAAAATATGATGTGTTCTAGCATCAAGCAAATGATGTTCCTGAAATTATTCCCATGCGAGGATCCCTTCTCTGCCACTAAGAGCAAGTTTTGAAAGTCTTTCGGCTTCAGAATTCCGTTCTCTAAAAATGTGCTTGAAAATGATCCGGGGTAACTATTTGAAGAGAGATTTTAATCTGACACACCAAGGAATCAGATTTACTACGTTTAGGTTGTATTTTCCTTGCGCCCATTTGATTGTAACTTTGGAGTCTCCAAAACATAACAAATTGTCAATACCAAAGTAATGAGCCATGATGCAGAGGAGCCAAAGTGCCAGAATCTCTGCTTTCATATTTGTGCCACTTCCACAGTTTAGTTTGAAGGTGAACCAATGATTTGTATTTAGATATAAGATTGCACCAGCTGCACAAATATTATCCTTTGCTGCACCGTCACATAAACCATAAGCTCCATTGAAAGTTGGAAGAGTCTTGTGCAATATTGGAGGATTTTGTATAATATGTGCAAAGTTATATTCTTTAATCATGCTTATTATATGAATACAGACATATTCTTGATCTTGGAGATGGTCTTCGAAGATGCCGAGATTTTTGACATACCAATTAAAATTTTAGCTGTTATGGTGATAATTACTTTCTATTTAATTAAAAACTTTTAAAAAATTAATTTAATATTATTGATTTTTAATATATATATATATATATAACAAAATTCAAAAGACTGCAAGGTATAATCCTTATATTTATGTAATAGCCTAAATATGTTATAGTTTGAAATTTTTCTAGTTCAAGAGAAACAAAAATCCTATTGGTTGATTTGGAATCCAAGAAAGAATTTGTTTTGAGAATCGATTAGGAAACATGGAGATTAAAGGGTAGAGCTATTTGGCCAAAACAAGGTGATAACAATACTAAGTTTTTTCATAAGTTTTCCAATCAAAGAAGAATTGATAATTTCATTTGGGATCTAAAGGATAATGAAGGAAAGGGGATTAAATCTTAGAAGGAGTTGGAAGGAGTATCAGTTTCAGGGATCCTAAAAGATCAAATATCTCCGCTAAGCTAAAAGTGATCCAAGAATATCCTAGATTTTTATGTGAGGACGAAGGTCTTTAAGTTGGTAAAGAAGTCTCTCTAGGGGAAATTGAAGCTATTATTAAAAAAATTGCCATGTCCAAAAGTCCTGGCCCCGATGGTGTTGGCATATTTTATATTCCTTGGAAGGTAATAATGTCTTTGTATTATGTCAGAAGATATCCACAATCTTATGTAAAGAGTAATACATTATATCCCATATTCATTATGGTAAAATATACTCTTGATATTCATTATTATATAAAGAGATGTTATTATGGAGAATTATATTATCCCACATGTAATATGTGAGAGTGATTACTCCTCATATCTTAGTATATAATAGAGTCAAGGGAGTCGCATCACTCATCATGGTCTTTACTTATTCACACAAGTATTGCTATATTGTATTGGGGTTATTGACATTGCTCTCTTGTAAGCTTGAGGGAGATATTCTGGAGATAACATAAGACTACCTTCCCGTGGACGTAGCCCAATTGGGAGAACCACGTATATCTGGTGTATTATTTTCTCTTGTTCTCTTTCTATACTTATTGTTGATATATTATTGTTTTGCATAGATACGTAAGCTAGTTTATCTAGATCCATATCTCTGACATGGTATCAGAGCTAGTTGCTATGATCTAGCACCTTCTATTGATTTCAAACAATATTTTATCATTTGGGCATTGTTTATTTTGTAGATTTTATTTCTATCTAGTAGCCATTAGGCTTCTCTTCAGATTTGGGCATGTTTCTGCAGTTTTTTTTCTAACCCTAACCCTGTTGTGTAGATTTTTGCAGAAATTTTTCAAGGGTTTCTTGATTTTTTTTTGTAGATCTATATGTTTTTCTGATTCTACTCAAGGAGATCTATCTTCCAGTTATCAGATCAACATTTTTCGTCCAAGTTTGGTAGAATTTGTGCAAGTTTCTGTCTTCGGGATATTCGACATTGTTTTCGGCCTCAAACTTGACGTTCGCGACTTTTACTTCGCAGAACCCATGGTTAACCGCGACCGTGCCTACTACGAACCTGTGAGTATACTGTAGACCCGCGACTTATAGTGAGCAGACACGTGTATGCTGCGACATACTCGCAACTATTCTCACTGCTAACTCACATTTACTTCAGTCTACTCACTACCCTCCTGTGCAAAGACCCGCGAGTTCTTCGGCATAGCTGCGAATTTACTGCACATACACACGCGAACACCCCGATCAGAACCGCGACATTCGCCTTTATAGACCCGCAAATCCGCGGATGACTCTACTGTAAACCCGCGAGTAACCACTATCTTTGCCGTGCAGAACCCACATTTTTTCCGTGTTGTTCGCAAGTCCACTGTGGCAAAACCCGCGAGTGACTTTTCTTGGCACTTTTCACAAGGGCTGTAGGTAACAGTTTCTTTTCCTTTACTGTTTTTCTAACTGTGTTTCTGCAGATTCAGATCAGTACGGTAAAGTGTATCATTTTCTATTATTCACTTTTTTCTCTTGTCATTTCTAGCATTTGGGTTTCTTGTCAGTATTTCTATCATTATGACTTCAGAAGTAGCTTCTGTTCCTGAACTTGTGGGTCCTAACTATCTTGCATGGAAGAGAAAAATGATTGATGTTCTCAGTAGTAAGAATCTATGGAGGATTGTTAATGGTGAACACATGAATGGGAAGATAAATTTGATCAAGCAAGAGGGCTCATTGGTCAAACGGTTTCAGATAGTCTTCAGGTAAGTATAGAGGCAGAAGAAAGCTCCGTTGAGGTATGGAAAATTCTTGCTTCTTTATTTGATAAATCTGATGATGTTTTCTACTTATTACCTTGAAAAGAATATTTTTGAGCTAGATCCTACTAACTTTGAAATAGTAGAATTATATCTTGCTGAAGTGAAAACCTTAAATGAAAAATTGAATAATTGTGGTAAAGATTACAAGAAAACAGACACTGCTCTTATAATTCTTGTAGAACAACAATTGCCATCTTGTTTTGATATGTTCATACAAACTAGGAATATAGCTCTTGAATTGTCTTCAAATACCACTAAACCTACTTTTGATGATTTTTGTAAAGGGTTGATAAATGAGCAAGAAAGGTTAATTGTTTCAGGACAACTCTTACCTAATAAAGCTCTAATGGCACATAATAAGAATCCTAAGAGAAGTTTTAATAATGTTAAAGGTTCTATTTCACACACTTCAAATACTACTAATAACTTTGGTAATGCTTCTAATGCACATCATGACAATAGTAAGATGAATAAAGTGTATCCTCCTTGTAAACATTGTAGTAAAACTAACCATCCTAAAAAGAATTGCTTTAAATTGAAATGTTTAAAGGCTAAGGCTAAAAAGAATGGTTCTGATGAATCCCAAGTAGTTTTATGTGCATATGTTGTTTCTTCTAGTAATTCTTCTTCTAATGTGGAATGGATAATGGATTTTGGTGCTTCTAAACATATGAATGGTAATGCTTCTTTATTTACATCTTATGACAATAATAAACACACATTTCAGAAAGTATCTATAGGTGATGGTAAACAACTTTCTGTAATTGGTTCTGGTAATGTTAATGTTGCTAATGGTCAATTGGAAGATTTTTTTCATGTTGAAAATATGCCCATCAACTTACTTTCTATTTATCGTGCATGTCAAAAAGGATTTAAATTTGAAGCTTGGCCTGATAAACATGTTCTTAAAGATATCAATCAAAATTTCAAAGTAGTTTCTTTTGGTCCCGTTGATCATACTACTGGTTTATATAAATTTGTTGGTTTTAATTCAACTAAAAGGCAACCTTTTTATTCCTATGTTTCTCATGCTGATGAACTAAGTAAATTATGGCTTGAAATATTAGGTCATTTGAATTATGGTAAAATGAAAATGTTAACTAAAATGGTACTTGGCTTGCCTAATATTTCATCTACTAACGATGTTTGTGAAGGTTGTGTTCTTGGTAAGCATAATAGATAAATGCTTGATAAAGGTTAAAATTGGCGTGCTAAAGAACTTTTGAAATTAATTCATAGTGACATTTGTGGTCCTCTTGAAGTTCCTTCTATCTCTAATGCAATTTATTTTCTTACTTTTATTGATGAATATAGTAGAAATCATGGGTTTATTTTTTGAAACATAAAAGTGATCATTTTTTTAAATTTCAAGTATTTAAATACTTGGTTGAAAATGATTATGGTAAAAAGATTAAGACTTTAAGAACTGATAATGGGGGGGAATTCATTAAGAAATAATTTGAAATATTTTTATCTAAACATGGAATTCAACATCAAAAGACTGTTCCTTACACACCTCAACAAAATGTTGTTGCTGAAAGGAAAAATAGAACTTTAGTTGAAATGGCTAGATGTATGCTTTATTCTAAATGATTACATAAGAAATTTTGGGTCGAAGCCATAAGTTGTGCTAACTTTATTTTAAATAGAGTTCCTACAAAAGTTGTTAAGCATGTTACCCCTGAGGAAAAATGGAATGGAAGAAAACTTGATATTAGTAACTTTAAGGTGTTTGGTTGTGAATGTTGGCCTCATATTCTTGATGAAAAACGAAAAAAGTTAGAACCCAAGTCTCACAAGTGTATATTCATTGGTTATTCTGAGGATTCTAAGGCTTGTAGGTTGATTGATCATTCTAATCAAAGTGTCGTCATTAGAAGAGATGTTCAATTTATTGAAGTCTCTCCACCACCTAATTATATTGAACCTCATGTTACTTTGAATATTCCCTTATCACCTGTTACTCCTATCTCGATTACTCCTTCCATTTCTATGATTGATCTTAGTTCACCTTTTTATTCTTCTTCAAGTATTCTGCCTGAATGTCTCGAAGCTCCTTAAGTGACTTCTGTCCCTTCTAACCTTCCTGTTTGGGCCCGGAAAACTCTTGAATATGCAGGAAGTGATATCGGAATCCCTTCCGATAGTCGTAGAACTAGATCTAACTTTGCTCTTATGACCAAAGTTTTGGCCACAAATGATCCTACTACTTATGCTCAAGCTAAGGGTAAACCTCATTGGGAACAAGCTATGTCTGCTGAGTATGATTCTCATATGAAGAACAAGACTTGGTCTCTTGTTCCTCTTCCTTCAAGAAAGAATTTAGTTGGTTGTAAATGAGTTTATAAAACTAAATTTATTACAGAAGGACATATTGAAAAGTATAAAGCTAGATTAGTTGCAAAAGTTTTTAATCAACTTGAAGGAATAGATTACAATGAAACTTTTGCCCCCGTTGCTAAAATGAATACAATAAGAACCATTTTATCTATTGTTGCATCTTACAAATGGGACATACCTACTGGCCCATCTAATTATTTCTACGGAAAAGAAAAGCATGGCCGACATTACAAAGTGGAGCTACTATTACCGGCCCACTACGGCTTCCACTAAAAGATGCTTATGTACAAAAGAAAATTAATACAATTAAATCGGACCATGGGCTCCATTCCCATTATGAAGATTCTTCTTTAGTCACTTCCAGAACGACAGACACAAAAGACATCAGGATCATCCGGCGGTCCGACACCTTGACCTCCACACCAGCATTCATGGTCATCATCATATAGTGCCTCTTCTATTTCTCTTCGAACAAGTTCATCTTCCCAATGATAAGGCGGTTGGGAATCATAGATGTATTGCTCATCTTCAGGATATTCAACCTCTGGATATAGAAGGTCTCCGAAACAACGCTCTACATCAGAACCAAACACAGCTTCATGTCCCTCTTCATAAAGATACTCACTCTGAAATTGAGACTCAACACGATAGTTCAAAGGGAGAGTTCGCCTATGAACCTTAGTGTCAATTCTATTACCATTTTCATCTCTTTTAATATATTTATGTGTAACATTTACACAGTGTTCAAGTTCAGAGTATCTTCCACCATGATGTCGAAGCAGAAACTTAAACCAAATATTTGCCTGGTCCGCAGCCTGCATATCTGCTTCAAGGTGAAGAATAAAATTGGCTCTGCGCACAGTCCAATCTTTTCTTGGACAGAATTTATCCAACAAAATTTCAGTCCACCCGGACCACTTCTTGTTGCGCATGTTTCCTGGGTCAGCACATATGACAATGGATGTTTCTTCCCTGCAGAATTGCAAAATCAAATTATAAGAAGTCCACGTGAGGTCTCACTCACCAATATCCACATACCATCTAGGGCCTTCTTTTTCTTCATTACAATCGATCCACAGCTCGTTACATTTCCTGAGCTGTTCTCTGGCATTTTGCAATCCTCTGAATGCTCTCTTCTCCCGTCGTTCCATGATGTGGAGTTTACAGGGGCTCATTTGAATCTGTTTTATTAAAGTCAGATTGAGATATTTTACTGCATCCTCTCGATTATCATAATCGAGCAATTCTCTTCTTTCTTCCTCAGTAAGACTGTTATCCCATGGCTTCATGAATAGAGCTTCTTTTGGAAGCTTTTCTGGCTAGTTTCCCAACATGGGATTTCCATGGAACATTGGTTTCTCATCATAGTTTGACATTGGCCTTTTTCCTTTAGGATCATCATCACGATCCTTCCTGGAGCTGGAGCTGGAACCTGCAGAAAACATCTTTAAACTTGGAACTTTGCTGTCTTCAATCTGCAAGTTTTCCCGAGTGAGCATATCAGCTAAACAGTTCAAATATCCAGGCTTGTACACAATATCAAAATCAAAGTTATTCAACCAGATGAACCATTTTAATATTCTACTTGAATTCTCAGCCATCAAGTTTTCATTTCTAAATATTCCAGGCATTATCTTCAGATCTATTCTGACTATAAACCTGACTGGCTTGAGATATAAAATAAAGTGATTGACTGTCTTTTTGACAGCCAGAATTTCCTTGTGGCTGCTTGGATAATTTAACTCTGCTCCTCTGAACGAACCAGAAGCAAAACCACAAACTTTTTCTTTTCCCTCAATCTCTTTAAGAAGAACTCCACCCCATGTAGAGTTTGAAGCGTCTGTTTCAATAATCAGCTTACCAGTACCCAGAGGGAGATGAAGTGCTGGAAGCTCTTTTACTCAGGCTTTTATTGTTTTGACTGCCAGAGTCATCTCTTCTGACCATGCAACCGGATTTTTCTTGAGACGTTGCTGCAAACATTTGATGTCAGAATCTTGGCCTTTATAGAATGTCCGAATATAGTTAAGGCTGCCAAGGAACCTCTGCAACTGTGTTTTATCCAAAATCTTATCTGGAAACTTTTCAAAATTCTTCAATACATGTTCTTGCAGAATGACAGTTCCAGCTTTAATGTGAAAACCTAGGAAATCCATTTCTGTCTTTCCTATTTCCATTTTTGAAGCAGACAATACCAATCCATGCTTAAAAACCAAATCATAGAATTTCTGCAAATGTTTTAGATGATCTTGGACATTCTTTGAACAAATTAAAATGTCATCTATAAACACAAGCAACCATGGTATGTCTCTAAAAATATCTTCCATTCTTTTCTGAAATTCTGATGGAGCATTATTTATTCCGAATGGCAAGACTTTCCACTGGTACTGACCATGTGGAACAACGAAAGCTGTTTTGTATCTGTCTTCTGGTTTGATCCCTATCTGATAGAATCCAGATTTCAAGTCAAATTTACTGAATATAGTGCAACCATTGATTTTCTGCAGCAAGCTTGACTTATCAGGAAGAGGATACCTGATTTTCTTCAACACAGCATTTAGTGGCTTGAAGTTCACCACTAATCTTGGCTTTCCTCGCTTTTGCTCTGAATGTTTATTTACCACAAAGGCTCTACATGCCCAAGGGCTCTTTGATGGCTCAATCAAACCTTTGGATAACAATTCTTGAATCTCTTTGGAGCAAAAGTCTCTTTCTGAAGGACTCATGATTCTTGCCGATGCCTTCATTGGTTTTATTTTCTGGAGAGGATCTAACTCAATGGAGACAAAGTATTTTTCCCTCTTCCAGAAGGCATTTGGATTCTCAGAGCAACAGTCTCTGATAATATTTTCCTTAATGTCTGCAAGAATCTTTTCACCATGAACTTCTGCATAGGAGATGCAGCGTTCCATTTTATGCAAACTTTTATTGGACTGACCAGACATCTTTGACTCATGACTATTTACAATTGGTTTACATTGAGGACTAAACTTATTACTCAAAGACACTGACACAGACTGACCATTGACTGTACACATGAAAACCATCTTTTGGGTATCAATGGAAAATGGACTAACTTTGACAAGGAATTCTGATCCCAAAACACAATCTTCTTTTATTTGATCTAATCTAAACAAAGATAAAGAACTAGAATGACCTGACAAATTTACTGGAAAATCTTTGACTTTACCTGTTAGATGCACAGGCGAACCTTGAATTGCAGAACCTAACTCTTTACTCTTTTCCCAGTAAAAAGATGGAAGGGCATTCCCTTTTGCTAAATTAAACTGACAACCAGAATCTATCAAACACTGTACAGGGTAAGGTTGAAATTCAGCTGGACAAAAATTTACAGTTATAAACAACTTTGGACCTGAAACTGCACCAAGCAAACTTATAGACTGAGACTTAGGAGATGGTGATCTTTCAGGAGAAGACTTAGGAGATGGGGAGTTTTCTTTGGTACCACAAACTCTTTCAATTTCATGAGAGATTTCTTCTTCTGAAGACTGATCTTTTTCTGCTGATAACACTGAGATGGATTGTTTCAAATTTTCTATCTCTTTCAGCAGTGTCTTTATTTGCTCGTGCTTTTGTTTTATCTGACTCTGGAGCAAATTCATTCTATCCTGTCGGTGGCTTTGTCTATCAAAATGGCTATTAGGATAGTGCTAGTATAGCTCAATAGGGTTATATCTAGGGACTGTTATTTTAGCTTTTCCTTTCTCTTTAGTCAAGGTTTCAATCTTAGCAAGTAATTGTTTCTTTTCTTCTCTTAGGGTTTTTCTCTCTGTGTGTCTAAAAACAGGGATAGTAGACAATTGAAGATCAATACTGGCAACTTGATTTTCCAGTTGATGAATAGAGAGACGGGAAGAAAACATATAAAGAGAAAAGTCAAACTCTGGCTGGCTACACCCCCCTAAATGTGGATCATCTAAATCAGAATCAGATGAAGAGGGTGAATTTGGAGGATCACATTTAGCAATGAGCGGGATATCAGAACTAGAGTCAGAAGCAGAATCGCTATCAGAATCAGGAAGTTCAATTATTTCTCCAGGAGGGAGAGGAGAATCAACAGAAACTTCACATAAATCCCACCAATCGGGATCTAGTGCTGTACAAAGTGCTGCAAGCCTTGGCTTAGATTTTCGCTTAGGACATTTGCTTGCGCAATGTCCTTTCTGTCCACAGATAAAGCATTTGTCTGCAGAACCTTTATCTGTACGCCGCTTTACAAATATTTTATACTTAGACCTTTTCTTAGATTTGTAACTTTTATGGCGGTACTTCGGCTTATATTTATAGGATCCTTCAGGATGATATCTCGTTTCAGAGGTATAGTAACCTTTCTTTTTCTTTTTACATTTGCAGTCTTTCAAATGACCTCTGTTGTGTGCTCCACACCCCCATTCTGGCAATCCTGCTACATCTTTGCAAAATGAAGCAGAGAACATTTGCTGATGACGCTTAAAGTCTTTACTGACTCGTTTATCTAAACAATGTTCTTGCCAACATTCTAAGATATGACCATGCGGTTGTGCTAAAGACAAGCTTCTTAATTCAACATTTATATCCTTAAGTCTTTTTTCAACAGCATCTGGAACATGGCCAGGGTAACTCCTCAGATAGTGTTTGAGGTAAGCCGGGTCGCCTGATTTTCCTGAAGAAATCAATAATTTCTGCATATAGCAAAAATATTGCTCAGTTTTACTCAAATCACACAGGCGTGCAGACATAAACAAAGATGCCAAATGATCAACATCATCAGCATCATATGGACCATAAAACTCCCTTCCTAGTGCAGAGATAAGTTGTTCATCAGCATCATTGGCTGCAAGGATTTCATGCTTTGTTTCTTGTGGCAACCAACGCCACCATTCATAAGCTAGACCGGATAATCCTGCAACTAGTTGAGTTGCAAGCATTTGTCCAGTAACATTATGGTCTTGCTGTTTCTTATATAAAATCCAATGTTGTAACAACTGTATTGCTTCTCTCACTTCTTCTCTTTTTTGGCACTGAATATTGAGCACTGGCTGCTCAGGCATTTGGGAAATGAGATTATTCATATTATTAATTCCAAAGTTAAAAACTTTGGGCAACGCTTGTGCAGAGGCTTATGCATCATGCATGTGTTCATCATAATGTACTCTAGGACCTTCTAGCCTCAATCTGTTTGAGGATCCTTCATCTGCCATCATATTTAAAGCAATTTCGTGCTTTGGATCTAAGACATGATTGAAAGATTTAAACCCAGAGATCCAGTTTTCAACATACTCTATCATGGCATCACTCTCCCCGAAATCCCACACTGGTTTTTCTTCTTCTGGGACAATATTGAACTGTCCTAGGGATTTACTCCTATTATGTCCTTGGGCTGCTAGGCGATGAACATGATCTGGGACATAATAACGCTTCTTTTTTAACTCTTCTGTTTTACTCGAAAGTTCTTTTAAAAAAAAAATTCTTCTTTCTAATTTATCAGAAGCTATGGTGATTTCCTTTTGTATCTCGGAGGTATCATGTAACAAATGATCCAAGAGTTCCAGTTTTGTTATAACTGTATCTAACTGGATTTTTTGTTCTGAACACTGCTGTTTTAACATTAAAATATCTGTAGCCATATCATCTATATTTCTTGCAGTACACAGCTCTTGCAAGTTTCCCCATTTGGCTAACTTTATTTCATCTGATACAGATTGGTCAGCAGTCGAAGACTTTACAATCATATATTCCCTTTTGGATGAACCATCTGAAGCATATTGGCGAAAAGGTGTTTCTGGAAGATTCCTACCAGGGTAGTAGGACTTTTGACCAAGAGTATTGGTGGTCTCTACATTAGCTCCAGAACGAGGTAAAGAAAACATTCCTAGAGAAGGGTACTCATGGGAATTTTCTTGAGCTTTTTTCATTTTTTGTTTTTGTACTAATTTTTGTTTGATTTTTCTGCATGCAGGGCAGTCTGCATGTTGACCTTTATGTTCAAAATCTGACACACCAGAAAAATAAGTAGTATTTACAGAAGTAGACCTAGGTAGCATATTATCTTTAGCTTGGCTTTCTTTGCTCACCTGATTAGACATGGCTTGTAGTCGGGCATTGTTATAAGAGGCCATTGAAGTAGATCTGATAAGAGGAGGATGAGATCTGGAAGTTTGATCTTCTTAGGCTGGTCTGAAAGAACAACTAGCTTCATCAAATACAAGAGGCTGTGGGTTATATGAGGCTATCATTCTTTCTTGGTTTCTTAACTCATAATATTTAACTTCCCAAGAGGATGGATACTTTATCCCAGTCCAGTTAAAAGTAATCGGAGTGGCATTTTTGGAGATAGCTGCTTTTGATTTAGCAGATTTTGCAGAAGAAGAAGTGGGATATTCCACCATGCTGCAGTCTGCAGAACTCTGATGGACAGCAGTTCGCAATTGTGGAAGAGTATCATTACCATACCGAATGCAGACTCCTCCTTTGAGCTGGATAATTCTAGATCCAGTCTCCATATCAAACCCTTTAGGCAAGATATAAGCTTTGAGAATATTATAAATATGAGGGTCTTCCAAGTTGACAGAGAATTTGGGATAGATTGTCCCAAAAGCAGGACCATCATGCAGAGGGGCTGTGAATCCACCGATTACAGCATCTGAAAACTTCCTATGCCTAGTATCAACTATACAACACAAAGAAGAAATAGCAAGCCGTGGACGAACCAAGGGTCCAAGCCCTAACTTGACTGCTCCAAAATGAGCATACTTGTATTTCATAGACTTAGCCCAATCTATCTGTGCTCGGTCTAACAGATTTATGTGTATGGGTTCTTGCTTATCCGTAAAAGCAACATCAATACTGGAAACACGGATATGGGTAGCAGAAGTAATATTCCACCAATGGAGTTTATAAACATCTCGAGGCAAGATTTGGGGTAATTGCCAATCAGCGCTAGGATTTTGATCACGAATAGTAATATAGGATGCATCTTCATAAGTAGAAGGATTAAAGGAAGACTCTCTACGTTCTACTAACGAGATTTCAGTATCATTTGCTGATTCACACTCTATGTGATTTGTCAGCTCAATAGTATCCATAGTTGGGTCCATTTTGAAAAGAGGTGAGTGCTGACTAATATTTAGACTCCGGAAACTCTGTAGACTTACTCCCCTTCACTCTACGGGCCTTACTGCTACTCTGATATCGGACATCTCTTACACCCCTGTGGATTCCAACTATCGCCCAGTGGTCATTTCCACCACCTACAGAATACTATTTATAGAGTTTATGACCAACAAAATTGGTAGACACTGACTTATACTTATGCAGAGAAATGATTTCGGATTTCCTTTAGTAGATTTTTAAAAGTGCTTTTTTAAATAGTGATCTTAATGAAGACATTTATATGCAATGGCCTCCTGGTTTTATTAATGCTGAATCATCAAGTTTAGTATGTAAATTACACAAGTCTTTATATGGTCTTAAACAAGCATCTAGGGCTTGGTATGATAAAATTGATGCATATTTCTTGAATAATGATTTTAAGCGTTGTATATCTGATCCTAACCTGTATGTTAAGCATGCTGATGATAATATCATTGTTATTGTTTTATATGTGGATGATCTTATTATCATTGGAAGCCAACTTGTTCTCATTCAAAGTATGAAAAGTGACCTTCAAAAGCAGTTTGAAATGACTGATCTCGGTATATTGCACTGTTTCTTGGGTCTTCAAATTTGGCATCTAGCAGATGGTATTTTTCTCTCTCAACGAAGTATGCTACAAATTTATTGGCTCGCTTCCACATGAGTGATTGTAAACTTGCTCCTACGCCTTTTCAGTCCGGTGTAAAGTTAACTGTTGAGTGTACTACTCATCTTGTTGATGCTACTCTTTATCGTCAACTAGTCAGCAATTTGATATATTTAACTCACAGCAGACCAGATCTCTCTTTCACAGTCAGTATGGTTTCACGGTTCATGTAGAAACCTCATGAAAGTCATTGGCAAGCAGCAAAGAGAATTCTGATATATTTACAGGGGACATTGTACTATGGTGTTTTTTATTCGAGCAATGCTACAGTTTCACTTTCTGGTTATACAAATTATGACTGGGTAGGTGACAGTTCTGATCGACAGTCAACTGCTGGTTATATATTTCAACTTGGTTCAGGTTCGATTTCTTGGTCCAACAAAAAGGTGAAGACTCTTTCTTTATCTTCGTGTGAAGCAGAGTATAGAGCAACCAAAGAAGCAACAAAAGAAGCAGTTTGGTTACGACATGTTCTCACTGAGCTTGGTCTGGTTCCGAAATCGTCCACTCTGTTGAAGTGTGACAATCAGGGTGCAATTCAACTTGCTTATAATCTGGTATATCACTCCAAGACAAACCATCTTGATCTTGATGCTCATTACATTCGAGGTCTCGTTGCAGCTGGTGTTCTTTCTCTTAAGTATTGTCATACAGAGAAGCAGGCAGCCGATATCTTCACCAAATCCTTAACAACATCGAAGTATGTGCATCTTCGTTCCTTACTTGGGATGAGGGAAGTTGTCATCAAGGGGGAGCAGTAATGACTCCTTCCTTCCTTTGTTAGTGGGATTTTCTCCCAACCATTATTAAGGGGGAGTGTTGGAATATTTTATATTCCTTGGAAGGTAATAATGTCTTTGCATTATGTCGGAAGATATCCACAATCTTATGTAAAATAGTAATACATTATATCCCATATTCATTATGGTAAAATATACTCTTGATATTCATTATTATATAAAGAGATGTTATTATGGAGAATTATATTATCCCACATGTAATATGTGAGAGTAATTCATCCTCATCTCTTAGTATATAATAGAGTCAAGGGAGTCACATCACTCATCATGATATTTACTTATTCACACAAGTATTGCTATATTGTATTGGGGTTATTGGAATTGCTCTCTTGTAAGCCTGAGGGAGATATTCTGGAGATAAATAGAAGACTACCTTCCTGTGGACGTAGCCCAATTGGGTGAACCACATATATCTGGTGTACTCTTTTCTCTTGTTCTCTTTCTGTACTTATTGTTGATATATTATTGTTTTGCATAGATAGGTAAGCTAGTTTAGCTAGATCCATATCTCCGACAGATGGCTAGATAGTTGAACTGTTTTATGTGTTCCTTGATTTGATCGGGAAGGATCTTCTGAGGGTGGTTGAAGAGTCTCATGTAAATGGATTTGTGTTTGGCGCCCTAAATTCTACTTTCATTGCTCTTATACCAAAGAGAAAAAAGCCCGATTCCTTTGATGAGTATAGACCTATTTCCCTTTGTAACCAGGTTTATAAAATCATTTACAAGGTGATTTCTAATAGGATTAAGCCTAAATTAGCTGAGTGTATGTCACTAGAACAATTTGGGTTTCTAAATAAGAGGAAAATCATAGATGCAATTGGGGTTACCCAATAACGTATTCATTCCATTAAAACTAAGAAATTGGGTTTCTTATTCTCAAAATGGATTTGATGAAAGCATACAATAGAGTTGATTGGGTTTATCTCATATTAGCTCTTCTCCAAATTGGCCTCCCTTTGTTAGTGACAGTCTGGATTATGTCATGTGTTACCTCTACAATTTTCTAATTTTTAATCAATGGTAGCCCCTCTGCCTTTTTTAAAATCTCTAGGGGTCTTCGACAAGGATTCCCCTTATCTCCTTTATTATTTTTGTTGATGGTGGAAGATCTTAGTAGGCTTATAGAGAAAGCTAAGTAGGAAACAAAATTGATTGGTGTTAAAGTGACCTCAATTCATTATATTACACACTTGTTGTTTGTGGATGATGTCCTTTTATTTGGAAGTGGTTTTGTTGAATATTGAGAAGCATATCATGGTATCATTAAGCTATTATGTGAGGCCTCAGGGATGAAGGTCAATTTTCAAAAATCTTGCTTTATTCAGAATGATGTTCAAGATAATGTTATGGCTCGGATTCAAGTTCTTTTTTCCATTCAAAACAAAGAATTTAGTTAATGGTTTCAAATATTTTGCGTACTTCCTAAAGGGAAATAATTATTTCAAGGCAGACTAGATGTGGCTTCTAAGGAAAATGGAAAAAAATATTGAATACCGATGTTTTAAATGGCTCTTTATTAGAGGCAGGATTAATCTTGTGAAGTCAGTACTAGAGAGCATTCCTGTGTATTGGCTCTCACTTGCAAATATACCAGCGACTATTCTTCACAGTAAGAGGAAAAAAATATGCAGTTCTTATGGTCAGGTAATGTTAATAAGTATAAATTTCATCTGGTTGATTGGGAAATAATATCTTTGCCCAAGGACCTAGGTGGACGAGGAATTAAAAATATCTTGTGGTTCAATGCTGCTCCGAGCCTGAAAATCTTGTGGAGGGGGATTTTTGGATCAAGATTATGGAAATATATCTTATATGCCAAATACTTGAAAACAAACCTATTGTGGAGTGGATTAGGAATAATTTTTTTTTCCCAAGACTCAAATTTTTGGAATGGCTTTATGAAGTCCTATCCATGGATGGGTTCTTGGCTAGCTTGGAAAATTGGGAATGGGAAAATGTTCATTTGGGGATTGATCCTTTTATTAGTGGGGAGAAAATTTATATGTTGTCTCATTCTCTCATTAATTAGATTGCAAATCGTTGTTGTTGCAGATTAGCTCATGTTAGAAATGTGATGGATTATTTGCCTTCTTATTGGCTGTCTGTAGATGAATTGGGGTTAACAAGTTGCCTCATTGATGAAATCAGTTTGTTTCAAGTCTAAATCATATTGGTATAATATTTTCTGATGATGATGATAGATTGGTTTGGGAATGGAACAAATATGATGGGAAAATTAATGCAAAAATTGCCTATGAGGCTACCTCAGCTGTATCTACTGACATTGTAGGAAAATGGTGGCATAAAAAGTTGTGGAATTGGAATATCCCACAAAAAGTTAAATGATTCATTTGGATTTGCTTGGAAAACAAGATTATGACCTGGGATAACTTGATCAAAAGAGGTTTTGTAGGTCCTAATATTTGTGTCTTATGTAAAAGGAGATCTGAGTTATTCAATCATCTATTTATGGATTATTTTGTTATCATACATTTTGGTTAGAGGTTCTAGCAAGTTTTCACTTTATAGGTGACTAGACACAGTCTTCTTTTGATGATAACCTGAAAGATTGGATTTATCAGTTCTCGCAGCATAAGGATCTTCCCTCCTTTGTCCGTTGGGGAATTTGGAAGGCTAGGAATTTATGGATTTTTGAAGATGTTCATCGACATGCTTAAATGACTAGTTTTAAAATTCTGGGTTTATATAGAGATTACCACAGAAATCGAGGTCATAAGAAAAAAAATCCTTCTTGAACCAATCTTTCCTGAAGATGATATCATTCATTTTTTTGATGGAGCTGCTCTTTTTGGTCAATGTGGAGGTGGCATGACGACCAGAGTTTCAGAAAGAAAATATTTCTTGCTATGGATTGGTTGTGGATCAGGTACTAATACACAAGTTGAGTTATTGGCTCTGTGGGGACTACTTCGTTTGCATATTCTAGGGGGTTTTCAACTCTTCAAGTTTATGGGGAATCCAAAATAGTTGTGGATTGGGAAAATGGTAAGGCTACTCTTCAGGTTGCTATTTTGGACCAATGGTGTGATAGGATTAAACAACTACATGACTCTTTCTCTCATTTATCCTTTTCACACATCTACATAAATTTCAACAAGATGGCTGATCATTTATCAAAAAGAGCTATGGGAGCTCTAGAAAGCATCCTTTATTTTGAAGCATTTGATGACTTTTTCAAATTATTTGAAGGCTCCTTCAAGGATTATTAGTAGCCTTTAGTACACAGTTTTTTGTTTATATACCTATCACTTTGTATATTTAGTTTCAAAGTTGAATGGGATACTTACAGTTCTTTTTTTATGTAGCCTTGATGTTGGTGATAGGAGGAGAAAGTGTATTTTTGGTTAAAAATTTGGTTAGTCTGTGATTTATGTAACTTTGAAGAGATGGATGTCTAGAGATTTCAGTTACCTCATGGTTGAAGAACTATCTTGTAAAAGTTATTATAACTTTTATTTAATCTTTGAATATCAAGTTATAGCTTTTGTTCCATTGAACACAAATTTGAACTTTTTCTAGTTGTAATTTTCCAACTATTTTTTCTTCAAATCTCAAAAATTGAGAAGAATTATTGAAATTGCAAATGTAAGTTGTTGAGATTGCACAATTCGAGTGCAATATGGGAATTTTAGAGAACTGAATCCATTTATACATTCAAAGATGCAATTTTAATAATGAAAAATTGCATTTTTTTTGGACAGAAACGTTTAATATCATTGATTATATATAAAAAAGAGAGTTACATAAAAAATGACTTATCAAATTGCTCCTCTATGAGAGAGACAACCATCAATCCTAATTCTTCAAGGTCCTGCTGATTGTTTGCATACTCCCTTCCTATTCTATGAGAACTATAACATCTAATAAACTGTCCTAGAAGTAGTGTGCAGACGGAAAACATTTATGGTAGTCTGCTTTTTACAAAAAATGGACATTAATCCCAAGCAAGATGCCATCAAAGTACTAATGCCTGTACTATATGCAACATAGTTCCTATACAAATATCTAGAAAGCATAGATAACATAAATAGGCTAGAAATGCAACCCACGTCCAAGAAATGCAGGATACTAACGAGGACCAACGTCCATGGCCGCTCCCACTGAGTCCGCAGCCAAGTTCTTGTCGGTGCTGAGATCCACAAAATTACCAACTGAAACCATAAAATTCTGAAGCTTCTCCATCTTTCGATTAATGTCCTCAAGCTCACTGCCAGTCACTTTGAGCTTTCGGGTCTTGCGAGGGTAAGCCAAGCCCAAAGTTTCCTCCAAATGTTCAATTTTTTCAGCCACACTGACATTTTGAGCTTTGACCTCAGAGTGAGAAGCTGTAGCAAAGTTATAAAGGCGATAAATTACTTTCCTAAACTCAATATTTTCTCCACGAACCAGTCTCACCTGCAGCTCTAAATCTTGCAAACGGTCTAGAAACTCCACTTCGAATTTTGAGATACTTCGTTTCTCGTCCTGCCTGATGACATTGCCAACCCCTGCATGCCTTCTACAGGGACCTAGACCAGGGTGAACCTCGTGTTCTGCAGAATTGCCCCATATCTCTTCCGGCTGAGCTCCCCTAGCACACACAACGTTGGAGCCGTGCCCCTTCCTGCAACATCTTCCACAATTGGGGTTCTCGTCCCCCTGAAAACGCCCATCACCATGGTAATGATGCTCTCCACCACACCCAATTTCATGATGTGCCATTTCTTTTCCAACACAGAGAATAGAATGCAGAGTGATTTCAGTAATATGCCAGGAGACGAAGGAGTAGGTAACAGGGTGAAGCCAACTCGAAACCAGGTCAAGCAGAGCGATGAGAGAATAGAAAACAAAGTCAGTTCTGAAATGAGACCAGGGATAGGGTTTTATCTTTTCAAGGAGGCTGCATGCCAACCAACTAGCGGTACTCTGAGGCGCAATAACTTCGTGCATGCAAAGGCATCGATCGAGGGGGAGAGAGACTGTCATTTCTCCAAGGGAAAATTCCCCAAAAAGCTCAATTAATATGCTAATTAAATGACTATAATCCATAATCGAGTGATGGATGAGAAATAGGATCAAATGACTTAGACCAAATTCCAACACCTCGTTTAAGGGATCCAATTGGTTTCCAATAGATCATTACCAAGCTTTAGGATGCCATAATCTAGCCCGGCTCCTATGTTTTCCATTTCATCTGCCTTCTCATTCAATCCATGTAGAATATGCAGGAAATTGAGCTCAAGAAATTTAGAACTAATGCATTGTAGTAGAAGATGCATTTTGGAGGTGGGGTCTTTTCTTTTTGCTATAATAATCCTAGCTTCTCTTATTATGATTAGAGAGTCTCCTAGGATTGTGAGTTTCTTAATTCCCAGGCTGGAGACAGTCTCCAATCCTTTGATGAGACCTAGCCATTCTGCAGCATTGTTAGTCTTCCTCCCAATGCCCCAGGAGAAGTCTTTCTGCTTGTTCCTCGTGGAGTCTAATATTATTCCCCCCGCACCTACCAACCCTGGAATGAAAAATTGCAATTTGATCAAATATTGTAGAGACCAATTCCTAGCCAGAAAAAGTCCAAATAATATAATATTTAGACTAATTTATCTATCACCACCAATAATAATAATAATTCCTTTAATAACTTTAAATTCCATTTTTTTCCTTGGAAAAAAACCACAATATATTTATAAAATAGATCGCATTTTGTAGAGATATAAGACCTTATGATTAAAATAATTTTTGTGGCATATAGACTAATACCACCACAAAATTACAAAAAAAGTGAAACCATCCTCCTCTTTCAAATATGGAAAAAAACTCAACATAATGTTCCAAAAGATACCAGACTCAGAAATACTGTCCACTGATCCACCAAAAGAAAAAAAAAAGTCATGAACTTGATCCCACTGCAGGCTTGGAGAAACCACTCCATTGGATACCTACAGAGTTGTAGTGGTTGCGAAAACTAGCAAGGATATAAATATGGGTCAAAAGTCAACTCCACATGCTCATCATTGTCCCATCTAGTCCAATAACCCTCCTTCAGATGAATGTCAGTCTTTGAAAGGGAGTCTACTTAGGAGTTTCTTTCCCTATAGATGTGAGCAAATACTACAATCTATAACTGGTTCCTCATCCTTTGGATCTCTACATAAATTGGGATTAAAGTGATAATTTTTGGAGGCCTCATTTCCTTCATCCAATATTTGACCAACTTAGAATCATCGAAAACTTGTAAATGTTTCACTCCCTTCTAATTGTCCAGGATCAAGGATAATTTTAGAGCCACAAGTTCCTCTCTATTGTTAGTGTTGTGTCCTATTCCTGTAGCAAATTTGTACCAAACATTGTCATTATATATAGAATACCACCAACACCTCCCATTTGGGGATTCCCCTGAGAAGCACCATCAAAATAGATCCAAAGATGTGCTCTGTCTATGAATTCAACCACAATGTTCCTAACACTGATAGTCTTGACCTCTTGAGGAAAAAGTGTTGGTATATCCAATCCTTTATATGCAAAAACTATAGGAGAAATGTAGGTGTCCTCAAAGGTATTCAAATCCCAAGCAAGCCAAAAACCCTAGGTAACAATGACAGGTAGAGCTAGAAAGTCCTTGTAGACCCAGTTGTTTGACTAGGAAGCTAAAGCCTCTTCTTAGGAAATTCTTGTCCAAATAAAAGGAAGATCAATTACCTGAGAGGCATGGTCCCAAATCCTAGTAATGTAGGAACAAGAGGTAAATAAGTGTTCAGTGCTTTCATTACCTACTTGGCATTGAGGGAATATTCCAGAGACCTGTTAGATATTCCTCAACAAAATATCCCAAACTGGTATTTTAATGGATAAAGCAAGCCACATAAATAGCTTATACTTTAGTGGACATTTCAAATTCCAGATAGATTCATACCACCAATGATGGTTTGGGACATCCTCCTCTTCTTTGATGGCAACATAGGCAAGACTAGGAAGACATGAGCCTCTAGTAGGATTCCTGGACTAGACAAGTGTATCCTCATTTTCCTTAAGTCTGTTTTGGAAATATTTAAGAGCCTTAATATATCTCTGCCATGCCTGTCTATCCCCTTGATTCTATACCCATTGTATTATCCCCTAGCCAATTCTATGAGATAACTGTAGTATTAAATAAATCACTAATTTGAGCGACATCTAGAATACCCTGATCTATTAAGCCCTCCACCAAATCCAAAGGAAATTTGTGTGCTCCTTCACTTCCAATCCAAGGATCAATTCCTAATCTGACCTTCCTGCCATTACCAATCTGCCAGACTAACCAGTATCCTGTAACCCCAAAATCCTTTAGCAGTGCTCTCCACATGTTAGAGACATTCCTATAGGATTTTTCCTCAGTCCCGAACCACTCTTCCATAGTGAGTGGGGCGATATACTTAAAGTATACAACTTTGAACCACATCCCTTCTCCTTTGAGGATCCTCCACACACCTTTAGCAACTAGTGCCCTTGTAAAGCACTAAGGGTTCTTAATACCCCATTGAACCATCTCCTTTGGTATAGCTAGATGTTTCCAAGTAGTCAAATGAAGGGAATGACCATCCTTATTCCCTTGCCACAAGAATTTATAACAAATCTTCCTATTTTGATCAAGTATGTCGGTTGGTACATAAGCCAATGAGACCAAATATACAGGTAAAGCTTCAAGGACTGATTTAACTAAAACAATTCCACCACCTATACTAAGCTACTTATTGCACCATAACTGCAACCTTTTTTCCACGTTTACAATAAGCCAAACCCAATCCCGTCTCTGATAATCATTTGGTTTTAGAATAAAACCCAAATATCTGAGGCCAATTTCCATGTCCACTAAAGGAAAATCCAGATGGGTACATATCTAATCAAGATAATCCTGGGAAAATTTCATATAAGATATAGAGGATTACTTGATAGTATATACCATACCTGACGCTTCTCCAAATAGTTTCAACATACGTTGTAGCATTATCACTTCTCTTCTAGTACCATTGGAGAAAAGTAGAATATCATCCACAAAGAACAAGTGTGTTACATACAAGTTACCACCAACATATATACCTTTTAAAGATCCTCTATGTTTGGCATGTAATATTAATCTACTTAGACCCTCTACTACCAAAATAAAAAGGAGAGGTGCCATAGGGCACCCCTATCTAAGACCCCTCATTGTTTTGAAGAAAGGAGTAGCTGAACCATTTATTAATACAACAAAAGAAACTGAAGTGACATAGGACAAGATCCAATTCACAAATGGAAGGTCAAATCCCACCTGTAGCAACATGAGTCCTAAATAAAACCAGTTAATTATGCCACAAGCCTTTGAAAGATCCACCTTAACTATCGAAGACGGTGATTTCTTAATCTTCAATGTGTGTAAAACCTCTTGAGCTATACCAATTCCATCATGGATTTGTCTTCCCGTCAAGAAGGCATTCCTGTGATACCGAATTAGATAACATTCCTTAATCCTATTGGCAATGATTTTGGCAATTAGTTTGTATAAATAATTGCACAAGGAAATGGGTCTAAATTCCTGCATAGTAGTAGTCTTATCAGATTTAAGAATGAGAGTGATAAATATTGCATTGAAGGCTGCTAAGATTCTGCCCTTATGTCTAGATTCCTCAATAACCTTAAGAAGGACTTCTTCAAGCATATCCTTAAAAGCTAAGAAAAACTCATAATGCCAGCGATTTGGACCCAGACTCTTCTCTTTTTGCATGACCAATAAAGCAACCATTAAATCCTCATAAGAGACTGACTCCTCTCGAAATAAATTCTAATCTTCATTTATAAACAATAAGTAGATAATGAAATTATATTTTAAAATTCCAAAATAAAATCATATTGATTACAAATTATATTTTAAATATCTCACATCCATCTTAACCATTTACATATACTAAATCCCAAGTGCTTATATGTGCATCTAACTACAATTGGGTGTCAAAGTAGTGAAGCGCTCATGCAAATTCCATCATCATCTCTAAGGATTGGTAACAATGCAAAGATTGTCAATTGAAATTGTATATAGATGATCATGCATTAAACAAGGTAACAATATAAAACCTCTTTTTTTATTTTATATCATATGAGATGATAATGTGAGAAGATTAGTATAATATTTTAAAATTAATTTTGATAAGTGATGTATTAAAATTTATCAAACTTATTAGTATTTATTATTTAATAAACGGTGGTGGTGGAGGAATTCTTTTGAGTTTTTCTGAGTTAGACATGAAGGAGTGAAACCCTTTTGAGTGGTCCCCTTGATTTAGATACATAAACATAGCAAACTCTTAAATCATAAACCACATTACAAAATAACAATAATATAAATTTATTTTAATAAATAACATATTTTTTATTATAATTCATATTATTTTCCATAAAGATCACATGTATTATCATTCATATTATTTTACAAATCTGTTTTTTGCTCAACCAATAATCTCTGTCTTCACCGTTTAGGAGTCAATCCAAACCTGCAACCAATATATTTATTATTATTATTATAATTCATATTATTTTCCATAAACATCACATGTATTATCATTCATATTATTTTCCATAATCTTATTATTTTACAAATCTGTTTTTTTGGCTCACCCAATAATCTCTATCTTCACCGTTTAGGAGTCAATCCAAACCTGTCACCTATTTCAAAGAGCCTCATTTAGAATTGCTGATTTCAAAGTTATTTGTGAAAAATATTAATAGATATTCCCATTATTTTGATATTCTCCATTAGTCAAAGTATTTATATTTATATGAAAGTTGACTCAAACGCTAAATAGATATAGATAAGTAGTGAAAGTATTTATTTTTTAAATAGAGTTTGATAAGTGAGGCGGGGGATGTTGCTCATCATAATTAACTTTTTTTTCAGCAGGATGATCATAATTATATTTATTAAAGTCATTGCAATTATATAGGTTACTTCAATAATCTTATGATTATTGTATTAAATGTGGTATGATATTATTATTATTATTTTAGTTTTTATTTTGCTAGTCAAATTCATATTTGTGTAATAAATTATTCATAAATAAAAAAATAGAGATTGATTATTGAGATGGGTGATGTTGTTTATCATAATTAGATTTCAAAAAATTAAAGTTACTGCAATTAGGTAAGTTGATTAAATAATTTGATTGTATTAAATGTGGTATAATATTAGTATGATAACATCATCACATTTTAGTTTTTAAATTGGTAGTTAAATTTATGTTTGTGAACTAAATTATTTATGGATAAGTAGTGAAAGTATTTATATTTTAATGGAGTTTGATCACTGACATAAAATTAAAGGGAGTAGTTTATTTATTCTACCTTTTTATTTGATTTTACAATGGGTTTTGGTGGAACGGTATTTTATTTTGATAAAATCCAAATTTCTATGTGTTTAAATTGTATTTTTGAATCCATACATAGATTTAGCACCCTCAAATACTCGCATGGCATTGACACCTAAATTATGCAATTTCCATAGCTAATATATGTGATTTTAAGTTTTTTTTTAAATTTCTAACCGAAATACAAGAAAGAAAATATGTTCGAAAAAAGTTGAAAACGTCGAATATTTAGATTACACCAAATTAAAGTTGCAATTATATAAATTGATTACATAATTTTATTATATTAAATGTGGTATGATATTAGTAAGATATCATCATCATTTTAGTTTTTAATTTGGTATCTAAATTCATGTTTGTGGACTAAATTATTCATAGATAAGTAGTGAAAGTATCTATTTTTAATAAAGTTTGATCACTGAAATGGGTGATGTTGCTTATCATAGTTAGATTTCAGAAAACAATTAAGTCATCGCAATTACGTAGGTTGATTAAATAATTTATTGTATTAAATGTGGTATAATATTAACATGATATCATCATCATCATTTTAGTTTTCAATTTGGTAACCAAATTTATGTTTGTAGAATAAATTATTCATAGATAGGTAGTGAAAGTGTTTTTTTTTTAATAGAGTTTGATCACTAAGATGGGGATGTTGCTTATCATAGGTAAATTTAAAAAAAATTAAAGTCATTGCAATTACGTAAGCTGATTAAATAACTTTATTGTATTAAATGTGTTATGATATTAGTATGATATCATCATTATTTTAGTTTTTAATTTGGTAATAAATAGATGTGAAAGTTAGAAGT
The DNA here is from genome assembly GCA_027924585.1 of Larix kaempferi. NCBI lineage: Eukaryota > Viridiplantae > Streptophyta > Pinopsida > Pinales > Pinaceae > Larix > Larix kaempferi. The sequence goes on from BSBM01001770.1 coordinate 427,763, forward strand.
CATGAATTAAAACCCATTTTTCCTTGGGGTAATGAGGTTGCTGCGTTGAGCCGCACCATGGTCGAAGTTAAACTGGCAGTGCGTAATACTTATAATGAAGTCTGCACAAATGTAAACCAGAACGCGGAAATGGCCAGGGATTTGAGCTACACTGTGAACCAGCTCGCTTACCAGGATACCAGAATCGATGACCTGGAGAGAAACCTGTTCGAATTGATGGGCAAGGTGGATAATTTGCAGGAAGATATTGCAGTGCTCACCGGGAAGCCGCAGGGAAGCTGCGTCCATGGCAGTCTGACGGTCAACTAGGAGATAAATCAGGAAAAGCCGGATGCGGCTTCGGTCTACCGCAAAAATTATGGTTAATATGCAGTTTCAGTTCAGGTTCCTCCTTTTTGATGATTAAGATACTATGTTTTTCTGTATATTTCTAAATCAGCAGTTTGTAAGGGTTTATTCCTGCACTACTTTGAACAGTCTTAGCCAGGTTTTGTTTAGAACTCAAGCAGGGTTTTGTTTAGAGCTCATAATGACTCAAGCTCCTGTTTCTCTGTCAAATTTTTGGACAAACTTGTAATGAATGGCTGTGCACAGCCTTTATAAATACATCTTTTTTCTCTGTTCCTGTTAAAAAAAAATGAGGTTGCATTATATAATAATTTATTTGAAAAGAAATAAGAAGTAATAATTTAATTTTAAATATGGTGTATACATTAAAAAATAATATTTGAATTAAGTTTATATTATGTATTAGAATTTTTATGAGTTTTTTGATGTTATGGATAACATCTACACCTTACACCTTCTTTACTATAGGATAAGTTTTTTTCTTTTGAAGACATTGATTTTGGGGTTAAGCATTTTGTAAATGGAAAAATTAAGGACATTGAAGGCTACCAAACATAAATTCTAAAATTGGAGGGGTTGTTCTCATCTCTCACATCCACAAGCTCTTTGATCTAGTAATCATGCAAGGTTTCCTTAAACTGTGGACTCGAAGCCTCATTGTTCCTATTTTTAAAAGTGGTGATAAAATAAACCCCTCTTATTATTGGACCATTATGATTAGCCCTATCTTAGCCAAGTTATATGATATTATTTTGGAAAAGAATATCAATGTATGGCTAGAAAGTGAAGGTAAACCCAAAAGGCCAAGCGGGTTTAGAAGGCACCATTCAACCACGAACCACCTCATTATGCTCAAGATCATTGCGGAGGAGTGTTGCAATAATAAAATCCAATCCCTTTTGTTTCTTTTTGGACTTTAGAAAAAGTTTTGATACAGTGCCTAGAAATAATATGTGGAATAGATTAGAAGCGCTAAAGGTTCCTTTTGAGTTGAGAGTTGCTACGATAAGGTTATACAAGATTGTCATTGCCAAGTTTAAGAACATTGAGGGTTGGTCGAGAGATATTAATTGTAATATTGGAGCAAAGCAAGATTTCCTTCTCTCCCCTACCCTTTTAGACATATACATCAATAAGCTAGAAGGTTGTTTAGAAGAAGCAGATTGCACTTGCACGTAATTAGTAGGAATAATCATCATCCTTCTTATCTATGTTGATGATATTGTTCTTATGGAAAGGTAACCCTTTGATCTTGATAAGCAATTAAGAATTCTCAAGGATTTCTACTCTAATATGGGTATGACTACTAACATTGACAAAACAAAATTTATGATTATCAAATCCAAGAGAGGGCCACTTATGCTAATTTCATATATGACAATAACAACTTGGAGGAAGTGACTTCATACAAATATCTTCTAATTGATATCCATCACAAAATCAAATGGAACTATAGTATTGAGAAAATGATTAATGGAGGGTGGAACACTTATTTTGGTCTTGAAAACAATTGTAAATAAGCAAACCTTGTGATGTGGGATAAAAAGAAGTTGCTCTTTGAAAATCTGTCACCCTTGTTATCTTGTACGTGTGTGAAGTTTGGGGTTGTAACATCTCTAAAGAAAATTGGAGAAAATTTGAGCAAATCCAGAAGCGTTTTATAACTTATAACCTCAAAATTAAAAGCAATATACCCTAATCTATTCTCCTTATAGAAGTGGGGATTTCCTCCATCAAGAGCATGGATATGAATAAGTACTTGATGTATAAGCACAAGATAAATAATATGGGAGACCAAATGCTATCTACAAATGCTTTAAAATCCCGTCAAAACCACCTATGGCTCAAGCGGGTTTGGCATAAAGATGCCCCGCTTGGTTAAACCATTGGGGAATCGACATAAATGTCACTTTTCAAAATATTGATAATATTAAAAATATTACTACATCTGAGTTTAAAGAGAATTTGTGGTGCGATAAAAAGTTAGAGGTTAAAAATAAATTAAAATATTACAAGGAGGTCATTAACCCTAATTTAAAAGATCGAAATCTTCTCTTTGTTTTAACTAGTGTAAAGAAGAAAATTATCATAACCAAGATAAGAACGAATTCTCATGAGCTCCATAGTGAAATAGGGCATTGAACAATTCCTAAAACATAGCGGGTTGAAAGGATTTGTCATCTCGGTGAAACTATGAGCGTTGAAGATGAAAATCACTTTCTCTTAGAGTGCCCTGCTTACACCCACATTAGTTCTCAATTTCAAAATATTTGTTACAATACAAACCTTCTTAACCTTCTATATCAAAACTACTGTGAGTTAGGAATGCTTCTTTTCAAGCTTTTTGAGCATGGGAATAAAATTCCAAAGAAAACCAAATAATTCCTTAGTAGGGTCCTATAGATCAAAGTTGGTCTTATTGGACGTTAACCATTATCATCATCATCATCATCATCATCAATGTATGATAAAACATTTTGTTAATAAATTTTTAAATTAGTTTGGTTTATCAAAAATATGATAATTAAAAGTGTATTTATATTGATATATTTATTCATTGATGATGATAATGATTATTGTTTGTAGTATTTATAAAATTAAATAATTTCTTTTAATTTATTATGTTGTTTTTATAAATAAATAATTTGTTTTTTTGTTGTTGTTATGGATTAATAAGTTATAGAAATTGGTTTTATTACTATATCCAATGTCATGTTTTATTATAAAACTTATAAAACTCATGAGAGTTGGTTATTATTTTGTTCTAAAAAAAATTGATTTAACAACCATAAAATGATAGTTTTAATCTTTTAGCTTGACATTAACAATTTCTTTAGTAATTCAATTTTTATGTTCTTATTAACCTTAATAAGATGATAACTTAAAAAACCAACTTGTCACTTATCTCTCTTGTCATAAATTTCAAGCCATGACTTAATCTTATTCTCCAATATTAAACCATACAACTTAGCTTTATAAATGTCTTATAATTCTAAAGATTGTTTTAATTTTATCACCACCCTTAAAAATATACACAATAAATCTTTTCATCCAAAGCTTAAAAAACATTCATAAACAATGAGATTAAAAAAAATTGTAACTATCAAAAGTAATATTACAATCTTTAATATTTAAATTTGGACATTGTGATGATGATGATGATGATTAACATCCCCTTAGATCAACTTTGGTCTATTGGACCTTAAGAAGAAAGAAATGAATTATTTGGTTTGCTTTAAAATTTTATTCCTATGCTCACAAGGCTTTAAGAGAAGCTTTCCTAGATCACTATAGTTTTGACAACTTAGGCGGTTAGACATGTTTGTATTGTAGTAAATACTATGAAATTGATATCTAATATGGGTGTAAGCAGGACACTCTAAGAGAAAGTAATTTTCATCCTCAACGCTCATAGACTCACGAACATGGCAGATCCTTTCCACCCAGAATGTTTTAGGAATTGACCAATGCCCTATTTCACTATGGAGCTCATGAGAGTTCGTTCTTATCTTAGCTATATTATTTCTTCTTTGAGCTAGTTAAAATCGAGAGATACTTATGATCTTCCAAATTAGGGTTAATGACCTCTTATAGTATCTTAATTTTCTTTTAACCTCTAAATATTTCTCGCACCACATTTTCTCTTTAAACTTAGATGTAATAATAAATTTGACATTATTGATATTTTGCAAAGTGTCATTTTCGTCAATGCCCCAATGGTTTAACCAAGACATGGTATATTTACACCATCCCCACTTGAGGCGCATGTGGTTTCGACTTGATTTTAAAACAATTTTAGGAAGTATCTCATCTCCCATGTTATTTAGCTTGTGCTTGTACATCAGGTACCTAGTCATAGCCATGCTCTCGATGGGGGAAAGGCCTACTTCTATGACGATAATAGGATAAGGCGTATTGCTTTTAATTTTGAGGTTATAAGTTATAAAACACTTCTATATTTGCTCAATATTTCTCCAACATTCTCTAGAAATGCTACAACTCCATACTTCAAAGCCGTATAAGATAACGAGAATGACAAGGGTTTCAAAGAGGAACTTCTTTTTATCCCACATGACCAGGTTGGTTGATTTGCAATTGTTCTCAAGACCAAAATAAGCTTTCCAACCTCCGTTAATTCTTTTCTTGATGCTATAGTTCTAATTGAGTTTGTGATGAATATCGATTCTGAGATATTTATAAGAAGTCACTTCCTCCATTTTTCTATTGTCATATATAAAATTAGCGTAGGTGTCTTTCTTGGAATTTATAATCATAACTTTTTTCTTGTCTTTGTGTTAACAATCATACCCATATTAGAGCATAAATATTTGAGAATTATTAATTCCTTATCAAGATCAAAGTGACACCCTTCCATAGGAAGAATATCATCATCATAAAGAAGGAGGATGATAACTACCCCAACTAAGATCGTGCCTGTGCAACCTGCTTCTTCTAAACAACCTTCTAGCTTATTGATGTAAATTCCAAAAAGGGTAGGGGAGAGGGGGAAACCTTGCTTAACTCTGATATTAGAGTTTATATCCATAGACCAGCCCTCAGTATTCTTAAACTGGGCAATGACCTTTTCATATAACTTTATCGCGACAACTCTCAACTCAAAAGGAACCTTAAGCTCTGTTAACCTATTCCAAAGGTTATTTCTAGGCACCGTATCAAAAGCTTTTATAAAGTCTACAAAGCAATAAAACATATCAGACTTATTATTATGACATTCCTCCACAATGATCCTAAGCATAATGAGGTGGTCCATGGTTGAGTGTTGTCTTCTAAAACTTGCACGGGATTTAGCTTGCTTACCTTCCATTTCTAGCCATTCACCGATCTTCTTTTCTAAGATATAACCGTATAATTTAGCTAAGAGAGGGATAATTATAATGGTCCAATAATTAGAGGGGTTATTTTTATCACCACTTTTGAAAATATGAATAATGAGGCTTTGAGTCCAAGGTGTAGGAAAACCTTTCTTGATCGCTAGATTAAAGAGTTTGTGGATGTGCGGGATGAGGGCAAGCCCTCCAATTTTTAAGATTTCTACTTGGTAACCTTCAATGTCTTTTTCTTTTCCATTTGCTAGGCGCTTAACCCTGAAATCTATGCATTCTATCGAGAAAACTTCTTTCATTGTAAGAAAATTTTGAATGTTATCTCTGATATATGGAAATTCATAAAAAAATTTAAGATACAAATTCCAATCCTCTAGAACAATCTTATTATCTTCAACTATTAATAAAATATAATATTTAAAATAAGTCATTTTATACCTAAAATTATACACGTCTACTTAAAAATCATGTACTTTGTATAGTTATATTATAAACTACATGTAATCAATAAATCACATCATAGTTATCAAATCTTTTAAATTCACAAAATAGTTATGTCAAAAATAGAAGTTGATGCATGTATTCTAAATATCCAAAATAATTATATGATTTTTTTAATAATAATAATAATAATAATGATAATAATATCTTTTCATTTCCTTAAATTTAATTTTAATTATCACATTTTTACAAAGTTATTAAAAATAAATTATTATTATTATAATTTTTAATATTATTAAATATATAATGATAATAATCACTTTCTACCAAATAAAAAAGTAATTAATTTAATATTATAAATTTAACTTTTAATGATTAATATATATATACACAACATATGCACAATAAAACCATAAAATCCAAATGATTGCATCATTAAATGCTTTTATTGACCACCAAGTCTCAAAAACTTTCATAAATAACTTTGTATTTATAATGATGATGATGATAATAGTTAACGTCCACTTAGATCAATTTTGGTCCACTTAGACCAATTTTGATCTATCAGACCTCAAGAAAGAAAAGTAAGGAACTACTTGGTTTGTTTTAGAGTTTTATTTATGTGCTCAAAAAGTTTGGAGAGGAGTGTTCCTAAATTACTATAATTTTGATGAGATAAAAGGTTGGGCAAGTTCGTATTGTAACAAATTTTTTGAAACTAAGATCTTATGTGGACGTATGTAGGGAAATCTAAGAGGAAGTGCTTTTCATCCTCAACACTCATAATCTCACATGACACCATTTTAATTACAAATTATATTTTAAATATCTCACAATCACCTTAACAACATACATATACTAAATCCTCAAAACTTGCGTAACTAAATCTTTTACTAAGGAGAGCTTATATAAAGAGTCTTATAACCCAATGAATTTAGTCTATAGTTGTAGTGCAATTGGAAATCATGGAGGTTAAGTCACCACATGTCACTTGTTCAATCCCTGTAGGTTAGGGGTTGAGGGTGAAAGCCGCTCGGAAGAAAATTACACTTAAACAAGGGGAATCTAGGATGGTCCTCATCTTCATACAAACCTGGTGACAACATCTTCTAGTTGGGTAGATCATTCTTCCATTCAACATTGGGAATGGCACTAGCCTAGGTTATAGACCCATCCTTCGGGTATGGAGGATTCCTAGAATTGAAGAAAAAAGAAACAAGTAACACCATGTTAATTATTTCACACATTTAAGATAATTATAGTTATATGTGTGAGAACTAGAAGGATATGTTATTTGTATGCATTGTGTGTAGTGGTATATACATAATATCGGTATGTACTCTCTCTTTTATATGGGTGGAATCTAAAGGTAAACACGTACTTCCTCCTCATATGATACAACAACTACAATACAACAACTACAAGACAAATAAATCTTTCACCTTTCTCAAATTGCATATCCCATAAACATCACACCCTTTACTCAGGAATGGCTCATAGTTGAATACTTTGCTTTTATGGATGGTGAAGGAAACATTTGGAAAGGATTATATTTTGGCTTTAAAATATTCACACATCATAATCAATGACCAAGAGGATTCCTTAATCTAGATTAGAAATGTTGAAGGTGGCACATATACACCAAAATTGGGCTACAAGGCTTTAAGAGAGGAGGAAGACCATCCTGAAGCATTATGGTGGCACAAGTCTATATGGAAATACAAATTTATTGTGAAGTCCAAACCATTTGCTTGGATCGCCCTCAGTAGGAAGTTTCCCACCTAGAATTACTTACAAAATATTTGTTGGTATGGTCCTAATAGATGCCCTTTATGTAAATTAGAGGAAGAATCTCTTACTCATCTGTTCATAGTCTGTCCTTTTTCTTTAGCTGTATGGAGAGAGGTAAATACTTTATCTTGCCATCAATTAATATGGACTGGAAGAGATCTGGAGCACACTCTTTAGATTTAGAAACAGGGGATCAGGAACAAGGATTTTATGGCTCTCCCTTTGATTTTGATATGGGGCATATGGTTATCTATAAATCTAGACATTTTTTAGGATAAGGAGCTATCCCCACACTACACAACCACACCTGGTCTTTCAATTCTATCTCATTTTCCTCATATTGATGATGAGCCAGTTCCTAGACATGTTATCCCTGAAATTATTGACAAAACTGGATGTTGGGATTTTTTTGATGGTGCTGCTGAGGGTAGACCTCAGTCGGGGGAGGAGGGGGGGAGATGGAGGCATCTTATTTTTTTATGATGATCATTATATAAAATTTTCCACGGGAATAGGACACATCACTAACAATCGAATTGATTTGGTGGCACTTAAGCTCATCTTGAAATTGGTTGTAGATTTTGGCCTTCAAAAAGTGCAAATTATGGGTGATTCTAGATTGGTGATTGATTGGATGAGGATAAAAAAAGATCCTAGGAATATTCTACTCAGACATATTTATGATGAGATGTCTACAAATGTTGCAACAACTCAACAATTAACATATTGATACATTTACGGAGAGAGGAACCAATTGGTAGATTAGTTTTCAAAGGATGGTTTACAGATTGGTCTAGGAACTTGGCATGGGTGGATCAACAACAGTGAGGGGATACAAGAAATAGATCAAGGTCCATATCAACAACAACTTGATGGTTTTCAATGGATGAAAAAATGTTTTTCTTCCTTCTTCTTTCATTGTAGACTTTTGCTTAACTATATAGATTGTCTTTTATGAGCATAAACATATATATGTATGTAGAAGCCTAGATAGACATATAAGATCTTTTAAGATGGCATGTATACATATTATGTATAGGTTTTACAAGGACTTCTTTTAACAATTTAATTTTTTTAACCTACATGATACATTTTAAATGCCTTCTCTAGGCTTTACTAATGATACATTTTAAATGCCTTCTATAGGCTTTACTATGACTAGCCAATGTAGAATATGGCCTTTTACAATAATAAAAGATGCCATATTTTTTCTATGGGAAAAAAATCTCTCATATATATATATGAATGGTGATGTATGTTTTATTTCAAAGTTATGTGCATCAAACTATAATTGGATGTCATAGTGCTCATATAAAATCCATCATTAAGTAAATGAGTTGAAATTACATTATATATTCATTATATTTAAGAAAGTGAATGGAAAACCTTACAATACTTTCACAATGCAAAGATGGTAAATTGAGATTATATATAGATGCATGTGCATTAAACAGGGTAACGATACAAAACCCTTTTCGTATTCCATTTGTTAAAGATTTTTATTTTTTTATTTTTTGAAGAAATAAGGATACCGAGAAACCCGATGGATGCTTCTCCACATTCATGGATGACATTCTTAGTAAACCATTTGTAAACTATCAAGGGGCAATAGCTTGAATGGTGAGAAGGTAAGTTTCACGTTTTTTCCACCTTGTTTCAAATCCTCAATGAGACATTGGCATGTTGTGATAAGGCTAGAAGGGTAGTTTCCCCCTTGAGTAGGACCCCCATCTTGGGTGTGTCTTCAGAGATCTCAACCCTTTCTAATTCATGAATTATATTTCTTGCATATTTTTGGATGTAGTCTTGGGATATAGTGGCAATCAATTAGATTTGAACCTAGGCCTCGCTCAATCAATCACAACTAGTTACTGATTCCCATGGTAAAAAAAACATCAATGTAAACTAGTTTACTTGACTTAGGGGGATTCAAACTGGATCCCTACATGCAAGGAACTAGCCAATTGCCTAACAAAATTGACAACAACTCAAAGCTACCCTCTTTGACCAAAGATGTTTTCATACAAATATTATTCATTCACAAATAACTTCAAAAACTATCATAAAATCAAAATTGCTAAATATTACCGACCAAAAACAACTTTAATTGCATAATAAATTCTTTCTACCACATATCACATTATTTGGTCCCACAAAGGAATTATGTCTACTTAAAATTAAGGCTGGAATAAGAACCAACTAAGTGAACAATTTATCGCGGTTGAACCCATGATATCACATGAATTTAATATCATCTATAGTTGCGACCTTTGATTGATACCATAGTTACTAGTTGACAACTTTGTTATGTTTGCAATTTTTTTTGTGTGAGGGAATGATATAGTCTTGTTGTTTTGAATACTTTCTGCTCCTCAAGAACTGCTTTGTAAAGACAATGTAACTTGGATTCTCCATTAGGATGAATAACAAGTTATAGCTTTTTTTTTGTTTGGAAACAAATTGTTGTGAATTTTGATAGTTGGCATAATTATTGAGACTCAATGAGGTATTATTATCTATTACAACTTGGATTTATTTGTTCCTACTCGAAAGGAAGCATGATTTTCAACTTATCATTAAATTTCATCGACTTGTGTATTTTGAAAAAAAATTGTATTAAATTAAAATTTCTAAAAGTTACAAACATTTTTCAAAATTAGATTAACTATATTTGCAAATGGTGCAATACATAGTTTTTACAACTTGGATTTATTTTTTCCTACGCCAGAGGGAGTATGGTTTTCAACTTATTATTAAATCATCAAGTTGTGTTTCATAACTATATAGAATACCTCCAGCTCCTACCATAAAAATATGCCCTTGCGCAACACCATCAAAATATGCTCACTCACCTATCTTATATATCTGTTCCTCTCTTATAGCTTTTGGAGGTTTCAAAACCTACAAGTTTTGAAATAACTAAATTCTATGATGCTAAGATATGAGGAGGAAGAAACTTATTTTGAAATAAACTAGCATTCCTTGTTGTAATAAGAGGCAAAGCTCTGAAATTTTTTGTTTAGATTGACTCACACCAAATTATTTAAGAGAGAGGTTCACTGTCTCATTTACCTGAGTATTTATTAAGCCAATATGAAACTCCTATTCCCTCCATACCACTAACGAATATGAGAAAACATCAACCATGTTGAAAGATATTTATATTTTTCATGTAAATGTTAGGTTTTGAGAAAAACTTTATTTATATTTTTTATTTATTACAACCTTAAATGTTAAAATTTGAAAGACATATAATCCGCTAAATTTAGTCCATATTAAGTTCAGTGAATGGGACAATGTTATGAAGGTTTAATATATTATCTTGAGAAATTGAATTGAGATTTTCACAAAGTTTCATTTATAAACTTGACTCTTTGTTACTTTATTAATGAATCATAGTGTCAATCTCATTTGGTATTATTTTCTTGCAAGGTTAATATTTTATATTAGGAGAATCAAAATTTACATAATAGGTAAAATCAGTTGCCCCATGGGAAACTTGCCCATAAGTAAAATAACAATTTATCAACATTACCTAGGTTTATAGACTTATTAGAATAATATAGGCAACAAAAAAGGAACCTATAACAACATCTATGATTATCGAGCCTTCTCATCATTAGTAATAGTAATAGAGAGCACCTTTTGTGTTGGATTCTTGTCCTCTATTACAAAGTCTTTGCCTATGATTTCCCTAATAAGGAAATTCATCTTATTTTTCATCTCATCCATTTGTAGTAAGAGATTTTTCCTCTCCTCTTTGGTGTCCAACTATACCTTGTCAATCAAGGATTTAGTCGTTCAATGCAACACAAGAGTCCTATAATACTTTGTATCTCTAGTGCAAGTATTGTCAACATCCACCACCCACGGTGTCATCTCCTTTGCAATCACCTTTGGTTCGATTACTCTCTGTTCTTCCTTCACCCAACTCTTGACCCTTGAAATTTTCTCCCCGATATCAAGTGGGATTGCCTAGTAATACACATTCTTAGCATCTAAAGCCTCTTGTTGAACCCGAGTTGGCACATGCCCCCCATTTCTTGTATGAATCCTTCACCCACAACCGCTGTGATCCATAGCTATCAATTATGTGGCTTGGAAAAGACCCTCAAATTCCACACAAAAGTATTTGAAAAGACCCTCAAATTCCACACAAAAGTATTTGAAAAGACCCTCAAATTCCAATGTAGGATTGAGATTCTAGCTACTTCCTCCACAACGATAGATAATGCAAATGAAAAGCAACCAAAGCAGATAATAAAGCAACAATCCTCTACTCTTGAAATGTGGAGCTTCCCCATCATTACTCAGACCTCCCATCATGTTACAAATCATCCTTAAACCTCTATACCTCAGCCACATGTTCCAACTATGCTGCATATTTGGACCCGGATACACATAATCATTCCCCTGACAACATATCTTCATGTTTGAACTCGGGAGTGTACATGCCAACCGCCCCTCCCTACACTTGCCATTAATCACCATAAGTTGAGGGTACATCATGTTGGTCCTCTGCTACACACGACACATGCGGGGAGCCGTCATTTTGCCTTCGTCCATGCTCAATCACCCCATCTAGGGATTGGTATTAAAAAATATTGTTCGTAAGATAATTTCTCATTTTGATAATGAAAAACAAATTTGACATATAATTGTATCTTTTTTAATTTAATTATAATTTAGTGGTTATTGTGAAATATAAATAATATAATTAAAATTATGCTCCTCTAGAAAATTTTGGATGTTTCTTCTCATTATAAAAATTCTCATTATGAAGTTTTAGGACAAAAGGTCTCATCAATAACTTGTTTATAAATCATATATAGCTAATGAACAATGACTTACTAAAAGCAAATATGTTACAAAGTAGAATTTAAATTAAAGTAGAGATAATAACAACTTTTCCTCACAACCACTCAATCTACATCCAATTCACCAAAAAAAAATAACTTTTCTTATTTGATTTGCTATTTTAATAATTTTGAAATATTAACATTAATCATATAAATTTAGCAACACAATTAAAATCCCATCAATTCATAATTTAGATAAATTACAAACATTTTTACCATATAATTTAACTTTCAAAATATAATTTAAAAGACATTAAATTTTCTATTATTTGATTTGTTTTTAAAAGTAATTATAAACTATGAACGTTTATCATATAGAATTTACATGTCTGTGGGCTTTCTACCTGTTTGCATGTTTATGTCATTTTTTTATTTTACATTTTGAACTTAATACACAGTGATTATGCTATATTCTATATAAATAGTAAGCAAATGATATTTTTTTTTGTAAAGATTCATATGATGGATAAAACATACATGTAATACTAATTGAATTGAATAATATAGTTAGAAATTTAATATAAATTGTCAACTGTAATTTAAAATATATATATATATATATATATAATTTACAAACAAAGTTAGAAGGTTCATTTGATAATTTACATAAATTCCACACACGAACCTTATGTATTAAGATAAATAATTAAGTAACAAGTTAAAGTAATGCATTTAATATCATAAATTGTTTAACTGTACTCTTTTTTTTTAAGAAAAAAAATATAGAATTTACAAACAAAGTTAAAAGGTTTATTTGATAATTTACATAAATTCCACGTACAAACCTTATGTATTAAGATAAATAGTTAAGTAATAAGTTAAAGTAATGGATTTAATGTCAACTGAATAATATAGTTTGAAATTTTCTCGATTACCAAAGGGCCCGGTACATCTTTGTCACTGTATATTTTTGTGAAGGTAATATGAGGATCTGCATCTAGCTTACCAAAAACAAAAAGGTTTGAAATTTAATATAAATTACCAACTGTAACTTTTTTTCTATGAAAAAAAATATAGAGAATTTACAAACAAAGTTAAAAGGTTCATTTGATAATTTACATAAATTCCACACACAAACCTTATGTATTAAGATAAATAATTAAGTAACAAGTTAAAATAACGGAAGTTATTGCAATCATCTAATAAATTTTATTCATTTTCATGTAAAATTTATTATTTTAATTTATAATTTATATTTTAATACAATTATATTTAATTACAGACTTATATTTTTGTACTATTTCATTCATAATATGAATACTAATAATATGGTTTTTTCGAAGAAAAAAAAGATACATTTTTAATCTTCTATTTAGGTTAGTGAATTTATTTAACTAATTAAATATATTAATCTTTTTAATTTTTTAACATTAAAATAACTTCAAAATATTATTTAATATTAATTTTTTAATTCATATATAAAATAAATACAAAATATAATATATAACAATTCTTTTTTTTTTTTTTAATTTCTAATGATGTAAAAAAAATTCTCCTTATTTTTCTCTTTTTATTTCCAAATGAGAAGTTGCTTTCGCCATATCATGGTTGGCCAACTCTTTAGATGTTCTTCCATGATGATGATGATGATGCTTGAGATCAACTTTGGTCTATTAGATCTTGAGAGGAAAAAAAGAATTATTTGGATTGCTGCAAATTTTTATTCCTAGGCTCAAAAAGATTAGAAAGAAGCATTACGATTCGACATGTTAAAAGGTTATGGAGGTTTGTATTGTAGCAAAGATTATGAAATTACAATCTAATGTGGGTTTACATAGGGCACTCTAAGAAAAAGTGGCTTTCATCCTCAAAGCTCATAGTCTCACAAAGATGGAAAATTGTTTCCATCCACTGTGTTTTAGGAATTGTCTAACACCTTGTTTCACTATGAATCTCATGAGAGTTCGTTCTTATCTTGGCTATTTATTTTTTCTTCATTGAGATAGTTAAAACATAGAGAGACTTTTGATATTCTATATTATGATTCATGACCTCCTTATAGTATCTTAATTTTCTTTTAACCTCTAATTCTTTCTTGCCCCACATTTTCTCTTTAAACATAGATGTAGTGATATTTTAATGTTATTGATATTTTGTAAAGTGACACTTTTGTCGATCCCCCAATGGTTTAACCAAGCCATGCCATCTTTATAGTAGCCTCGCTTGAGCCATAGATGGTCTTGACTAGATTTTAAAGCAATTTTAGGAAGCCTCTGGTCTCCCATGTTATTTGTCATGTACTTGTATATTAGGTACCTAGTTATAGTGATGCTCTTGATGAGGGGAAGACCCACTTCTATTAGGAGAATATGATAGGGTGTATTGATTTTAATTTTGAGGTTATAAGTTATAAAACGTTTTTGGATTGGCTCAATCTTTCTCCAGGATTCTCTAGGGATGCTGCAACCCCAAACTCCACAATCATACAGGATAATGGGAGTGACGAGAGTTTCAAATAGGAACTTCTTTTTATCCCACATCACAAGGTTTGTTGATTTACAATTGTTTTCAAGACCAAAATAACATTTCCACCCTCCATTAATACTTTTCTCAATGTTATAGTTCAAGTTGAGCTTGTGATGAATATCAATTCCACGATATTTGTAGGAAGAAACTTCCTCCAAGTTGTTATTTCCATATAAAAAATTAGCGTAAGTGACCTTCTTGGACTTGATAATCATGACTTTTGTCTTGTCGGTGTTAACAGTCATACCCATATTATTGAAAAAATATTTGAGAATTGTTAATTGCTTATTGAAATTAGGGGGACACCTTTCCATAAGAACAATATCATCAACAGAAATAAGAAGGATGACTACTATTCTAGCTAAGGCCGTGCCAGCAAAACCTGCTTCTTCTAAACAACCTTCTAACTTATCAATATATATGCCGAATAGGGTAGGGGAGAGGGGGCAACCTTGCTTAACTCCAATATTACAATTAATATCTTTCAACCACCTCTTAGTGCTCTTAAATTTGACAATGCCAATCTCATACAACTTTACCATGACAACTCTCAACTCGAAAGAAACCTTTAGCTCTTCTAATCTATTCCACATTTTTTTATAGGCACTGTATCAAAAGCTTTTCTAAAGTCCACAAAGTAGCATAAGAGATTGGATTTACTATTACGACATTCCTCCGTAATGCACAATGATCCTAAGCATAATGATGTGGTCCATGGTAAAATGATGTCTTCTAAAGCCCGCCTGACCTTTAGCTTGCTTACCTTCACTTTCTATCCAAACATTGATTTTCTTTTCCAAAATGACACTGTATATCTTGGCTAAGAGAGGACTAATCATAATGGCTCGATAACCAGAGGGGTTATTTTTATCACCACTTTTAAAGATAGGAATAATGAGGCTATGTGTCCATGCATTAGGGAAACCTTGCTTGACTGCTAAATTAAAGAGTTTGTGGATGTGAGGGATGAGGACATGCCCTCCAATTTTAATATTTATGCTCGGTATCCTTCAATGTCCTTAACTTTTCCATTTGCTAGGCACTTAACACCAGAATCTATGTCTTCTAATGAGAAAACTTATTTCCCTTATAAGGAGGGTTTGAATGTTATCTATGCCATTTGGAGACTCATAAATATTTTTAAGATATGAATTCCAATCCTTCAAAGCAATCCTTTAGGAGCTACCTTAGAGAGATGTAAAAGATTTTCCCACTTTTTATTTAAACAGTCTATTTTTTTCTTTTAATTAAGGCTTTGTATCTTTGCCAAATTCATGTTTGTTGAATAAATTTGAATAAATTATTCATAAATAAGTACCGGAAGTATGCATTTATAAATTTTGATGAGTTGGTGAAGTGGGATTAGTAATATCTCTTATAATAGTTAAATTTTAAAAGATATTTAATCAATGTAATTATAATTAAGTCAATTTAATAATTTTATTATATTAATTATGTTATAATATTTTAGTTTTTAATTAGGTAATAAATACTTTTGAAAATATATACTTTATTTTAATTTTTATCAAATATCAATTTAGTATTGTGTTTAAATTTTTAGAAACGTACTCTGTATTATGAAATTTCCCAATATTTTGAGTGGACATTCTACTCTTTTTTTTTCCAATGAAAAATATAACTTACTATTAATAATGCGAAATAGTAAATGTTCCACATGTCATGAAATTAAATAGTCTCACTGTTCAACATAAGTAGCATATGAAAATTACATCCCCCAGGCACAGGTTATACCTGTCCCATAAAAACATAAAATATCAAGTGTCAAATCTGTCATAATGATCATAGGTAACAACATAAACTCGGTGCAAATATAACTGCACAAAGACGAGTCCACCACCAGTCACAAAGGGGCACATCCCAAGTGCCACAAACCATCGAAATAACACATCAAAAATTGTCATCAATGCAGGAGCAAATGACCAATAGATATATAACCCATAATGGAAATAGTGTCGCAAAAAAAAGGTCCGGATCAACAAGATGTTGATGAAGATACCCTATAAACCCGCATAAAAGTATGTCAAGGAAAATAATATATAAACCGCCAGCATAAACATAAACCACCAAAATATGATAACCACGCCAAAAAGTCAAGACCAATGCATGTCAACAGTGCCACAAGAAAAAAAGAGGTCCCCATGCCACTCCTCCCACCGAATAATGCCCACCGGAGATGATAAGGCCACCTTAGAGAGCAGATCAGCCTCCAAGTTAACCTCACGGAATATATGACTGAAGTGAGTATGATCAAAAGCCTAGATAAGATCCCTTACCGACACCAACCAAAAATTGAGAAGCAATGCCTTGAGTGAAGAATTACCCAAGGCCCAGGAAATGATAGATAAGGAGTCTCCAAAAATCAAAAGAGACGTAATCTGCCTGGATCGAGCAAAAAATAGGAGAAGCCAAAGAGCACACAACTCACTACGTGTGTTGGATCCAGGCCCGAGATTAAGCCATATACGATAATAACAATCCATAGACAGATGAAGAATTGCACCAGCACCACACACACCCGGAAAACCAGCCGCAGCCCCATCAAAAAAACCACAGGGATATATAAAGACCGGAGGGGTCAAACGACGTCCAGGATTCACCTAGTAATCGTTTGGACGATCCCCAACATTAGCAGATAGGTTTATATATTCCTTAAAGGAAGCCATGATACTCCCACCGAGCCACTCCAAATGTGGACACTTACCATAAAAAATAAGGGTGTTACGGGCCTTCCATACCTCCCATAGCATAAAACAAGGAAGCTCCATCTTAGAGGAGGAATTGTGAATCCAGAATCCAAGACAGTCAATAAGTGTAGTGGAGGGCCATAAAACCTATAAACCAGAAGAGCTAGCAATGATTCCCCAAAGATCCTGAATAAAAGAGCAAGTGGCGAAAAGGTGATCCACAGATTCATCATGAAGGCGACAGAAAGGGCACCATCCAAGGCCCTTGAACCCACGCCGACACAAATTATCCCAAGTGAGTATGTTGTTGTTCAAGGCAAGCCAGATGAAACATTTTATTTTAAGGGGGAGAGTAAGTTCCCAAATCTTATGGTGCCACCAACTATGCTCACGTTGAAAATCAACAAATAAGGAATCATACGTAAGCTTTACAGATACCGTCCCATGAGCCACATCCCATGACTAGACCAACCGATCAGGAGACTCGGAGAGGTGGATATTAGCAAGACACAAAGAGCTAATATAAGCAGTCCATTCCTTGCCCAGATTACCATAGAGACCCATCTGAGATGCAGAAATCCATTTAGTACCATCCCCACAATTCCAACAAACAGCATGTGCCAGAGAAGAAAAACCCCTCATCCGAAGAAAAGTCAGCAATGTAGGTGACAATTGGACAGATGAGGATCCCCCCAGGATAGGATCCATACCGAGTCTAACCTCCCGTCCATTACCAGGAACCCAGGAAATCCAATTTGCAATGGTCTTGAAAGAGCCCAAGAGACCATTCCAGATGTTTGAGACCCCAATTGACGAGGGCTGCCCCAATCTGAACCAATCCACTAGCCGAGAGTGTTTAAGGCACTTTGCCCGAACGATCTTACCCCAAATAGAATCCACAAATAATGCCCTCAAGAGGCTCTTATCATGTAGAGAATCCACAAAAAAGTCCATACGTTTAATATCCCATCCCCCCAAGTCCCAGGGACGAGCCAGAGTGGTCCATTTGATCAAGTGATATTTTCCAGAGTCCACCCCCCCGACCATAAGAAATTGAAAAACTTCCTACGGATAAGTCGGATAATAGTCTTTGGTATTTTATTGAGTGAGAACCAATAGACCCCCAAATTCTGCAAAACGGCTTTGGCCAGCGTGAGTCGACCACCCAAAGACAAATAACGCATACACCAGTGGCCGATTCTTAAGTCAAAGCGCCTTAATAGCCAGGCCCAGTCATTTAACACATATTTTGATGGCTTGACAAAGTATCCCAAATATTTGGTACCTTCCGCCAAGTCTTTGAAAACAAGAGGAAGAAACAAGCCAATCGATTGTACTACATCAGGATCCATAGAGTATTTTAAGAAATGTGATTTGTGCAGGCTAATAACCATATCGGATATCGAACAGAAAAAATCCAATTTTTTTTTATATTGACTCCATTCAGCAAGCAAGCCCAAACCAAAAAGTAAGACGTCGTACACAAAAAGTGAGTGAGTAAGAGCTATATCATAAGTAACTTTGATACCCACAATGGAGCCCTCACCTTTTGCCTTGTGAATAGTGAGGCTCAAACCTTCAATGATTAGCAGGAACAAGAGAGGTGAAAGAGGACAACCCTAACGAAGCCCCCGGGATGCATTAAAATAATCCGACGGCTTACCATTAATGAGTACAGTAGAATTTACAGTCGAGACACATGCCATGATCCATTTCATCACCTTCCAGGGAAGGCCAATTTGTATCAATATCAATTTGAGCAAATTCCAGCTAACACGATCATAAGCCTTCACCAGATCCAATTGCAGGATAAGTGCCTTTTTATTCTTTTTTTTTGATACTGTGAAAGGACTCCTGGGCCACCCCCACCGCATCCAGAATTTTCCATCCATCCAAAAAACCATACTGTTCCATAGATATGTGACGAGAGAGAAATGGCCTGATACGGACAGCAATAATCTTAGAGATAATCTTGTATACCAAATTGCAAAAAGCAATAGGCCAGAACTCATTATAGTCCTCTGGATGAGAGGTTTTAGGAATAAGAGTCAAGTAGGTATAATTAAGGGCTCCAGAAACAAGTCCCAAATGTCAAGATTCGTCCACAGCATCTCGGAGGTCTGCTCCCATAATATCAAAAAAATAAAGGAACAATTCCACCGTTCACCCATCAGGACCAGGAGATTTGTCCTTTGAAAAGCCCCAGAGAATGTTCTCGATTTCCACCAGGGTTACAACCTCAAAAATGTTATCTCCCTCCTCCTCATTGAACATTCTAGGGTATTCTTTGATAATCTTGAATTGTTCATCCAAAGTGGTATTTTTAGGGTCACAAAAATAATTCTGGAAATGCTGAGTAGCCTCAGTCATTAGGGCAGAATCCCCATGAATCCGCCGACCATCATGATCATTTAGATCCCAAATATTGTTCTGAATTCTACAAGCATCTGCAGCACGATGGAAAAACTTGGTGTTTGAATCACCAGCACTGAGCCAAAGAGCACGGCTTTTTAAACGCCATGATTCCTCATGCACAAGAAGGATTTTTAATTTCTGACCCTCCAGATCGGATAGGTTGGCTCTATCAATTGGGGAGAGACCAACAGTCAATGATATTTCCATAAAATTACTGATCTCATTCTCTAACTGAATGAGGTCCGTAGCCATCTCTAGCTTCTTATTTCTTTCCCAAAGAATAGTAAAATCTTTCAGAGATTTTAATTTCACCGCCAACCGATCCATCGCAGAACGTTCACCAGAGGCACCATAGGGGAGGAGTCCAATGATAAATCCGGCGCAGATGAGGATCCCCCCAGGATAGGATCCATACTGAGTCTAACCTCCCGTCCATTACCGGGCACCCAAGAAAGCCAATTTGCAATGGTCTTGAAAGAGCCCAAGAGACCATTCCAGATGTTTGAGACCCCAATTGACGAGGGCTGCCCCAATCTGAACCAATCCACCAGCCGAGAGTGTTTAAGGCACTTTGCCCAAACGATCTTACCCCAAACAAAATCCACAAATAATGCCCTCAAGAGGCTCTTAGCATGTAGAGAATCCACAAAAAGTCCATATGTTTAATATCCCATCCCCCCAAGTCCCAGGGACGAGCCATAGTGGTCCATTTGATCAAGTGATATTTTCCAGAGTCCACCCCCCCGACCATAAGAAATTGAAAAACTTCCTGCGGATAAGTCGGATAATAGTCTTTGGTATTTTATTGAGTGAGAACCAATAGACCCCCAAATTCTGCAAAACCGCTTTGGCCAGCATGAGTCGACCACCCAAAGACAAATAACGCATACACCAGTGGCCGATTCTTAAGTCGAAGCGCCTTAATAGCCAGGCCCAGTCATTTAACACATATTTCGATGGCTTGACAAAGTATCCCAAATATTTGGTACCTTCCGCCAAGTCTTTGAAAACAAGAGGAAGAACAAGCCAATCGATTGTACTACATCAGGATCCACAGAGTATTTTAAGAAATGTGATTTGTGCAGGCTAATAACCATATCGGATATCGAACAGAAAAAATACAAATTTTTTTTATATTGACTCCATTCAGCAAGTGTGCCCAAACCAAAAAGTAGGACATTGTCCACAAAAAGTGAGTGAGTAAGAGCTATATCAGAAGTAACTTTGATACCCACAATGGAGCCCTCACCTTTTGCCTTGTGAATAGTGAGGCTCAAACCTTCAATGATTAGCAGGAACAAGAGAGGTGAAAGAGGACAACCCTGACGAAGCCCCCAGGATGCCTTAAAATAATCCGACGGCTTACCATTAATGAGTACAACAGAATTTACAGTCGAGACACATGCCATGATCCATTTCATCACCTTCCAGGGAAGGCCAATTTGTATAAATACCAATCTGAGCAAATTCCAGAGAACATGATCATAAGCCTTCACCAGATCCAATTGCAGGATAAGTGCCTCCTTATTCTTTTTTTTGATACTGTGAAAGGCCTCCTGGGCCACCCCCACTGCATCCAGAATTTGCCGGCCATCCAAAAAACCATACTGTTCCATAGATATGTGACGAGAGAGAAATGGCCTGATACGGACAGCAATAATCTTAGAGATAATCTTGTATACCAAATTGCATAAAGCAATAGGCCGGAACTCATTATAGTCCTCTGGATGAGAGGTTTTAGGAATAAGAGTCAAGTAGGTAGAATTAAGGGCTCCAGAAACAAGTCCCAAATGTCAAGATTCGTCCATAGCATCTCGTAGGTCTGCTCCCATAATATCAAAAAAATAAAGGAACAATTCCACCGTTCACTCATCAGGACCAGGAGATTTGTCCTTTGCAAAGCCCCACAGAATGTTCTCGATTTCCACCAGGGTTACAACCTCAAAAATGTTATCTCCCTCCTCCTCATTGAACATTCTAGGGTATTCTTTGATAATCTTGAATTGTTCAGCCAAAGTGGTATTTTTAAGGTCACAAAAATAATTCTGGAAATGCTGAGTAGCCTCGGTCATTAGGGCAGAATCCCCACGAATCCGCCGACCATCATGATCATTTAGATCCCAAATATTGTTCTGAATTCTACAAGCATCTGCAGCACGATGGAAAAACTTGGTGTTTGAATCACCAACATTGAGCCAAAGAGCACGGCTTTTTAAACGCCACGATTCCTCATGCACAAGAAGGATTTTTAATTTCCGACCCTCCAGATCGGATAGGTTGGCTCTATCGATTGGGGAGAGACCAGCAGTCAATGATATTTCCATAAGATTAATGATCTCATTCTCTAACTGAATGAGGTCCGCAACCATCTCCAACTTCTTATTTCTTTCCCAAAGAATAGTAAAATCTTTCAGAGATTTTAATTTCACCGCCAACTGATCCATCGCAGAACGTTCACCAGAGGTATCAATCTGAGTCCAATGATCTCTCACCCCCGAAGAATATTCCGCATCCTTTAACCAGTTAGAGTTGAATTTGAAGGGATAAGTATGATAGGATATCTCAGTATCAAATCGTAGAATAATAGGTAGATGATCACTGATATGTATCTGCTGAATCCATGTTCTATAGTTATGAAAACAATTTAATAAAGGTTCTGAAATTAGAAACCAGTCGATACGTTTGGATATCATTTGACCATCCTTCCTACCATTAGTCCATGTAGGAGCAAGCAGATGAGGAACCACATCAATCATATGAAATTTAGCGAAAAGATCCTTGAAATAAGATCCCAGGGGGTCCCTTCTTGCAGAATGTCCCCAAATTTCCTCGGCCCCCCAAGAAAAGTTCATATCACCTACAAGAACCAAAATTTCCAGATCCAGTAAGTGCCCAGAGCACGCAAGGTCCCAGAATGCCTCCCTGTCGACATAGGGACCATAGTAGTTAACAATATTCATGACTTTGTCAGAGCCCCGAATGGAACCAGATAGCAGAATGCCCAAAGAGATATTATAAGGGGATAGACGCAAAACATCATCCACCACACACACCATCCAACCCGGCTTGATTTTATTGAAGAAAGAATGAGCCTTCTCACCAGTTACCATGGTTTCTTGAAGAAAAACTAAATCAGGATTGATAATATGAAGGACACGCTTGAGGGCCAATTACTTGGGCAAGCCCCCCACACCGCTGATATTGAGAGAGAAAAAAATAATTAGCGACCCCTGGCTAGGCATTTAATTCCTCTAAGAGCCCTGGTATCGGGAGAAATGGGGGAAACCGGTAAAGTGCGGGCAACATCCACCCCCATAGGAGTCGCCTTCTTATTTTTCTGGGCACTACGAGTCTTCAGAGGTGAGAAATCCGGGGCCATACCCCCCATACGAGAACCCTTTGAAACAACATTAAGGCCCATACTTGAGGGAATCTGTGAGCTCTCCCCCCCGGTTCTGGAGCCAAAGACCGATTATTTGATGGCTCACCCACCGAATCATTATCTAGGGTCGTCTCAACCACAGCACGGTTTTTGAAGAAAACCGGTATAGGAGTCTTCTTGACCATTTCAGAGTAAGAGGGAATGTGTAATACAGGATCATGAGATGCCTTGGTAAGGTTCATGGAATCAACAGGTTCCACTGACACAACCCCCCCAATTCCCCCAAGCGCATGGTCCAAAGGTGGGATTTCCGAATCAGAGGATAGTATAATAGTTGGTGCAGGGGATGCTAAGGCGATAGGTGAGAGAGGCACCATAGGGGAGGAGTCCAATGTTAAATCCGACGCAGATGCCACAGTAGGGTTTGCATTATTCGAAATGGGTGAGGTATTTTCAGAGTGAATCCGTGAGTCCCCCAAAGAGTCCGAAGCACTAGACAGCAAGTGTAATACACGACAACGCCCCATATAATTGCCATTATTGCCATTTTCCAAATCTAAAGCATTAATAAACTGAATATCCAAATCATTCAACGAATGGAATAAGTTCGGGTCGTTTTGTTCCAACTTACGAAAAAGAGCCGAATCCGGAGCCGACATTCTACTCATTATCAAAGAAATCATAAAAGCAAAACAACTATAACAAATATTGAAAAAAATGAATAAGCTAATTGGTTAAAAGATAATGGGAATGATAGAAGTTAACCATTAACCAAAAATTAAAAAATAGAGAAAGGGGAGGAGAAAAGGTAGTAAAAAAGTAGCTGGAAAAAAACTTTTAAAAACAAAAACAATATAAATAATAATTAATATTTAAAATTTAGAAATAATAATAACTCGAGAGAAATTCGTAAATATTCAAAATTCAAAAGAAAGAAATTAGTAAATATTTAAAATTTAGAAGTCATAAGAATTATAAAAAAATTAAAAATAATAAATACTGAAAAGTAATAAATAGTTAAAGGGTTAAAAAACCTTAAATAAAAAATAATAATAAATGAATTGAAGTTTAGTTAAATTGAGAATTCTTCTTTTTAAATGCTTACCATTGGAAGAAGGTTTCAAGTATTTGGGTTTCTATTTGAAACCAAATAATTATCTTATTAAGGATTGGGTTTTGCTCCTTCGAAAAGTTGAAAATCGTATTGCACATTGGACATATCGTCTCTTGTCTATTGGGGGGAAACTCATTTTGGTCAAAGCTGTGCTATCAAGCATTCCAGTTTACTGGTTTTCACTCCTCGAAGTGCCTTCCTTTATCATCGATGCTCTAAGGAAGTTTTTTTTTTAATTTCCTTTGGACTGGAAGTTCTAATCGAGCTAAGATTCCTATGGTTTCTTGGGAGGCACTTTCAAGACCAGAAAGATATGGTGGTTGGAGAATCAAAGACTTGGGAATTTTCATTTCTGCATTCAGACTAAAAAGTTTGTTGAGGTGTTTATTTGGGAACACGCTTTGGTCCAAGACAATACACTCTAAGTATCTCATTCCAAATGTTTATGCTTGGTTAAGAAAACCGAAACTGGTTGGTTGGAATTTCTCTCCAATATAGAGAGGATTTATGAAAGTTTTCAATTGGGTTGCAAAGGACATTTGCTGGCAGGTCGGTTCTGGTGAAAATATCAAAGTTGGTTTGGATCCCATCTTAGGACTGGAGAACTCTCATGTTCTCTCGAACAAACTGGTTCAGTACTTGAACGCTCTTGGTCGTCCTACTCTTAACAGAATACTTATCTGCATACATAATGATCCCCATTCTGATGTTTGGATGAACTCTATGGATCTTGGGCTTGTTGGCTCATTTGCTCGGAAGTGGGACAGATATATTAGAGATCTTAATTCAGCAGGAGTCAAAATTAATGAGGACAGTGATCTACTGGTTTGGAGTTGGAATCCTAGCTCAGGGATTATCACAACAAAGACTGCTTATCTCAGAATTATTCAGGATAGATTTATCTTTCCTCAAAACTGGTGGTACAAGAGACTATGGAAGTTGAAAGTCCCATTAAAGTTGAAATGTTTTTTATGGTTAGCTCTCCAAGATAAACTTAAGACTTGGGACAATCTTTTGAAGCAAGGATGGATTGGGCCAAGTAGATGCAGTCTTTGTTCATTTGCAGCTGAAACTTCTCAACGCTTATTTGTGGATTGCTGTTTTACAAAAAAGTTTGGACTTTCTGCTCTTCTAAGCTAAGCATTACTAGATAATGGGATGTTGGAGACTTCAGCTATTGTTTGTTGAATTGGTACAGGAACTGTAAATCCTTCTTTTCATTAGCTATTTGTATTGCCTGGGCAGTGTGGTATTCACAAAATTGTGCAATATTTCAAGACTTTCAACCTGATTTGATGACCTGTAGCTTAACTGCATTGAAGATGTTTCATTTGTACAAGGATGAAAAGCTCAGTCTTCCGGTAGCTACAGTCAGTCATTTCTCCTTTAAAGTGACTCAACTGGTTTTACTCTTTGATGGTGCTGCACAAAATGGGATGTGTGCAATTGGAGGAGTGATTTTTCTCAATGAAAATCATTATTTTTCTGTACGTCTCAATTGTGGAGTGGGGAGCAATATTAAAGTTGAACTTATGGCATTATGGTGTGTTTTAAGGATGGAAAATATTTTTGGCTTAGTTAATGTCAAATTTTTTGGTGATTCACGTGTTACAATCAAGTGGGCTGCAGGGGATTTCAAGTTAAATGTCACCAATCTTCGCCACTGGTGTATTCACACTCAAAAGGAAATTTCTCTATAGCAAAATATTTCCTTTGAGCATATTTATAGGGAACACAACTCTATGGCCGATAAGCTTTCTAAACAAGCTCTAGATGGTTCTGAAGGTACTCTGATTTGGGAGGAATGGTTGGATAATGTCATCCAAGATCAGGGTGACTTCTACTTTTTTGATTAATCTCCGTTGATGTCACTTGAAGATTGCTGCGGATGAAGGCTTTATATGGTATATTCAGCGTTGGGTAGTTTGATTTATTTGCCACTTTCTGTTGTTGTATGTTTGGATTTTTTGAGAAATTTTTTGAGAAGCTAGTTCTTTTATGGGCAATGATATGTCAGAAAGTTTCTGCTGCTGTTCTTTGGTTCCATTTACGAACCAGGATACTCATTGTACGATTTGATTCGTAATAAATATCAATAATAGTTTTTTTTTCTCTTGAAAAAAATATGATTAAAAAAAGAAAGAAAAAAAGGGGTGAAAGAAAGGTAATTCTGGGATATGATGGAGGAAAAATGGTGTGTGTGGGGTAGATAAGTTGAAAAATAGGGGATATTTACTCATGGACTAATCCTAAATTTATAGGAATGGCTTTTTTTTTATATTGACCATTAAAATTTCCAAAAATGCTTTTTTTTTTTAATAATGAGAATGTTGTGTCATGATTAATTTAGTCAAAGTAGTTGTGAAATATATCAACAATGTGTTTCAGTCTTATTTTTATAATCATGTTTAAACACAATTTATTTCTAAAAAATTAAACACAATATTATAACTAGTTGTGAAAACCTTCATTCTCGTATCAATTTACTATTTTTCTAAAACGTAAATTTATTTTTATAAAATGTTATAATTCATTAATTAAAACCCATTTTTTCCAACGTGAGGTTGCATGACATAGTATTAAAATTAAGAAAATAACATTTAAACTTTAAACGTTAAGTTTATGTATAAAGTATGATAAATTAAAGAATAGTCAACTAAGTAAACATCTATGATTTTGATATTTATTTTATTTTATTTTTTCAATTATTTTTGTTAATTTGGTTAAAAATTGAGAAAATGATTAGAATTGTAAATATAAGTTGTTGTTTAACAAGGATATTTGAGAGTGTTGAATTTATTTATAGATTAAAAATGCAATATAATATTAAAAATGCAATTTAACAACAAAAAATTGCAATTTGACCAAAGAACATATAATCTAATTTAGGTGTTGATAACTTGGAAAAGTCGAAATCTTATAACATATAGACTACTAAAAAAAATTCAATATTCAATATTATATTATGCATAATAAAAATATGATAAAATAATTTCGTTTGTTGAATATGTGATAATTCAAGGTGTATTTATTGATGGGCATGTAACATGATAGATTATGATTATTATTTGTTGGATTTATAAAGTTAAATTAGTTATTTTGTTTTATTATGTTGTTTTAATAATTAAATAATTAAAATGAAAATTTTGAGTTTCTTTTGATTGTTATTAGTTAACAAGTTATGGAGCTCAATTTTATTCCAAATGTTCGAAGTTGTTCTCCACTTATTATATCACAAACTTTATAGATTTATTTGTGCTAAGTTGTTTTGGATCTTGTTCAAATGAAAGCAACCATAGAATAATAATTTTAATCTTTTAGCTTGAGATTAATGATTTCTTTATTAATTCAATGTTCTTTGCTTCTTTGATACCATACCATTTCATAATTTCTTTTTAAACTTAGTTACAATAAATCTTTTAGCAATATTTTTTTTTTCCAAAAGAAAAAAGCGTAATTCCATTCATCATAAGAGTTCAGAATTACATTCAGTATTCACTATATCAGTGAAATATCCAAGTCCAAAAAAATTTGGTTCACTTGATGAGACTGTTACGTCTGCTTTCAGTATGCATAATAAGTTACTTTCCTGTTTTGTCCAAAAAATAAAAACTAGTTCTGTCCCACCGAACTATTTTGCTGTTACATCTTCATAATTTTTATACAAAAAACTCCTTTGTCAAATATATAAAACTGCAGTTTATACATAAATTAAAGTAAACCTATGCTTTTTTGTCAAAATATATATATATCATCATAATGTGATTCAGTCAATGTAAGGTCTGTAGTAGAATTCAGTTCGCTGTCCATCATTTTCTTCAGCTACTTTCCAAGTGCCGAAAACCAAGAGCTGCCCTTCTTTGGATGCCTGGTCCACTTTTTGGTTATTTTCCCTGTACACATGCCGGCATGTGAATGAGTCAAAGGATTGTTTGACCATCTGAATAGTATTAAGAACATTTGCAAGTCTAAGAACTCTGCAGGCTTGAGTTTGATTGGTCCAATTTATAACATTCATAGAATCTCCGTATACCGCCAACCTAGAGATACCCCTCTCCGAAGCAAAAATGAGTAGTAATTTTAAACTCATGATCTCTGCAAAGTTATTGGATCCCACTCTGAGACCCATAGTGAGAGTAAAGAAATGTGATTCTGATATATATAATATTGCTCCCCCACCACAAATCTCATTAATAGCAGCTCCGTCAAAAAACCCCCAAGGGTGAGATTTATCAATCTCAACTTCCAAGTTACGTCTCTGTATAGCAGCCCTTACATATTCGGGACTGGCAAGATAAATGCCCACAGATTTTGCACATATAATTTCCGGTATACATGGTTTGTCCTGGAATATAGCCCCATTCCTTGCCAACCAGATCCCCCAAATAATCAGCAGTGGTAAAGTCTTCATTTTTTTATTTGTTGCCCGTCTCCACCAGTTTTCCCATGCAATTTCCACAGAGATTCCTTCCCATCTACAGTCAAAACCGACCAATTTTGTGCATTCTTTCCAAACAGCAATCGTGAATGGACACGTGATGAATAGATGTGAGGTTGTTTCCAGTTCCTTTTTGCACATAACACACCAACCCGGACCTTGGAAGTTTCTCTTCTGCAGTATATCCCAGGTCGGTACCCGATTCACTAGAGCACACCACATAAAAAGTCTGTTTTTTGATGGGAATTTAAGTTTCCAAAGTGATATCCACTACCAGGCCTCATCCCTATTTGCTGCACCTACACTTAGCACTAAGTAACCCATCTTAGGTGTGTAAATCCCCATCGGATCCAGTTCCCATGTCAATACATCCTCCTGGTTCGAGAGGTGTATATTTGCCCGATTCAAACCTCTGATATAGTTATTCAAAGATACAGCCTCAGGATCCCCCAATCCTAGCATAGTAGCATTTTTCCAATGTTGTATCCACAGGTCATCAGGTCTCAGATCAGCCAAATGATTAAGAGTGAGTATGCCCCTATTTTCCAAAGCAATTACAACATTTTTAGGCATCAAATGTAATTGTTCACTCCCGATCCATGGATCTCTGCCAACTCTCACCTTTTCTCCATTACCCACATTCCAAGCCAGATTATTCTCCACCAGAGAAAAAGATTTTACCACTGCCTTCCAAATCACGGATCCCCCGTTATGTGACTTCCTAGGGCTCCTAATCCATTCTTCTAGACTCATGTCTGATAGATACTTCCCTTTTATAACACGGGTCCATAAGCTGTTGGTTTTGATAAGTCGCCAACCTCCCTTAGCTGCCAAAGCTTGAGCAAATAAAAATATTTTTTTTAATCCCCACCCCCCTAGACCTCTAGGTACAACAATTCTCTTCCAATTGACCCAAGGGGTTACCAGACCCTCCTTTTTACCACTCCATAGGAATCTAAAGCATAACCGCCTGATATGTTCAAGGATTCCTTTGGGTATCCAAGACAGAGACATCCAGTATACTAGAATGGCTTCCAAAACGGCCTTAACCAGAACTAGCCTGCCAGCTCTCGACATCCACTTGTGACTCCAAACATTCAGTCTTTTCTCCACCTTACCAATCAGCCATCTCCAATCCCTTTTAAGATATACGTTTGCTTTTAGGGAGAAACCCAGATATTTCAAGCCCTCGTCTAGATCTGATAAATTAAAAGGGAAGTTCTCAATAAGAGCCCGCTCCTCTTCCGGTCTCAGCAAATGGGTAGTAAGAGTGGACTTTTCAGCATTTATATCCATCCCTGTAGCTTTAGAGAAAAGATCCATGATCTCCTTCAAAGTCCGAGTATCCCTTCGATCACCTGAGCAAAAGATGATAATGTCGTCCACAAATAAAAGATGAGTAACAAATAACTGCTCTCCAATGCCAATGCCATGAAATCTCCCCTGCATTTTAGCATCGATTATAGCCCTGCTCAAACCTTCTGCCACCAGAAGAAAAAGAAGGGGGGAAAGTGGACAGCCTTGCCTAAGGCCTCTTTCCGCATGAAAAAAGGGGGTGGCCGCTCCATTCAGTAACACAGAGAATCATACAGTAGTTATACAAGACATGATCCATCTAATAAAATTGATACCAAAACCCAAATGTGTGAGAAGTAGCCGGATATAAATCCAACTCACCTTGTCGTATGCCTTGGACAGATCAATTTTAAGAATATCTCCTTTTATATGTCGAGTCTTCATACTATGTAGTCCCTCCTGAGCCACCCCTATAGCCTCATGTATCTGACGGCCTTCAAGAAAGCCAAATTGTTCAGCTGATATATGCTCTGAAAGCGATACCTTTAGCCTCCGAGCTATGACCTTCGACACAATCTTGTAGATACAATTGCACAATGAAATAGGTCTGAATTCAGAGAGAGTAACCGGATTATCAATCTTGGGTATGAGGG
The DNA here is from genome assembly GCA_027924585.1 of Larix kaempferi. Classification (NCBI taxonomy): domain Eukaryota; kingdom Viridiplantae; phylum Streptophyta; class Pinopsida; order Pinales; family Pinaceae; genus Larix; species Larix kaempferi. Next base: position 458,515 of record BSBM01001770.1, read on the forward strand.
CTATAAAGGTGGAATTGAAACATGCAGGTATCTTCCCATTTATACGAGTATCTTCTACCACCTGTAAAAGATCCAAGCCCACAATTTCATAAAGTTCCAAAAAAAATTCAACCGTCCATCCATCCGGCCCAGGGCTCTTATCTTTCTGGAAACTTCCAAGGACCTCCTTCAACTCCTCCTCAGTTACTTCACGCATCAGTCTCCTGTTATCCTCCTCCTCAGCAAACCGCGGAAAAAATTGAGCAATCCTTATAACTTTTGCAATAGAGGCCTGTGCTGGAGCCTTAAATAAATTCTGGAAATGACCCACCCCGCATCGAGCTTTACCTTCAAAGTCATAATGTTCTATACCTTCTTCATCTTTCAAACTCCAAATAGTATTGGCCGCCTTCCTCCCCCTGGCGTATGCATGAAAGAACTTTGTATTCTCATCCCCACATTCCAGCCAAATCGCCCTACTCTTGAGTCTCCAGGTTTCCTCCTTTTCCATCAAAAGGTTATTTCTTTTGCCTTCCAACCTGGCCATTGCAGCCTTAGAGTCCAGAGTCTGTAGACCCCCTCCATCCCCTTCATAGATCTGTAGTAGCTCAGCCTCTATCTGTTTCAGCTCAGTATCCTCCCTAAGTTTCTTATCAGTAGCCCATTCTTTGACAGCTCCTTTCAAACGTTGGAAGTTCTCAGCGAATTGAAATGCCACAGTACGTTCATGTTCCACATCATACGACCTCCAAAGGTCCAGAAAGAGATTTTTAAAAGATTCATCACTTAACCAGTTCTTATTAAACTTAAGAGAGATAGGTGGATTGTTAGGTCCTCTTCTGATCTCAAGAAAGATAGGGAAGTGATCAGAATCCCCTCCACTCCCTACCCACTGCCTTATTTGTAGAAACCTTTCCACCAACTGTTCAGCCACCAGGAACCGGTCCAGTCTCTTCGCCACCCGAGCCTCTCCACTCCTGTTATTCCTCCAGGTGGGTTTCAGCTTGATAGGTTCAATATCCAAAATATTTTTACGAACCAATTTCTGTTGAAAGTAACCTGCCAAAGGATCCACATGAGCTTGAGGGCCCCAAATTTCAGATTGCCCTAAAGTGAAATTTAAATCACCCCCCACCACCACGGATTCACCATCCAAGAGATGTTCTTGCAGAAGTGAATTCCAGAAGGGAACTCTATTGACATAGGGCTCATAGACATTTACCACAGTGAAACAAGTACCCAAATCAACAGAGAGAAACTCATCTCCCAACACAGAAGCCATCCCCCAAGCATTGATGAGTTTAATCGCACAGTTCTTCCATCCCACAGCCAAACCCCCAGAGCAACCCCTAACATCCAGAGTAACAAAGGTCCAACCAACCATCCATAGTTCCAATTTCTCCTTGATGATAACACCTAACCCTAAAGTCTCTTGTAGCAGAATCACATCAGGGTGTTCAAGAGTAAGCACCCTCATGAAGGCTGATTTCTTTTTAGGCCCAGCCAGACCCCGACAATTAAAGGACATGATCTTCATCACCGAACATTCGTCCGGGCATTCACTTCTCTAAGTGCCCTCTCAATCGATACTTGTTTCCCAGCCTGAAGATCCATTCTGGCCCTATTCTGAGCCTTAGATAAATGAGACCTGCGACCTCTACCTCTCTGAGCCGACGCCTTCGCTTTTCCTAATCCCCCCCAGAAATCTTAGTACATGATCGAAGGTTATACCCCGATGCAGAAGACTCGGGTGAGGAGGGTTCAGAAGACTCAGCCACCTTCCCAGGATCCGATTCAGTAGTTGTCAAATTTCCCTCCAAAAGAAGAGGAGGCAAAACAGGGTTGATAACAGAGGTTTCATCCACCGTGTAATTAAAACCCCCACAAGGGGCCGTTGAAATTTATAGGGGTAGAGTCTCAGCAAGTCCCGACAATGATAAATTTTTTAGCCCCTCAACCCAATCAAGCCCAACCACAGAGCACCGATTGAAATATAAATGTACAGAGGACGAAAAAGAGAGAGAAGGAATACCCGTGTAAGAAGGTCCCAGCACATCAGCCACAACCAAAGGAGCAGAACAAAATATTTCATCAACAGGTGCAATGTTGTATTCAGTATGTTTGTCCCGTGCCGCATCTGAACCCTGGCTAGAAGGTTCCAATTCCACGCCAATCCGGTCACCACCCGAGTCCTCCTTTGCAGGCAACGATTCGTTGTTCAACAGGTCCAAAGGTTCCTCCATAAATTCCATAGCCGTGGGGTTTCTCCTCCCCCCATATAGAGTGCAAACCGAAAGCTGACAATCAGACGCCGGGTGTCCATAGGCATGACACCTCCTGCACCTAAAGGGCACATTCTCATAATCCAACATCTGTGGAATGCTAACAGGCCCCCATTCCAAATTTATGACCTCCGGTAGTCCTTCACGGATATTCAGATTGACCAAAATTCTTGCAACCTGTTTGTAATGCGTCTCCAAGAAGGAGAGATCAGCCTCCAAAAAATTTCCCAAAATATCCCCGATCTTACGAAAATGGCTAATATCCCAAAAATGTAGAGGAAGCCCCGGTAGTCTTACCCATACCTGAACCGAATCAACTCTCTCCCGACTAGCATCAAAGAGTGGATGCTAGGGCTTCAACAAGACTGGCGAATGATTCAAGTGCCAACTCCTGTCGAGAATTTTGCGCATATCATCCGCAGATTGGAGTACCACCGCAAACCACCCCCGTAGCAACATGTCCACCTCAGGTGTGTAACCTAACACCTCTCGCCAATGTGAATCCACCCACTCCATTACAATAGGTCGAGCAAAATTTCTTCCCATGACCCTTCCCACCAGCGTCATATGAGACATCTCAAGGACTCGTTCCCAGGCAATATCCTCGCCTACAACATAACTACCCACAGTGCGGGTTATAATCCAGCTCCTCTTGCGTCGCCTGCTGGGTCCTTTATGGACAGCCCTGACCCCCGATGAAACCCCCACCTTCTCCTTCGAAGACCCAAAAACCGCAATAGGGCTAACACATCCACGGTGTTCAAAAATCTCCAATGGCACTCGTATATCCACTCCAGTTCCACCACAACCCGTCCCACACAGCTGCTGTACCTGTCGAGCCACACCCGCATCCGCAACCTGTTCGAAACCAACCATCGATTCAAAACCCTCCTGCAAACCAGACACCAGAAACCCTATATTCCGAGCAAAAAAATCTCCAGTCTCCCTCCAACGCGAGCTACCCAGAATATCCACTAACATGCCATCACTGTCCAGATTATACGGCAACAAACTGTGTGGAGAGAAAGTCAGGTAATCCAAGGGTGAGAAACCAATTACCGGCCTCACCTGCCCCAAACCGGTTGAAACAGTTCCAACAGGCCCCAGCATTGGGATTTCCTCTAGGCCCTCCATCTGCCTTCCATCTGGCATCCCCCATACATCCTGTGCCTCCAGCTGGTCACCAGAATAATCAACCATTACCACTTCTTCCAACCAATCCATTAACCCTAAGAACAGCTGCAAACCCTGCCAATAACCCCAGATCACCGACACTCCAGCTCCAAAAAACTGACAATCACACCCAAAGAGCATCAACACAATAAAATATCCAAAAAAATCCCTGATAACGTCCCCCTTCCATCGTTTTCCAGATTCATCCTACGTTGATGTGACAGGGAGAGGTTTGGTCAACAGGACCTCTCCCCTGCCGTAGCTGGTAGCTGCCAGCTACCCTGCAGCTTCGAAACCCTACCCTGCAGCATCAAAACCCCAATTCCTTCATAACCCAAATCTTTTAGCAATATTGACATCTTGAAGTGTATCATTTTTTCCCAAAATCAAAATTATACAACTTTACAATTGTTCTCAAGACCAAAATAATTTTTTTATAACTTTCATTGATTATATTTTCCACACTTAAATAGTTTCAATTTAGCTTATAATGAAAATCAATTTCGAGATTTTTTTTTCAAGTCATAGATTCAACCTCCACACACTAGCTTTAGTATAAGACCTCTCGACAATCATCAATTACTTGGTTGCCACTTGGGCGGTGTACCATTCACCATATCCAAGGACCTCCTGCTACGTTACTTATAAGAGTGAATTTTTTCAAGGTTGTTAATATTGTAGACACAATCAAGGTATGTGATTTGTTTGGATTTAATTATCATTATCTTTGTTTTATTTGAATTTACAAACAACCCATAATTAGTACAAAAATATTTTATAATTTGAAGTTGCTTATCAAGATTAAAGGTGCTCCTTGTTAAAAGGACAATATCATTTACATATAGGAGTAGGATTATGACTGAACCTTCCAACTTCATGTCTACACAACCTACTTCAGGTTAGGTTCTGGCCCATACTTTGAGATAGAAGGTCATACTGTGCCTATGTAACGTCCCCTTTTATCATACCAGCATGATAGAGAGGACGTGGTGCTAAAACCGGGCATCTAGCCCCATGTAAATAAGCATTCACATAATATAAAAAGACATATGGAAGTGTATGATTATAAGAAAACATAGCGGATTTAATTTCAATAACACATCCATCATTCATTCAAATATTCATCAAATAATAATTTCAAAGTTAACAAAAGAGAATACTTATCTTGTAACAAGGTAGTCCCAAGTAACTGGCTATGCAACTGCAACATTCCACCCAACCATAGGCCAGTTGTGATCATCAACATCTCCACACACTGCCACCCCCGAGCTAGGCATGATCTCTACAAGGAATCAGGGAACAACAGACTCACACATAGCCAAGCATATACCAAGATGAGCCAAGCCAATCTACAATTGGGTTTATCAGGCTGCTAGGAAATGGAAAGGAAGAATTGCTAAGCTAGTGAGCTCAACCACAGAGCTAAGGATACCCCTCCCAGATCTATTCAGCTTGGCACTCACAATGCCTACACACCCAACACAAGGAAGTATCCTCTTCACTGCCACACAGTCCCTCAATCCATACCTTCCTTTCTAGTGTTCTCAGGGTGTGCATAGAAAAGTAGCCAAAGCCCTTCTTGATCTTCTTGAGAGGTTACTCCCTCCACTAGGTTTATCAAGCCAATTCTGTCCACTCCCAGTCCAAGTTTCTTGCTCACAGATTCAAACCAAGATAGGGATGCACATAACAGCAAAACCACAATGGCCGGGCATGAGGAAAAACGTTTGTACAGTGACAAGCATGAAAATGATTCCCTAAGCTTCAGAAAAACATGGGAAGGCTAAAAATGAACAATGGAGGTTTGGGGAAAACCCCAGGAAGCAGAAAAACGTTTTCAGGAAAAACGCCCATGGCAATTCTGGGACAAAACGACCTCCATACAGTCCCAAATCGCAGCCCCTTCTTCCCAGCTACTGTCCAAAACCAAAAAAAACGTTTTTGGGCAAGGAAAACCCTGCGTTTTTTATGAAAAACGTGAATGTAACTTCCAACAGTCTCTATCTGCGTGAGAGAGGAAAAGCTATCTATTCATAATGGCTTTGGGCACCATTTCGTGGGTGTTTTCTTGCCCAATGAGACAAAACACGATTTTCCAGGTTGTTGGCTTGCCCATGCACGAAATTGGCTGCCATACCTCTTCATTCCCAAGGCATTAACTGCCTCAACCAACTCTTGGAAGAATTAAATGATTGGGTCCATAACCCAAAATGGGTAGTTGGTGGTTTATGGGTTTTCTCATTGACACATGGATCAACACCATTGGCTCAAGGGTTTGAATAATTTCCCTCCCTATTCCTTGTAGAATCATGCTCCCATCTCTTTGTTGCATTGCATAGCTAGTTGTGGGTATTTTTCATTAAAATTCGTATTTACATGATGTCTCATTTACATTGTGCCTATCTAGCACAAGAACCATAGGCATCTATTTCTAATTTCCGATACATAAAACGCTAAATCAATGGTGGGGCCTTGGCCTTGAGCTCCTCACCATGATTAAATTACAATATTTACATAATTTACGATTTAATACAAAGGGGGTCAAAATGGGGACATTATAGCCTCCTCACTAGAGAAGCACTTAGTTTTGAGGAAATTAGCCAACAATATCTTAGTCCATGCCATATTGCATCGATACGTCCTTTCCATGGCAAGTACAACATTCCCTACCTTCCTCCTCCCTCACTAGAGAAGCACTTAGTTCCCAGGAAATTAGCCAACACTATCTTAGTCCATACCATAATGCATCGATACGTCCTTTCCATGGCAAGTACAACGTTCCCAACCTTCCTCCTCCTTATAAATACCTCCTTATAAAGAGTAGAAATCACTAGAAGAAACGACCCTTTATCTAGCCTTTATATAGATCCTATACATCAACCGGTGATATATGAGCTTGCATGGAGATTCCTTGATACATCCTTGCCATTAGTCCGATGTGAGAAATTAATATACCCTCTATAGAGATAAAGAGGTGTAGATCCTAGCTGTATCAGAGATAGAGGGAGAAGTAGTAGTCTCCAGTGTGAGGTTGTATAGATAGACCCCATCATAATATTATATTATGATCTTGCATATTTTTCATCCACGGAATAATAACCACGTCTTCATGGTCACGTATATGGCCGAGGCCTATTCAACATGCCTATACTCTTTATTGTTTGTTGTGATACTTGATTTCAAAACCTCCCCCTCGTATCCCAGGAGGAGCACCTTTGGTCCTTCTTATTTGACTTTTTTCCATAGTCAAAACCTCTCCCGAGGTATAGAGACCATCCTCTTGCTTGTACAATATGTAAATACCAAGTATGACCTACTTATAAGAGTGGACTTTTAGGTTTTTAAATTTGTAGACACAATCAATGATTCAATTAGATTTAATAATTATTATCTTTGCTTTATTAGTATTTACAAACAACTCATATTGTAAAAAATATTTTATAATTTTAAGTTGGTTATCAAGGTTGAAGGTGCTCCTTATGATGAACAGGTGAATATTTATATTAAAAAGGGTTGAGGTCATCTTGACAACCAAAGATATACAATTTGTTATAATCATATAAATTATGCTATTAGTTTGGAAGTCACCACAAAATTTCCCTCAACACACATGTTCTATATTGGATTCATTTTTTCCCACAAAATACATATAACTATATTGTTTGATAAAATGACTTAACAAAAAAATGCAAGTGAAAAACATATGACACTATAAAAAATTAAGGGAAAACATGGCCACGATGGCTCTCCTCCATTAAGTGATCATTTTGAGCATATCCCTAAGCACTTGATGCTTCTATAACTGCCATAACTGTTTGTTGAACCGTTTCCTCTTCCATTGTATTTGAACCAACAAAGTTACCAACTTGGGATCGATTCCCGTATGCAAAGCCTAATATTATGTTGAAATGCATCTTAGAATCATACGCCAATTTTCTTATTTTTTCTCCTTGATCCTTTACCCTTCTTTTGAGTTCATCTTGTTTGATGTCTTGCTGCACAATGTGTGAGGTAATGCTACCAATGGATTGTTTCATTCCATCCATCTATGAATTAAGTGATCACAACATTCTTTTAATGTCTTGGATTTCACTCAGACCTTCCCCCTCAAATACGTCCCAATTCGAGGAGTTGTCCATGGCAACTCCAAACAAATAACAAAACAAACAAGTAACCCTAGACCAGAGAACCAAAGAATCACCCACTACAAAATTGCTACCAAATGGTTAAGGATGTATCGAATGAAGGCTCAAGGCCTCAAATTCATATAACATTAAGGATGGATTACCCCTATCTTGCAACCACTGAATAATCAAGAAAGGGAAATCACCATAGCTCTTACCGCTCCAAGAGACCGAAAAAATCCAAGGATTTCCACCTGCTATACACAAAATATCTTGATCATACTCGTCGCTACCATAACCTTCCAAAATTTTGGTTGCATCAATAGGAAATATCCCATTGACCTTGCATGTTACATGAATGAGGGCCATAAAGATTGATACCAGTGTGAAAGAGAGCAAGGAAATGAGGGAGCCAAGGGTACGCAGGAACACAATGGCTCCCTCATTTGCAACAAATGAGATTTGACAACTCATACAAGAGAGAGGTAAGGTGGAGTGCATGCCTAAACAACCACCATCCATTGTTTGAATGACCTTCATTTTTGAATGAAATAAATCCTTCTCAAGCCTAGCCACACTAATATTTCTAGGGAATCCACCTTCATTATCAGGGGGGGATTTTTAACAAAAATGCCCCTATCTAGCTTAATTACTTCATTTGTAAGCTTATCTACAATTGAGTTATTATGATTTTGAATATGCAAAAGTTTTGCGTCATTTAGGATCTGAAGATTCCAGATGATTCACTCATAGATCCTGCCTTGAACAGTCCCTTATTTCACTGCATTTTTCTTCACTTGATTTATGAAAAGAAGATAATATTTGACAATTATCATTGTTGAATTCGAAGGCTCTTCACAATTTCAATTCTTATTAATAAGGCATACATTTCAACCTAGTTATTAGCCGCCACTTCTACACCCCAAGAGAATGCCATTTATTGTTTTCCATGAGGGTTTAGAAGGACCCCACCCCCCTCCCCGACACTTGTCACCCAATCTAAAAGGAGGATTTGATCAGGTGTATTACACTTAATTTTAATATTATTAATATAGAACTCATATGGATTTGCTTAATCTTCCTCCAAATTTCCCTAGAAATACTATAACCCCAAACCACACAGCCATATAAAATCATTAGGGTAGGAAGGGCATTGAAGATGACCTCATTTTCTTCCCAAAACTAAAATTGTGTAGCTTTACAATTGTTCTCAAGATCAAAATAATATTTTTCTAACCTCCATTGATTCATTTTCCCACCTCATATAGTTCCAATTTAGCTGATAATGAAAATGAATTCTAATGTACTTATAAGAATAAACATCTTTTAGGTTTTTATTATCATAGACAAATTAGGGTACCTATTTTGTTTGGATTTAACAATCATTACGTTTGTTTTAATGGTATTTATAGACATCCCAAGCCAATATAAACATATTTTAAATTTTTTAGTTGCATATCAAGGTCAAAATGACTCTATGTTAAAAGGACAATATCATCTGCATATATAAGTAGGATGATAACTAAACCTATAGGCTTCATGCTTACATAACCTACTTCCCTAGACAATTGTAAATCTTGTCTATGTAAATACCAAAAATAGAAGGTGATAGGAGAAACCTTACTTAAGCCCTAAATTACAATTGGTTTCCTCTAACCAACCCTTATTATTTTTATACTTGGCATTTACATTCTCTTATATAGTTTTATAACTTATATAGTTTTATAACTTATATAGTTTTATAACTATTGCTCTCAACCCAAAAGGAATCCAAATATCTTCATATAGTTTTATAACTATGACTCTCAACTCAAAAGGAACACAAATATATTCTATATTTTTTGAGATGTTATTTTCAGGGATCATGTCAAAGCTTTTCTAAGTCAAAAACAAAGGAAATTAACCCTAGACACTTCTCCGCATTTGGAGGATGGTACCTAGGGTAAACCCTATATTCTACCACAACATACTCATTATAAGCTCAACATGTCACTTACAAGAATATACCTTGGGTGGGGAGGATAACACTCCATCCCACAACCATTCGAGCTAAACCCAATTAATATAATGATTAAAAAACATATCTTAACATGGTGCTTAACATAACAAATAAATCCAAAACACATAAAAACATAAATTTCTTCTCACATAGACAACTTTGGGATTCAACCCATTTGTTAAACTAACTATTAAAAAGGTTCCCAAAGAAGAAGAATCAACAACTAACTTGTAACCAAAATTCAGTTGGGGGCTTTATTTTTGAATTGGCACCATTATGGATGCTCATGTGAATTTTGCTTGGAATAATGGTGAATTGGTTGACCCTTTATATCTCATGCTAAGTTCTTCGAAATAAAAGACACACAACCCTTACAAAGCGTGATAGACAAATTAGGGGACCATTGCCCAATTTCCATTCATACTTATATTTTCACTTGGTCATCCAATAACCAAGGCCCACTTGCCTCTACCTTTCTTATATTTTCACCTAGTCATCCAAAAACCAAGGCCCACTTGTCTCCACCTTTGTGTTTTTTGCAATGAAGGACAAAGCCTTTGTTTTTCCACAACCTTTAATTGTATTGTAGATTGTACATATTATATCCATAATTATGATAGATTATCAAAATTGTTGGTTGTAGTCATATTGGATGATATTGTTTAAATATTGGTACAATATTTTAAGATTAATTTCGATAAGTGATCATATTATGTGTGGACATTTTATATTTTTTCGTGATCACCACACACTAATACTTATTATTCAATAAACATATTTTACTATTTAATAACAATATTGTCAATAAATAACAAATTTTCACAAATATCATGTATTAATAAGGGAGAGCTGTATAACAACCAATCTTTGCTTTAAACACACACACACACACACACACATATTTCAATCGGAAAAAACACAACTTGCTATTCCAGGAATAAGAATCAAGTTGTACATATAGTGGAGAAGAGTGAACCATAATCAGTAGGCATCACAACCGAGGTATTTTCCAAGCCTAACACATTACAAAAATAACCTAAATACATAAAAATAGTCTATGCCCAATAACAAAAACCAAGTGTCCTTGCATCTAAACAACTTCTCTACTCATCTTTAAAAAACAACAATACATACAAATCCTAATACAAAGTCAAATTACTCGAGCTACATAAAAGGAAATCATACAACTCTTCATAAATATTCTCTCCTTTAGGATTCCCAACAGCTGGATTGGGCAAAGAATAATCCAAAACATTGATTTTTCTATAAATATTCTCCATAAAGAAGCCATGAAAACAATCAGCTAGGCTTCGAGTGTTGATGCACCAATGCTCTAACACCATCACTCGCAAAGATGAAACACCCAAGGCCTAATCAATATGGTCTTTGAATACCCATAAACCTAAATACTATGAATATTTTTCATCAATGAGAAACTTAACAACCCCCATAATGCCAATAACTCCTCCCTTGTGTTAGTACCAACACCACAACCTAGCTTGATCAAGAAATAGTGATTTTCAACCAGTTGGAGAACCATGTATTCCCCACTTCCCACACTGTTATCTCCTCCATCGAAGAAACCACAAGGAAAATCATTTCCAAAACTCAGTTCTTTAATGGCCCGATTGATGTAACAAGTCTGCGACTTGAAAAATATTTAAAATACCTCATAGCATCTATTCCAATGATCATCACATGAGTGTTTTTGCTCTTGAAAATAAGGGCGTTTATGGATTTCCAAATGCCCCATAAAACAAAGAGAGGCAATATTTCCACAGTGGATATCTATGGCTCCAATCCAACAAATTGTTGTCCAGTGAGAGAAAACTCCAACTATAACAGATCCCCAAGGTACCTTTTTAATGATGGCTGGTGTTAACACCCAAAAAGTGCTCACTAGCTCATTTCCTTATTCACATGACCCATTTGTCCACTTTTTCACCATTTGAGCCTCTAAAGCCACCAAAAGGTCACCAAAAGGCCTTAATACACCCCTTTTTCCACTCAAAATGAATATTTTTCCTCAAAAAGGGTCCATAATTCCCAAAAATATTAAAAAGGAAATACAAATATTAAAAATATTCAAAAAAGGAAAAAGGAGGGAAAAGGTACCTAAACCATGTTGGTCAATACCATTAGTTTCCTCAAAACCATAATGGTATTCCCCACCACCAAAAACTATAAAAAGGTGGTAGGGGCTCCTCACTTTCCATCCATCCATCATCCTATCCTCATGCTGTCAAAATCTCTCATGAGTTCTTGACCATTGTAGCAATCTTGGAGAAGAGACCATTGGAGCTTGGAGCTACTCACCTTGGAGCTGCTCAACACCACAACATCCTCACCATTTGAGGTATCATAATACAAAAGTTATTTTTTATTTTATTTCTTGTTCTTGTTCTTAAATCTTTTCAAGTTTATTATGATATGCACATGCTAGTTTAGTTTTAGATTCAGATTTATAATTGTTTTTTGCTTTCAATATTTGAAACTGCTATCACTTGTTGATAGGTGCCCACAGTACTCAAGCTTGGTTGCAAAACCAAGCCAACATTTTTTGGCGACTCTGTTGGCTTTGAATTTTTAGATCTCAGTTTTTTGCTTTAAATCTTAGTTTTTGTTAGTTTTAATCACTTTAATTCATAGATCTGCCATCCTAGACAACAGATCCATTGCTGTTTTAGATCTTGGCCCCTTCTATTGCCATTAACAACCTGAAATTTCCATTTTCGGGTTCGTTTTTCGGCGTCCGTTTTCGGCTTTCGCCTCGCGGTTTTTTGCCCGACAGTCGCGCGTCTCATCGTGACCTCGCGGCCTTTTTCCGCGCTGCGCGCCGTGGCTTCGCGGCCATTTTACGCGCTGCACATCGCGGCTTCACGGCCATTTGCCGCGCTACACATCGCGACTGTGTGACGAAAACCCGTGCTGCACATCGCGGCTTCGCGGCCGAAACACGCGCTGCCCATCGCGACTATGTGACCGGTATCCACGCTGCACATCACGGCTTCGCGGCCGAAACCCGTGCGACCCATCGCGACTATTTTCCTGAAATCCGCGATGCAAGTTTTTTCAATTCGGCCAATTTTTTGAAAATTATTTTTTGCTGTATTTTCTGCCCATTTAGCATATTTTACAGTATTAAAATTCCTGCATTTTTACAGCCATATAAATCTTTTACTATTTAGAATGCTCCTTTAAAGAGTCTTTTTACAAAATTTTCAGAAATTGAAAGAGATTCTTCTGCATTCTAGCTAGATCAAGGTTTTACTGTTTATTTGCTTGATACTTTGCCCAAGCAATTTTTAAGAGATCCATTTATTTCTTGAAGTATTCATGTTATTTGCTTTCCTTCGAATTATTTCAAAGATCCATTATTTTTGAATAGTTTTTTCAAGCATTTACATTTCAAAAACGCCTTTATTTTTTGCAAAACTGGAAGCGTCTTTTCTTTCATTTGTAAAATCGCCCAAGCGAGGCAAATCAATTTCAGTTTAAATACCACACTTGCACCCACTCTGCCACATAATTTAAACTGAGCCTTAAAATTTACCTTAAACTCAACCAACTTTTAACCCCACTTGGGGAGCACTTAAAAGAATTTTGTAGTTAGGTAGAATTGAGGGGATAGGTGTTCCAATAACACCCCTCAGTTATTACATTTGAGACATAGCAGTTGTCCTCTACAGTACCAAAATCCCTTATAATTTTGACATGGTTATCAACCAATTTATCGGGAAGGCCTCTCCCTTAGGAGGGTTGAAGTAACCAGACTGGTTCCAGAAGTCTGAGTGGAATACCGCAATCCATTCAGTAACCGAAGGATACCTATTGAAGTTCTCGGTGTACACCCCCCTGGTGTACAGCGGCGATAGAACCAAACTGTAGATTCACCCAACTGAACATGTCATGAACGGGGTATCCTAGTTGCCACTCTTTAGGATTGTCTACCCGGTATCCCTCCCGGTAGGGGGATATCTAGCCGTTGATTCAACACTCTATATTGTCTGATTTGGATTTCATCACCTTGCAGAGAATATCGTTTATCGACTCACAATACTTCTAGTTAGGTGTTTGCATGATACATTACCCACCTTTGGTCTAGTAACACCTCTTTTTTCAAGAAACTGTTTGACGTTTGGTATTCTGACCAATTTTGTTGCATCCCTCGACTTATTATAGCACAGCTGCTATAATAAGTGCTTTTTGAGGTTGATTTTTGGCCTGAGAACCTTTATTTTCACTCCCCTTTTTGCACTCTTTGTTGCATTAGGGTTTCGATTTTTTTACATCACCACCTTACACTGAAATTTTTTATTTCTCACCATTGAGAATTTTAGACGATCTCGTCGTCTTCAAGGTGAACCCCCTCAATTCAGTCTACTTGGCTCTCCACGTCACCAACGTCGAGCCTTATCCCTTGAATCGACACGTCATCGGCCAAACATACAATCATCCAATTCTGACACACCTCACTTCACATCTGATTCTGAGGCTGAATACGAAAACCCTATTGAATTATTACCAGCCAACCTCATGGCTGGAACACAATACGACCCACTTTTTACCAGTACTATTGGAGATACATCCACAAACCCTTCTACTACTGTGCCATCCATGGTAACAACAACCCCCCTAGGCATGCCTAATATGGGGGATACTCCACCTTTAGGTATGCCCAACACAGGACTACCTCCTATTATGGGTATGCCAAACATAGGAATCACACCACCTGTCATTACCACATCCCAGATCCCAGGAATTCCTGGCACTATTCCTAACCTCGGTGTAACCCATGTTGCACTTGGAAACGCTGGTCCATACCAAACCACAGCAGTTGGAGGACACATACCTTCAATACCTAGCATACCTTTAGGGGCTACTGGACCACTACATAATGCCACCATGAATAGTTATGTCCCAGTCACTACGCCACACCTATCTGCTAGTTTACCTTACATGGCTAGTCTGAACTTACCAGACTTGGCCAGGCTAGCCAACGATCCTATCAGGCACAACCCTACATGGCCACCCATGCCTACGAAGCTCCCCTCGGACATACCCAAGTTTGAAGGAAAACCTGGGGAGGACCCTCAAAACCACATAATGTATTTTCACCTATGGTGTTCATCTAACTCCATAGTGGATGACTCCATTCGTCTAAGACTATTGCAACGAACGTTCACTGGCTCTGTAGCCAAGTGGTACATCGAACAACCACATGGGACCCACCATACTTTTACGTCTCTCGCCTCCACTTTCCTTCAATTTTTTCAGCTACCTATACGTTACGATGCAGGAGTTGAAATACTGTTGTCTTGCAGACAAAACACAGCTACCCACATCACCGACCACATCCATGAGTGGCGCAAGCGTCGTAGCCTCTGTAAGATTAAACTGGATGACCGTATATTTTTGGATTGGTTTCTTAAATCACTCCTACCCCTCATAGCAAAAGACGTCGCTTCCGAGCGACCCCAGTCAGAGGAAGAAGCTATCTTAAAAGCTCAGCAATTTGACCTGATTTATGCCCAGTCAGGCTATCTCTACACCATCATACCAGACGCCCCACGAGGCGATTCTTCATGCGGTGACGCTCCAGGGGCATCACATGCCGCTGATGGTATTATCGGCCAAGTCACACCGCACATTAAACCTTTTAGCATGGTGAGCACCATAAATGCCCCAGACCTCTCTAGGGATACATCTAATTCTTGAGCGACAACTTCGTACGCTCCAACGAATCAGACTCATCACACTCATGGACCCTCTTGTCCACAACATTGCTATGGGAAAGCGCCATCGGCATATGTACCACCCACATACTATAACCAACCGGCTACCCAAAACCCAATTCATTTCCCGCCACAACCAATGTATTACCCATAGCAAGCTACAACAGCTAACCCAACACCTCCAATAGCTTAGGGTTACCAACAGCCCCAGTAGGTAACTGGACCACCTCCAGCCCCACTAGCTTATTATCCACCGCAACCTGCTCCCGCACCTGCGGCACCCCAAAATCTTCCCACTGCTCAAGGGAAAGTGTACACACAACACAATCAGCCCCAACATCAAAACAACCAACGCAACCAAGGTGGACAACAAAACCGTGGAAGAGGATGCAACCGCGGCAACAATCAACAACATAATCAAGGTACACCACCTCCCAATCCTCCAAATAATAACAATGCTGCTCCTCCCAACCAAAATCCTGATCGTCATCCCAAGCATCCCAAAAACAATAACCTCAGAACAAACCATCCATGTTCTATATGTGGAGTATATGGACACTACACTCACAACTGCCCCCATTTAGAGAAAGCACGTAAACTTTGGGATGACGATGCTCAACGCCAGGGCCACACTGGACAGCCAGCTCCACTTAATCAACCGCAACCCATGGTATTACAAAACCCATTGCCAAACCAGGGAGTAGTAAATACTCATCCTATGGATCCCCCACAAGGATCCGCTGCACCCCATCAGCAAATCACTTATGCCGCAACTGATTATCAGCATGCGGATCCAGGAATACACCATTTATTAATGATGTCATCCAATGACATCAAACTCCAAACCCGCAGGAATTAGTACGGCCCACCCCTAGAAACTCCTCCCACTGACGCATCCACCTCCCTCCCACCAAATAAACCACTACGCATACCAAATATGCCGTTGGACGGAGGACCTAAAATCCCTCGCATCCCTTTGCGAAGGATTAACAACAATCCTAATGCTCGCGCAGCATCCAATTATAACGTCGTGGAAGACCTAGCACAATCCCCCGCTGCTATGTCTGCTTTAGAGGTACTGAAAACATGCCCTGCACAACGAAAACTACTATTATCCGCCATCGGAGGAGTAGACCCTGACGACACACACATGATGGCTTTCGACTTAGACCAAGCCGAACCTCGATTGCCATCGAATTTGGCTTTCCAAGTATCAGTTAACATTCGAAACCTTGTTGTGCATCGATGAAGGAGATTCCACCTGCATTATGTCCACCCTTATGTGGCAGAAGCTTGGCTCCCCCTCTTTACAACCATCCACCACGGCATTACGAGCTTACGACGGACGCTCAGCTCAACCATAAGGCCTCTTAGCAAACGTACCCGTAGAACTAGGCGGCAAATTAGTTCTTATCGACATCGAAGTGATCAATGCCTAGCTCTACTACAACCTCCTTCTTGGACGAAGTTATATGTACAAAATGAAAGCAATGGCTTCATCTGTTTTTCGCCTCATGATGTTCCCACATGAAGTACGCATTATCAAGAACGATCAACTCACATATTATGATCCTAACGCCCCCGCAGCTCCTCAAAATGTGCTACCAATGATTGAACAAACCATTCCAAACGCACCAACATCATTTGTGTCGTCAATTGGTCCTGGAATCTACACCGAGTCACCTATGACTTCCACATTTCCATCGATCTCACCATCATCACCGATAACAAAAACATCGGATTTTTGCACCCTGTCGCACACCACACAACAACCTTCGTCACTACCGCAAACACCCACAGTGCCTACTCATATTGGCACAACGCCAATTCACACTATCCCGTTCTTGTTCCCATTTTCTAGAGTTGTCAGTTCACCAGTAATGGCTACACTCAACCTTCCTGGCTTAACATTAGGGATACCTGTATGGTACTTACCTGCTCCGATCCCCCCGCCGACTCCGACTGTTATTTTACAACTGGTACAACCTATCCCTACTACCATCCACCCACCCCCTCCGGTCACTCATCTGCAAAACATACCACCCCCAATAGTGGCTGCGGCATCAACATCCAGAAACGCCCCACCTCCGTTACGGAACATAGGGGGCAGAGGTCCACAAACCTACACCACTGGACCCACAACTCACACCCCCCCAGCGACCCCCAAGTTGGCGAAGAATCCCCAAAAAAACCGCATACCCCCCAAGTGCTCTTTGTGCGACGACATATGCCATGCCACCCATCAATGTCCACAGTTACCAGCACTTCAAGAACACATGAATATGTTGGATGACGACACCAACATTCCAGTAGTCAAACTAGAAATCCCCCCTCAACCTCGTGATAAATCATTGCACACAAACCATCCTTATGCAATATGCGGCATTTATGGCCATTATTCACACCATTGCCCTGATCTCCCAGATTATAGAGCAGCCTTATACGAATTGAATAATGCCGACCTAGAGATATCCCCTCCTAAAATTGAGGAAATTCATCCCCCACCATCTTCCTCCCTGGAAGAAATTAACACCATTTACACGGTTTCCACTGGATACCCCTCTGTTCGGTCGGCCCCTTCCATTGATCCCTTTGACACACATGTTCAACCCTTTCAAATCGACAAGGAAACCACATGTCCACAACATGGGGGCAGGCCCAAAACCTTGCCTACTCATCATCATTGTGATTCTCGTCGGAGATGCTGGGCGAATCCACCCCACAAAGGGAATCCCCCATCATCATATCATCACTTCAGTATGCCACCACAGCCCACAGCCTCATGGTATAACACCCCGCCAGCAGTTGCTCAATGCCCTATTGATCTCTCTCCGAGACAACATCTACACCACATTGACACCTCTGAGTTAGGGGGCATAATAGATTACCTTGACCCTGGGATAGGGGGCATGATCAATCATTTTGAACCTTCCCCATCATCTCTATCTCAAAACCTCAATGAGCCCATCGTTCAAACCAACACATATGTGATCCACAATCACAAACCCCATGCACATCATATGGGGGCAGGTCATTAAGCCTGCTCACTTTTTCATATTCGTGATCTCAACCATTTTTGAGGTCACGTGTCACTTGTATATTTGAGTTTATTTGATACACATAGTATTTCTCCCCCGTGGGTCATCCCCACCACTACATCCTTGGTTTGGTGGGGTCACCTTCATTTGTAGCCATTTTTTAACCTAGTTATTTCCTTTGACCATTCCGGAGTCCTTATGACCTTCGTTTTTCGCACCATTTGCACCGTCGGATTCATATTTCCACGCTCGTGATGACGCTTTAGATAATTTCTTGCTCTCACGCCTAGATTTTTTGGGCATTTTTTCCTATGCCCCCCTCGTCGCCTCGGTTTGTGTGCCACATTAGCCATTCTCCGTTTTCGACGAGTCTTATATCGCCGGATTCAGTTTTCCACGCTCTTGATGATGCTTGAGATCATTTCTCGCTCTCACGCCCAGATTTTTCAGGCATTCTTTCCGATGCCCCCTCGTCGCCTCGGGTTGCGCGCCACATCGGCCTTCGTCCATTTTTCACAAGCTTGATATCATCGGATTCCGTTTTCCGTGCTCGTGATGATGCTTGAGATCATTTCTCACTCTCACCCCTCATTTTTTGGACATTTTTTTACCATTCCCACCCATCACCCCGGTTTGCGTGCCACATTGGCCGTTGCCCCTTTTTGACAATATTTATGTCACCGGATCCAGTATTCCGCACTCTAATGGTGCTTGAGACCCTTTCTCACTCTCATCAATCCCTTTTTGTTCGGTATAATTTTACCCCTTTTCCGGGCCGAGCAATCCCTTTTACGAAAAAGGCACTTAGGGAGTTTCTGTTAAGCTCTTTTCTGACTCTTAAAACAATGAAAAGATCACCGAGCAACCTTGCTTCCTTTCATGCTCGCTAAATGTATCTGAAAGGGCGTCTAACTGGTATAAATTTACCCCTTTTCCGGACCTTGTAGACTAATCACAAAAAAGGAATACTCTAGTCACATCGACTAGAAGAGTTCTCCATTTGCATCATTTTATACTTTTTCGGGCCTTGGAGACTAACTTACGAAAAAGAACACCAATGGAGTCCACTTACCGCTTTCAGACTCTCTAAACATGAAAGAGACCAAGAGCAATCACCATCTTGGGCTCGTAAAACCCATAGGACGGTACTCACAACCACTGCAGAGTCTTCTTATCGTTTTCAGACTCCTTAAAAATGAAAGCACCCATGAGCACGAACAGTCCTGGGCTCACAAAATCCACAGGACAGTACCATTTTAGAGCACGCTTTTATCACTTCTTGGAGCTCATTAAAACTACAAAGAAGGACCCAATGGTGCCTCTCGGTGCCAGAACAGATCACGTCTACTCATATGGCAGCTTCCCCATTTTGGTCGCCTTTGTTTAGAGTATTCTGCAGTATGTCACCTTGAGAACCCCTCGATAGCACCCATCAGCTTGACCCCCCAATAGTCAATACATACCCTTCAGTCCATAAAATCTATGATCCCCACACCTACAAGTCAGTTCCCTACGCTGCCAGGTCAACCATGTCATCATGCCCTGAACAAAGGAAGTTTGAGTCTACCCACTTTATGACCCCAGTTACTTCCCATCCCCACAAGTATGTCAATCCTACCATCAGTACTACCACACTTCAGTTCCACACCTCGTGCTCCTATCAAGGAAACATCATTGCCTTGTTAGTTGTTGGTCTCCCTCTGTCAACGACAACCAAATTTATTCCAGAGGATAGACCTAGAGGTCCCTGTGTCTTGGACTCATCACCATTTACGATGAGTGCCTACGAATCATTTCTAGAAGAGTCTTCAGTGCCTCTCCAAATGGTTGTTTCTCACATGCTCGACTTCAACACCTTGATCGCATCGTTGAGACTCGCACAGGGTATTGGTCCTTTCATTTATTTGTTCACGACCCCGGATACCACCTGACTCTTCCACATTTGAGAGTCTACCTATGGATACAACCAGTTACATTTTTTCTATAGATATCCGGGTTGCGCATGGCGACGGTATTCAGATGTACCCCATTTTTATACTCCCTCGAGTATACAGTTACATATACTTCCCAGAGATGGCTCACAGTCATTGAGTCCCTACAGATGTTGGACACCTTCAGTTTCAGCAGTTCATCAACCCTTTTGAGACCTTATTCAGAACGGTTGATGCTTTATTCCAGTATATCAGTTATTGAGATCAGTCATGTTATGATCATGAGTACATCCCAAAATGATGTCCCCTCTGGACCATTATGATGTACCAACAGATTTTTTATGTATTTTTCAGGTCCCCCTTCTTGGGACTAATTGTTATGTATATGTCTTGATATGAGCATGGGTATGCCCGCCTCGTCCATTATCAGAGCTTATCCCTCATTCATATTGAGGCCATGTAATATTGTTTATTTTGCAGCTTCCAAGGGCCGAGGATCCAGTCTCCAATCGGTCTCTTCTCTTCCCCAAACCTCAGAAAAAAGACAAAAGAACTATGATGTCTATCGGCCATACGATGAGCTCCTACCCTCACACATCAGGGGGCAATCTGTTAACACCCAAAAAGTGCTCACTAGCTCATTTCCTTATTCACATGACCCATTTGTCCACTTTTTCACCATTTGAGCTTCTAAAGCCACCAAAAGACCTTAATACACCCCTTTTTTCCACTCAAAATGAATATTTTTCCTCAAAAAGCATAAAAAACCCTCAAAAAGGGTCCATAATTCCCAAAAATATTAAAAAGGGAATAAAAATCTTCAAAATATTCAAAAAAAGAAAAAGGAGGGAAAATGTACCTAAACCATGTTGTTCAATACCATTGGTTTCCTCAAAACCATAATGGTATTCCCCACCACCAAAAACTATAAAAAGGTGGTAGGGGCTCCTCACTTTCCATCCATCCATCATCCTATCCTCATGCTGTCAAAATCTCTCATGAGTTCTTGACCATTGTAGCAATCTTGGAGAAGAGACCATTGGAGCTTGGAGCTACTCACCTTGGAGCTTCTCAACACCACAACATCCTCACCATTTGAGGTATCATAATACAAAAGTTATTTTTTATTTTATTTCTTGTTCTTGTTCTTAAATCTTTTCAAGTTTATTATGATATGCACATGCTAGTTTAGTTTTAGATTCAGATTTATAATTGTTTTTTGCTTTCAATATTTGAAACTGCTATCACTTGTTGATAGGTGCCCATAGCACTCAAGCTTGGTTGCAAAACCAAGCCAACAACTGGTCCTAGCTTTCGCTTGATCTTCTACAACGATGAACCTGCAAAACAAAGTTAACCTTCCTCAGCGTATCTTGACTGTAATAAATATGATAAAATCAGAAATAAATTAACATCAACTACAATCAGATATTTAATCAAATAAACATTCCATCAGATAAACATTCAATTGGGACGGGAAAGGTATTTCCACCTTTTATTGTTAAAGAAATGTAGATAAGTACAAATATACCTGATCTCTCCAGACACTTCTGCAACCGAGTCCTGGGCTCCTGCTCCTCACAATGACTTGGGAATTCCTCCAGCGTAACAACAGCTTATTATTCCTTCTAGGTTCCCTCTCTCATGGCTTCCCCTTGTATTTATGGGACAAGGTAGGCAGCTGAATTCGAGAGGTGGTTGAATTGGGAGGTTGGGGAAGTTGCAGAACCAAATTCAACTAATCCCAATTCGTAATATTAATATATTTTTTCATTTCATCTTAAGATGTGTGCAGGTTTCATACAAGTAGATTAGCACACAGTATGCAACTTTTGTACTTGACAACCAGCATTTGCAACATTTTGGAGGATGTGCACAGGTTGTCTTCAATCAGACTAGCATTTAGAACACTAGATCACTATGGCAATAGTAGCGCACATGTCATGAAAACTATAGACAAAATCAGATTTCCAGCTGAAGAGTGTAGTCTCAGCAATAACTCATCCAAAGTCAATCTAGTTCTTCCATCCATAGTGTCCTTTTGTGTGATCAACAAAGCAATGTGATCAAGGATGGAGAAGTGCATATTTGACCTATAACAGATATCCCCTAATGTGTAAGGTCAAAGGAAAATGATGGTCGGAATACATTATAATTCCAAGTTAGAGGAAGAGCAAGAAACCGCAGAACCAAGTCACAAAAGTACCTGAAAACAATAATCAAGTTCAGCGAGCAATTACAATCTTGACATCATATAGATGTTCGGTGTGATACAACATGATCTCCAATACATAACTGGGAGATGTAAATATAGCATGGCCACTGAAAATACAAGTGTGGATCCATGACAAAGATAAGAGATCATAGCCATAACAACAAGCTGGATCTATGTCTCATGAAGAGCCAAAATGAGTGAGGCTCAATCTTGTGCAGCTTGGGTGATAAAATAAACATGGTGATGCTATCAGAGTTCCAAGGTCTTCATCCAAACAACCCAAGGTACAAACCCTAACCATGTGAATAAATGAGCTGGAGTCGAACATGGGGGGTATCGTTTGATTACCGGTCATTGATGTATACCGTTAACAAACAAGAGGGACTCCATCGATAATGATAATGGGGCCCAAGGTACCTAGTATGTTCCAACAAGTGTGAATAAATGGAATTGAAGTCAAACACCTGAGGAACCTGTCGAATAAGAGACATTGATGTATTCCCATTATTCAACAGCAAGGGAAACTGCCACTAATGATTGCAATCCCTAAGGTACTAACCGAAACTCTAAACTTCATTCCCAGAGAAAAATGAGTTGAAGTCAATGGGAAGAAGTCTGCTAGAAGGGAGGCCTTTAGGCATCCTCCATCATGCAACACGAGGAACACTCACAAGTTTTAGCTGATTTGGAGTAGGACAAGTAACAAGATGAAACAAACTAACACCAGAATGGCCGACACATGAAGTCAAGGTAACTGCAGAATGGCCGACACTGGCTGTATCTTTGAACAATGAGCATGACACAAAAGTGACTTAGGCAGTTTTTAACACGAGGGGGAAGTGACATAACCCTGCAATGTAGGAGACATTAGAAAACTCTCCATATGATTGGAAGAATAACCAACTGGAGGAGTAGCAAACTTTGGAATCAGGTTCACCCTAAGGTCAAAAACTAAACCCAACTAAATGATGGACTCAAATAGGTGCTATGTTCAAGGACATGACTGACTTAACTGCCTTTGAAACTGAAAAGATGTGATATACCCTTCTCTTCCCTTATTCTTTTTGGTAAAATAATGTCCTTGTTGTTTTAATGAGTCCAAGAAAGCAAACTCAATAAGCCCAACCATGTAAAAATTTTAACGAGCCCATGGGAGGAAGACTCAGGACCTTCTTCATTGTTTACAAAGTTCGAAGAAGAGATAGAAGAATACTCTATAATACTAATATCTCGATTTTAATATCGAGCCGAGATCTATTCTTGCTCGCCGATGTTTTCAATTTTAAGGAGTATGAAAAACTTAAACAATAACTCCATACACCTACTCGTGGATTTTAGTATCGAGCCCGGGTTGGTATATGCTCGCCGGTGTTTTCTTGTTTATAAAGTATGAAAAAATTAAACAATCCTCTATATACCCTCTCGTGGATTTCACATCGAGCCCGAGTAGGTGACTGCTCGCTTGGTGTTTTCAGGTTTCGAGAGTCTGAAACCCCTAAAGAAGACTAAAAAAATTAATTTTTCATACAGTTAGTCTCCTCACCCAAAAAATTTTAAAACGATGAGAGAAGAACTCTTCTAGCCACAAATGACTAGAGTATTCCTTTTTCGTAAGTAATCCGCAAAAGTCCGGAAAAGGGTTAAACTTATACTTAAGCGGATGTTCCTTCAATTCCTTTAACGAGTCTAAAAGACAACTATACTCGGCAATCTTGTCATATTTAAAGAGTCTAACAAGAGCTATAAAAATATTTTCCGTAAAGGTTTAACGAGCCCGAAAAAGTAAACTTGTGACCTCCTTACTGTTTTTAACGAGCTCAAAGGAGATACAGAAGAATGCTCATAACTTCCTTACTGTTTTTAACAAGCTCAAAGTGAAGGTGGAAGAATGCTCGTATCCTCCTTACTATTTTTAATGAGCTTGAAGAAAAGGTGGAAGAATTCTCGACGGTGGATCAATATCCAAATGAATGGAAGACTGCATTATAGACTCTCGAAAAACTTCATCAGATGGAAGTATGTCATCCCAAATAGAACGCATGTCTAAACATTCAGATGTATTTATCGCTTGGTCAATTGCCAGGACCCAGTCCCGAGAAGGTAAACATGAATTCGGAGGCTTCTTCTCAGTAGCAATTGGACTCAAGGAACAATATGCCACATAATTTGATTGTGACATGGTAGTGCCTACTGACGAGGGACATACTTGGTCTATAGTTGGGTAATAAGAGGGATCCACAAATGCAAGCTGATCACTAGTGACAATGCTTTCATTGTGAGGAAAATGCATCACATGAAAGAGCGTAGACACCACAACCTACATAGTATATACGTAATCACGCCCAAGGATCATATCAAAATCCATAGGACGTGATTACATATATAATATGCAATTTCCCTTGTATATACGTAATCATGCCCAAGGATCATATCAAAATTAGTAGGCACTACCATGTCACAATCAAATTATGTGGCATATTGTTCCTTTAAAACCATAAAATCAACTAAGATTGTTTTTCCACTCAAAGTAACAGGTACCTGAGAGAGGAATCCCACCGGTTCACTAGGTCTTCTATCGAAGGTCAACGACCAATTAACAGCTAGAACAAGGTTAGGAAAACCTAAATATCTCCAAGCATAAGGGGATAAGATACTAACAGAGGCTCCTTCATCTACAATACATTGGTGAACTGCATGGTTTCTGATATCAACCTTTATTTGGAAAGGTGAAGAAGAAGGAAGGCGAGGCCCAGTTAGACTATTCCAATCAAAGGAAATGATCCTAGATCTTGGTAGGGGTTCACTCGGCACATATGCACTGCCCCCATTTTCAGAAACATCTGAACTGGTAATGCATAAGACTTCAGGAACAGGTGCATCGGTCTCTGAAGGACTAATGGGATCAGTCTAAAATTGCATCGATTCAATCACTTCACTCTCTGAAGTAAGAGTAGGGTTGACCAAATATTGCATTGGTTTAACCACGTCATCAACCAAAGGTTGACTAGGTTGTGGGGAATCTATAGACAATTTAGGAGCAGAGGATCCTTCAAACATGGACCACACTCTCCACACCTCTGGAATAGCAGGGCACAGGTGAGTAATGTGACCTCCCTTACAAATTTTACATGGTAACTTTGGCTTCCATCCTATAAGATTAGACTCATTTACAACATCAATACTCTCAGCATCACTAGCATTGGCTGACATCTTGCCCCCAGCATGACTTGTAGTGGATGGTTTCTCAGAAGCAGAAGAATTTTGAACTACGGACCACACCTTTTGCACTTCTGGAAGTACAGGGCACAAATAGGTCAGGTGGTCTCCCTCGCAAAACTTACAAGGGAACTTAAGCTTCTATTTATTAGGTTTGTTGACAATGTCAACATTCTTAGCATGACTTGCAGTGGATGATTCAGTGTCTCTAGTATGACTCACAGTAACTGGTGACTTTTCATTAATATGACTAGTAGTGATCAATGACATGTCCTCAACATGACTAATAGTGGTTGAAGACATGCTTTCAGTATGATTTGCAGTGACTAAAAGTTTTCTCCCAGCATGACCTCCAAAGGCTGGGTAGGTTCCCCCGACATTACTTTCAGAGGCTGGATGGGTGCCCCCAGCATGACTTTCAGAGGTTGGGTGGGTTCCCCCAGCATGACTTTCAGAGGCTGGGTGGGTGGGTTCAGTATGATTTTCAGTGACTGAGTGATTTCTCCCAACATTACCACCATAGGTTGGGTAGGTGCCCCTAGCATGAATTCCAGAGGCTGGGTGGTTGCCCCCTTGCTTTGGTATCTTCTTCCTATTCTTCTTCCATATATTCCTTTTAGACTGTTGGTTACTAGTATTACTACTTTCACCACATGAGGTAGAAGGAGGAGGAGAAGTTGTTACTGGCGAAGCATGCATATGGTTCGGATTCTCTTGATGTGAGGTGCTTACTTGAGAAGCATCAGGAGCATGCAAGGCGTTCGGAGTGGAAAACAACCAAATTGGTAGCCCTATAGTGAATCCCGGAAGATTCAAGGTAGCCATTAAGGGAGTACCAATGTTTCCAATGAATGGAAAAGTACAAGGAGCCCCTTGAACATGGGTCCCTTGATTGGTTCCCATTGGGATGCTATCCATAGTTTCCGACTCAATGAGCCAGAAATATCTAAGGCCAACTAAAAAACAAGAGGCACAAAGAGCACACCACTAAAAATGTCCTACAGTGATCAAAACCAGGAAAACAAAGCTAATACTCTCAGAAGCAAGTCTGGGATGATGAGCGCCCAGAACAAACCAATAGAGTATCGATAGTCAGTTACACGGCGTCCAATGGAGGTCCTCTGGGTGCAAGCGTTTGAATCACCACCCAGGATTACTGCCAAAGGGTTACCTTCCGCGGCTGTCCGAGGTGAAGTGGAAATATCCTTCCACTCTACCTGTGTAGAGCCCTAGTGTTATGATACTAAGGATACCA
Organism: Larix kaempferi; assembly: GCA_027924585.1. Classification (NCBI taxonomy): domain Eukaryota; kingdom Viridiplantae; phylum Streptophyta; class Pinopsida; order Pinales; family Pinaceae; genus Larix; species Larix kaempferi. The sequence continues at coordinate 485,462 of BSBM01001770.1, forward strand.
CCAATACGAAAAAACATGGGGTAACAATCGTCAGCCTAGACAAGATGCATGGGCAAGGTAGCAAAGCCCAAAATCCAAAAGTACTTGAAAGTACTAGTGGACCCCCGTATGCAAATCAACTCTGGTTTATGGTTGAGAGGAAAGTGAGGGGGTATCCTCAACAGTTCCAATCTCCCACAACCTCGTGCTTAACTCTGGTTTGAGTAGAGCATTCCCAGGATATTTTGATAGAGGTGGGTTTACCTAAGAGATTGTCTTACTACGATTGTTGAGTAATGAAGCTGATTTCAGGTAGTTTAAGGTGATTTAAACCTGAAACCCTAGGCTAAGCTAGTTGATGATGTGTATACCTAAAAAGAAAAAGTTGCTAGTTAATTTTATTAAGATTTATTTTTAAGGGACACTTTTTACTCAATAAGGGTAGTGAAGTGTGTGGAATGGTTTCGACAGAAAGCAAAGTGCGTATAGAAATAATGCATGAAACTTCACAAAAGACTCTTTTCTTTTTCGTTTATATTTTCAAAAACGACAAATAGGTAATCCTAAGCAATTTTTTTTTTTTGTAATTTTCTTTTATTTTTTCAAAGCAAACGAACTATGCTACTTCGAAAAAGATGATAAATATTACTACTAAACTACCGATTTCAATTTTTGTCTTTTCTAATATTTGCAAAAGAAAAAGAACTTGGAAAGGAGCAAGTAAGACCTAACGCAAAGTGTGGATAAAGAAAACAACCTAATGGCTCAAAACAATCAAATAAAAAAGACTTGAGAAAGACTCTACCTACTGAGTTGTTTCGATGGAAAAAAATCTAGGTTTGGAACAAAGTGTAAAAGAAGAAAGGAAAATAGATGCCTACAACGAAAAAACAGACCTAAAAGGCTGTTCCTAAGAACCAAAACCCAAGAAAACACCCGCCAAACAAAAAAGTAGGTAAGCAAACCAAAAGTAACCCTACCAACACACAAACTCAAAGGAAAAACTAACTAGAAAGCTTCAACTCACTCAGACTGATCTGAACAGATGTTCATAAGGTATCTAGACTAAACAACTCTTCAAAGCCACCCTAAAAACTCAAACTAGGATCAAACCCCCCCAAAAAAAAGACAAGACTCTGTAAAAGTGCACTACTGTTGCTACAAACAACAAGTGTTGAGTACGCAGGTCTGTATAACTGCAACAAGTGTTGAGTACGCAGGTCTGTATAACTGCAACAAGTGTCTAGGGAAAAAAGTGCTCTACTATTCTTAGCAGAGAGTCGCGCACAGCCTCAAAAAGGTTTAAAAAATAGAAAATACATCTTAAACAAGTGCTAAAGCAAGTAAAGGAAAACTATAGGACTTCAGAGAGGCAAATAAGACTCAAAAAAGGCAAACATGTCTCAGCAAGCAGTCAAAGAAGCAAGGCAGAATGATAGAAGTAAACCTAACCTCTTGGAAACCAAACCCTAGTAGAAGGCTTGAACCTACAGGAAAAGTGCGCTACTGTGTGGTATAAGACCCAGCGCCTGTCACAAGAAGTGCGCTACTGTGTTTCAAGAAAACCAGCGCACAAGACCGAAATGTGGTACTATAAGTACAACAGACCAGTGCACAGGGACTTAAAGCAAAATTTTCTTTTTTTGCCGAAGCAGACTGAGATGAATCAAGATAAAAAGAATAGGAAAACAACCTATAAGAACCTCTTAGAAAACAAAAGATTGAATAAACTAGAAGAAAACTAGCAAGGTCCCCTAGAGCAGAAAACAACCGGTTACTCCCCAGCGGAGTCGCCAGTCTATTGTGCAGGAAAATACCTTATAGTGGGAATACGACACTGCCAACTTGTGTGGGGTGAGAGGTAAATACATTCATGTTTTGCATTAGTTACTACAAATGGAAACAGATTAAGATTCTGAAAGTTGTACCTTTTTAATGATGGTTGGTCCTAGATTTCGCTTGATCTTCTACAAACTAACAAGGTCCCCTAGAGCAGAAAACAACCGGCTACTCCCCAGTGGAGTCGCCAGTCTGTTGTGTAGGAAAATACCTTATAGTGGGGAGACGACACTACCAACTTGTTTGGGGTGATAGGTAAATACATTCATGTTTTTCATTAGTTACTACAAATGGAAAGAGATTAAGATTTCGAAAGTTGTACCTTTTTAATGATGGTTGATCCTAGCTTTCGCTTGATCTTCTATAATAATGAACCTGCAAAACAAAGTTAACCTTCCTCAGCGTATCTTGACTGTAATAAATATGATGAAATCAGAAATAACTTAACATCAACTACAATAAGATATTTAATCAAATAAACATTCCATCAGATAGACATTCGATTGGGATGGGAAGGGTATTTCCACCTTTTATTGTCAAAGAAATGTAGATAAGTACATATATACCTGATCTATCCAGATACTTCTACAACCGAGTCCTAAGATCCTTCTCCTCATAATGACTTGGGAATTCCTCCAGCATAACAACAACTTATCATTCCTTCTAGGTTCCCTCTCTCATGGCTTCCCCTTGTGTTTATGGGACAAGGTAGGCAATTGAATTCGAGAGGTGGTTGAATTGATCCGGTTGGGGAAGTTACAAAACCAACTTCAACTAATCCCAATTCGTAATCTTAATATATTTTTTCATTTCATCTTAAGATTTGCGTAGGTTTCATACAAGTAGACTAGCGCACAGTATGCAACTTTTGTACTTGACAACCAGCGTTTGCAACATTTTGGAGGATGTGCGCAGGTTATCTTCAATCAGACCAACGTTTAGAACGCTAGATCTGACTATGGAAATAGTAGCGCACATGTTATGGAAACTGTAGAAAAAATAAGATTTTCAGCTGAAGAGTGTAGTCTCAGCAATAACTCATCCAAGGTCAATCTAGCTCTTCCATCCATAGTGTCCTTTTGTATGATCAACAGAGCAATGTGATCATGGACAGAGAAGTGCAGAGTTGACCTATAACACACTTCCCGACATCTGTCTTCATTCCTGTCCAATAATACTTCTCTTCGACCAATGCCTTGGCCTTGTCGATGCCAAAATGACCTGCTAACCCACCGATGTGCAATTCTTAGATTAGGTTCTCTTTTATGGATTCTCTAGGAATACACAATTGTTGTCCCTTGAATATCTATCCATCTTGGATAAAATAATCCAAGTATGGAAGCCTGTCGACACTCCATGGTTCGCGACAAGCCTCCCATGCTTTTGCAAAATCCTCGTTGGTCGCATACTCTTCCTTCACCGGCTCTATTCCTGTTGTCTGAACTATCGTCGTGTTCAACAACACAACTCTTCGACTCAGCACGTTGACAACCTTGTTCGACTTTCCCGACTTATGTCACAACATGAAAGTATATCCTTGCAGGAATTCGACCCATTTCATGTGTCACCGATTCAACTTCGACTGAGTATTCAGATACCTAAGTGCTTGGTGATCTGTGTATAACAGAAATTCCTTGGGAAACAAATAATGCCTCCACTTCTTCAATGCTTGGACAATAGCATAAAATTCCTGTTCATAGACCAAATATTTCCACTTTGCATCATCCAACTTCTCACTGATGAATGCAATTGGTCGTCCCTCCTGGATGAACACTGCTCCAATTTCCATTCCACTCGCGTCGCAATCGACTTGGAAAACTTTGTCGAAATCTGGGAGCGCCAACACTGGGCTCTCAGTGACCTTTTCCTTCAACTTGTCGAAAGCTAGCTGGGTAGCTTCCATCCACTTGAACTCTCATTTTCTCATGCACTCTGTCAAAGGTGCACAAATATGACTGAATCCCCGAATGAACTTCCTGTAGAAACTGGCAAGTCCATGGAAACTCCTTACTCCGGTCGCACTTGTCGGTTCCGTCCAATCCAATATTGCCTTCACCTTTTCTCATTCCATCACCAACCTTTTACCCGAGATTACAAATCTCAAGTATACCAGTTGTTCCTTCATGAAGAAACACTTTTGCAGGCTCACCATCAACTTCTCTTCCTACAACTTCTGCAATACTTGTCGAATGTGCCCCAAGTGCTATGTATTGGTTCGACTAAATATCAGGATGTCGTCTAGGTACACTGCGATGAACTTACCCAAGAATGGCTTTGGTACCTCATTCATCAACCGCATGAATGTATTGGGTGCATTAGTCAATCCGAATGGCCTGACTAACTACTCATATAGCCCTTCTTTCATCTTGAATTTTTTTTTCCATTCGTCCCCTTCTCTAAAACGAATCTAGTGATAACCGCTTTTCAGTTCAATCTTTGTGAAGTACTTCTCTCAACTCAAGCAATCCACCAAGTCATCCATCCTAAAAAATGGAAACCGGTACTTGATCGTGATCTTGTTGATGGCTTTGGAGTCTGTACACATCCTCCATTCTCCACCTTTCTTTGGTGCTAATATTGTTGGTACCGCGCACAGACTCAGACTTTCTCTGATCAATCCCCTGTCCAACAATTCCTGGACCTGTTGATTGAGTTCCTGACCTTCTACCGGACTCATCCTATGTGGTTCCTTGTTTGGAAAACTCGACCCTAGAATCAAGTCGATCTGATGGGATATGATTCTCGTCGGTGGCAATCCCGTCGATGCCTCGTCGACTACTATGCTACGAAACTCATCGAGCACCTTTCCGACTTCGACCAAAATCTTCTCCATTTTCGACCGCTCGACACATGGTCCTTTCGGAATGATAGCGAAACATCCCGACTACTTTTCCTCTTCCGCGAGGAGTTCTTTCACTGAACACATCAGCACTCGCTTCTTCCAAAAGTTGCTCTCGCCCTGCTTTCAGTCAACTTGTTCCTCCGTCTTTGGCTTCAGGGTCCTTTGCACGCCATTTTTCCACACTGTGACTGTGTTGGCTCGACCATCATAGATCATCTTCTGATCATATTTCCATGGTCTTCCTAACAACATATGGCACGCGTCCATTGGGATTACGTCGCACAGTACACTGTCTTCAAGCTTCCCAGCCTTGAATTTAGTTAGGCACTATCTGGTCACCTTCACATGGTGTCCTTTCTGCATTCATGAGATCTTGTAAGGGTGTGGATGTTCTTGACACTTCAACCCTATTCTATCGATGACCTCTTTCGACACAATATTCTCAGTGCTTCCACCATCAACTATGGTCTTGCAATGCCATTCGCTGATTCGCACTTTGGTTCGAAAGATAGCCTTTCATTGTGCCATCTCTTTCTCGTCGCGTCGATCTTCCTGAACTAATGTTCTTCCAACCATCAGGTTTCGACTTTTCGTCTTGCCATCCTCATTGTTGTCGGATGCTGACTTTTCCCTCTCGTCGACTTGCTCATCTCTTCGACGTCTGGATTTCGAATCCTCTGCAGCATGTAGGTTCTCTGGGCATTCATATGCCTTGTGTCTGACTCCTTGACACTTGTAATAGATTATGGTTGGTCTGTCAGCTCCTTTTCTGTCGGATGGACCACTTCGACCATACGCACCTCGAATGCATGTCTCTCGACCATCGCATCAGTTTTTTTGCGCTTTCTCTCTTGTTGATGTCCATTGCGCATGTCGGTTGTCTTCGACGGCTTCTCTCCTGTATTCACTACTTTGGCCTTTCACGAAAATAGTCTTCGCACCTCGACCAGCCATCCTACCTCTGGTCGATGTGGTTTTCCTCGACAATTTCTCTTCTACCTTTAGAGCTACCTAGTAGGCTTCACCGACCGCTCTGAATCTTGACATGATCAACTCGTCTTGAATGGAATATTCCAAGCCATTGACATATATTGCGAAAGCTTCTTCTCCTTCATTGTCCTATCCCGACCTTATCGAAAATATGTAGAATTATTTCATGTATTCCTTCACGGTCATTTCTTTTTGTCAAAATTTCTGCAATTTCCGAAACAAGGAAATCACATAGGCATTCGGCAAGAACTTCCCTTTCAGCTTGGCGACCATCCTATCCCAAGAATTGATTTTCTCCTTGCCCTTCTTGACTTTTTCAACCTGTACATTGTCCCACGACAATGAGGCATGACCCTTCAACCTTAGACATGCAGTCTTAACCCATTTAGGATCCTTGATCTACTCTATGTCGAAGTATTTCTCCATTTCTCTGAACCAGTTGATCAAGTATTATGGATCTAGACTTCCTGAGTAGGTACATAAATCTATCTTCGTCCGAGCTCTCATATCTATCAGAAGCTTGATCAGTTTGTCTTCTGGTTCTTCTCCTGCTGCTTCTCATGCTTCCACTTCTTTGACCTTCTCGTCGTTGTGCTCTAAGGAATCAGGAATACAACCAGGTCTTTGGATTTCTTTGATCGATGCAACTTCATTAGTCAAAGTTCGCATTGTTCAGACGCACTCATCGAACATCTCACAATAAACTATGACTGTTGTGCCACGCGCTCTTCATCCAACACCTCAGACATTAATGCCTCTGTGAGCCATTCTCAACCTCAGCCGAAACTCCCACTCCGTCCAATCGCAACCAGACTTCCACAAGTCGTGCACAGCTCTACCCAACCACAGTTGGAGTTGTTTAATGCACTTGCTCATTGGATTCACTTCCAATGTTGATACTACTTGAACTAGTCAGGTTGATATCACCACCTTTCCCTCATAGGATTCTTCTGCTCTGATACCACTTGATGCAAGGTCACCTTCATAAAGGTTCTTGTTTAACAATTACACACAACACATGCATTCACATGAACAAGATGTAAACAGGGTCCTAGAAGCTGGCTTATATTACTTCTACCGAAACGGTTACAATGCAAAATGCAAGGAATGTAAACAACTAACTATTGTCGGCCTTGTACTATTACAATACAGAAGTAACTATCTGCTATCTCAGTGTGTCGATATTCACCCTCTCATGGTTCACTGCAAAACTCTGAGCTATGGATCGATCTTCTTTGCGCTCTGTAGATGTGTGACTCTCCTATCCAATCTACAAAACTTCTCACCGTCTCTGTTCTCTCGATCCTCTGCTGACCGAACTATGCCAAGTGATCCAACTGATCCAAACTCCCTAGCCTTCTACTTTGCTGCTGCGCATCCGGAGGTCTGCTCTGACTCCCAAAACACTCTTCCTCTGTCCATCGATCTCCCTGATCCTGCAGAACTGCAACTGTCAGTGCCTCTGCCGTGCGGCACAATCTCCATTTGTGGCGACATCTATCATGATCCCAACCACCTGCAATAACTACTAATAACTTCCTTAGCAACCCCGGACGACTACCAAGTACTCTTCTTGAATTTATGCGCTTCCTTCTGACACTGCTACAGTATTCAGTCTTATCACTGCCTCGACCATACTATCTTCTGTCAGCCTTTGACATACCTGTCGGCTTCCCTTCGCACTTTCAGGATTCTCCAGTCCACCCCTTCCTCCTCGCTTGCCTTATACCCAAACCTGTTGGAGCCACGGTTCGACAACATGTCGACCCTCGATTTCTCCGCTGCAACTCTGTCATCTGTCGACCTCTCACATGTCGACTCTCGACCTTTCGCACTTCTGTCGATAAGTAATCAACTACTCCTTCCTGACTCATGGAATTCGACATCCAATCTTCTCTTCCGCATCAGTGTTCGTCGGCACTCCCTCTGGTCGGACTTCTTTATGTCGATCATCTTCAACTGCTCTGCCTAGGCTCCGATGCTCCTGCATTAGATACAATGGCCGTAATGGGTGAAATACATCCTCAGGGAGATATCCACTATGTTGCTCTCCATGTTGATTTTTCCCGACATAGGTATTAATGCCTCTGGCTCTACTGGTGGAGGTGCCAATGTCTCTTGCTCCACTGGAAGAGGTAGTGATGCTTCTATTTCCATTGGTGGACCAACTATCTCATAGAATTCATTAGACTTGAGATGTAAATTTTGCATGTATCATGAGTTTGATATTATTGTTCATATATATATATATTGATGGTGATGTTTATTTATATGTTGATGGTGATGTGCATGTTAGGCCAGGTCAGATATGTTTGCTATGTGTGCTTAATAGATGTGTATGTTATAAGAGTGTTTGTTAGATGTGTGTGATGGTTATGTTAGATAACGCAACTTGTGTTTTGTTAGATGTCATTATTAGATTTGTGTATTATATGATGTTTGCATCTGTTAAATGTACATGTTAGACAATGGTAGGAAATGTTTACATGTGTATGTTAGGTGATGTTTGATGTGTATGTTAGATTATGTTAGCTAATTTTTTATGTGTATGTAAGATGGTGCTTATGTTTGATAGGTGATGATAGATGTGCATGTTAGATGATGTTTGTCATATGTGTGTGATGGTTATGTTAGATGATGTTTATGTTTGTTAGGTGGTCATGATGATGATGGTGACGGTATGTTGCATGATGTTAGGTGATGGTGGTGGTGTCCATCGATTTGATGATGACATTGTACTTTTTTTAATTGTTATGTATATATAGACTTATTTTTTTATGAACTGAATGGACTATCAAATTATTTGATGATATTTATATTCATGTGTATGATGTATTTCGTTTATGTCGATGAGTATGATTCACGTGTGTGATGCAATTTTATTTATTTATTTATGCATGTATGCCAATGTCTTTTATATTAGCTATAATTATAATTACAAATGTGCACAATCTCAGTTATAATTGCACGTTACAATCTCAACTATAATTACAATCTACAACCATTATTACAATTTCAAAACTACAAATGACAATTACTATTACAATAAGAAATTACTAATTAGATTTACAAATTACAAATTGGACAATTGCAACTACAAATTTACAATCACAAATTTCAATTACAGTTACAATCAAAACTTGCAAATTGCAATTACAAATTTGAAATTATGTTTACAAATTAATTTACAAATTACAAAATAAATTACAAAATTGCAATAGTACAAAATAATTTACGAAATTGCAAAATTACAATAAAAAACTACAAACTTGCAAATTTACAAGTTTCAGTTTCAATTAGAAGTATATAATCATACAATACTCTTACAATTACAATTTTGCAATAACAAGATACATAGGGCAATAAGAAATGGAAATACCAAGTTCATAGTGCTTTTGGTAAGGAGAAAGAGAAACTAATATATGAATCTAAGTAAAGTTTTCGATTACATTATTAAATCACGTGGGCCATGTGAAAATGAAATTATGTTCTTTCTTCACCTCCTATTTATCACAAATTTTACAAAATCAATCATCCCATCAATTGGTTTTGTTAGATTATTGAGTAGTTTCATTATAGAGGTCATGAGTCCCATTGGTTCTAATTTTGACAATATTAATTTTGTTCTCTATGCACCTAAAATTGGAAAAATAGTTTTGAGCATAAACTTTAGGATTTAAATTGATGCCTATGTAGGGTGTTACCACCATAGAAATAAGATGAACATCCCTCATGTCATGATAAAGAATTAATCATGCTAGCGACAATGACTTGGTGAATCGTTATAAATAACGTGATTTAGCAAAACCTTAATGTGATTGCATTGTTAGAGTTTGAAAGTGTTTTTGTGATTAGTGAAGGCATTAATATTATGTAAATTAATAGAATGAAATCTAGTGATACAGTGTGTAAGTGTTACTTAACAAATAAATCAAATGCATTCACACATTATAAATGTCCTTTTTAAGTTTAATTAATTTGTAAATGAACCATACATTTCAAATTAATATTAAAATCTGTTTATTACTTACTAGTTAATATTAACATACTTAATATAAAATGACTATTTCCATATTGTTAGAAATTCATATTAAATATTGATACACATATGATACACACCGACCTATATTTTTTCAATATTTACATGCCATAATAATGGTGCCACAATAATTCTAATATTTTATACTAAATATGCAATGCCAAATATAAATACATTCAAGTAAAATAAAATTATTTTTCAATTAATCATTCCATACAATCACAAATTACTTGATAGACAAACACATTTCGCATCAAATTGATTGTTAACAAACTATTTTTTTTTTAAAGCATCCCATAATTAACTTTCCACTTCCACTGTCATAAGATGAAAAAAAAACAATATAATTAGAGAATTAAAGATAACAATAATAAAATGATACATCAACACTATAAATGATGGAATAAAACATGTACATATCACTCTCTGTTGCCATCACCTTGATTATCTTTCTCGCTTGGCATGATAGCAATGTGGTTCTCAAAAATATGTTTTGATCTAGGGTTGTGTCTTAATATGAACCACCAATACTTGTCCAACATGTCCAGGTAAAAAACACTTGGTTTAAACGTTTTGGGAAAACTTAAGGCTAGTTAGTTTCATCCAACATCCTTCTAGAGTTGATACATATCATCCCACTAACACGATCTTCCTTTACATTATTCTGGTTGAAGGTGTCCCACCAGTTACATCTAAAAATAACACATTGGAAAGATGAGAAGTCCACTTGAATTATATTTGTATCTTTTCGATGTAACCCAACTTCCCCCTTATTAGTTTTTGATCGCCATGTCTCACACTACTAGATTGGTCGAAGTCGACTTTTACTCAATAGTCTTGTGTGGCACGTCCATCATCGACATCCTCAATGCAAAAAGGATGCCCATATGCCCACATAGATGGGGACAAATGAACCTGTAAAAAAGTGAACAAATGACGGTATCATATGTCTAATAACCCAACCATTAATATATAAAATATAGATGTTATAATTCAAAGGTGCATTATAAAATTAAAAATGCACACAAAGAGATTAGTACTAAGTTGTTGTATCCGATCCCTATGTTTAGTGCATCCTTTTCACCGGGTAGATAATGACTACATGCACCATATTTCTCTCTAACTTGGTCAACAACTCAACTGTTGGGACAAATCATTGACATATTTTCTTTTAAATGATTAGGATAAGGCATGCTTCTATCGTTCAATTGACATCTGAATTCTTTCCTGTCAATATCTTATTTCCTCCTCTTCTCTTCATACAATGTGGCCCAGAGCTGTGTTTCCCACGTGTTGTAAAGAATGAATTTATTGATGGCATCAATTTATGAATTCGCTGTTGTATTCATGAAATCAAATCGACATATAGTACATATGAGATCAAATATAGATTATGAAGTTCATTGTGAATAGTTACTCTGTAGAAATGTGACAAAATATAACTGACTTACTAAGTTATCATGGGCCTTTTTCCGTTCGTTTGGAGTAGCTCCCCTTACCTTTTGTCCTCATCCCTTATTGGCCAACACAAATCACTACACCTGGTGTGTGATTGATTTGCTTGATGTACTAACTGGCATAATAGAACGACTCAAATACTATGTACCCCTCTTCCATATACCCCTTGGGTTTTTCCCTTTGTCGAACAAATCCCTTCAATTCTTTCATGTACCTCTCTAATAAGAACATCCAACGACATGAGACCACCTCGACTAATTCAACCTCATCAACTAGGTGAACTAGAAGATGAACCTGCAAGTCCATGAAACTCATCTGTAGTTCCTTCTCAAACATACAAATAGTCTCTTCTATCTCTTGACGCCTCCATGTAATTCTAGCTATGTGAATCTCCTTTGATGTGATCCATCATACAAATGCAGATAGTTTAGATATGGTACATCGCAGGTCCTCGAGAAAGTCATGGTTCACGCACCTATGCATGAGCAAAGGATAATGACACTACAAAGTGAACACGTAAAAATTTAATTGCGTTTTAACTTGTGGGGTAAAAGATAAAAAAAGAAATAAAAACATTTTTTTTACATACGTGGATTTAAAAGGTTCAGATGGTCATGTGATTTCAAACCCAACAAATATTCATCTACAGTGAAGTAGCACCATAGAGTAGACCCATATAAAGAAGGATCCTTCACACCCAATATAACTTCATTTTCCAAACAAATATCATGTTTCTTCAAAACCCATGGCACATCACCTTCTTTAAATGACCAAGAGGCGTCATCCTCTCCTCTATTTTCTTGTCTTGGACAATGCTTCTTTTCAGTATATGAATAAATAAGATCTCTTCTGATAGCCAGCATGTCACTTTGTTTCAATGATATGTGAATCCACAAAGAAAATGAAATATTTTTAAATATATGCATGGGATCTAGTAAGTGGACAATCTTAAGATTCTCCCAATATGGGAGATCATAAAATACCGATTTCCTTTTCATCTCAATGGGGATTTTCTCAACATAGGTGTTGAAGAATTCAATATCATCGAACATAGGTTCCCCATTTGAATTGAACATTTATGCCATTTCCTTCTCCTTCTCTTTGTCTATGCCCTAAGCCAGTGAACCAATATCATTATTTCAGGCCTTTGGGTTCTCTATGGTTTACCGTTGAAAGTAGATGTTGCTCTTCTGTAGGGTGGTCTTTTGGGAGGAATACCCTCAATTAATTTTACACCATATTTTGTAGGTGTATGGACCACCTAGTCTACATAAAAGGTCCACAACATTTACATCCATGATACCTTTTTGTTATAAGACCTGCAGTGTTATGGTATACAAAGCACATTAGTGTTGAAGATCAATACAATCACATTGAAGTAAATATACCAAAAAATATTGCTATGAATATAAACAAATCAAACAACATGTTTTGATAGGAAGCATAACTTGTCGATAATGGTTTTTTGATGACGTGACTATAAGAACAATAGTAGCACAATATGATTCAAAATAGGGTGTTGACCCTAGTTATAGCATGAGGGGTGGAGATATTATTACCCACCGTGTATCCTTCGTAACTTGGAGTCATTTGAGGGATATGCCGATACACGATCCCCAAGTTGTGTGATGACTACCAGTTTCCTACTGGGAAATTTGGGTTGATATAGTCGACACTTCCACTTACGAGTTCTATCTGGAGTTAGGTCAATATAGTTGATGCTCCATCATTTTCCAACAAAGGAAATGATAGGATGTGGAGGATGGAAGTTGGTCAGGGAGGAAAGATGGTTTGAAGTAATTTAGAAGATTGTTGTGAGTTAGTTATAACAACTTGGTTACTTTTATGTGCTATAAATCTTGCTTTAATCATGTGTGATTATATGAGTATATTGTGTCATTTGTATTGAATTATTGTAAGCTATTTAGTGTGATTTTTAGATGTTATGATTATTATTTGTTATTGTTCATATTGGGATGAGAACATATAGGAACTATGCATTAGAGGCAGCGATTGTTTATAATTAGTACATGAGCATGTATGTATACACTAGCTATGTATACCTTTATTGTGCGTGTACAGTAGTATAATTATTTGATCTATTCATTACTAAATGAATGGTTAACGATTGTAGGGCGTATATTGAATACATATAAATATCTAGTAGCATTAAATTCCCTTCTTGAATTTCATTATTTGTTGGTATGATGAATTAAAAAGGTATGGGGGAGTGCCATAAATTTAGGGGGGAAATGTCAAATTCATTTATAAGCTAGCATGAAAAGAAAGGATTTCCATTTTATTTTTATTGTTATTCAATTCATTATTTTATTTTAGTTATATTTTCCCTAAAATATAGAAGGGGTGGTTGATGGCCCATAAATGAGGGTTATTGAGGAGACTTGGGAAAAGGTGTATGTAAATTTAATAAATAGAGAGGGTGAAGAAGAGTTGAGGGATAGTTTTTTGGGGGGAGGTTGGAGCTTGTTGAGAGGTGGAAGAATTATTGGAAGAAATATTTCATGGGACAACTGTCTTAGAGATATTATTCATTATTGTTCTTAGATTCACAAGCATGAAGGGCCAAGAAACCGAAAGGTTTCTTGGAGCTAGGAAGTCATATAGGCTCTTAGTTGGCAAGAAGGTTTAATTCCATTCTCCACATCAAAGGAGGGTGAAAGCTCATTGCTACTGGAATGCTACTACAATCTTGGATAATTTTGAAATTTATATAGGTACTTTTCAATAAGTTATTGCATAAATTCATGTTATAATTTGATTAGTTGCTATTTTCATGGTTATAAGCATGTTTCTAATATCGGGTAGTGTAGTTATGGTATTAAATTACCGATATCCCTTACATATGGTATCAGAGCTTAGGTTCTAACACGTGATCCAATAGAGCCACCATCTATGAAAACTATGCCAATAACATCATTGAAGTACCTAGCAACAACTTGTTCTTAATGTTTATAAGTATTAAGACTAATTTCTTACCTCCTAGACTATCTATAAATTATTGCAACAAGAAATTATTTTATTTTAAATTCTGAAATTATTTTAGACTGTCGCATCTCCTGTAAATTATCTAAGTAGCATGGATACCCGTACCCAAGGGTTAGGGATGTGTACCCGTACTATCGTGTTCGGTACGGAAATGGGTACTACTGGGAGTACCTAGGAGGTACCTGGTACCTTGCAAAAGTACCTGGTAACTTCCACTGTCTAATCGGGTACTGGTACTCCAAAAAAGGCAAAGTACCCTGATTTTGGGTCCTTTGGGGGTATTCTGGCCCATAAATATTAGCCTACAGACTTCAAAATCCATTTTTTTAAAAGTGTTGAAGTGAAGAGGGGGTAGGGTATGGTGGGGCCCTCTCCCAAATATGTCCATGTATGCAACCATTTGCTCCAATGAATTTCACAACATGAATAAACACATTATCTCAGTTCTGTTGTTATAGAATTTTTGAACAACAATAGACAACTTATGGTGCTACAATGTTATAAAATAATAAACTTGTAATTTCAGGTTAGTGCAACAAGTTACTTACACAAACTAAAGTATTCTTCTTACAAATAACTTTTAGTCTTTGAGGCATATCAAGGCATATGTATCATGATTCATATCTCACAGTTCTTACATTATATATTCAAATCAAATGTATATAGTGATGTTGCATATGCTATTGACCTAGTATAGGTGGCTTGAGGAAGCCAAATCAACTATGATGTTTAGTATTTTAGTATTTTAGTATTTTAGTATTTTGCATTTCATGTTCGGAAATGTGGAAAATGCAATATGCCAAATTTTGGATGTAGTATAACAATGGACATATATCATGATGATGATTCATATCAATATCAATATGCAATTTGAATTTCAAGAAATGTGCAATGCCAACATGTGTTGCAGTTTATTGCTTACTTGTTGAACAATGAACACTGAACAATGAAAACTTACTAATAAATATTAATATATAATAAAATTTATAAACTTGAAAATTATATAGGTCACCAAGAGGAACCAATAGGTCATTTTGTGTTCAAAACTTAGGATGGATTCTAGGAGCACCGACAAAATTTGTGGCCCTAGTATTACGGGGAGTCATCGAGTGGTCATCGAAGCCCAAAGAATTTCCATTCTCATCAAACCACCCCCCCCTACATCCCAACAGTGCCTCTCCTTCCATGGCAGGAATGTTTGTAATGTCATCTCAATCAATCGAGAATGTTTCCGCAACAGTGGGAGGAGACAAAATGGTTAGAATCGATTCACCTGATGAGACGTCTTTGAGAGGAAGCAACCCCCTCCCCCTATTAGAGAACCCTATAAGATGGAGGCATGACATGGAGAGAAAAACACAGCGCCCTGAAATGATTAGGAAACCACGAAAAAACACCCACCAAATTGAGGAGAAGAACCCTTGCAAATGTCCCAAGGAATTTTGAGCATCGAAAATATATCTCTTGTCATGCTTCATCATTAACGTAGCATTACACCATTGAGATAGCCAAGTACCTTCCATAATTGAAACAATGCAATCAACATTAAACACCATCACATCGCGAGTACACCAAATTTTTTAGAGTAATGCATTAATTGAAAAATCAAGCTAGAAAATAACCAACTTCATATCAAAAGGATAGAGGATGACACCCGCCACATGTAGGCCGTGAAGTTCACACCACTACATGGCTAATCCTCCAATAATCAAAGGCATGTGTGAGTTATACAACTGACAACCCATCTAGGGAGGAGCTCTCTTGCTGAGCTATATTTATACATTACAGCATGGCAGGGTGTGCCAGATTTTGGGAAAAAGAACATTCTAAATAAAAATTGCCAATTTTCAATACAAGATTTGCCAACATATCCACAACTTTGTTGGATTCTCGTCGGACATGAGAGAGAATTAGAAATATATGCATCCCAAGTAAGGAACAAAGAAGATCCAAATGTCCCAACAACCTCCAACTCGATGATATTTTCTCTAGCAGAGAACCATTAATGAGCTTGGAAAACATTGCCAAGATCACTTGAGAAATGTCTTCAATAATAAGTTGATGCTTGTTGAGTTGAGTAGATGCTTGTATCCCCCTAGTAATGCCCCACAATCATGTTATATTATTTGATTCATGGCCAATGCTAGCATCCAGAATGTGGAGGGTTTGACCCTGATCGTTTATGAAAACAAAGCCAAAATGAGTCGAGCCTGGGTTTCCCTTTAAGGTGCCATCAAAATTCATTTTGACAAAGCCTAGAGGGAGGCACTTCCATCGATTGGGACTAATGGTTGAAGGTGGTCTCAAAGAAGGCATTTTGGTCTCAAGCATAGGGCCTAGATTACATTATGAGAGAATTGGTTGCTCATCAGGATCGTAAGATAGATATTCAGTAGCCCACTTAGAGATTCAAATAGTCTTCAAGACTATGTCTTTAATTTTAACCCAAACCTGTTCCCAGGAAAGCAGCTAAGAGTGGAATATTCAGAAATTTTGCTCCTTCTAGATGTGCCAAAGTGCGAGACCTGGTAAAAGCTTCTAGATTCTATTAAGGATTCAATTCTTGAAGACAAATGAGTGCCAATCAGCCAGAGTTCTAGGACTGTTGTCTCTTTTTCTATCCAAATTTCTCATCTGTATGGAAATGTGATCCCAGAACTGACCACTGTAGCTACATTGATTGAGGATATGTTCCATCGTTTCCTCTTGTTGAGAGCATAGGGTGCACATTGAAGGACCAATACAGTTTCATTTATGCAAGTTGTCCCATGTGAGGATGGTTCTATGCGCAACCAACCATAAAAACGTACTAACCTTGGGCTACAAGTTAGATTTCCAAATGTTTCTCCAACTAGATTCCATAGGAAAATCATGGAAGGAAGCTTTTAGACTGTATGCCTTATTCATTGAGAAGGTTTCTTTTGAGCAGTGTCCCCATCTTAGAATATTCGATCCCTGCTTGATACAAAATATTCTCATGTTCATCTCCTCATTTTAGGGCTCCAAATCAATGTGCTCTTGAATGTTTAAGTCTGCATGCGTGCATTTCCAACATGGCCATAAGACGCCAGTGTCATAAATTTTCCAGAGCTTTGCTACTTTTGCTATTCGAGGGAAAGGTAAGTTGGCCCGGATCTCATCTAACTTATGTTGTTTTTCAAGTGGAGGTATTTATTGCTAGGAGTCCATCCAAAAACAAGCATTACAACCATCTTGGATCTCCCAAAAGGCATGATTTTGGATAAGAGAGTGATTCTTCCATACCACATTCTAAATGAGGAAACCTGCTTTCTGCTCGTTCCATCGTATAAGTTGCTCCTCTTCAACTGCAGGCATGTATTTGCATCTCCATAGATTGACCCATATAGCATCTAGGTTTTTCAACTATCTCCACCAAATCTTCGCTCCCATCACTTGATTGAGCATTTGGGGACCCCTTAAGCCCAAGCCACCTTCCAATTTAGTCTTGCAAAGCCCTTCCCATTTAATAAGGGCTCATTTCCTTCCCTCTTTATTCCCCTCCCAAAGGAAATCTTCTTTGAATATTTCTGATGGTTTTGAGTACAAATTTAGGGGCTTCTCGAGCCGAGAAAAGGTAGATGGGGATAACTTGGAGAATCGATTTCAAGAGTACAAGGAAACCCACAAGGTTTAAAGATTGAAAGGTCCAAGAGGAGAGACGTCTATCTAAGGAATTAAGCAAACCTTCCCAGGAAATATTACGTAGCGGGTTATCGATGAGCGGAACGCCCAAATATTTGGAAGGAAGGGAGCTCCTACTAAAGCTGAAGGTGCAGGAGATGTGAGATTGAACCACTCAGGGGTATTAAAGAAAAATATTTGGGACCTGTCTTTATTAAAAGAGGTGATCGATGCATCACAAAAGTCACAGAGAATATCAAGGATACATCGATCTTCTTGGACCATCGGAGCACCCATCATCATGGTATCATCGAAAAATTGGCTATGGGAAATGGGGGTGGTCAATCCATGTAGGGAGATGAATTTGATAGATCCCTCCACAATAGTAGATTTGATGTATCTACTAAGACCTTCATCCATGATAACAAAGAGGATAGGAGAAAGTGGGTCCCCTTAACGAATTCCTCGAGAGGGGGAGAAGGATGCAAAGGGGATTCCATTGATCAAGATGAAAAATAAGGCCGAGGAAGTGAGGTTTAAAACCCAATTAATCCAAACAGGGATAAACCCAAAGGATACAAGGAGTTCTCTCATATATTCCAGCTTAATTGATCAAAAACTTTAGAAATATCATGCCTAAGAATCATGCCCGGGGAGTCAGATATTTTCACAGAGTGAATAACTTCATGAGCCAATATGATGCTATCCATGATTTTTCGACCTTCAACATAACTAGTTTGCTCATGAGAAATGAGATGCAGAAGAAGAGGCTTGAGACAGAGTGCTATTACCTTGGTAATGATTTTGTAGATGACGTTACACAATGATATGGGGCGAAATTGCTTAGGATGCGAGACTCATTCTTCCTTTGGGATTAGAGTGAGGAAAATCACATCAAGGGATGAAAGCACTGAGCCATATCTTCAAGAGTCTTCAACTAATTGCCACACCTCCTCACGAACCAATTGCCAATAGTGGTGAAAAAATCAGCAGTGAAACTGTCTGGCCCTGGATATTTTCCCGCTTGCATTTCCCTAACTGCTTGATCCACTTCCTCTTGGGTAATTGGTCTCATTAGAGACTCGTTTTGATCCTCATTGACAAAGTAAGAATATAAATCAAGAATTTTGTTATTGTTGTTGATCTATCCTTTCGGGGCTCAGTGAGAAGTTCTTCATAATAGTTGACAAGTTCCTTCTTAATGTCAGCTTGATCAATGATGGGTTGTCCCTACGCATTCTCGAGCTTGGTGATGTGGTTTATGTGCCTTCTTTCGATCATGGACCTATGAAAAAATTTAGAAACCTTCTCACCCTATTTGAGCCAATGAATTCATGATTTATGCTTCCAAAGGAATTCTTCTTGAGCCCTCCTCTCCTCCGGTTTCCTCTCGGTCTGAGCTTCCTCTACCTACAATTGCTAAGTGCTTCCCCAAGAAACGATTTCCTACGGAATTTCCTTCATGCGCTGCTCTAAGGACGCTCACTGGGATTCAAAGATATTACCAAAAGTGAGTCTATTCCATTCCTTGAGATGTTGCTTTATATTTTTCAATTTCTGTTGAAATTTAGACATTAAAGTGCCATGCAGAATGGCAACTTTAGACCACCATTGTTGCATTTTCTCTTGAAACTTTGGGTGGGAGAACCATAATTTTTCAAAGCGAAAGGGTCTCTGACAAGGGGTGCTATAGATGTCTATCCAAAGTTGAATTGGCCAGTGATCGGATCCAGCCATTGAAAGGATACTAGAATCCAAAAGAAAACCCTCCATCATTAGTGATTTAGAAACTAAGAATTGATCTAAGCAACAGGGAATCTGTTGAGAGCCTGATTGACGGTTAGAATAGGTGAAAACCCCATTGATAGTTTCAAGATCAATAAGATGTTTCCTATCTATCATACTTAGGAGATTATCACTATCTCTCTCCAGCCTACGAATGCCTCCACATTTATCTTGGAGGGATAGAATGGTATTAAAATCACCGCTAATGATCCATCGACTATTCTGAATTATATCCTTTAGTCCTTCAAGGATTTCGAGAATGGAAATGTTTTCAGCTTGAGAAGGAGGACCATAGACATTAGTTAAAAATACTTCTTTGCTAGAGCCTATAGCTCTGAGCTTGACTGTGATGGAGCATTTGGTAGTGAAGACATTTTCAATGAGGATCGATGCTGGGTTCCATAGGATGTCCAAGACCCCCACCGATCCTCTTGAATATATAATGACAAAATTTTCTTAGCGCCAACTCCTGGTAAAAATGTTGTTAGCCTCAATGCCTACACATTTGGTTTCTTGCAAAAGGATAATGTCCAGTTGCTCTGCAATAATACGCTTTTGAAGGATTTATTACTTACTCCTTCCATTTATACCTCTAATGTTCCATGAAATGATCTTCATTATTAAACTGATATGGTATGGGGTGAAAAATGTCCGTGATCAACTGGATCTTACCAAAATTTACCATGAAACTTCCCACCTCCTGTATTAACTGTTGAGTGGTTTTTGTCCCTAATGTCTTCTTGTATTTTGTTGATTTTCGTCCATCCTTAAGAGGTTCCTTATGGATACACAGCCCTATATTGGATTTGGCCGTGACACCGATGGTGGAGTTGAGATAGACATTTTGAACTTTTTCGGAGTTGCTCTATAGGAATGGATTGTAGGCCTTTTTGCGATAATCTTACTCTAGATTGGCTAGATCGACTCCTGCTAATTCCCTTTCATATAGCTCAATTTCCATGCCACCGCTCTCATCATTTAGTTGGTCCTCTTCTTTGGTGGCGATTTGTTCCAAAATAGGATCCAAGATAGCCTTTTTCTTCACCGCACCCTGATCATTGATTTTCGGCTACATTCCTTCATCTGTTTCCTGATGTTCCCTAGGTTGTCCCAGAATTTCAAAGGAATTAATAGTGGGGGGTGTTGAGTTGTTAGGATCGAATGTCCGCTTCTTATTATATTTTCACTTCCCATGGACTTGGGTAAACCCATCCTTCAATTTATTTGTTGTGACGCATTCTTCCTAGGAGAAGAGTTGAGAGGGTAGTCCCTAAATAAGTGCCCATGTTCATGACATTTATGACACCTAACATGGATGTGCTCGTAATCAATTTTTTGAACACATTCCTCATCTTGGCATTCAAGACAAATCGAGCTTGGAAGAGATTTAGAGATGTCCATATACACACATATTCTGGCATAAGAGGTATATCGCATCTGTCTAGTGATTTCAGGTGATTTCACATATCGTCCAAAGGTGTTTCCAATGCTTGACAAGATTTCTTCCAGCGAAAATTACCGAGGCAATGAGTAAAGCCTAATTTGAACTGGGGCTTTGGAGAAGTCCTCTTTATCTGGACTAAAGCGATCTATCCAGTCTTTTAGGAATAGACCAACATAATTGAGGAAGTAGGGACCATTTTAAAAAACCCTCTCCATGTCTTCCAAATTGTGGAATATTGTTGTGAAGAATCATTTAGGTCCTAAATGTAGATCAAAATGACCTCTAGGTTTCCACCATACATGTATCCACTTGACTAGATCCCTTTCAAAGGTCCATAGGCCTAAGAATTTTCCAATAAGCACATGATCTCTCATATTCTGTGAGTTTTCTTCCACTCTATATGATGTGACCACATACCTGGGTGCTGAAGATGATTGCAGTATACATTTTTCCAACTCCCATGCTCGAGCCACCTTTGGATGGGAAGGTGCATCCTCTTCTTCTGACTTCTTTCCCTTAGCCTGTTTTAGAATGACATCCTGGTCAAAAAGATGCAGGGGAAGATCAAACGAAGGGAATTTCAATACTGTATAGCCACCGAACACCATCAAAACTAACTCTTTGTATGAGGGAGGATTTCACCCCCTCCATCCATGGATCTATAGTACCTTTCTGATCGGCTCTTCAAGGGAGAGGTCACTGTGGAAGATCAAAATAAGACAAAATAAAAAACATAACCCTAGTGTTGTAGTCACATTTCCCACCCATTTTGTCTTGTTAGTAGATATCATCCACAAGTCTCATTAGATCACTCATAATAATGAATATAAGAGAGAGATTTCATTATGAGATGCGACTCCTATGCTTTGGCATTATTTATCCCTCCTTAGTCCAGGATGATGAACTCACCACTGAGTAATTATTCACCTTGATAAGATTTTCCCTGATTCAAGGGCCTCTAGCAGGGAAGGGTTGAATACATGGGAGGGTTATAAGTGTACAATAGAAGATAGGAAGCTTGATTCTTGTGAGAACCCATTCAAGTTTCATTACAAATAGATGACCAGACATACTACTTCCATCCCTAGACGTTTCGAAAATGGACACACCTTACTATGAGTCCAATATATTATTGGGATGGATCCGATAGTAGTAAGCAATGAAATCAATTATATGTCTTTGAGTAAAATTAATGAAATCCATTATATGGATTTGAGTGCTAATAAATCAAGCATCATTTCTTATATAACTGGTCACGGTAGTTGAACTTGAAACCACATACAAAGAATCGAAGTATCTCAAATCAACAATTGCTTTACCATGGAGTCAATGGGCGTGGAGTGAACAAAGGTGCTCAAAATTTTTTTTTATTTCATATGAGATTGGGCGCTGGGCGGTGTAGATTTATTTTCATTCATTTGATTTATTAAAAGGGAGTTCAAAATAAAATATTAAAAGGGATAGTTATAAAAGACCTTGTTTAATTGGATTTTTCTTATTATAAATGAGTATGTTTTATTTTTATGATTGTTGACACAGTTCTATCGACAGGGGTTCACTTCGCACTGTCGTCAACAAAAACCAACCTAACACCCTTAAGCACCGGCCTAGAAAGGTTTTACCATTTCCAGCAACACCTGCGAAGCGAGTGAGGTCTCACCCGAGATGGTTAATGGGGATGCAGGAACCAAGTTTCCGCAGTGGGGAAAGGACATGCATGGGCTCTAACTCTATCACATCAGAATCCAGAGATTTGCTTTCGCATCATACTTCATAACTCAAACAGGCATTCATCATCACCATTCGCATATTCAATACATATTTACCATTCGCATTAAAAGGGAAATATTAGAGACCACATCAGTGAATCCTTACAGAAACCAACATAAATCATTCATCATTTGACCTAAACAAAGAAAAAAAGATAGATCCGATCATCTTCATGCATTAACTCATCAATACCTGCAGTATAACCTTCGCAGAAACAGTTCAGAACATCTTATCGCGGATTCATACAAATTGTGAAAACATAGCAAAAACACAATTGATCTCCGATCTAGATACCATATGCCCTTAGGCTTACATTCATATTCTTATTTATAGCCAACTATGGAAGTTACAAAATGGTCCAAATGACCCATTTATAACAACCTAACTAATCTTGCATTTCCTCGTTCTCTGCAAATGACCCTTCCTTCCGTGGATGGTCCTCTTCGTAGCTGTCGGCTTCCGCACTCCATGCAGACTAATCCCATGCCAACAGGCCCCCAACACAAACTTGTGGCTCGCCCTCGAGCCACCTCAGCTGAACATCTCTGGTACTGTTCGCATCCTTTGCTGTGATAAACTTCTGAAGTTGTTCTTGGCGTATGGAGCTCACCGTCATGTACTTCTCGAACTCATCCTCCAGTCTCTTGAAACCTTCATCATCTATCCCTTCTGCGCCTACTCTTGCGCTTCAGGTGTTTTTCGGTCTGTAGAAAATTTCATCGACGTCACCAAATTGGGAAATAGGCTAACTACTCTGGCACATCTGTTTAGCACATTCAACCGTCCGCTGCTGGAGCCATCATGCCTCCGCCCTTGGTGTTCTGCTGGTCGCAGGGACCATTGTTCTTCTAACTACTACCACACTCTTAGACATCTCGGGTGGGACTTCATCTTTGTTCCTCCCTATTGTCTGCGCCACTTTCTTTGTTGGTTGTTCATGGACACTTGTCGTCCTTTCCCTTAGCGCACCTGGAGTGCTTCCGCTGGAAACGAAATGCACCATTGCAACTATCTCACTTCCTTTTTCCACAACTTCCTTGGGCTTGCTCACTCAACTTCCTAACTCGCTGCATCTGACTTACTGACTCACGTCATGTAACTTATTGATCTTCCTCTACGGAATCTCTTTACTTCAACTTATGTTCTTCAATCTTTGCACCTGTACTTATGCTTTCTCTTCGTGTCCTTGACGCCTGATCATTTAATCATGCGTGAAATATTTTCGATAGCCATCTGATTTTGTCCTCGCGTGTGGAATCATACTCCTCCACTGTCTTCCGGTGATGCTGATCCATAGTAATCATGCTCAGATTTGACTCCCACATGCTAAACATGAGAAGCATTGACAAGTAACCTGGTTGACCATGCTTTCCACTTTTTGTCATAATTGCATTCTTTTTTTTTTTGGTTCTCAACTGCTATGCACTTGATCATGGCGATAGGGTTTCAACCAATTCCCATTTACCAGCTTGGGAAACAATACCCCATCTAAGCTTTGTAGCTGCACCGCACCTCTACCAGTGAAAAAATTTATGATGTAGGGACCTAACCAATGCATTTGTAACTCACCTGGGTGCTTTGCAAACTTACTGTCATATAGAAAAACCATATCTCTACGCTGAAAGTGCTTTGGTTTAACATGGCGATCATGCCAAGCCTTCTGGCAATCCTTTTCTAACTTCTGATGAAATCCTGCGATGAACCGATCCTCATCAAGCTATACGAGCTGGTCCAACCGTTCCTCCAGTGATCCATCGTCGCTCATTCCTGTGGCTGCTGCGATGCGCAGACTTGGGACAATATACTCCATTGACATTACAGCATCCTCTCCGTATACGAGCTTGAACAAGGTCTGGCCAGTCAATCATTTGCAATTTGTGTGATACGCCTAGAGTATCGTTGGAATCTTCAAGTCCCAATCATCGAAATTTGTGTTGCATACCTTCTTGAGCGCATGCTCCAAGATTTTGTTGAATGCCTCAATTGTCTCGTTAGCTTGCGTATGATATGGGGTGCTCTTCCTGTGTTGAATTTGAAATTCCTTCGTCATCGCTGCGATCGTCTGATTGACAAAATGAGTCCCCTAGTCACTCATTAGTATTTTTGGGCACCCAAACCTGGTGACCACGTTCTCGAAGAGGAATCTTGCAGCGGTCCCACCTAAGCAATCCTTCACTGGTGAATCTTCCACCCATCACGTCAAATAATCTGTCGCCATGATTATTTAGCCCCACCCTATTCTTTTTCCTAGTGGATTGATGGGTCCCATGAAGTCAACTGCCCACTTCTCGAAAGCCCGCAATGTTAATTGGGGTATTAATGGCATTTCATCCCTTCATGATGGCTTCCTTGTCCGTTGACATACGTCGCAACTTTTGGCATAGTCCGCAACATCTCCATGTATCGTTGGCCACCATAATCCTACTTGGAGGATCTTTCTGGCAGTGGCACGTCCTCCATAGTGTCATCCTGCGATTCCATCATGAGCTTCTGCTAAGATCCTTTCTTGTTCATGCGGAAGGACGTATCATCGAAGTATCTCGTCTGGTCCTATCTTATACAATTGCCCCGCAATCAGTTGAAAATCCGCAGCTCTGATGACTAGCTGCTTCTTTTGGTTGGTAGTGAATCCTTCTGGTGCCTTCCCTATTTCTAAAAAATGAATAATTTGTTCGTAATGGTCATCGACCATTCCGACCCTGAATAACTAAGCATCCAACAATCCTTCTTCAATGCTCCTTGGCTCTTCTCTAGACTCTATCTGTGACAAATGGTCGGGTCCTGCATTTAGGCACCCCGGCTTGACAATTATCTCGAAATCAAATTCCTGGAAGAGTAACAACCATCGGCATATACCCCCCCCCAACACAGGCTTGTTCACCAGGTATTTAAGTGCTGAGTGATCGATGAACATTTTAAAATGCCCCCCTAGGAGGTAGTGCCGAAACTTCTGTAAGGTGTAGACCATCGCCAGCCCTTCCCTTTCTATGGTCGTGTAATTCTTCTCCGCGGTAGACAACTTTCTACTTGCGAATGTTATCGGGTGGTCTATTGCGCCTTATCCTGGTTGGGCCAAGATGACTCCTAGTGCGACTGATGACGCATCGACGTGAACGTGGAACTCCTTCATCCAATCTGGAAATGCGAGTTTGGGTGACGCAACCATCTTCTCTTTCAATATATCTAGACTCTTTTGGCACTCTTCACTCCATTCAAACTTGGTGTCTTTCTTCAACAACTTCTCTGTCGGCGCTGTGATTGTTGCATACCCTCTGATAAAATTCCTGTAGTATCCTGTGTGTCCCAACATTGCTCTTAACTGCTTGACTATTGTCAGTGGTGGTAGGTTGACAATAATTGCGATCTTTGCAAGGTCGACCAACATTCGTTCCCTGCAAAAAATGTGCCCCAGCAAAATCCCAAATGGAGCTCAAAAAATGGACTTCTTCAAATTCAACGAAATTTGGTGTTATCGACATCTTTCCAGCATCAACCGCAAATTCGCGACGTGATACTTGACCAACGCGTACACTGTCTAGTCATCCATGTATACTGCAAGAAATTTATGGATGTAATCCTTGAACGCCGCAACTACTAGTCTTGAATAAATTGCTGGTGCATTCTTCAGACCAAATGGCATCATCGTATATTGAAATCATCCCCACTCAGTGACAAAAGTTGTTTTGTGTCAATCCTCTTTTTCAATCTTGATCTGATGATAGCCGGAGAATCCATTTGTGAAGGAGTATATTTCCTGACCGCCCACTCCTTCTAATACTTCATTTGTAAATGGTGTAGGGAATGGGTCATGTATACATGCATCATTTAGCTTCCTTAAATCGACACAGATCCCGACTTTGCTGGTTTTCTTGTCCTGGACCACCATCGAGCTAATCCACTCTGATTCCTCTACTGGTTCTATAATGCCTGCTTCCAACATTCTCTCAATATCATCCTTCACCCTTTCCTTGTACCATGGATTCAACCTATAAGGCCGCTGCTTCACTGGTTTCGCATAAGGTTTTAGTGGGATTTTCATCTTTCCTAAGTCCCCTAAAATCCCTTTCATTTCCAAGAATTTTTTTGGAAACAAGTCCTGAAACTCATGCAATAGGTCTGTCATATTCGCAATAGTTGAGTCATCCCAGTAGTCTCCAATGCTTGTGAAATTTGGATTTTCTTCCGACCCAATGTTCACTTTCTTGATTCGCAGCGGTTGCTGAAACTTATTGGAAGGCATATCTGGTGCCTCCACATTGCGACTTCCTTCTGACTCTGGGACATACGTAGCCCGCGCATCATCCTCATCATCCGGTTCTCTTGTGATGTTGTAGCATTCCATTAACATTTTGGGTGCCACAGTCCATTGAAGCCCCATAGGTTTCTCTGTTGGTACTGTGTTGAATACTTTCTGTCGGACCTCCTGTAAAGCACCGTGGATGAAGGGGTTTTCGTCGGAGAAACTTAACATTTGGCTAAAGCCAATTGTTATATGTTCCCATGAGATTGTTCCGCATCGCAGTTCTGCTGTGATATACCAACTTCGTGGTACTTCATCCAGCGTGTGAATAAACGCATGGACCCATTCCTATTTCGCTCGTGATCCCCGTGTACTTTCACATTCATCCAAATGTGACTTCGGATATCCTCTTCCATCGAGCTTTCTTCCACCATATCCTTCTGCATCGCCGAACCTAACCGTCATTAGGTGTCGACATAGTGGCCAGTTAGTTATGGTGGACTTGTGCGCTGCCCACCATCATGATGGTGTAACCTTCAGGGCTTCTTCCAAGGCCAAGAGCTGCTGTGGTTCTGCTACTTTCTCTTCAAATTCAGTGAGAAATGTAGCCAAATTGGGAAATCCCTCATATGTTGGTATCTCGCAATCCTCTATGGATACCCTTCGCAACGACTAAGTGATCCTTGCACACCTCCTAAATTACACTTCATGCAACTGGTTCTACCAATTTTCAAGTGCTTCATCCGAATTTGATGACGCCGAACTGCTACTGCGCCACCTTATCTCTCCATCTGCGGTAGAGTTGATGTAGTCTTCAGAAATCTTGTAGAGATTGTCCCATCCCTCAGTGAATTCATCCCTTGTTGGTTCCACATACCTCTGCCCTTCCACAGGATCAAGAGGTGCGACTACCCTTATCTCGTGGTTCTCAAATGACATAGTTCTCTTCTTTAAGGTTATAATAGCATGGTTCTCCATCTCCCAGTCTATCCCTAGCAGCAATGGGTAGGGTCTTGTATTGTCCATAATTTCGATCACATCGAAATCTATGTATGTTTTGAGTCCCTCGATCTCGACAGGGACCTGGCATAGTCGACCAATCGGGGTGACCTTACTTTGGTTTGCAAGTTGCAGTTGCACTGGAGACCAAGCAAACTGTGGTTTCCCCATTGTTTCCCACATCTATTTGGTCAGGATGTTCACATTCGACCCCAAGTCCAAGATAATGGAGCCGACATCGAACGCTCCGACTTGCACAAACATCCGCATCTCTCATCCTGTCTTTCTCTTATGTATGTGATTGACTATTCGCTCCTGTCATGCATCCTCTCGCCGATGCAACAGGTTGGATATCTCCGCCAATGTGTCCTGATCTTTTGCAAGCTCCAGGAAACTATCCAGGTAGGCTCGTAAGGTGTTCTCCTTTTTTTGCGAATTCGTTGTGTCGAATATCGATGGCATGTCATATGTACCTTCTTTCTGCTGAAGAGGTGGCTGCCTCAGCTACCTTATTGCCTCCCGTGTTTTCAAAAAAATGTCCCTTTCTACTTCTGCATCAAATGTGACTTGCTTCCTTACTGTGGTCGGATTCTATCCTGTGACCTATTAGCCCCTGTCACAACTCCTCCTCGAGTCACTATTTCGACAGTTGCACTTTGACTTCTAACCTCTACTGATATTTTCTGTACCGCTGGCGAATTCTAATTTTGATTTTGATTTTGCAGGGGTGGGGAAGGTTCTTAGTTTTCCACTTTGCGATGAGCTAAGGACAATCTTCAACACCATGGTCCACAGCGCTGCAGTAAGTGCACTATGGTGTTGGATTCGGGAAATCCCTATGATAATTCCCTTGCTGACCACAAAACTAACATATGATAGGTCCTCTACCTTGTCTAGCATCTCCTCCTCGGCCGACACCAGTACCTCGGTCTCCGTGGAACCCCTCTCTGAATCCTCCTCGTAGTGGCCTATATAGCGGGTACTACGGTTGAGCTTACTGCGGCTGCGGATATTGCGGTTGAACGTATTGCAGTTGTTGAAATTGCGGTGGAGGATATGTCGGTTGGCCATACTATGACTGACCATACTACAGTAGCTCATACTGCAGTTGTGGATTATATTGAGACTGCGGTTGACTATACTGCTACTGCTGTTGTATCGGTGGTTGCTCCTCCCCTTTCATGAAGAAAGTTTCTGCAGTCCTTTCTTGGAATAGGTCATAAGCTCTATAATATTTCTCATCGTGGCCAATCGATCGACAGAACTTGCAATACAATTTCACTGGTTTCGACACCATCTTCTGCATGTACACATAATATTCTAGTCGATGTCCTCTTGTGTGACAGACGCGACACCAAGGCAAACCTCCCTGAATGAGAGGATTCGGTGAACTTGATTGCAAATATTATAGAAATTCTGAGCACTGATCCTTGTGATGTCCTTATGTCCTACATCTAGTGCACCATACGTATTCGTGGGCCTCTTTTCCTTTCTTCATGTCTTGTAGCCGTATCGTCAAGTTTGCCAGCTACACTTGTATTCGATCCATTCCCAAACCTGTTTCGCCAATTGGTGAAGCCTCCAGCTTGATCGCGATCTCCAACACTTCTGCCTGAGTCGCTATTTTCTGTTACATCAGCAGCCCATGAATGTGCGGCACCAACCCAACGATAAACCATTCTTTATGTTGCATATCTTTCATCCCAAAACTCACTTTCGCCATTAGCATTTTGTATCGCTGGTCAAAGTCCCATACTGACTCATTGGGAAACTATTTGATTTCTTTGAGCTTAGTAATGTACTGCGACTTAGATTTTGGTTTTCTAAATTCGTCGATCATCCCTGCCTCGATCTGTAGCAATGTTTTACCTGGATTTTTCGTCAGTACCTTAGTAAAATTCATATACCAGTCTAGCGCACGACCCCTGAGGGTCACCGCTAACTGTCCCTTTTTTATGTCTTCATCCTGGACCTGCTTCACGGTCCATATTGCTTCGGACAAAAACCAGTATTGTTCAGGATCCTCGGTCCCGTTACCCTGGAAGGTTGGCATCTTTGCATCATCACCCGCCATTCTTGTACTTCTACTATTATTATTTATTGATGCGCTACTCTTACTATTGTTCTGGCACGTAGGACAACTCTGCGAATAACTTGTATTTCCTCTTATCATGTTCTAAGTAGTGCACGGAGTTGAAGGTACGTTGTGACTTAGGGTCCATCCTTCTACAACTTCTGGGGTATCCTGTTCACTCTCTTCTTCGTCATAATAAGGTCTCTTCATCCCTTGTGGTCCTGTTTCGCAGTCTTCCGTTCTGTTCCCCTCATGAGACTCTCTCTCAGTCCTCCTCTTCTTCTTAGGACGCTGGAATATCACCCCACTCATCAAGGTACCACACTCTTCGTCAGATTCCCTTAAAAATTCGTCGTCTCTCATGTCCATCTACCCCGCATATTTCTATCGGACCCGCATTCACGCTGTACCCACAACTTCTACACACCGATTCTTCTACTCGTCGGAATTCATCCTCAGTATGCCCTTTTCCCAGACAAGCATCTTAATCCACAGTTTCAATGACATCAGGAATCTCCCCCTTGGTCCTTTGAAAAATTTCCTTTCTGTGTCACTGTATGATTTGATCGTGTCCACAACAAAATCAGTGATGTATCCTTCTAAGATACTGTCTACCCAGAAATCAACAGCCCGTGATACCTTATTGTCCACCCATTTTAGCTGTTGGATTAGTTTTGGGGTCCAATGATCAAGTTCACTCTTTTGGCAATGGTTCTTTTGAAACGTCAGCTACGCCAACCACTCGTGCAGCAATACTAGAAATTCGTAGAAGAATATCTCATGGATATCCGAATAAATATTCTTTTCCATCCAACTACTTGTCGTCTGTCCGGGGTTTTGATTTTCTCCTTCCGTGAATTCTTTTGCTTTCTTGTCAAACCAGTCCTGAATCTCCGGTTTTGTCGAGGCCACAACATGTCCTTATCTTTCTTCTTCAGGGTCCCAGAAACAAAACCATTTGTTGACACAGTTCTATTGACAGGGGTTCACTTCGCACTATCGTCAACAAACACCAACCTAACACCCTTAAGCACCGGCCCAGAAAGGTTTTACCCTTTCCAGCAACACCCGCAAAGCGAGTGAGGTCTCACCCGAGATGGTTAAGGGGGCTACAAGAACCAAGTTTATGCAGTGGGAAAGGACATGCATGAACTCTAACTCTATCACATCAGAAACCAGAGATTTGCTTTCGCATCATACTTCATAACTCAAACAGGCATTCATCATCACCATTCACATATTCAATACAGAATTACCATTCGCATTAATAGGGAAATATTAGAGACTGCATCAGTGAATCCTTACAGAAACCAGCGTAAATCATTCATCATTCGACATAAACAAAGACAAAAAGACAGATCCGAACATCTTCATGCATTAACTCATCAAAACCTGCGGTATAACCTTCAGAGAAACAGTTTAGAACATCTTATCACGGATTCGTACAAATTGCGAAAACAGAGAAAAAACACAAGTGATCTCCGATCTAGATACCAGATTCCCTTAGGCTTACATTCACATTCTTATTTATAGCCAACTATGGTAGTTACAAAATGGTCAGAATGACCCATTTCTAACAACCTAACTAATCTTGTGCTTCCTCGTTCTCTGTGAATGACCCTTCCTTCCACGGACGGTCCTCTTCGTAGCCGTCGGCATTCGCACTTCATGCGGACTATTCCCGTGCCAACAATGATAATTAAAAACATTTATATCATTATATTAAAAATACGATGTTCAAAATGATTTAAATTAAAAAAACTTATCTAACAATTTAATTAGTGAAATAATTATGAAAACCAGTAATGAGCTCAGAAACCGAACACGCCCAAAATGCCCCTTGTGTCCTGTGGGGTCATGTCGGACATGGACACAATGGGAAATCATGTCCGACATGACTTTTGATTGTGCCTGAAATCGAGACACGATCAAAATTCATGTTGGACACGACTGCCCACCGTGTCCCCGACTGTATGACGCGTGTCCCGATTCTAGGACACAAAAACCGTGGAAAAGGCCACCTGAGGTCACTTTAAAAACAAAAGTTGACTTCTTTTTTGTCATTTTCAAGTGTGGATAAGCTTGAGAGTGAGTTTTATGTGCAAGCGAAGAATATTTGAAGGATTTACAAGGGATTCCAAGTGCATTGGGGGTGGATTTGTTGAGATGATTGCAAGCTTAACCATCAAACAAGAAAGATAATGTCTTAATCAGCTAGGGCATCAACTAAAGGGAAAAGGAAAGGGAGAAATGCCCCATCTAGTGCCTCCCCTCCTATTCCTCCAAGAATAAGCTCTTCTACTCCTCCTTCAAGTGCTCCATCTGCTGCTAGTGGAGCTCATTCTCTATTTACCCATGTTTTAGCAAGACAACAAGCCCAAGAAAAAAATACCCTTTGTGGAAGTATGTGACAAGGAAAGATGGGTCCGTGGAAAATCTTGGTGGGGGAGGCAATGTGTCTTGGAGTTGCATTTTTTGTAAAAATGAGTTCAAAAGCACATATTACAGGATTAAGGGCCATTTGTTGGCCCTTCCTTCTTGTGGGATTTCTTCATGTAAAGCAATGAGTGTTACCCAAAGGAGGAATATGGAAAGAGAGGATCATGTTGGCTTAGGGAAGGTGGCAGCAACAAGAAAGAAAAAAGATGAGGATCCTCTTCCATTCTTGAGGAAATACTCTAGCACTAGGCCTCCATTTCCACCTAGCAGAAGTGGGAGTGGGGATACTCATCAAACAAGAAAGAGGCCATCTCCAAGTGGTCCAATGGATAGGATTTTCCAACAAGAGGCGCAAGAAGAGGTGGACCTTACCATTGCATTCTTTTTCTACCTCAATTTCATCACATTCAATGTTGCACGGTCACCATTGTTTATTGAGACGTGTCGAAGTCTCATTGAACAAGCTCCAACCGACTATGCGACTCCTGGTTCAGAGAAGCTTAGAACCACATTGTTGGTTAACGCAAAGAAGAAGGTGGATGAAATTCTTGATCCAATTATATCAACATGGCCCTTATCTAGTGTGAGTATTGTTTCTGATGGATGGACAGATCCAACACACCATCCTGTACTCATCAATTTCATGGTATCTTCCCAAAATGGACCGGTGTTCTTGAAAGCGGTGGATACTCTTGGGAAATACAAGGATGCACAGTATATGGGTGAGTTATTCATCAAAACCATTGAAGAAGTAGGTGTTGATTCTTGTGTACAAATAATCACGGACAATGCACCTATTTGCACGAGATATTGGCATGATTATGGAAGCTAAATATCCATAGGTATGTTCATTTTGGACACCTTTTATTTCCAATTTTCTCATTGTTTGAATTTATCACAAGATTCATGATTCATCTAGGTGTCTTTGACTCATTTGAGTTGTTAGTGTTGTAGAGTAATTTATACTTGCTTTTATTTCTCTTACATGTTTTTTGGACACCTTGCATTGTCCATTCCTTGAATTTAGCACTGAAATCCATTACTTCAAACGTGACATGGATTTGCAACCTTATTGAGGATGCACACCATACCCGTAACTTTGTATAAAACCACACAAATTACCTCACCATCGACAAAGATTACACACAACTTTCATTGCTAAAGATTGCAGATAATTGGTTTGCTTCCTCATTCACCATGCTCAAGATGTTGAGGGAGGTCAAAACCGCTCTTAGGTCCATGGTGATTTCAGAGTTTTGGTCTTTTTGGACAAAAACGGATCAGATTGCTTCAAAAAAGGTAAAGGACACGATGTTAGATGATGGTTGGTGGGAGAGGGTATATCTTAGCATTAAGATCATGGATCCAATCATTTATTTGTTGCGGCTTGCAGACATGGACCAACCCATCCTAGCAGATGTTTATGAGGGTGGGATTCCATGATTGAGTCCACGAGGTCCATTGTTATGGAGAATGAGTGTCCTGAGTGTGGGACATCGACAGAGAACTTATGGTCCACCATTCAGGATATTCTTATCTCCGGGTGGGATAAGAATTGCACACCTTTGCATTGCTTGGACCACTCCTTGAACCCCAAGTTCTACAGTCAGGAATGGCTCAATGGTGGGTCGGGGCCCTCACACAGAGTCCCTCCTCACATGGATGGAGATATTTCACATGGGAGGAAGATAGCATTTAGACGACTATTTCAAGATAGAGACTTACTTGATGAGGTGGAGGAGGGATTTGTAGAGTTTTTCACTTCCATTGGGAGATTTGGAGGCTATGATGTGCTTAGAGACTAGGGGGTTAAGAAACTCTATGTTTGGTGGGAAACTCATGGGTCAACATGCCCTATTCTACAGAAGTTAGCCTTGAGGTTCATCTCTCAAGTTACATCATCCTCTTGTTGTGAGAGGAATTGGAGCACATATGGGAACTTGTACAGTTTGAAGAAGAGCAGGCTTGCGCAGTCCAAGGCAGATACGATGGTGTATGTGCACTCCAACCTTCATCTTACTTATAAGAAGAGAGAGGAGTGGGTGAAGGGAAAGAAAAATATATGGGATGTCTTTCCTGATGATATGGGTTTGGATAGCAGTACTAAGTTGGCATTACCTAACATGGATCTTAATGATCCAATGCTAGAGTCGGTTACTTTTGATGATGGTGATCCTTTAGAGGGGTCATCCTCCACACCAATAGATGCAGATCATCAGATGGGTAGAGAGGAGGGGGAGGAGGAGGAAGAGGACAGTGATGAGTTTGTTGATTGAGGCATGGAGGAGGACTATTGACAAATGATATTATCCCATCTTGATCTACCCCTTTTCTATTTAATATTTGACTTTAGTCTATTTGGAATTTGCTAGTGCCCAATGGAATTCTGACAACTATGTAATACATTTTTATTTTGATGACTTGATGAGAAATATGGTTCCGACATCTTGAGCTATTGCGCAATGCCTATCAAATTTCAATGCATCTATGTGTCTCATTGTGATTTATGAATGACAAATGTGTAATGTGTATTGATTCTAATTTCTATTGAATATTTGTAAATGTTCTAGTTTCTAAAAAAAAATGGATCTATATGTCTATATTATATATATATATATATATATATATATATATATATATATATAACGTGTCTTGATTCCGGGGGTCACCATGTCCATGTTAGACACTCGTATTTATGTGTCCTCCGTGTGTCGTTTCCTCATGTCAAGTGACTTAGATAATGAGTAATGGCTAAGTAATGGATGTTGATTCCAGTTGAACGTAAATCACAATTAAGTATTTGCCAATGTAGAAAAGTTTTCTAAATTTTAAAAAATAACAATAATATATATTGATTTCAAATTCATGAATACTAAATGGTGTTATGCCTAGATATTAAAAAAAAAATCATCTAAATCCATAAACAAACCGTGTTGCAGTTAGACTGCCTATGAGTTCATTCCTAGGTTTTCTTTATTCCAATACTTTATATGTAGTATAAAATAGGAAAGCGCATGGTCTATGAGAATTTCTATTATTGTAATATATTGTTAACTCTTATGTTAAAGTGGGGCAGGGAAGGTCAGGTTAGATAATGGAAATCTTCACTACTGAATACCTTTTATCAATGAAACATTGAAATCCCACCCACAAGAACGATCCCATGCCCATCACTACTCTAAACTATCAGAAATTTTGAGATTGGAACACCAACCTAGGGATGAATAAATAGTAAAATTTAAGGATAAGGAGTTTCATCAAATATTTTTAGAAAGGATTTTTTAGTCCAAAATTATTTTACTTAGTAAATTTTATTTTATTTATGTTGTTTTTCTTATTCATGTGGCATATTATAAGAAAAAAATAAAAATAAACTATGACCTGCATAAGGCTTGGATTACCATTACTAATTGAAATTTACTAGTAGTAATGGTATAATAAAGGATAAATTAAGATTTTTTTTTTTTTTTTTTACAGTAACAGATAGAATTTTGTATTAAAAAAGGATGGGTAACCCTCAATATTACATAGCTACAACCTTCAAAGAGGTTCTTCGCTTTCTGAAAATTTTAAACAGAGATGTTCATATAGTGATGTGTCTCAAAATGGTTACTGTAAACCTTGATAAACTGGCCTAAAAGAAAACTACATTTGAAAAACATGCAAAAATCAGAATTGTCAGGGAACATGGATTTTCGTCTTTCCTTTATGCTAGTGGGATGAAGAGTCATCCTCCTTCTCTTTATCCTGCAACATCAGATGCAGTTGATTCACTAGTGCTTCCAAGTCCGCAATTCTAGTTTCAATCTTTGTAATGTGAGCCTGTTGCTTCTCGAGATTAACGTAAGAGATGCCCAGTGTAATTCCTAGATTATTCCATTCAGATTGCCTCGGGTAGGCTTCGAAATCCTAACGGGCATGGGCTTCAAATCCCATGATACCCAATTGATTTTCCATCTGGATAAGTCTATCCGACAGAGCCTGATTCACTCGGTGATGCTTGTGCTTATGGGCGTCTATCATCGGTACATGTTCATTATGGATTACACGGGTCTCGTGTTCTAGTTCCTCCATTTACTCCATCCTCTCCTTAGTTTGCTCCATCTTTGCCTCCACATTCTTCTTACAACTTTTTGTGCTCCTTTTCTGAGCTTTCATGGTGTCTTTAATCATTCGCAAATGTCTCCCCATGACCGGGACTTCATGTTCCAGGAAACAGTCACGACTTTCGTCACTAGAATCCATGTCCTTGCTCCCTTTCCTAGTCAAATTCTTTGTGCTCTCACCAGACATGCTTCGCAAGAACGCGGTGGAGGGGCGACCAACAACAGAAGGAGGGATATCCAGGAGTTGAATGTCATCTTCTGAGAAATAATGCATCCAGACTTGGAATCCCATTAATAATACAGGGGGCTCGTACTCGTCCAGATCCCAAAAATTAACCGCATGATTGCAGACGTCAATTTACAGACGGGGGGTGTACCATTCCATCTGCGAATCCATATCATCAACGTTCTTCCCATGGGAGAGAGGTATTTCCCAGCAAGGATAATTTTAGGGGAGAAATTTAGCCCATGGGCTAATTTTCCATGTTTTTTTCTAGAAACAGATTCGCCAATTTGCATTTTTTGAAGCCCCGTTTCGCCCAATTTTGATGGGGCAAACTTTTTCCACTCTAAAAATCGCCAAATTATTATATAAACTATATAAAATCCTTAGAATTGAAATAATTTAGAAAAATATCGCCAAATATTTTATAGTTGACATTTTAAGAATTGGTAAGGTTCGCCAAGGTTTATAAACTCTTGAATAAGTATGGGTCCTTAAAATGATCCATGTTTCCCAGTCTGGAGGCTTCAAGGTGATATAACTTCGCCTCTTTCCTTTAATGTTCCACGCGCAAGCGCCTACCTCCACATTTCTCCACCTGCTCTGCATATTCATTGTGATCCCCCACCTGTACTGCGAGCTCCTTTTCTCATGAGGAAAAGTGCCAACTGGCAACGAGACATCGCAACTATAATTAGGGGAGCAGGTCCACCTCCACAGTGTGTTCATTAAGCAACAACGAGCTTGGTGCCAGCGAAACTGCCATGTTTGCATCCATATCATCCTCCATGGTGTTCTTATGGAGTACGTGGAATAAATGAATATTTTGAAAGAGGGAGACTAGATCAAGGATTCTGGTGACAATTTGTTTCAACTGGAGATCAATTGGATTTGAGTTTTTGATCATGAGGTTGATGCGACTTTTGGAGTATCCAATAATTCTTGTTTGCATGATGCCTTTTTTCTTGAGCTGACAAAGACCCCGAAGAAGAGCCAAAGCCTCTACTTGATTATTGGTTGCAGTGCCTAAACCCCATGAGTACTGGAATTGTATTGTTCCATCGGGACAAAGGATTATCCCTCCCCCTCCCGCCAACCCTGGGTTTCCTTTCGAGGCTCCATCAAAGAAAAGGCTATACAAATTTGTCTTGTATCTCCATTGGAGGAATTGCTCTTCATCCAACCGAATTTTCCATTGCTCAACCTGAATCTTGGGCTGGATAGAATGGGAAAGGGAGAGGGCCAACTGATTTCCCCAAGCTATTCCCTCTAGGAGGAGGGATGGAGAAATGGAGGTGTTGGAATTAATTTGAATGAAATCCTTTAGAAGGCCTAAGAATTTAGCAACCACTTGGGACGAGGAGGAAGCTTTTTCTCTGAAAATTCAATTGTTTCTTTCCAACTAGATTTTCCAATGAATTAATTTCAAAAGGGTCATCCAAGCTAGTCTAAACCATCCCTTGGGAGAAATCGGATGTTGGTATAGGGATCCCCATTTATAAAGGAGAGTTGTGATGCTTCCCAGCGCTGCAATGGTATTACTCTAGGGTTCTAGAGCTTGCTTCCATATTTCCTTAGCGACCGGGAATTCTAGAAACAAATGCTTTATAGTTTCAGCTTGTTGGAGACAAAGGACACATCTTGAGGGTCCAAGGATGCCCCTCTTTTGTAAATTTTCACCTACTAAGATACCGTGGTGTCCCAACGTCCATATAAAGATGTCAATTTTGGGGATTTTTTTAGTTTTCCACAGAGTTGGGTTAGGGGAGCCGTACCGGAGGTTAAGAGATGATAGCCTTGGGCCACTGAATATTGACCAGTGCCCGACCCCCAAACTCCCTTATCCTTTGCTCCAGAGGAGAGGGGGGATTTTCCTTTTAGCTTAGAGAGAAGCAAATGAAAAGCTTGTAGAAGCTGATCAGGTGGATCAGGGAGTTTCCACCCATTCCAGATACCTTCCATTTTGTCCCAAGTCGAAAGGTCCTAGAGCGAATTGATTCCTTGTGTTCCCAACCAAACCTTTAGAGGGGCCAGTTCCTCGAGACTTGAAATCGATTCGTTGCTCATTGTACGATCTTCCCATAAATCAATCTTTTCCCCATTTCCAGGGATCCAAAAGAGTTGGTTTTGAAAAAACGGGAGAGATTTTTGCAGAGTTGAAAAATGGGGGAACCTGATTGCGTCTTAGGGGAGGTATCTATACTCCGCAATATAGGATTAGGGAAGTATTTTTTTAGAAGAGATTTCTTGGCCCAAGTTGATTTTCCTAAGATTCGCTACCATAGGATCTTTGCTCCAAGGGCTAGGTTTTAGGCTTTTGGATCCTTGATTTGAAGTCCACCTTCTTTGTAGCTTTTTGTAATTTTTGCCCAGCTAACCAGAGGGAATTTTTTTCCATTTTGCTTTCCTCCTTTCCAAAAGAATTTTCGAATTTCTTTTCCATCATATGTAGGATTCCATTAGGAGATACCAAGATGGAGCATTGATAAATGGGAAGACTTGAAAGCACAACTTTTATGAGGACCAATTTTCCAGCCAGGTTTAGCCAGTGAGCACCCCAAGAAATTAAACAATGTTTGGATTTTTCAATCAAGGGAAGCCAATCCAGGCTCCGCGAAGTATTTTGAAATATCGGGAGGCTGAGGTATTTAAAGGAGGACCATTGGAGTTTTCCTTGAAAACCAAAAAATTTCAATATATTGTTAAGCTCCTTGGCAGAGATATTCCAAAATAGATTTGGATTTTGCCAGAATTCAGACGAATTCCATAGATATCACAGTAGAGGTCGATATTAGATTTAAAAGCAGCAGCCACCTGGGGGGAAGCTCCACCCAGGAGAAGTGTATCATCTGCAAATTGGGCACAGTTTATGTCTTGGACTCCATGAACAAAGCGGAGTCCCATTAGATCCTGATCCTGTCGTCTTTCTTCCAAAAGAAAGCTTAGAGTGGAGGCATGAATAACAAACGACAAAGGGGATATGTGGCATCCCTGGCGGAGGCCCCTAGATGCTTTAAAGAATTCTGTATCTCTCCCATTTACCAAGGGGGAAATCCAAGGTTCTCCTATGCAAGCCTTGACCCATGTTTTAAAATTTGAGTTGAAACCAAATCCCTCCAGAACTATAAGAAGGTGTGCCTTACCCTATCAAAAGCATTTTCCAGGTCTATCTTTACAACCATTCCATTTTCTTTCCGCGCAAGGCTAGAATGGATTTCCTCCTAGACAAGGATGATATTGTCCATTATTTGACGGCCTTTTATAAAACCTCCTTGATTAGCGGGGATTATCTTATGCATGATTTTCCTTAGTCTATTGGCAATAAATTTTTGTAATGAGCTTGTACCCGATGTTGCATAGAGATATCGGGCGAAATCAATCAAAGGTTTTCACCCCAGATTCTTTCGAAATTAATGCAAGGAAAGTTGAATTAGTGCTTCCTCCGATCTTCGAACAGTCTTGGGACTTAAGGATCATCCTGTGTAAATATTTTTTAACCACTTTCCAACAGACCTTTATAAATATGGTTGTAAAGCCATCAGAACCAGGGGCCATATCAGGATCCATTTCTTTTAGAACCTGCTTAATTTCCCCTCTAGTGATAGGGGTTGTGAGATTTTGGTTCATGCACTCTGATAACGATCTTGGGATCACGTTTAGGAGCCCCTCCATTTGATCATTTTTATTTTCTTCCGTATACAGGAGTTTGAAATGTTGGTGAGTTGCGTTTTTAATGCTAGGAAAGTCTGAGATTGTTTGATCTTGGATTTGGATTTCCTTAACACTGTTGAAGTGACGTCGGGCTTGGGCCTGTTTATAAAATAAAGAGGTTTTTTTATCTCCAGATTTAATCCAAAGGCTTCAGGATTTTTTCCGCCAGTATTCTTCTTCTTGTACATAGGCTTTGTGCAGAGAAGCTTGTAGAGCTTCCTCCTTGACAAGCGTTTCCTTAGTGATTTCTTTTTTTTCCATTTCAAGCTACTGATCTGCAAGTATGCTTTGTGCTTCTGTTCTTCCCTCTAGAGGAGAAGGTAAACCTTTAGCCCAAGCTTTTAGATATCTTTTAACTCTTCTTAATTTTTCTTTCCAGACATAGAAAGGAGAACCGAGCACTGGTATGTTCTAGACCAAGCGAACTCTTTCCAAAAAATTTGGGTGCGAAGTCCAGAGGGGACTGAAGCGGAAAGGAATGGGACCAAGATTGATACTTTCTTTTAATTCAAGAAGAATAGGCCTATGATTAGAGAATCCCATAGGCAATATCAAGGAACTCGCTTCCAGGCCCAACAACAAGAAGAAACTCTGGATCAGAAATCTGTCCAGTCTAGCTGCAATATGCCCAAGTCCTATTCTTCGATTTGTCCAAGTGAAAGTGCCCTTTTTAGGTTTAATGTCCATTAGATCCAAGCCTTGCATTATATATTCAACCCATTCTCTGGTGGCGTCTCTGACCCTGACCCCATCTCTTTTTCATTGAGACTGAGGGTAAGATTGAGGTCGCCGGCCAAAATAATATTATCTAGGCGTATTTCATCTACAAGGGAACTAATGGAATCCCAACATATTTTCTTTTCTGTAAAACAAATTGGAACATAAATATTAAAGAGACTTACCATGGTATTTGATGCTTTATGGCGGAACCGCATGAAGATCCAGTGGGCTCCCAAACGCTCTTGCACCAAGTCTAATACTTCTTCTTTCCAGAGGGTGCCAATTCCTACTGACATGCCTCTGGAAGAGACTGCTAGTCATTTCCTTTTTTTCCAGAAACTATTACTACTTTGGAGGAAGTCTCCTTCCTCCATCTTTGTCTCCTGGATTAGAAGTAAATATGGGTTTCCCATACATATAATATCTTTCATAGCGTTTTCTTTTAGCTTACTTCCCAAACCCCTACAATTCCAGGAGACAACCTTCATTACTTACTTTTGTGGTTTTGGGATTCTTTGGGGCCCTGTGTTTGGTTTCTGGTAGCTCTGGGGTTCTTAGACATCATTTTTTCCAAAGTAGTCTGACTTCCTTGGAGATTGTCTTTGTATGTAGCATCCTCCCTTCTTTCATGATCAGTTTTGCGCCCTTTTTGGATTT
Organism: Larix kaempferi; assembly: GCA_027924585.1. Lineage (NCBI taxonomy): Eukaryota > Viridiplantae > Streptophyta > Pinopsida > Pinales > Pinaceae > Larix > Larix kaempferi. The sequence goes on from BSBM01001770.1 coordinate 527,425, forward strand.
TTTTTCTCTAACTTGTGATTCTACATATTCTCCTTCTTCATCTTTTGATTCTTCTGAGTGTTCTTCTGGTTGAGGATTTTCTTCGAGTTCCGGGTTTGCTGTAGCCGATACTTCAGTGGTAATAGGGACAACATGGGGGTTACCCACACCCTTCTGTGGCTCCGGTTCCACTTCAATCGCTTCCTCTGTGTGGGAGTTGAGGACTTCAAAGTTGTTCCCATGAGAGGGAGTAGGGGCCGGGGGATTTTTGGCAATCCCAGAAGATACAATTGGTTTAGGTCTAGGGGCTAAGGGCCCAGAACTTATTTTGGTCTTGGGACTTTTTTCTTTTTTCCAGCCTTCTGCCATTTCATTCTCAACTGAGGAAGAGGGTTTCTTGGGGCAGTTACGAGCGAAATGGCCGTATTCATGGCATCCCCTACATTTGTAGGGGAGTTGTTCGTAGTCCAGTTTTTGGATATGCATCCAAATTCCCACATAAAATTTGATGGCTTCAGGGAGTCCCTCCTCAAGGTCCACCTCCATGCAGATCTGGGCACAGGCGTACTGCGACTTGGGATCCGTTCGATCTATAAATTTCCCAAGAGAATTTCCAATGTGTTTCAGAGAGTCCCAGTCCCAACAATGAACAAGGAGGTTTGGAAGGTGGACCTAGAATGGAACCGCTAAAGGGATGTCCTCCGAAGGATCAAATTCATGGGTCCACTTATTAAAATATAGCCTTTGAGGCCCCATGAAATAAGGACCGTTTCGGAATATCAGGTCTCGATCGTCTTTAGAGATAAAATCGAAGAGGAAAAATCCCCTACCCAGAAAAAAAGAAGTGACACTGTTTGAAATCAGGGGTCGCCGGTTTTTTTGAACCCAAGTTTCAATGGTTTTTGGAGAGGGACAAATCCCTGTGAACTGTCCTATCAGTGCTCTTTCCACCAAGGTGAGAGAACATGTCATCAGGTTCTTAGGAGGGAGAGAAAATTATGGTATTTCATCCAATCTTTTAACGAAGCACGTGAATTCCGTCGTTTTCTTCTTAAGGTAGGACGCGATCAACCTTTTGAACACATCGAATTCTGACGACAGCGAGGGAGGGGGCGGCTCCAGGGAGGAGCTACCAGTAGGGGCCATAATCCCTGACTGCGTCGGGCCAACCAGTGCGTAGCAGAGCCCTTGCCCCGGATTCACACCGAGATGATTCACGTGCGACTGATCTTTCGGCAATCTGAAACCCTAACATAACTTAGCAACCAGTTCTCTGGAAGGAAGGGATTCATTGCTCCTTAAATTAAGATTTGATTTTAACCATGTTTCCAATATTATAATTGTAATGGTATTGATACTACAAAATGATTTCAAATGGATACTAGTTTAAGTTTCATGCTATGGATGTATATGGATGTGATGCATGGTACAATAAAAATGTGTTTACCTAAATAATAGTATATAACATGGGTTTCGCATGAAATGGTTATATTTTATATGGTATTTAAGTCATTAATTATCTAACCTACAAGATAATGTAGTACATAGTAGTCAAATAATTGTATTATTCAAGTAAATTGGATGCCATTAAATTATGTAATGTGTACTATAAAGTTTCTCTTATGATTTCAAACATTACTATGATCTATGGGTAAGTGTTATTTCGACAAGATGCATAGCTTTCCTAGAATGGTTGTTCAATGACGTAACTATAAGAACAATAATTGCACATTATGGCTCAATATAGGGTGTTGCCCCTAATTATAGCAAGAGGGGTGGAGGTATTACCCACCATGTATCCTCCAAAACCTGGAGTCATGGGAGGGATGTGCTCAGACACGCTCCCCAAGTTATGTGATGACGATTGTCAATTTTTGGATGGGGAAGCTTGGTTGATATAATTGACACTTCCACTTATGGGTTCTATATGGAATTAGGTCAATATAGTTGACGCTCCAACATATTCCAACAAAGGAAAGGATATGATGTAGAAAATGCAAGTATGTTAGGGAGGAAGAGTGGTTCGAAGTAATTTAGAAGGTTGTGGTGAGTTAGTTATAACAACTTGGTTACTTTTGTGTGCTATAAGTATTGCTTTAATCATTTGTGATTATATGAGTATGATGTGTCATTTGTATTAAATTATTGTAAACCAGTTAGTGTGATTTTTAGATGTTGTGATTACTATTTGTTATCTTGCATATTGGGATGAGAACATACATGAACTATGCATTAGCGGCAATGATCGTTTATAATTAGTACATGTGCATATATGTATAGCCACGTATACCTACATTGTGTTTGTACACTGGTATAATTATTTGATGCATTAAATATTAAATGAATGGTTAATGATTGTAGTATGTATATTGAATATATATAAATATCTAGTAGGATTAAATACCCTTCTTGAATTTCATTATTTGTTGGTATGATGAATTAAATAGGTATGGAGGGGGTGCCATAAATTTTGGGGGAAAATGTGAAATTAATTTATAGGCTAGCATGAAAAGAAATGCTTTCCATTTTATTTTTATTGTTATTTAATTCATTATTTTATTTTATTTATATTTTCCCTAAAATATAGAAGGGGTGGTTGATGACCCATAAATGAGGGTGGTTGAGGATACTTGAGAAAAGGTGTATGGAAATTTGATAAATAGAGAGGGTGAAGAGGAGTTGAGGGATAATTTTTGGGGCGAGGATGGAGCTTGTTGAGAGGTGGAAGAATTCTTGGAAGAAATATTTCATGGGACAATCTTCTTAGAGATATTGTGCATTATTGTTCTTACAGTCACGGGCATGGAGGGTCAAGAAACCAAAAGGTTTCTTGGAGCTAAGAAGTTGACTAGGCCACTAGCTAGCAGGTAGGTTTAATTCATTTTGGGCATGGAAGGAGGGTGAAAGCTTGTTGTCGTTAGAATACTACTACATTCTTTGAAAATTCGTCATTTACACAGGTACTTTTCAGTAAGTTACTGCTTAAAATCATGTTATACTTTGATTATTTTCTATTGTCATGGTTATAAGCACTCTTCTAATATTAGTTAGTGTAGTTATGGTATTTAATTAAGAAAGTAATGACGAGAGACCTTACAATACCACACTCAATGGTTTGTCACAATAAATCTTAACTATCAATTTCAATGAAGGGTAAATACTAAAAATCTAGCAAGATTATACTCTAATGTGTAAACATTACTTATGTTTTTATGAAAATCAGACTTAAACACAGTCCAACAATACTTATAAACCTCTGAAATGAGTCTTCTACAGGCATGAAAATAACCACTTTTCATTGGTAAACAATTTAAATGCAACTGTAAGCTAATCTACAGGACTGAGTACACTTATTTCAGAAGAAGAAAAAAACACACCAGCAAACTGTAATAAATGAAATGACAGTCATTTTTGGTCTAATAGACCCTGGAACCCCCCCCCTGGGGTAAACCAGTCCAAGGGATTTTATTTATGAGTTGAGAAAAGTGATAATGAATAGTATAACAGTATAGCACAACAATAAATACTTTAGTACAATATCATAAATCAATAACCACTAACACCTCGATTTGCGTTCCCAAAATACTCAAAATCAACAACATGATCTTCTCGATTTATGTGCACTGAATCTACTTGGATAGATAGTCCTCCTTCTTGGAAACAGACCCTTCTTGGTTAATGTGCACACTGTACTAGAATCTTGTACAACTTCATCACTAAAGATACCTTGGAATGCATGCTAACAACAACAATCCATGTGGAGTTGTACGACCCTCTCTCTTTCTAGAGTACAACTCCACCAAAGTCACTTGGTATTGGAATTTGTGCCCATTGTATCATCATAGTAGGTCTCCCTCAGCACTATTGTAACAAACAACCCTCACAACGGCTTGAAACTTGTGCCCACTCCAACATTGGACAATGTGCCCTCCTGCTATACCAGTCTTGAAATGCACACCACTCTTGGATGCTAGGAATGTGCACCCTTCTTGGATGCCTCTTCTTCTTCCTCCTTTCTCAACTCAAAAGCTGGGGTGCGTTCCTTCACACTTCCTCAGATTGGAATGTGAGAAAATGAAGTTTCATGCTCTTTTAATATTCTCATTAGGGTAAATCCTCATGTCTCTTCGTCTTCTATGACTGAGATTTGATCTTGGATTCCAAGATCAACGCACAATTTAATCTCAAGTTCACTTAAATCATTTAAGTGAACCATATAAAATCAATTTATTTTTCGAAAAGTCATATTACCCTAAATTAATTAAAAAGTACACTTTATAATCTAAAGTCACTTTATAAAGTATCAATCACTTTAATAAAGTACATCTCACTTTAAAATCATAAAGTTGCAGCATAAAGTACTTTATAAATACATTTAATAAATTCACTTCATGTCATGTAATTAGACTACATCATCTCAAACCCGTGCACCTAGGCTGTAATATCCCAAACTGATATTTTTCTTTTTTTGTGTTGTCTAGTAGGCTGATATCTCAAACAAGCACGAAAGTGTGTACTGATCTCTGCATGCATGCAGATCTATAACCCAAATATGCTGAAATGCTATAAAATAGGAGGAATTAATGCATGTACATACCAGTATATAGATCAGTTGATGTAGATAAGGATGATCCCCGCATGCAGGAATTGTGTTGATGGAATAGGAAGATATGCTAGACGTCCTCGCTAGAAGAATGCGCCATCCTCCAATACTAGAATGCTCCTCAATAAATAATACTCCGCAATTGAAGCTCCATAAGAGGTATGCTAGGGTTATAGTGCCCTTCTGAAGAAGATGGAAGTAGCATGCAGAAACTCTGATGGCTCAACAGCCTAAAATGTGAAGATCCTCCTTGGGAAAGTCGCCCTGGTCATGCAAAGACATCCTCCAATAGTGATGAGTGCTGATAACTCTTGTTACCAACTTTTTTGTACCATAGTTGGATTTTCTGGAGAGCCGCCATTTGACAAACATGATAAGTGTTTGACTCCAATGTATCAGATGATTCAACATTTGTGGCTAGCCAGTTATCGTTAGCCTGTTTTGTTTTTTGAGTCGACATGACCATGGCCCCATGGGGGTTTGTAATAAAAGTGTGCTAGTAGGATTTGAGTGCCTCGGTTCCTCATGATTGGATTAAGCAACTAAGGTATTCCAGGGAGTTTTTCCCTTGTCAATTATACTTTGCTTAAGGCGATGTATAATCGATGAGGTTTTCTTTCGCTTCCTCCAAAGCTGGAATGCCCGATTTTGGAAATTTTTGCCATGGGGGGTTATCAGAGTCCAACTATAATGTATAAACCTACTAGACACTATTAGAATAGGTTTTGGTCATGTCCTAAGTCTCTAGGACCCCCAGAAAAAATTTCGAAAAAACTTTATCGGGTCCGTCGAGTTTGGGTTTTTTAAATTATTTTTTAATTTAATAAATTTCTCTATAGTTTAAATAGAGAAATAATAATTTGTAATATGTCAGTCGTCCGGGGTCCGAATTTGGTGATTGATGGGTCGTTTCATAATCCAAAAATCACACATGACCCGTGGACCAGCTAAACCCAACTTTTGGATGTCAATTCAGCCTCATAATTAATATTTTCTCTAAAAAGTCATTTACAGAGAAATTATTAATTAAAATAATAAAATTGAATATTTTGGAGATAATCCAAATCTCTCCAAAATTAATCAATTTGATTAAAATAAAAGGCTAAATGACATGGCAATGGACATTTATGAAGATTCCAATCAACTCCAAGTGATTCTAGTCAACTATCCAGTCACCGGAAGATTATCCATTTGAGCTAATTCGCCCTTCCTCATGCAAAAGTCGATTTGATGTGGTGTCAAGTATTAAATGGTTTGGTGGGTGTGCATTTAAGCCTAAGTTTGGCTCTCCTTGCAACTCGAATTAGCACCTACCACCACTACACTTGTCTTCACACCAACCAACTCGCCCTCCTCTCAATCCTCACGTCAATCTACCTTAAGCTCACGTTTATCCTTGTTATAGCTTTGTTATTGGTTGGTGATACTTCCCATGCACTAAACCAATTCGAGTCTTGCCACCTATACACTCACCCAAGTCGAGTTATGCCACCTCTTCCATTCAACCTACCACAAACTCGAGTTTGTCCATTGTTTAGCTCTCCAAGCTTGCCTTGATTGGAATTCGAACTACATGTCTTTGCCAATTCGACCTAGGGTTTTAGCTAGTGTCTTTTACTATAAAGAGAGGCCCTTTGGGGTTATTATCTCATGGATTCTTTATGCATCGAAACTCTGTTGAAATTGTAATCACTTTTTATTGTTAATAAAGTTGAGACTTTGGAGATCAAAAACGTGGAGGCTCTTGATGTGCATTGCTTCACTTGAGATTAAGGTGATATTGTTTTACATTTTATTTGAGGCTCTTAAGTTGTAGATCATGTTCAAGATTGCTAAAAATCTAGCACAAGTAGCATGTATCTAGTTCTTTTCACTTGAATATTTTGTTACATATATATTATCTATGCTTAAGGTTCTTGCAGTTATATCTTCACTCTACATAAGACCAAAGGAGTTCTAGCTTTATAGATCTAAGAAACAAGGAATTTTGGATCTTCTCCATCAAACATTCAAAATACTTTTCGGTTGCTAGTCACTTTGATCTACCTTCATCTTGTGGAAACCCCTTCTAGATTTTGATCCAAAGTTGAAGTTTCTTGTCTTTTCAAGCCATAGATTAGTTTGCCATAAGGTTGAAGTTCCTTCAACCTTGGGGAATAGCTTGGGATTTGTTCCCTTGTGCTCTCTTCAACACTTGTTGTCGGTGTATCACCGGTTAACCGGAGGATTTCCAAGACAGTGTTTTTTAGACCCTCAAGTGTTCCACTTGAAACCCTTGCCCTAGATCTACTTCTCCCTAGTTTTGTCTTCATCCTACCATTCTTCCCATTCGTTTTTGCCTTCTATTTTCTCTCGTCTACCCTAGAAAACCTTCAAAACCTAGCCCTCATCCCATCTTATTCCTCCTCTCTTCTCCATTCGTCCATCTCTTTGGGGCCTCCTCTCTTGCTCTCATCCCATCCTACTTTTGCCCTATCTCCTCCTTCCTCGTCCACTTCTACGTTAGCCCTAAACACAACAAAAACATAAAAGTTGTTAGTTTGTTTAAAATCTGATAGTTAGTTGCATTATTTTGAAGCACTATTTTAGATCTCATACCATGCTAGTGTAGATCTTATATCTTGTTGTTATCTAGTTCCATTTTGCCACTATACTAATCCACTCTTTTCCATTTTGGTTAAGTTCATTGGCTGCCATATAAAACAGGGAATTGACTGTCATAAAACAAAGGTTCATTGGCTGCCATCTGAACAAGGAGTTGACTGTCATAAAACAAGAGTTCATTGGCTGCCACTTCAACTTTTTCACTCAACCTTGCAAGTAGTTTAAAAGCTCAAAGTCTTAAGAGTCTATCTTTTGGCTTAGCTTGCATCTCCTTAGTTTTGTTGATTGATAAGATCTAGTTAGTTCAAATTTGTTTGATTTTCTAATGCTAATGGGTATTGGAGTTATTGGTTTGTGATAGATTTTTCAAAGTAAAACTCAAGAGACTTCCAATCCAAGAAGCCATCAAGACAAGAGGACAAATCAAAACAAAAGAGATTAGTATTATCCTTTTTGTAATAGATCTTAGAAGTTTATTTCAAGTTTTTTACAAGCAATTCTTTCAAAGTCCCTACAAGGGTTTCATTCCCAAGGGCAATTGTACTCTCATAATAAAGTTGCAAGTGGGGTTTTTAAGCCCCCACATTCACTTCCCCATTTGGGGAAGCCTTGTAGTCTCTTAAGTGGTTTGATTTTCTAGTTTAGATGCATGATATGCTCTTAGATCAATTTTTATTTTTTCAATAAGTTATTGTGGCTACCATTTCTTATTTACTTAACCCCATGCTCTCCCGAGTACGGTCTTTGACCTGAAAGAGATTCTTGGGTAGATTAGAGTTTACTTTCGGTTTAGTAATTCATTTTTCATCTTATACTTCTCTTCCAAACCTTGACTAGAGAATAGCTAACTTTGGGATCGTATCCCAAAGGCCACATAGTCTTGTGGTAGCTTATCGCTCCCCCATCAGCTTCTTGTGGACATCCAGCTAGCTGGAAGGTTTCCAGGACTGGTGGCTTCTAGTGATTGATCTTGTTCGGAGATCAATCCCACCTATTAGATTAAAATTTGTCTTGTAGAACACTAGATTTACTCAAGTTTCATTTTATCTTGCAAATAGTATTGTTAGTAATATTCCATATCTTGTTGATCTATTATATTGTTTAAATCTTTTCAAGTTGAGGTATCTTGCTTTACAAATACTACCTGCTTCTTAAAACGAACCAAAGTCTCTTGAACTTGGCCAAATCCAAGTCAAGAGCACCCTCTATCGGAGGACATTTTTTAGTCTTCCATCTTTCCCTGCATTAGGCATTGGTTAATTAGCAAGTCTCTTGAACTATGGTCATAAGATCAAGTCAAGAGCGCTCTCTGTCGGAGAGTTGAACAAAGTGCTCTTAAATAAAACTTTTCAACCCACACACCCCTTTAATTAATTTACCTTGGTTTCTGTCCTACACCCGTATGCTCTGCCAACCGGAAATGGTTGGGCTAGTACTCAGAAAGGTGGAAGACTTGCTAATTCACAAGTGATAACATTAATTAAAATTTTCACCCAAAACCCCAACCAAGACAAATTACTGAGTTCTTCCTACAAGAGGTGGTGCGGGGAATCCACTGTCAGACTCGAGGGCGGTCAATCCGCAAGCACACTTGCCCTCTTTGCAATCTGGGTGCTCCCGACCTATCACCTAAGGTTGCCAGTATTTTTCTTGGATAAGGTTCCACTCCTTTTGATACCCTTGGTCTTATCCTAATAATCAAGAACATCTAAAACACTTAAAATTTACCAAGAACAATTTCAAAACGTTCTCACAAACAGCTACTTTCGACTTATTCTTTTTAAGCATCACAAGCATTTTATTTGACTCCATTTGGCACTGGTCTTTAATATTTCTTACATATCTTTTGAATCTGGACCATATGTCCTTGTCACTTGTCTAATCTCTATCTTGTGGATGCTTTGCTTTAATTTCTAAGTCAAAGTATATTGTTATCTTCTGAATTTGTATCTTGTGAATTTTGCAACGTGGATTGCGTGTTTAATTCTGTTCTAGTCACTATACAAAAAACTCCTAAACAACACCCATCCGCATCACAACACCAAAAAAATTTAAACACACAAAGAGCCTTAGACAAATCTTTTTTAGGGACTACCCCCCTTGGCTTCGTTAGGAGTTTGCCTAAATGGAGGAGTTGGGATTCAGGTGACAGTACCTAGCTCATTGCTTGCCCCCAAGGCCACACCTCTCCCCACTTTCCAGTGAGGGAGACAGCTTTCGAATGGGTATGTCTTTGAGCAATGCACCCAAGCAAGGAGAGCAAATCCCCCCAATCCAGTAAATAACTCAATCTCCTGAAGCAACTGATGAATAGAACCTGATGATGAAGCAATGTTGAATTTGAATGATCCAACCTGATGGTGACTAGGGCAGATAGATTTCGCTGCTGAAATACACCAGTTAGCTGAGTGCATGCACTCAACCCCAACGTATCTCACTGATCTCTCCAATTCGAATCCACAAATCAATAATCATATAAGCATGTATTTTCCATTAGCTTTACCTTTCTTGTATAACTTTCACCTGTCAAACCTAACTTTGACCTAATTAGGTCACTTTACCTTCTAATTCACAGTTGACTTGCATGCAGATGTCTGGAGACTCAATCAGGTGCATGCATCATGAAATAATACTCGGATGTCATGCATGCAGGTGGCCTGTGGCTCTAGTGGCCCCTGTCTACCTACTGATGATATAATACCTATGCCAGAAATTGCATAAGGCATCAATCCTGAGTTGATTCCCTGAATGTCAGTGCCCGCTCGAACCTATGGGAATCATATAGGTTACTGGGATGGTGTTAGGAACCCATGTCTTTACTTTGTTAGTATGTTGTTGTTGGACGCATATGCTTTGTAAGTCGTCCCGTAGTATTTGTTAATCAATAGTTTGTGTTATTGTCGTTGGCGCATATGCTTTGTAAGCCGCCCGTAGTATTGTTAATCCATAGTTTGTAACGGCCCATGGTTTCGACCCATAGTATTGGCGCCTAGAATTAGTATATAAGTGTGTGTTGAGACCTATGAAGGCACCGTGAAGTTATTTGTATTGAGCTTGCTCAAAGGAGGTTGCCCCCTCGAAGTGGCCCGTGATCAATACAAAAGTGATTCTGAGTTCTGTCATTTCTGCTATTTCGTGCATTCTTGTTAATTAATTGTTGCAGGTGCCTCACAGATGGTCCTCATTGCTTAAGCAAAAGAGGACATTACAGTCCTCCCCGCTCGAATTTGCTTGTCCTTGAGCAACTATAAATCCAAGTGCTGTAAAACCTGTTCTTCTTCCCAAGTGGCCTCCTCTACAGGAAGATCTCTCCACTGAACCAAGTAGTCTCTGATGATCCTGTTCCTCAGTTTCCGCTCTCGCACTTCCAGGATGTGCTCGGGAATCAGAATCAATTGTCCCTTGTCATCAAGGGGGGGCAGCTTGGATGATGTAACAATATGTTGACCTACTTCCTTCTTGAGGTTGGACACGTGAAATACATTGTGAATCTTGCTCTCTGGAGGTAGTTCTAGCTCATAAGCTACCTCTCTGAACTTTCAGATTATCTTGTAGGGACCATAGAAGCGAGGCTTGAGATTCTATGCTCCTTTCTTCTTAAGGGAATATTGTCGGTAAGGCTGCAAGCGTAAGTAAACTAAGTCCCCCACCTCAAAATTGTGCTCAATCCTGTGTCGGTCTGCATATAAATTCTACTGATTCTGAGCAGACTGTATGTTCTTTCTGAGTATGCTAAAGATTTCTTGACTCTCTTGAATCCACTCTTTGGCCTTGGGGGCCCTGCTATCAACAAATATCAGATTTGCAAAAGTTAGGGCGTCGTATCCGTATAGAGCTCTGAAAGGAGTCATCCCAATGGTCATATGGTGGGTGGTATTGTCGCAATGCTCACCCAAGTGTAGCCATCTGATCCATGTCCTCTACTAACCTGCTACGTAATTCCTCAAGTACCCCTCAATCCACTTGTTAACTATCTCAGTCTGTCCATCGCTCTGTGGATGATAACTAGTGCTCATAGCTAATTTGGTTCCCACCAACCTGAAGAGCTCTTTCCAAAAGGATCCAATGAATTTGTTGTCCCTATTACTGACAATGGTCTTGGGTAACCCATGGAGTCTGAATGCCTCTCTGAAAAATAGTTCTACTACCTATACTGCTGAATAATCTGAAGGAATGGAAAAGAAGTGAGTGAACTTGGTCAATCTGTCCACCACTACGTACAAGCAGTCTCTTCCCTGAACCTTGGGAAATCCTGTAATGAAGCCCATGGAGATGCTCTCCCACTTCTGCTCGGAAATAGGCAAGGATTGTAGTAAACCAGTCGGGTGGGTGTGCTCTATTTTATTCTGTTGGCACAAGCTGCACTCTCTCACATGTCGTATCACATCATTCTTGAGGCCCTTCCATGAGAAACTCTCTCTAATCTGTCTGTAGGTCTTGAGAAACCCCTGATGCCCTATTAATGGAGAATCATGCGATGCCTGTAAATTCTTCTTCTTGAGGGAAGACTCAGGAACTAAGAAGATTATGTTCTTGTAGTATATGATGTCATCAATTACCCGGTACCTGTCATCATGAATCTGTCCATCCAATAGCTCATAAGCAAACTTATCTTTGGAGTACTCAACCAAAAGATGAGATCTCTAATCTGATGAGATGCTCATAAGGGACAAAGTAGTTGGTCATCTAGAAAGTGCATCGGCCACTACATTGTTCTTTCCCTTTACGTATTCAATCTCGAAGTCATAGGCCTGAATTTTGCTCACCCATTTCTGCTGCCTCTTGTTTAGCTATTTATGCTCTAGGAAGTATTTCAAGTTGTTGTGATCTGTCTTAACCTTGAATCTACCGCCCACTAAGTATTTCCTGAACTTGGTTAGTGCATGGAGAATGCCTAACATCTCTTTGTCATATATCGAATAGTGGCGATCATATTCTTTGAGCTTCCTTCTCTCAAATGCAATGGGGTGATTGTTCTACATCAATACTACCCCAATTCCCTCTCTTGAAGCATCACATTCTAACACAAAGGGTTGAGAAAAGTCTGGTAGAGCTAATACTGGGCATGAACTCATTACCTTTTTTATTTTCTCGAATGTTTGTCATGCTGTCTCAGACCAACTGAATGCCCCTTTCTTGGTAAGATCGGTGAGGGGTGCGGTCATCTGTGAGAATCCACTACCATACCTCCTGTAGTAGGTGCAAAGGCCCAAAAAGCCCTTCAGTTCTATCACATTTTTATGTGTAGGCCAACCCAATATGGCCCGAATCTTCTCTAGGTGCACCTGGACCTCGTTGTCCCCTATCACATGCCCTAAATATAACATCTCCTACATGCCCAACTCACACTTGGACATTTTGGAATATAGTGACTGCTCCTGTAAAATGCAAAGTACTTCATCTAGATGTCTCAAATGTTCTTCCCAAGTTTTACTGTATATCAATATGTCGTCGAAGAATACCAGAAGATGCTTATGTAACTGAGCCTTGAAGATATTGTTCATGCATGACTGGAAAGTAGCTGGTTCCTTAGTGAGTCCAAATGGCATCACTAGAAACTCATAATGCCCATAGTGGAAACAGAAGGCGGTCTTTGGAACATCCTGTTCCCTAACCCAAATTTGATGGTAACCTAAGTGGAGGTCAATATTGGACAAGTACTTTGCCCCCTGTAGTTCATCCATCAACTCATCAATTCTAGGGATAGGATACCTTTTTTTATAGTCTTCTTGTTGAGGGCCCTGTAATAGATGCACATGTGTAAGGTTCCATCCTTTTTCTTCACTAGCACTACTGAGGATGCAAATGGACTAGAGCTAGGTTTAATGTACCCTAGTTTGAGTAGTTCCTTGATTGTATTCTCTATCTCATCTTTGTACCTCTTGGGATGTCTGTAAGGAGTGGTGATAACTGCTTGAATCCCCTCGTCTAACTCAATAATGTGCTCAAATCCCCTATCTGGAGGTCGACATGCTGGAAGGTCTCCGAATACTGCTTTGTGCTTCTGCAGTAAAGCTTCTATATCTATTGGATGTTGTGTGGCTTTATCTGGTGGTTTCCTGAAGGTAACCAAGCACTCTACAGCCCAATCAATATCTCCCTGTTGGAGTACTGCCTCCATCCTGTGTGATGTCACTACTGTGGGAGGGTAGGTATTCATCCCTCTCAATACTACCTTATGTCCCTCTGCTCCTATGAACTCCATCTCCATGGTTTGGTAGTTTGTGGAATACTTCCCTATGGAATAAATCCATTAAACTCCCAATACCACATTCATGTCAAGTACATCTACCACATAGAATGTCTCTATCACTGTATAATTTCCCAGTGTTACTTTCAATTTTGGAATCCTCTGACTACACTCCATGGTGTGACCTATTGCAGCTACTGAAAACCCATCAAAACTCTCAGTCTGAATGCCTTTCCTTTTAACCCATGCAGTATCAATAAAGTTTTGGGCGGCCCCACCATCTATCAACACTCCCACTCTATGGCCCTGTACGACACCTCTAATCTGGAGAGTGTGAATTCTAGGGACTCCTGACATGGTAGCAATGGTACCTCCTGGTGGTTGTTCCTCATCTGTTGTCTCATGTGTCTCTCCTTGCTCCTGATCCTGATAATCCTCATCCTCCCCACTGTCTGAATAGGCCTGTATGTAGTAGGCCTTTCCCTTCCCTGAACATCTGTGACCTGGTGCCCATGGTTCATGACAAGTGAAACATAACTTTTTTCCTCTAAGGTCCTGACGGGTATCTTTATCCATCCATTCTGTCTTGGGACACTCTTTCTGGAAGGGTTTCCTCTCTTTTTATTTAATAAGGAAATTAGTTATGGGAGGAAATCTATTTTTGGGTACTGTATCTTGCAAATATCTAGTCCGACTGATGACATCGGCTAGGGTGGTGGGTCTATAGGACTTGACCCATCCACGTAAGGGTTCAGTGAGGGCCTCTGTAAACAACATAATCAATCCACTCTCTAAAATATCTGTCACCATGACTGCCACCCTCTGGAACTCTGAAATGAATGCATTTGCACTACCTGTCTGCTTGAGTTGTGCCAGCTCTCTAAAATGCACTTCAGGGTCCTTCCTGTCAAACCGCTCAATGAGCCTCTGTGTAAAATCAGAGTATGAGGTGATGGTGTTGTGACACAATGTCACCAACCCGTGGTACCACCACTCATGGGCCTCTCCATCCAAATGCAAGGTAGCCAATTTAATGGCATTTGTCTCAATCATGGGGTTGAGCTGGAAGTATGTATCCAACTTCTGTACCCAATTCCGGGTTGGGCCACCCCAGGTACAATCAAAGGTAGGGATAGTCAGTTCCCCTACTATGCGTTGTAACTCATAGTTCTGGGTGAATGGCCTATTGTAAGCTCTGGGTCTATTCTTACTTTTAAAGTGGAAGAAGTTAGTGAAGGTCATGGCTGACTGGAATTCATCTCCTGAAGCTTTGTATTCTCTCAAATAGGCACTCATGGATTCTTCTGGTTCTACTTGTGCTAGAGGTACTGCAGCTGGGCTCTCTAAGAAGTGAGGCATGGTAGGTCGGGATGGCTTGTTGTATAGATGGGGATGGCTCTGCATGTTGGTATGTAAGTGTTCCCCACTACTACTGGTGGATACCCTATCACTATTGGGAAATAAAGGGTTGTGTGGAGTGGGCCCATTTTTCTCTGTCATTTGTCTGAAGGTACTCATCATTTCTTTATGTCCAGTAGTGAGATATTTTATAGCTACGATGAGGTTATTGAAAGTTGTTTTATCATCCTCGGCCATTGTTTCTTTTCCCTTTCCAAAATGATACTCTCTATCCCCCAATTCTATATCCTCTAATTCTTCTTCTCCTCTATCATTGTTTCTAAACCTTTGTCTCCAATAAGTAATGTTGTGTGGGTCTTCTGAATTCATTTACAATTGCATGCTCCCACAGCTGGCAAGGAAATAGCTTTGATACCACTGTAATATCCCAAACTGATATTTTTTCTTTTTTTTTTTGTGTTGTCTAGTAGGCTGATATCTCAAACAAGTATGAAAGTGTGTACTGATCTTTGTATGCATGCAGTTGCATGCATATCTATAACCCAAATATGTTGAAATGCTATAAAATAGGAGGAATTAATGCATGTACATACCAGTATATAGATCAGCTAATGTAGATAAGGATGATCTCCGCATGCAGGAATTGTGCTGATGGAATAGGAAGATATGCTAGACGTCCTCCCTAGAAGAATGTGCCCTCCTCCAATACTAGAATGCTCCTCAATAAATAATGCTCCTCATATGAAGCTCCAGAAGAGGTATGCTAGGGTTATAGTGCCCTTCTAAAGAAGATGGAAGTAGCCTGCAGAAACTCTAATGGCTCAACAACCTAAAACATGAAGATCCTCCTTGGGAAAGTTGCCCCAATCATGCAAAGACGTCCTCCAATAGTGATGAGTGCTGATAACTCTCTCAAAGGTCCAACTGAGAAGCCCTTCTTCGAGGGGAAGGGTAATAGGGGTGCTCTGAGAAGGATGGAAGCAGCATGCAGAAGTTCTGCTCCCTGTAGACTGGAATGCGAATGGGTATTGTTAATTTTTGAGCATTAATTCAACAGACTCTAGGATCTTTACTGAGAGAATAACATGTACATCATATCAAGCATAACAAGCAATCACATGAGACAATAGACACACAGAGTTTCCTTGGGGAAAACTAAGAAGGTGAAAAACCCCAATAACTTCCTCAGAGATAGATAGAGCAATGATACAAAACCCAAGCATAAGAGATAGTCTCCTAGCAGCAACTTCTCCTCCTCCACTAGTGCGCCACTCTCCAAATGAGTGTATAAGTGAGAAAGTGAATGATCAAATAGAGTGCATCCCGCACTCTATTTATACTTGACTTGACTTGCCTAATAACCTTTACTAGGTCGGCCTTAACTTAACCACATAACATAATGCTGACAGGGCCGACCCCCAATAGGGTGGTCTAATAACCCTTTTACCCACATGACTCATACAGGGCCGACCCCATCAAGGTGGTCTAATAACCCATCAAGTATAAGTTACTACAATTACAATATAAATGACGACACTTCCGTATAGAGGAATAATAACATCTCTATAGGAATACAAACACATAGGTGAAATACATTTCGAAGTTACAATTACATCAACACTCCCTCTAAACTAGGAAGGTATTTCTCGACACAGGTATTCTAGCACAACTCTTCTTCTCTGGATCATCGTCATCGTCACTGCTGCTGCTATCTCAATCAATCTCTAAACTACTCGTCATAGGAAGTTCTACAAATCCAGTCCTTTTTCATACTAGATGTAGGCCCACCACCTGCAGGTCTTCATCATCACTGGCCATACTATGGAATCCTCAGGACTTGTTACGTGCGTCACAAACCCTCGCAAGAGCATCCCAGGACTTATTACGGACACACAGCCCAACCTATCAGATCTCCCAGGTCTTACATGTGGTCATGGAACAACCTCGAAAGAGCATCCCGGGACTTATTACGGGCACACAGCCCAACCTATTGGATCTCCCAGGTCACATTACATGCCATAGGACAAACCCTCGAAAGAGAATCCCGGGACTTATTACGGGCACACAGCCCAACCTATCGGATCTCCCAGGTCTTAGATGTCCTCCCAAGCACAACCTATCCACAGCCACAAAGTATCATCCTGATACTCATGATCATACTCATAATAACATCTTTCACGAAGCACAACCCAGACGCACATCACACAGCACTTACATTCACCGACATGGGAAGACACACTTCAACCATCCGTGAAAGGCTCAGCACTTATATCTACGCCATGGGAAGACACACTTCAACCATGCGAGAATGGCATCGCACTTATATCCATAGCCATGGGAAGACACACTTCAACCATGCTAGGAATGGCACAGCACTTATATCGCAGCCATGGGAGGACACACTTCAACCATGCTCGAATGGCACAGCTCTTACATCAATGACCATGGGAAGACACACTTCAACCCTGTTGGAATGGCCCCAGCACTTATATCGCAGCCATGGGAAGACACACTTCAACCATGCTTGAATGGCCCCATCACTTATATCGCAGCCATGGGAAGACATTCTTCAACCATGCTCGAATGGCCCATGTGCATCTGTGTCTTCGAAACTCATCACACATAATCCAACTGATTATGTAATGTATCCACCTGATACATATCATCACATATGATCATCTTGATCATCATCATAGCATCATCCTGATGCATATCATCTGGAGCAAAATCCTGAAGCTCATCATCCATGATCATCCTGATCATACAATGCATCCACCTGATGCATACATAGTATCTACTTGATACATATCATCATACATGATCTACCTGATCATACAATGTATCCACCTGATACATAAACAAATACATGATCCACCTAATCATATAATATATCCACCTAATATATATCAACATACATGATCCACCTGATCATACAATGTATCCACCTGATACATATACAAATACATGATCCAACTGATCATAACAAGCATCCAACATGATGCATATACATATGATCCAACTGATCATAGCAAGCATCCAACATGATGCATATACAGAGCAGTAACTGGAGCATCAACCTGATGCTTATCATACAACACTTACATCCACAGCCATGGGAAGGATCCTCCTCTCACCATGCTTGGAATGGCTCCTACAAATGTGTCCATCACTTCTTCCTCAAAGTGTCGTCAATCTGAAGAACACCAAGCCTCTCTCTGAAGTATTCAAACTTCACTCTGGCTAGTGGTTTCGTCAACACATCTGCAACTTGCTCATCCGTCGCAACATACAAGAGATTCATTGCTCCTCTCTGCACCATATCCCTGATATAGTGATATTTGATCTCAATGTGCTTTGACCTGTTGTGGAATACTGGGTTCTCAGACAGCTTCACACAACTCTGGTTGTCACAAAAAATACCAGTAGCCTCCAATGGGAGAAAAAATAGCTCAGACAGTAGCTTCCGGAGCCATACTGCCTCACAACTAGCCAAACAAGCTGCAACATACTCTGCTTCGGCTGTACTCAGTTCTACGCAGGACTGATTCCTGCTAAACCAAGAGATCACATCTAATCCCATATTGAAGCAACACCCAGAAGTGCTCTTCCTATCTACAGCACTGCCTACCCAGTACGAATCAACATAACCCTGTAGGTTAAACTTTTGATTCGCATCATACTTGAGCCCATAATCAATTGTACGCTTCAGGTACCTCAGAATATGCTTTACAGCAACTAGGTGAACACCTCTCAGATCCGTCAGGCACTTGCTCAATGTGTTCACTGCAAAGCAAATATCTGGTCTAGTGTTCGTCAGGTACATCAAGGACCCAATCATCTGACGATACACCATGACATCAACCGAATCAAATGAATCATCACACAGAAGCTTCAGGTTTGAATGCCATAGGTGTGGCCATGGCCTTGCAGTTCATCATCCCGAACCGCTTCAGGATCTCTACTACATACTTCCCTTGTCCAAGGAAGATCCCATCTGCACTCTGCCACACCTCCATGCCTAGAAAATAGTGCATCATCCCCAAGTCCTTCATCTCGAACTCGGAAACAAGCTTCCTCTTCGTGTTGGCAATCAATCTATCCTCACCAAGTCCTAGGAGCTTGCTTCAAGCCATACAAGGCTTTCTTCAGTTTGCACACATGAGTCCCTCTTTCTGGGAGAAGCCACGAGCTACAAACCTCGCTTTGTATTTCTCCATGCTATCATCTGCAGCATGTTTCATCTTATAGATCCACTTGGAAGTCACAACAAACTTCCCTTCAGGTCTTGGGACCACATCCCAAACATCATTCTTCATGATCGACTAGTATTCCTCGATCATGGCATTCTTCCTGAATCCTGGGAACTTCAGATTCTTCAATATCTTTAATAGATAGCTTTGTTGTTGGAACAATTGTTGTAGTCCTTCTTTTGTAGGTGATGGTATACGATCTTTCCTACAAGACAAGTTAAATTGCATGATTAGAAAACATCTTATAGTTTTCAAAACAAATTCTTACACAAAGAAATATGCCATACAGTCATGCATTTAATTTAGCCAATGCTTTAATACAACATTTATCCATATCCCGTAACTTTCTAGATGCCTTCCAATCTCTACCAGAACATTGTTAAGAGTGTGCACAACTCCCAACATGTCAGCAAAGAGGTTTCATTCTAGATAGGTAGCAATGGAATGTTGTACAATGCCATAAGCCACTTACCCATTACATGCATATTAGTAGTATATTGTTCATTAATGCAATTATTCTAATATGCATAATACACAACCTAAGTCTAGGAACATAAGTATATACATCTTTGAACAGTATTATTTAAACAATCAAATATACAAGAAATGACAATTCAACTACTTATCTGTGTTTGTTTGATGGGTGGACTCCCTCTCAATCTTTATTTCCTTGTAGGAACTACTGGAGTGTGCTCCCTCTTGATATTTGCTTCTTGGATTACCTATCCTTGAACTTATATCCATCCTCAATCACTATGCATGCTTACTAGTATCATCATTGTGTTATCCTCGAGATCTCATACATAATCATACATTTATTAGTATAATCTTAATACTATCAAAACACAATAATCTTAAGCATGTATAGTCATGATCATTTCAAACACAGATAATAAGCATTAGTATTCAAGGTTTATATAGGAATTTTCTGTTTAGTCATATCATTAATCAAGTTAAGGAACATAACATGCATAAACCCTAGATTACTCAAATTTTTAACTTCATGAGTAATCATTATCAATCATACAAAAGTATAAGATACTTTGATATAGGAAAAACATACCTGGTCATCATATTTGCTAGTTATGTCCAACAATGTTTTCTTGTTCTCTTCAATGACCTGCATAGCTCATAATTTAACCATTGTAGAATCAAATTATACATACCTCTATGTGATCCATGACTATGGATGAGTCTTTGTCTTCATGTCATCATGGTCTTGATCTAGAGCTTGATTTGAACCTTTCATGTTAGCGGATAACATTCTCCTCATACAACACCACGGTGCATTAGTACAAACATAATACAATCATAAGTGTCATAGCCCTAATCAATGAATGTCTTCTATCATGCATTCATTCTTTTACTAGGTTGATAAGACAAGTCTAAAATTAAACAAGATTGTTACTAAACTCAATAACATGAGGACAATCATATTATAAACTTAATCATGAACAGATTTCAAAACATACCTGTCAGATTGCTTGTAGTAGTTGTTGTTGTTGTTCCTTTTGTTCTTAGGACAATCTGAGGAAAAGTGTCATCTTCTTGGGATGTGCTGTGAGAGATTGATCTTCATTCCCCATCTTCTTTTCTTGAGCTACAATCCGAGCTTCTTCCTGTGAGCATTCTTCCCACAGCTTACTGAAAGAGATAAGTTTCTTCCTAGCACAAATTCCTTGAATGAAGGAATCGCATGACTTAGGAAGGCCATTAAGAGTGGTCATTACCACTTCTCCATTCTCTATAACTTCTCCCACAGCTTCAGGTTGTTCTTTTATCTGGGAGACCCTTGAGAAATAAGACTGCATAGTCTCTGCATTCTGAAACTTGATATTCTTCAATTGATTCCTCAAGGTCATCTTCTGATTTATATTCTTCCCTTCAAATAGCTTGGTCAAGGAATCAAACATCTCCTTAGGTGTCTTCAGAGATGACACATGTGGCTTGAGATGGTTTTTGATAGAATCAACAATGATCCTTTTAGCCTTGACTAAGTTCCTCTTGAGTAAGGCCTTAGTCTCTTCTCCCTCTGGGATAGGAACCCATTCACTTATGTGGGTGTCCAACTCACTCTCTTCTAGAATTAACCCAATCCTATATTTCCATGCTTGGAAGTTATCAACCCCTTCAAGCTTATCCTCAAGCTTGGTGTGGTGAGAAATTCAAATGAAATAGAAAAGATTTAGGTCTTACCACTTGATTTGTAGAAATGTGGATCTAGAGTTGGATTAGGGTTTGTCAGAGAAACCTTAAAAATTCAAACTTTGAATTTCAAACTTCTGAAAAGATAGAAAGATGCGCCTTGATGAGCTGATCAAGCTGGTATACTCAGAATTTGAAAACTGCAAAGTTTCACCACTCAAATTTGCTTTTCAAACTTCCGGATTCACCAGGGAGGACCCTGAATTAGGGTTTGATTTTCCCGGAGCTTCATCCATCCAAAAAGTTCGATCTTGATCTCTAAACTTCGATTTTTCAGAGGAGCTTCTAGCCATGGTCTCAGATTTCAGAAATTCCAACTTTTGCAAAAGCCTTAATTTTCGGCTTCACTAGAGAGGACCCCAAATTAGGGTTTGATTTTCCCGGAGCTTCACCCAACAAAAAAGTTCGATCCAAAGCTCTAAACTTCGATTTTTCCAAGGAGCTTCCAGCCATGGTCTTAGATTTCAGAAATTCATATTTTTGTGGAAACCCTAATTTTTAGGGCAAAAAATGAAAGTGCCCAGAATTGAATTCTGATTGGACAGAAAGATGTGCCTTGCTGAGGAGAGTCAATCTACCCTATTGCCTTTCCAAAATCTATGGAGAGAAACCCAAAAATAAGAAGCCCTAGCTTCCACAACTACACAATGTCTTCTTCTCAGGTTAGCTCTCATACCATGTTAATTTTTTAGCATTAATTCAACATACTCTAGGATCTTTACTGAGAGAATAACATGTACAGCATATCAAACATATCAATCACAACAAGCAATCACATGAGACAATAGACACACATAGTTTCCTTAGGGAAAACCAAGAAGGTGAAAAACCCCAATAACTTCCTCAGAGATAGATATAGAAATGATACAAAACCCAAGCATAAGAGATAGTCTCCTAGCAGCAGCTTCTCCTCCTCCACTAGTGCGCCACTCTCCAAATGAGTGTATAAGTGAGAAAGTGAATGATCAAATAGAGTGCATCCCACACTCTATTTATACTTGACTTGACTTGCCTAATAACCTTTACTAGGTCGGCCTTAACTTAACCACATAACATAATGCTGACAGGGCCGACCCCCAATAGGGTGGTCTAATAACCCTTTTACCCACATGACTCATACAGGGCCGACCCCATCAAGGTGGTCTAATAACCCATCAAGTATAAGTTACGACAATTACAATATAAATGACGACACTTCCGTATAGAGGAATAATAACATCTCTATAGGAATAAAAACACATAGGTGAAATACATTCCGAAGTTACAATTACATCAATAGGTATGTCTTTGAGCAATGCGCCCAAGCAAGGAGACCGAATCCCCCCAATCCAGTAAATAACTCAATCTCCTGAAGCAACTAATAAATAGAACCCGATGATGAAGCAATGTTGAATCTGAATGATCCAACCTGATGGTGACTAGGGAAGATAGATTTCGCTGCCGAAATACACCAGTTAGCTGAGTGCATGCACTCAACCCCAACTTAGCTCACTGAGCTCTCCAATTCAAATCCACAAATCAATAATCATATAAACATGTCTTTTCCATTAGCTTTACCTTTCTTTTATAACTTTCACCTGTCAAACCTAAATTTGACCTAATTAGGTTACTTTACCTTCTAATTTGTAGTTGACTTGCATGTAGGTGTCTGGAGACTCAATCAGGTGCATGCATCATGAAATAATGCTCGGATGTCATGCATGCATGTGGCCTTTGGCTCTGGTGGCCCCTGTCTACCTATTGATGATATAATACCTATGCCAGAAACTGCATAAGGCATCAATCCTGAGTTGATTCCCTGAATGTCAATGCCCGCTCGAACCTATGAGAATCATATAGGTTAGCGGGATGGTCCTCAGTGCTTAAGCAGAAGAGGACATTACATAGGCACATGATGCAGGAGTACCTTTTAGCTACCAAAACTAACAATGTTTAATGCTTTTATAATGATAAGCCATTGTATACACAAAACTACATCAAATAGACAACGTACAAAGCAAGGACATAATGTTTTACCCCAATGGAGAAACCTATTTTTCAATCAACTCCAACAAAATGAAAATCGATGCCTTTTTTTTTTAAATTGGTCAAAAACTTACAGAGAGGACTTACTCACTAAGGATTCTAATATGCATTATGTCATATTAGAAACTATATAGCACCTTGAGACAAGCCAAGTAATTTTTGTTGTGGTCAAAGTCTTACAGATCCAAGTACCTCAACTAGCTCTCAAGTTGGATGATCTGAGCCTCATTAGGTCTGGAGAAGATTTTTGCACTTGTGTTAACTTTTCTTTAAGCCAACGTTCCTTCTAAATATGGAACTATAAGCTTAAAATGTAGCAAACATGGTGACTTAGAAACTTGCCATTATACACATATTGCAATTGTCCTTCCATCTAAACACATAATCAGAATTTCAACCCATTGTGTTTATACCCTTACCTTGCATGAAAATGGTAATGGACTTGGAAATGGAAATGACAGGATCCCTTGCAAATTATGTCTTCAACTCTATAAAATCCCTCACTAAGCACTTCTACATTGTCAAAATTTGCATCCCCTTGTGATTTTCCTATCTTCTTTGTGTTGACATTCCTCCCTCTTATTGTTTTGGTATCTTCCTTATTCATGTGTCCTACCTTGTGCCTCTCTTAGCCCTCTTCTTATTGATCAACTTCATTCAACTATCAGTGCCACAAATATCGAATCTACATGAGGCTTCCCCTTCCCCCACTCTAAATCTGCATCAAGGCTCCACTACTCCCACACTAAATATGCATTGAAAGGATAGGTGTCGGGATTTATCCCAAAAATACACAAGAAATGGTGTTTTCTTGAACATGTGCACTCAATCCATAAAACACTTGTTGGAAACACTCTTGGTCTAGAACACATGTTGGGGTGTGTTTGCAATAGATGGAAACACCCCTAGCAAGTCAAGGTTCTCAAGAAATAAAAGGGAGAAAACAAAAAGAGGCACCAAAATATACCAAAAAGGACCTACGATGTTTTTTATTTCCCTAGTAGATATTTGCATGATATGCTTTAAGGGCAATGCTAATCATTAAGTAGATATGTTCAACATGGAACTTCTTGTTCAAATTTATACCTAGGATGATAATAGCCATTAACTTCTTCAAGTATCTTACACAAATCTCATATATTAAGTAGGGCATCTTATTCACATTCTTCTTTGCTTGGTCAATGTTCAACTCAAAATTGTGGGCAACATTTAGTTCTAACAATAAACAAAAGGTGACTTGCAAGCTAAGTCGAATGTATGGGAGTACAAGGACATAGGGGCAAAAGGACACGAGTATCTAACACAAAAATGTTATACGCCAAAAAATAGGACACATACATGTAAATAATGCACACAGGTATATGAAAAATATATTACCATTACAAAGAGAGAATATAGACATAAAGATGTAAAAAAGTTAAACATCTCAAAATATAGCTACATCAAGCATCTGTGACACATATATTGATATGTCAACACATCCATGACCAAATTTTGAACATTTTTGGTGTCCTGGGTGTTGAGCACGTTAAGCCACAAATCATCGAAATGTTAGACATACATGGGGCACATAGCTTGAACAAGATGTGTCCCATGCTTGTCTAACACTTGTGTAAATAGTGTCCAACATGTCCAAGTGTTTGACACGTTGTGGGGAAAGTGTTCTATGAGCTAGCTTGCAAAAAATATTCATTAAGAATTTCAAGATTACAGGATAGTTGCAAATAACTTTGAACAATGTCTCTCAATAAAAAAAAAACTAACTTTGAACGATGTCTCTCAATAAATAAAAAACTAACTTTGAACAATGTCTCTCAATAAAAAAAAAACTAACTTTGAACAATGTCTCTCAATAAAAAAAAAACTTACATGATATGCAAAAATATGTGATTGTCTGTACATCGTAAACAATAGAGTTTTATTATGAATGCATTATCATATTATAGTGGCTACAAAATAGTTTTCCATGATATGCAAATAGATCAGATTGTTCGTAGAGTGTAATGAATTGAGTTGTAATATGAATATACTAGGGTATTATAGTGGCTATGTACAACAATGATATTTTGTTGAAGAATAAAACTATGCTTGAAAAAATATCAAAAACATGAAGGGAAATGAAAAACAAATGTTGGGTGTAAGTAATAAAATTGTGAGAAAATAACTAGGAACCAAGGAACCAATATGTAAACCACGTTGCTCTAATTGACAAATATTATATACACTAAGTGATTGATTAATTAAGTGAATGGTTATAATTTTTTGTATTTAATATTTTATCATCTTTAAATTTAAAGTTCATTGATCAAATATTATGTTTTTTTAAAGAAATGCATCACATGTTACTTCATGGAGCAAAGAGAATTACAACAATCTAATAAGAAGGATTAAGGAAATTCTTGTCCACAAATGCTAGCATATGAGCTTGTACCCCAAAAAGAAGGGAGTCAACATCTTCAAGGAAGCTTTGAATTTGTCTTTAACAAGAAATGTTGGGGCTTGCTCAAAGAACCTTAATTCCCCTAAGCTAAAAGGAAATTATGTTTTATTCATAGTTATCGGATTCGGTCCTAGGCCTAACCGCACCCGAATTGGATTCTTCGGAATCAGATTCTCGGATTCTTCCACCTCATTTTGACTAATCTAAAGCTGTTTACGTAGGATAAATGTAGGATAATTAGGGTTAATCAAGGTTAGGGTTCCGAATCCCCAATACCTAATTTTGGGATGAGTGTTGCACCTATATCAGATTCTTCTAGATATGTTTTTAATACATACATGCATATTGTAATAAATTAAGAATTATAGATATTTTTTTTGAATACATACATACATAATTACTTGGGAACAAATGTATTTTGCCTCATGCATAAACTTCTAAATTTGGGTTCTCACCCTCTAACTAATCTTGCACCCTGTAACTTGGTAATAAACTATTTTATCCACTATGACACCATACCTATAGTAGTGCTTTACCTTGAAGCTATTGCTAAAGAAAGGGTAAATGTTAGATAAACAATGAAACCCCTCAACAATTGGGATGATTTAAAACCAACCACGATGTAAAGACTGTCATCCTAATATTATAACATAAAAGTCATTCAACAATGGAGAGCTACCAAACAAATAATAGATATTGAAGAACATAACAATAGAATTGAAAACGTGGCTAGGAGAAAATCCAACATCAACAAGATCTATTTGACCAATATAAATAGGGTAAACAATAGGCATCATCACATGATTTCTCATTTACTTCATACTTATTTTAAAAATTTTAAAAAATCACTATATCAATGTAATATTGAATAACTACAAAATTAATTACTGAAATCAAAAGTATGCCCTAGGTGATTTTGATGTCATAGATAAGCCCCTCATAGTACTGTTGTGTAAGGTTTTATAAGTGATTCCAAAAGATAATGTATGTCATATGACCTATGATTTGGAGGGTTTAAAATAAAAGAATACTAACCAACGAAGCAAACTTCAATTCTAGCTTCCCTATTGCAAATTATATATTCTACATCGTATTCAGGTACTTCATCATCTTTGTGCATTTACTCTGAAATAGATTAAGCTGTATTTATTAGTCTCCTTTGTAAGAAAATAAATGTTTCAATAAATGCAACACCATGAGCCTTAATTTTTCCTTGAAATTAGTGATTATAAACTTGTATTCAAAGTTCAAACATGTGTTGGCTTTGTATGTGAAATTCGTATCTTTGATAAGTTGTATTAGAAGATAATAAGTTCCAAAGAGAACATCAGTATATTACGTTGTAAGAATAACCCCTTAAAAATTGGAATGAATTAAAAACAACCATGAAGGAAAGATTTTCACCCTAAAATGGTATAATATAAGCTATGCAACAGTAGAATTAAAAACCTGGTTACTAGAATAACAAAGATATTAGCAGAATATCAACTTTCAACGAGGACTATTTGGCTAGTGTAGATAGGGGTTAAATAGCCATCATTTACTGCATGCATCATCACATGACTTCTGATTTCCTCTGCTTTATTTCTAAAGGAACTTCAATATCTCCATGATATTTAACTTTAAATTTGCCCGTCTACAAATTACAAAATTAATTAATGAAATTGGATGTATGTCATATGGCTTAGGATTTTGGGTTCATACAAAATTATCACTTCAACTCTAGGTTCTCTATTGCTAACTATAACAGTGTACGTCTAATTGAGATACTTCATCTCTGTACTTTTACTTTTGAAAGAGAAAAATTCTCTATGGTAGCATTTATTGGTCTCCTTTGTGGAAAACAAATATTTTCATAAATGCATCATTATGAACGTTATCTGTGTCCTTAAAACTAGTGATCATAAACTTGCGTTGGTTTGTCCTTAATTTTAGTGATCATATACTTGTATTGACCATCTCTAGATCGATGCAAAATTTGTATCTCCGATAAATTGTAATAGAATATAATAAGGTCCAACAGAAATATATCATATATATTATGTTGTACTGGCATGCTAACTCTCGATGGGAATGATGTGATGGAATACATGCCATGCTGGTGGAGCCACAGATGAATGAGTTAGGACCATGTTAATTTAGGATGCACAAGAGATTTGTTTTAGGCATGTTTTGTCCCTTCGATCAAGGTGCCCAGAGTCTAAGTAGGTTGCATTGCATGCTAACAACTCATCTTCTATTTGGATATGTAAAGTTGTGTAGTCTATCGGCCCTGTGGTCTGACAGCAACTTGGAATGGTTGTTGTGAAAATGACCCAAGTTCAAATCCTGGCAGGCATGATCCTTCCCTGTGTGTGGTCTGCCGGATGTGGCTATTAATTATATTGAATATTGTTGATGTAGACTTGAGGCATATTATTGTATCTACTGGGAAGGTACCGGAAAACCCTATTTTTCACTCAAGTGTGTGAGGTGGGTTGAGCTTCCTTCTAAGTTTACCATCCATGGGTTCACATATTAAAGAACACACAAAAAAGTAAAATTTGTGTTGCAAGGTGCAAGGAAACCAATCCATAATAACATCCGTCCAGTATAAGATCAGTGGAAGTTTCTGCATGTAAGCATGTTATATAATAATTATGAAATTCAATTGGTTTGATATAGTATGAGAATGTTATTTCCAGTTAGTTTGCAATTTGTCATATATACACAATTTTAATTCATACTAATTATGAATACCAAGAAATAGAGTGTTTACATTACACTTAAATAAATAGGTATTTACCATGCGTTCAAAACCCAAAGAGTCAGGAAGGCAGATAAATTGCAGAAAAAATTGGTGAAAAAGCCAATTGTAGCCTGGTTTACTTGTGAAACTCAAGTTGCTTGTCGATATCGTCTTTAATATCATATGTTTGGAACATAATGTATGTCTTTAGTGCCATCATTGTATATGGAATGGAGCAAGAGGGTATGGCCTTCGAGAAATAGTGCCTAAAATAATTCACTAAAATCACTTACAATTCAGAAAAATTTGTTCCACTTTATTACTCATGTCAAGTATAAAGCCAAAAGTGAACTAAAATATAAAGAATTGTGTTGTACTTTTAAGACGAATCGTGACATGCTTAATAAATTACAATTCATCCTACTTTTTTGTGAACGGCCCTTTCATTCTTCAAAATACCATGCAGTAAATTTCAGTCTGCAGTACATACATGTGAATGTTACAATATCAAGTAATGACACTCTAACTAGTGATTTTCTCCCATGTATTGTAATCATTCCTAGTCATTATATATCTGATGTTGCTAACTTGTTCCAGCAATTTTCTACTAAAGCTGTAGTAATAGTGTAGCATTTGCAAATTTTACTGCTGCTACATTTTCGCCTTTTTCTTCATTTCCCTGCCTATATTTTGAGGCACAGAATCCACCACCACCTTGAGTACAACCCAACAAAACAAATTTTTAAATGATTACAATATTATCTATGCATGCAAGACCAGAGAAAAAATAAGAATAGAATACTACACAAAGTTCATTGTAGATTTAGAAAATTTTAGTAATTTTCTAATCTTGTAGTAGATGAGTGTGCGGCAGAAGCTTACTCTTCCGTCATATGATAAGGAAGCAAAGATCCAAGGTTCTTGAGAACTCCAAGTGAGACCTAACAATTTTGAGTGACTTCAGTTAAAAGAACCAAGACAAATATCGGTAGCATATGATGCCAAATTGTAAACAGAAAGCTTCATACCATAGACACTATCTTCAAAGTCATTGTATGACCGTATCAAAGGATCCACTAGGCCTGTAGGTGACTCTATGAAACTGTCAAAGTGTGAAAAATGAGTACCATGAGATTATGATTTACTATATAGCCACCAATATCCTCAGAAAAATTATTAGTATATGCCTAACATCGGCATACTATGAAAATTGTTTGGCACAGAAAAAAATGTTTTCTATGTCTAACTAGTTTGGAAACTAAAAAATGCAAAGCACCTTCCTGGTGTTGAATCTCCAGATTTAATTGGGGAAGTCTGCCACAAGTTCACAGTAGAGTCTGTGCCTGCACTCTGAGGAGAGAGACATTTCAGGAATAATATCGGTAATTTAATATAGTTATATTTAATTATCAACACCTGCCAATTGACTAAGAAAAAGGAGCAGCAACACACATTCTTAGACTCTGCTAAAGCATGCTTGGTAACAAATTGAGAAAATGTATTAGTTTCACAAATTCTAAAAGCAATTGTAGTGTGATTTTGTGCTTGCAGGGGTAGCACTTTTTAAGTTTTAACCAAGACAACAATTATCATATTAAAGAACCTCAATATTTAAACCTTCAGCGCATGTTATATGAAATTTGAACATGACAATCAAGAACAAAACCTTCATTATTCCTAAGTTTTAATCCCTATTATTCCTGTATTCCTATGCCCTGTGCAGTCTAATTTGTGTTCAATGGATTTACATGCAAACAACAAGAACATTATTCCTGAAGGTGTGATAAGTATTGCAATCCCATATCAAATGATGTGAAAACTATCATTTTTTCCTAAGAGATAATCCCAATCACCATCCCTGGCTATGCCCTGTGCAGTCTAATTAATTTTCATCGGTTTTACATCCAAACAACAATAACATTATTCCTTAACGATATTTCTCCCTCTCACACATGCTCCATATTGTATGTCATAAGTGCTGTTTTGGACAAATGAACAACTAGTGGGTGGTTACCAAATTGACCGGCTGTTGTAGCTTTAGATATTGGATTAGCAATGGGGTTAGATCCTTCAGAATGTGCTGGCTACTGAAAGTGAATGACACAATAGAAATTACCAAGAGAAGCTAGAATAAGAGATCTAACCGCCACGAAGACACAAAAATAAAGACAAGCAAAGGCAATAGCAGCAAAAGTAGAACTGAGTAACACTTTGTTATTTGTGGAGCAACAAAATAAGTTGCAAGGCATTGTATCATTAGTTGATGTGTTGCCTAATTGAAAAGTAGGCTTGGTTTTGCTGTTTTTATAGTGATTAGGTTAGTTAAAGCAGTAGCTTAAGGATTTTAGAAGTAAAATGAGAGTCTGTTGTATGAAATATATTGTATTGTCAGCTGAATTTTGTCTATGAGAGGTGCATTGCAAGAGAGGTGTTTCATAATAAATGATTAGCCCAAACTGTGTAATTTTTGTGTGAATATAATTAAGTGTTTGTTTCTTTCTTATTGATAGATAGTTGTGATTTATCCGACCTGCTAAAATGTATATTGCACCTAGGCACCAGCTGTAGAAAACATTGATTTTGTTGCCTTCCTCAAAGCACAAAAAGACTGAAGGGAGATTGTGTAAGAACGAGTCAGCATTACACAGAAAGAGGAGAATTAGCACAACTGCTTCTGAAGTTAATGTATCGGAAGATTGAGTGAACTGGCATCCAGTAGAGCAACAGGATGCAGAGATTACGTGGTGATAAATAATAAAGGCAGATCCTGCTCATAACTTGATCTGCAATCGCTCAACCTATGGCTGAGTCATTCACCAGCACAGACCTTAATTAATTTTACAGAAATTAAATTGTTAATATCTGCTTGCTATCTCACTGTGCATTAAATCTGCTTGAATATTACTTACAGACTATAATTTAAATGACAAAAACAGTGCTGAAGAAAACAAACATACATTGTAATAACACAAATTTTACCCTGGAAACCCATTTGGGAAAACCAGCAACAAATGGCCTTTGTTGGCTCTTAATTTTTCGAGGAATTACATGCAAGGGGCTACACTCTAACTGAGTGTTCTTACACTCATTCTGCATTCTTGGAGATAATCTGCTAGTGCTCTGTGACAGACTTTGCTCCACCTGGTGCAAGCTTGTCTTTTTCCTTGCATCCTCTTAGTATTGGAACAGTCATCTGCGGCTGCTGCTATACCCATCTTACTCTAACCAACAACCATTTATTTTGAGCTCTGGGTCATGCTCTCTATGAGATTGCTGCATGCCCAATATGCCCATGGGCATTTTGTTCCAGAAGTGGACAGACTCTATGACTGAGTCTTCTTCTTCACCTTCTTTGGAACTATCTTTTTCTTGTGGAGAAAATTTTATTGAGCTTTGGAATCTTTGGCCTCGGTCCTCTTTTCTGCCTTCTGCTGTGAAGGGCAAGAGGCTGGCCAACAACCCATAAAACCTTCTTGCCTATGTTCGGACTGTCTCCAGCTTTTTTCTGCCTTTCTGAACCTCTCTTGAACTCCAACATTCCCCTCCTCTTCTAGAGACCAATCTGCCTCCTCCTTATTACCTCATCCGGTGATTTGTTCCCTTTGCTAAGGACAAGAGACACCCCTAAGAATCCACTGCCAATCTCTGCATCCATGACTACCTGGTTCCCCCCACGATAATAACTGTTTACTCCCTAAAAAGAGAACATTGCGGTTCTTCCCTTTTAGGGTTATTGTCACCCATGTAGATGCTATGTGGAGGCTGGTCTTCCATGTTTGTCAAGGGTACTTCTTCATCAGGTGGATGCTAAGGTATCACCCTGCTTTCCTAGACATTGGACCTTTTAAGCATGAAATGGCCTTCTAGGCCTTTTTCTGTTTGGCCACATGGCAACCTCTGGTTGGTTGCCATTACAAGCTTTTCTTGCCACATTGTCAAACCACCATAATCACACATCCTTTGGCCTTAACCTTTGTTTGCTTTACTATGCAAAGTGCGAGGCATGGAGCTAAAGCTCCACTCCACCATGCCCACACCTCCACATGCCTTAGCCTAGTCTTTGATGTGAAGCACAGAGTGTGGAGGTAGGCTCCACTCTACCTTGCTCCTTACCTTCAAATAGTGCCGTAATACTTCTCTTAAGTCTTTGCGTAGAGTGTGGAGGTATCACCTCTCTTCAACTTCTATATTCCTCCACATAGTATAACCTCCATGTTGTCTTTTTCCTAGACATTTTGATCCTTTGTCTAAGCCATTGTATATCAAGTGTGAAGGTATTACCTTCCCTTCGACACATCCTTAGAGATGCCTGCACTAAATTCTGCATGCATACAACCTTCTAACATTCTAAGGCATTGGTAATAGGCTTTGGACAGACTTGTAAGGAGGCTTTAAGGATATTAACTCTTACAAAACTAGTGACTTTGTGTGTTGAACTCAACCCATTGTTCAAAGTGAAACTAGACCCAATACCTAGAACCATTTTAGATCACACCTCCCTAGTTAAAGGCGTTTGGGTCCTGTTATCACATCCATAGTAGCCGGGCTGCCATGATTGCAGAGCAGTTCATTGTATATTTTTGAGCTTGGCCTTTACATAGTTTTGGAGAGATCAGCCTATGATGAGCAGTATTGTTGATGATCATGCACATATCAAAGCTACCCCAGATCAGGCATGTAGTGAACCTTATGCCAAGACTGAAACTCTTGACCTCAGATTTGATGACCGAGATGACCTTTTATCCCATACAGAGCTGTGCAGTGCCCAGAGTTTCAGCAGTAGTGTTTTCAGTGGTTACAGATGATCCAGATAGCAGGTACAGGTATATGGCCCAGCAAGTATATGGTGTGCATTGGTTTTGATTATCTTGCTCTTTTCGTCATTTTGGTAGCTTGACTTAGTATCTAGTGATCATGATTTGGCAATATATATATGTATGACATGGATATGGTTATTATTGATTATCTAAATAGTCTTATTACTCATAATTTGAAACTCTTGTTTTATACTCATTGGTTTTACCCTCTTATGAGTGTGGACATGATCATTCCCACCTTTATGGCTTGCTAGCTTAGGCATCACCTTCACTTTCCCCATCCATCCATTATCTCTCCCTTGATTGGTTTTTACCCTGACTTACACCTCAACCTGTGATATGGAAGACCTCCCCACTTTTGCCTCTGTGTTGGATAGCATCCTTGTTAGTTTGTGTCTCGGCTCTAAGTTGGCAACAGGACTTACTGAAGCCTTGATCCTTATGGGCCAAGAGTACCCGCTGGTGTTGGTTCCTGAGCTTAGGTGAGTTGGATTTGATACCTTGATCACTCTAGTCGGTTGCCCCGATGTTTGGTTTTGATTGTAGAGAATCCCCCTAGTTGCTTGAGTTGTGTTGGCTAAAACTTGAAGCAAATTGTACTACCATCATTACATGCGTATGGAAACTATTATATTATCTTTTGAGCAAGCCCTTGGAAACAAATAAAACTGTGCTTCTTAGCACAATGAAAGAGGGCTATGGAAATTGAAACGAAAAGCACCCTAGATGTGAGTTGCGATTAGTTGTGCTTCTAAGCACATGAAAAATCCAAAAAGGGTCATAAAGGCCTAAAAAAAAAGCAATGGTTAAATATATGCTAAATCCAAAGACTGCTGGCCAGAAATTAAAATGTAATGTTTAATTCCTCACGGAGCCTACGGATTGTGATGTGAGATGGAGTAAGGGGCAACTAATTCTAAGTGTCCCCTAGAACCTCAAGTTACGGTTAGTCATGCACCCCGTCATGGCGGTTCTAGAAAAGATCCTCACGGAGTTGTTTCATCTTGGATGTGAGTTGTAGACATTTGCCAAGGTTGAATAAGCACTCCTCTAAACAACTTATTCCATTTGTGAGACACTGCCATTCCCTGTGTGTTTATTATCCGACATATGCTTAAGTGTGTATTTCCATTTTCCCTTATCCAAAGTATCACAGTGTTGAGTCAGTCGAGTAATCCCCTTATCCTAGCCTTGCATTCTTCACCCTCACCCTTTGCTAGCAAAATGTTCATGTCTACAAAATGAGTATATTCCTGAGGTTCTATTGTAAGTAAATGATTATTCAAACTTGTATTTGGTATAATTATCTATTAACTGCTAATGAAATGATGCTTAATACTTTAAGTCTTGCTATGAGAATGATTAACAAAGCATGCTTTAACAATTTCCACTTGCAGCATCAGGATTTTCTAGCCTGGGTCATATTTTGATCAGTCTTGACCCTAGTTTGACCAAGTCAACCTTGGGATCCGTGATGGGTTGGACCAGAGATGTTATATGATGATGATTTATGGTTCTATGATGCACCTTTGATGATTCCATACAGTGGAAACAGGTTTCAGATGATGGTTGATGTATTTTTTTATGGTTATTATTATTTCCAAACCATTATTTTATTATTGTCCAGGTATGGTTGAGGCTACAAATGATCTTACAGGATGCCACAGGGTGCATGGGTACTCATCTCTAGTAGATTTGGACCTTCTAAGTCCATTGAGACACTCAATTATCAGTTTCAGGCACTCCCAGTGATGATATGGTCATATTTCCACCTTTGTCCAGTTTTGCCATGCAGAAATGGCTTGTCCAACAGTTGCATTGAGCTAGCACATTTCCCTAGGGTGCTACAGAGGAGATGGGGGGTCCAGCGACTTGTTATTACCATATTACCCCATCTCCAGACATGTTAGTGCAGTCAGATTTTGTGTCCGGGACACCAGGCAATGAGCTACAGGCATTTTGATGATTTTCAGGTGAAATAAAAATGAGATAAAAAGGTCATTGAGGAAATCGATTTGGGCTATTGAGGAAAGTTTTTGGCATGAGGTTTGTTCAGAGGTCATTTATGATGTATCCCACTCTTTCCAGATCAGCTTGCAGCATTCAGTGGGGTCCACACATTCTTTGGGTTGTGAATTGATGTATTATTCTCTCATTGAGGGAGCCACGATTTGGTCATTTGGTCACTTGGACATGTTATTGAGTCATATCTTATGTTATTGTGCCATTCAGTAATGCTAGTGAAGGGCATTAATACCTCCTCGCCCCACCATGTGCTCCTACACTTGTCCTTGTCACTTTTTATGTGGTGTGACCCCCCCTAGGGCCTCTTTTAGTGAGTGCACACCCCTCTTAGTGAGTTGATCCATGTGATATTGTTCCGGCTCATCTTAGTCGTTGATTGTATTATGTTTATCTTTTGATCTCCACCACCCGTTCATAAAGTGGTTAGGGTTTTGGTCTCTCTCATTCCTATTTAAGGAAGAGACCCCCCTATTGTAAAGGCACCTTTTGGGCTCTGTAAATACTGGAATAAAATACTATTTTTGCAGATCTACTTCTCTGTCTTTGATGGATGCTCTTGCAAGTTGAATATACAATCTTTTTTTCTGTGTAATCATTGTGGATCTTGTTTCTCCAAACGTTTTTTTGCAGGGAGTCTGTGGTAGAAGAGGAGGACGACTTGAGGGGACACTATTGTGCGGAAACCCCATATCTTACCTTTGGATCGATCTTTGTCTCAGGGAGTGTCGTTATTGTATCTTCGTGACATATTTGATGCTACTTGTTTCATCTTTTCTTCCTTATAGTCATTTTCATGCTTGATCGATTCTCATATAGATCGTTTTTGGCAGGGAAGGGCGCACTTGTCACTCTGGAGGGATAGCGATTTCACTTGGGGAAGCTGGATCTCACTCTTGATTGCCTCACTTGGGAAGGATTATCAATTTGCAAGGTAGACGCAAGCTTTAGAGGTAAGATCTACAAGGTACGTATCTATTTTCATGCATTTTACCCATTGGTCACTTCAAACCCTCATTGTTAAAACCCTAGATTTTTAGATCTGATAGATCTGGCAATTATTTGGACATAAAACATAAAACCCACTTCTAAATTAATTAAAGAACATCATAGCTAAAGTTTGGTTGAAATCCGACTCCATTTGACCCCCGATCTAAGGCACTGATCATCTCTGGAGGGGGGCGCACTTATGGGTTTTATGCATCTTTCTGAATCTATCATTTGGGTTGTGCTACTTTTCCCTTTAAACATCAGATCTACCCTCCTAGTGCCATTTGTACCTCAATTTCACATTGTGGGCCCCATTCACTCATTTTCCATAATTTAAGGGTGTGCCCCACTTGCGTCTTCTTGATTGGCATTAGATCTATCTATATCTACATCTCTAACTTCATAAGTAATATAATCATTTCATTGGTTGAGCATTTGTCCTTCCTTAAGCCTCCTCAACCAAGCCCTACTCTATGTGTCCACTTATAATCCTTAGGTCTAGATCCATTCACTCTTGATCTTCTCCTCTTTCAACTTTACATTTTCCTAGGAGGTCTAGAGTT
The DNA here is from genome assembly GCA_027924585.1 of Larix kaempferi. Taxonomy (NCBI): domain Eukaryota; kingdom Viridiplantae; phylum Streptophyta; class Pinopsida; order Pinales; family Pinaceae; genus Larix; species Larix kaempferi. Next base: position 564,200 of record BSBM01001770.1, read on the forward strand.
GGTTCGCTAGCCTTCATTGGTTAACTAGGGTCTCCCCCTTGGTCTTGCTTAGGCTAGATCTAAAGTGAAGAGTGCCTCGGTTAGCGTGACAACCATTTACCTTGGGAACCGTGGCATCTCTTGGGTCACCTCTTTAGTTGTCCAACGCCTCTACCATCCTGGATAGGATCACCTTTTGGGACAACTACAAGTTGTGTGATAACAAGTCCCACAAAAGCTCTGACACCAATAGGTCCTCCAAGTGTTATGAACCTTAGGCTTTAATACCAATATAATCCATACTTGCCTATTTTATGGTTGAGGCAATTCACCAACACGGACCTTAATTAATTTTTTGAATGTTCTTTCCATCAAAGATAAGCTTTTGTTTTTCCTTTCATCCACTTGGTCTTGGAACAATCCTCTGCTACTGTTGATATATCGGTCTTCTCTGAACCAATAACCATTTGTTTTAAGATCTGGATCAAGCTCTCAATGAGATTGCTACATGCTCGATCTGCTCATGGACCTTTGCTCCAAAAGTGAACAAACTCTATGACCAAGTCTTCTTCACCTTCTTTGGAACTATCCTTTGCTTGTGGAGACAAATTCATTTAGCTTTCGAATCTTCAACCTCAATCTTCTTTCTTCCCTTCTACAATTAAGGCCAAGAGACCAGCCAACAACCCATGCAACCTTCTCAATTGTCTTTAAGTTGTCTCCAACTCATTTATTCCTTTCTAAACCTCCCTTGAACTCCAATGTTACCCCCCTCTTCTAGAGACCAGTCTGCCTCTTTATTACTTCCTTCAATATTTTGTTCCCCCCATGAAGACCGAGAGAAACCCCCAAGAATCCATTGCCAATCTCCACATCCATTGCTACCAATTGTCCCCTGTGATTATAACCATTTCCTCCCTAAACGAAGAATATTATGATTATTCCATTTTAGGGTTAACGCCGCCCATGTGAATGCCATGTGGCATTCACTGATTCGTCGGTTTTCCACATTGGCCACTAGGCTAAGTCACCTGGTTTGCCGATTTTCTACCTTGAAAATTGAAAATCGACGAACTTTTGACAAAGCCGAATTCAAACAATAAAATTCGGCGATTTTCATTGGCGATTTGAATTCCGAACTAAATCATTTTAAATCATTTAAAATCGTTTGAAATTGAATGAAAATCAAATATAAATCGATAAAAAATCGTTTAAAAACGTTTTTTCCCCTTTTCGGGGCCCATAGTTAAACTCTATCTATTTTCCTACCTTCGTGCGCAATTCATCATTCCTCTTTTTGTTTCATTGCTCGTTCCACAATCCACTGGTGTCGTCGATTGTCTGTGATAGTGTGAGTGCTCCCGCGGTCGTCGTTCCCGTGTGGCGTGTTGTTGGCAGTTGAAAGTTTCAAACTGATGGTCGATAAGTATAACCATTCAAAGTCCCTGGAGATCCCGACTCCAAGTTTCCAGCGACCGCCAATAGTCCATGAGTGCAGTCACGTAGTGAACCTCACCCAGTGAGTTATCTCGTTGACGGTTCTTGGCTGGCAGTGGCGAATCAGAATCCTGTTCAACTTCAAATATCAAAGTTCAAGGATCCCGGGACCCGATCTAACATCAACCCAATGCAATTGACCAAAGCTCAAATTATCATGTTCATTGTTGATGTGTTCAGTGTTCATAGTTTAATGAGCATAATGAATTTTATTGAAAATTTTCATATATTTTTTAATTTCCATATTTTATAGTCATTCGAACTTAATGTCAAATTTTATGCCGAATTTTATCGCCAAAATTTTAAGTGCCGATTTTTTGCTGAATTTCAAGGTCGCTGAATTTGAACTCGAACTCGAACCAGGTGACTTAGCCACCAGGTACTTCTTCTTCATCATGTGGAGGCAGAGCTATCTGTTGGTGTTGTAGCTATGTGAGCCATCCTCACACCAAGTCGGCCCAGAGAAAATAATAAGAAAAATAATATTATTATACTGGAAGAGAAGTCAGCCCAAGCAAGGAAGACAAGTCGGACCCACCCGATGCAAAAGGTCAACCTAAAAACAAGTATAAATAAGAGTGGCGTCTCACTCATTTTATCATCCAAGCAAGTTTGCTCAAGCAAGAAGAAAGTTTGCTCAAGCAACAAGAAGACTGTTTTTGTGGGGTTTCTTTCCTTGGGGTTATTCTTCTATGTGATCATCCTTGTATCTAATCACTCTTATATATGGTTATACTTGTATCTTGAATCGATATCTCTGAATAAGAAAAGGTTGTTGGGTTTTCTCCCTTGTGGTTTCCCAAGATAAAATTCTTTGTGTCTTTGTGTTTCTATGCATGGTTATTCTTTCAGTGATCCTATTTTGTTTCGGCTGCAAATAAGATTGAAATTATACTAATATCTTAAAATCTAACATGGAATCAGAGCAGTGTTGAATAGATGCCATTGTCGGAAACTTGGGCATCCAAGTTTGGGTGTTTCTCTCCATAGATTGTCTTGAAAAGAGCTCTTGGGAAACTCGCCCTAGGAGGGCACATCTTTCTATGGAAGCAAATCTTCATTTCAAGAATTTTCAGTTTTGACCTAAATTCTGTTGGAACTGGGAAATTAGGATTTCAGTTTTTGAGTTGTTATGTCCACAGATCTGGGAGAAAAGGAGATCCATTCAACTCGCCCCAAGAGGGTGCATCTATCTGTGGAATTGGATCTCTCAAATTCCAAAATTCAATTTTGACCTAGCTCCTGTTAGGCTTTCTGAACTAGATTTTCATATCTCAACTTGTAGTCACAATGAACAGTGTTAAAGTGGAAGATAGACTTGATGGGGCTTCCAACTTTAACTCATGGAAGTCTATGGTACTCATCATCCTAGAGGAGAATGATCTTCTGAAATTCGTGAATGAAAAAGTACCAGAACCAGAAGAAGAAGCTGAGAAGTCTCAATGGAGGAAGAATGATGCTAAGGCAAGGAGGATTCTAATAGATTCTGTAAGAGATCACTTGATACCTCAAATCTCTCAGAAGAAGATGACCAAGAAAATGTTTGATGCCTTGAAGTAGCTATTTGAAAATAGCAAAATCAATCGAGCATTTGCCTTAAGACAACAACTCTCCAATATCAAGATGACAAGAGCAAACTCAGTTGCATCCTACCTCATGAAGATTTCTGAACTAAGAGATCAATTGAGCACCATTGGGGAAATAGTTGAAGACAGAGAGCTTGTCATGATGACCCTCAATGGTCTTCCCCATTCTTGGGAACCATTCATTCAGAGCATTAGTGGGCGATCCAAATTGCCCAAGTTTGATCGATTATGGGAAGGTTGTACACAAGAAGAAACTAGACTTGCAGCTAGAGGAAAATTGCATGGCTCTCAACATGAAGAAAGCCAAGCCCTTGCAGCACATGCTAGAAGAGGTAAAGGTAGGGGAAGGAAGAATCAAGGCAGAAAAGATAAAGGTGGAAGATCAGGCCCAATTCCAGAACAAAAGAAGAAGAAGGATCTTTCACATATTCAGTGCTTCAGATGTCAAAAGCATGGTCACTATGCCAAACAGTATCCCGAACCAAAGAAGAGAAAGCACCATGCCTCAATTGTTGATGTTGGCGAAGATACTCCATAGGAGAGTCAACGAATGATGATCAAATCAAGTTCTTGTTTATTTCCGCTCTTTCAGGTACAGTTCCTACCAATAGTGATAGTTGGTTAATAGATAGTGGTGCATCTAGACATATGATAGGTTACAGAGAGAGCCTTACAGATGTGGTAGAGAAAGAGTCTCATCTACGAGTTGTACTTGGAGATGATGCCAAATAAACTGTGAAGGAAATTGAGACTACTTCCTTCCAATTAGATTCTAGTGATCCTCTACATTTGAGTGATGTATTATTTGTACCTAGGATGAAAAGGAACCTTGTCTCTATTTCAGCCTTGGAGAACAAAGGTTACAAGGTTGCCTTCTCTAATGGAAAGGTTCTTACATGGAACCAAAACTCCAGTATGGATTCAGTCCGTGTGATTGGTTGTTGAGAGGAGAGCCTATACATATTTATTATTAACTATATGACCAGTTCAAGCACTGGTGCATGATTCTATCAGCTTGAGTGAGCTATGGCATAGGAGACTTGCTCACCTACACTATAGAGCTCTCCCATCATTGAGGACAATGGTGATAGGACTTCCAGTACTCCGCGTAGACCATGATGGCATTTGCAAAGGATGTGCACTTGGCAAGAATGCCAAGGGTTCTTTTTCGAGCAACGACAGCAAGTCCAAGGGAATCTTAGATCTAGTACATTCTAATTTATGTGGACCCATAATAGTTGCTTCCTTGGGTGGAATTTGCTATTATGTGACATTTACTGATGATTACTCTCAGAAGACTTGGATTTACTTCCTTAAGACCAAGGAATCCGAAGAGGTACTTAGTGGATTCAAGGAATTCAAGGCACAGGTCGAGAAACTGTCGGGAAAGAAGGTCAAGATTCTAAGATTGGATAATGGAGGAGAGTACAGCTCCACAGACTTCAATGATTTCTGCAAGGAGGAAGTAATCAAGAGGGAGTACACAGTTCCTTATAGTTATAACCCTTAGCAGAATGGGGTTGCAGAGAGGAAGAACAAATCGATTGTAGAGGCAGCCAAAGCTATGATTCATGATCAGGGTCTGCCTATGTTCTTATGTGTAGAAGCTTCCAATATCGTAGTGTATGTTGAGAACAGGAGTCCTCATAAGATATTGAGGAATATAACTCCAGAAGAGGCCTTCAAAGGTGTAAAGCCATAGGTTGGTCACTTGCGGATCTTTGGTTGTTCGATATATATTCATGTGCGCAAGGAAAAGAGGACAAAGCTAGAACCCTCAGGCAAGAAGGGTACATTTGTGGGATATAGTGAGTCTTCAAAGGCTTACAAGATCTACATCCCATGATCGAGACAGATTGAGGTCAGCAAGGATGTCTCCTTCGAAGAGGAGGCAGCCTTCAGAAGAGCTAGAGGATCTAACATGGAGATTGATGGTGAGGAGCTGGTGGCTCCAAAGGAGATGGTAACATCTCCCACTCCCCCTTCAATAGTTCAGAGGGAGCTAGTTGAGACAGTTGAGCCTGTTGATCACATTGATCCAGTAGAGCCAATTGATATTCCCAGAGATGTTGTTGTAGGCTAGAAAAGGCCTACTTGGGCTCATCAGAATCTGCAGGAGGCAGAGAAGCATGCTGCTCCCCGTGGTACTTTCAGGGAGAGAAAGAGACCTCAGAGATTCTCAAGCTATGCAGCCTTAATGAGCCACATCATTGATTATGAAACCTCCAACAATGAGGAGGCTTCCAGCCAGCAGGTATGGAAGGATGCCATGATGGAAGAATATCAATCCATCATGAAGAAAGATGTGTGGGAGATTGTTCTAAGACCTAAGGGAAAGTCAATAGTGACTTCCAAGTGGGTTTACAAAATCAAACATGGAGCAAATGACACTATTGAAAAGCACAAAGCGAGATTTGTGGCTAGAGGATTCTCTCAGAAAGAGGGAATTGATTATGATGAGACATTTGTTCCAGTTGGTACACTTCCATCGGGACGATTATTGCTCTTGCTTCAGCTATGGGATGGAAGTTGCATCAGATGGATGTAAAGATCGCCTTCCTCAATGGTGTGATCAAGGAAGAGGTCTACATTGAGCAGCCAGAGGGTTTTATGATCCATGGGAAGGAGTCCCGTGTGTGCAGACTGAAGTAAACCTTATATGGACTCAAGCAGGCACCACGTGCATGGTATACTAGGATTGACAGATACTTGGTGAGTTTGGGATTCACCAAGAGTGATTCAGATCCCAACCTTTACTACAAGGTTGTGGATAGTGAGCCTTTGATCCTAGTGCTTTATGTTGAGTGGTGTAAGAGGAAGCTAGCATCTGAGTTCAAGGTGAAGGACATTGGTTTGATGCGCTGCTTTTTGAGACTAGAAGTGTGGTAGAGACACAGTGAGATCTTCCTGATCCAAGGGAAGTACACTATTGATATCCTGAGGAGATTTGGGATGATGGACTATGAGTCCATGGTCACACCGATGGATTCAAATTCGAAGAAGCTAAGAGATTCTGCTTCCGATTCAGATTTGATAGATCCTACCATGTATAGATAGTTGATCGAATCGTTGATGTATATGGTTAACACTAGACCAAATATTTGTTTTGTAGCGAGTGTTCTCATCCAGTTCATGAGTGAGCCGAGATAGGTACACTGGGTTGTTGCAAAACATGTGTCGAGGTACTTGCGTGGCACAGTGGGATATGTCCTGAGTTATGCTTCCATTGGTGACATGAGATTACAGGGCTATTTTGATTCTGATTGGGCAAGGAGTGCTATAGACCGGAAGAGCACCTCCGGGTGTTGCTTCAATTTGGGATCTGCTGTGATTTCCTGGTGTAGCAAGAAGCAGACCTCGGTGGCACTGAGTACAGCAGAGGATGAGTATATTGCAATGAGTGTTGCAGCTCGAGAAGCAATGTGGATTTGGAAACTCCTTGCCAGATTGTTTGGTAAGATGCTAGAGACGACATTGATTCACTGTGATAACCATAGTGTTGAGCATGGTTGTCATTGATGTCAAGGCTGAAGGAATTAATGACAAAGGTTGTGGTTGTTGATGACATGGAAAGAAGGATATGGTAGGTTGGGCATTTGGAGGCCATTCGTAGATGGTGTGTGCTTTGGAGCACTAGGTGGCACAAATGACCCATTCTGTGGTCAATTGTTGAAGATGATGTGGCTCATATGTGTAGATGTTCCCGATGCCCCTTGCTCATAGGAAATGCTTTAAAGCCATTGACATAATGATGTTGAAGCCACAAGCTCATTGGGCATGGTCTTTACACCCTCTTGAAATGATGGAGCCCATAATGTTGAGCTGATGCCCTTGTACCTATGATGATGATCATAAATGTATGAAGGCCCCAAATATAATAGCATGTCTTTGGTATACTTGATGATGACGTTAAGGAAGCCAGTGGTGCAACAAAGCTCTTATAAATGGCTTGAAGCCTTACACCTTGAACCATTTAAATGATGACATGGCAAACATTGACATAAAAAATTATTGTGTGGGCATCAAGCAAGGTCGGCTCCATAAAATACTCCAAAGAATTTTAAAATTAAAAATTTAACTAAGGATAGGTCGGCCCAATCAAAATTAGAAACTCCACGTTGAAACAAGTATAAATACCAATGAAATGTCATTCAAAAGAAGGTGGATGTAGGATATGGCTCTGAAATTTGGGTATACAGACTGAGGCAACCACAGTGGAGCATGACACAGCTATGAAATTCGGGTGTATAGAGGACTGAGGCAGCTGCAGGTCTGATTTTTTTTTTAGAAGTTCTGGTCATCATCAAGCTCAGATTTCGGTGCACTAAGGCAGCGAACCTGTGAGGACTGAGGCAGAAAACCTATGGTAAGGCAAGGCAACTAACATGTGATTTTCGAGATGTTCTTCTGAGCTTTTCACTGAGGAAAATTCGAGACAGTCTGAGACAAGGAGGCAGAAATTTAACAGTCTCATGGGCAGCATTTTGAAGGATAAAGTCAGCCCTATGTCTGGGCTGTTTGTTGATGTTGTTGGCAGCATTCTTGGGTTTCAAGAAAACAGTCTTTAGGCCTTATTGATGAGCAGTAGTATGGAACTGTTCAAGCAGCCCTAAAGCTACATATACAGAGTTATATCAAGGAGATTTGGATCTGTACATGCAGGAGTTGATTGAGCTGAACAGTGGAAACTTTTGAGGAAGTCTTGGATCAGCCCCTTGGACCAGATATGTAAGAAATTTGGACAGCCCCAGTTTAGCCACATATGTGAAGTATTGAACAGACTTGAGACAGCCTTTGTTGAAGTGACTATAACAAAGTTGTTGAGTGTATGAAGTAGAGTTGAAGTGGCATTCAATGACGACAAGGTTGGACATTTTTGGCTAAGTATTCTGAAGAAGTGGACTGTGACATGGTAGAGATCAGATTGACTTGATAAAGAGCAGAATGACATAACAGTGGCAGTTGATGACAATGACAAATTAGTTGAGCAGCAGTTGATTGAGTTGGGACTGTAGACAGAGTTGTTTCAGATTGACTTTATACTGGCAAGCTGAGTCTTGCACCTGAGGGTTGGCTACCTCACATCTTCTTAGTTGGAGCTAAGAAAACCAAGCTGGGTTTTGGAATAAGAGTTGGTGCTCTTTAGTCAGTTGGTGCTGATGTAATCGCAAAGATTGAAGTCTTCCATTGTACTTCATATAAAACAATAAATAAAGTTTACTATACTTGTCTTGTGATGTGTCTGTTGATGACATGCTTATGTAGATATATGACATTTGTTGATTAGTTGATGAATGATAATGTACTTGGTAGTGAAATGCAAATGATGAACTCTGTCTAACATTTTGAGAAGTGAAAATTACTGGAGGTGCTAGCAAACTGATCACCCCCCCCCCTCAGTGTGTCATTGTGTCCAACACATAGTTGTGTACAGCTATCAGTGAATCCAGTATGTCATGATAAATCCAAGCATATTGAGATTCAATACCATTACATCCGTGACATGGTGCAGAGAGGAGCAGTCCACCTCTAGTATATTCCTACAAATTATTAGACTACTGACATTCTCACCAAGCCTCTTCCCAAGACAAAGTTTGTGTACTTTCGTGACCAGCTTGGAGTAGTAGAGAATGTCTCCTTTGTTGAGAGGGAGGATTGATGTTGGAGTATCAGTGAGACATTCTCCTTGAGACAGGGAGAATGGTGTGACTCTTCCTTTGAAAGGAACAGAGAGGGAGTTGACTGATTCTTTGTTGACTTCCCGATGGACTGGGTTGAGTTGTTGACTCCTCGATGGATTTAGTTGAGTTGTTACATGTTGACTCACCGATGGATTGGGTTCAGTTGTTGACTCCTCGATGGACTGAGTTGAGTTGTTACATGTTGACTCCCCAATGGACTAGGTTGAGTTGTTGACTCCTCGATGGACTGAGTTGAGTTGTTACATATTGACTCCCCGATGGACTGGGTTGAGTTGTTGACTCCTCGATGGACTGAGTTGAGTTGTTGCATGTTGAATCCCCGATGGACTGGGTTGAGTTGTTGACTCCTCGATGGACTGAGTTGGGTTGTTACTTGTTGACTCCCTGATGGACTGGGTTGAGTTGTTGACTCCTCGATGGACTGAGTTGAGTTGTTATTCATTGACTCCTCAATGGACTAGGTTGAGTTGTTGACTCCTCAATGGACTGAGTTGAGTTGATGACACTTCTTGATGGACTGAGTTGTGTCGGAAGACCTTTCTCATGATGACGAGATGTTCAAGATAAGTCGTGATGCTCGGATGATATCCAGATGTGTTCTAGCATGATGATGCCTCCCTAGCTAAGAGGGAGTGTTGGTGTTGTAGTTGTGTGAGGCATCCTCACACCAAGTTGGCTCAAAGAAAAAATAATATTATTATGCTAGAAAGGAAGTCAGCCCAGGCAAGGAAGACAAGTCAGCCCCACCAAATGAAAAAGGTCAACCTAAACACAAGTATAAATAAGTGTGACATCTCACTCATTTGATCATCCAAGCAAGTTTGTTGAAGCAAGATGAAGACTGTTTTCTAGGGTTTCTTTCTTTGGGGTTTGTTGCCACCTTACACACCCCTAGGGGAACGCAGCAGAAATCTTCAAGCTGCTCGGTGTGTCCTTAGGGGCAAGTCTCGAGTCAGATGCTGTCACCTCATCTTGACTCCTCCGTTTAGGAAAATTCCTAATGAAGCCAAGGGGGGTAGACCCTAAGAGATGTTACTAAGGTTTTGGGGCCTAGATGTTATGGTTGAGTGAGTTGTTTTTAGGAGTTTTTATGATACTATCAAGGGCATTTCCTAGAATTTGTTCAAATGATTATTTAAAGTGTGTTGAGAGGAAGGAGGCCATGGAGAACCCTATGCTTGCCTATAAGTTTTCCTAGGATATTGTTGCAGGAGAGTTGGTTCCATCGCATCCTTTTAAGCTAGAGCTTGCTCTTAACTTCTCTATATTTTGGACTGGAGATTACAAAGTGACTGGTTCTTTTGTCATGGCCTGTTTTATGCCCAGGGGTGTTCTCTTTGTAGCATCTAATCATTCTAGTCGAGCTACTAACAACTCCATGGTAGCAGAGTCTGTTTGACAAGCGTTTGATGAAAGGGTTACTCGCAAAATGTTTGACACAATTCCTATGCATAGCAAGGTCAAGCTATTGTGCTTACATGATGCTCTGTGCCAAGTGTATGATGATTTGAGTGCAGGCCAAGTGTTTGAAGAAATGCCAACCCACCAAGCATACTTTCAACTCAACGATCAAATAGCTCTCAAGGAAAACTCTGATAATGTGGGTGCATTCCAAAGATTTTGTAGCTGATATTAAGTTAAAGTTGGAGTACATGAAGAGAATTATGATGGATCAGCAGCAATTCTTGTTTGAAGTGAAATAAATCAAGAATTGGGTTTTGTTATCAAACTACAACATATGAAAGACTTTAACTCGCTTTTTAATTTTACGCATGTGGGGAAGAGCAGTGGGCAAGGGTGTATCTTCATCCTCCAACTATTCTTTTAAGGATGTGGTCCAAAACAAATCACTTACTCCATCTGCACTGATACCCTCCATGCCTAGTGCATATATAGTGGAGAAATCAGAAGAGGTATCCTTGGCGGTAGCATTGGAAGTCACAAATCCCCACTCAATATTAAAATCAAAAGTGGTCGGTCATATGCAGATTAAATGGGTGTTGGTCTCCTTCAGATTTGTACCAATGGATCCACTTGACATGGACAAATAATTGTATGATATCTCTATCTATCCTCCAAAGGTTTTTTTATTGTTATGTTTTACAATCAAGCTGATTATCAAAAACTGCTAGAGTTTCCCTGGTTTTGGGGAAAATCGGGACATTTTATTACTCCATGGTTTCTAGATTTTTACCCAAACTCTCAATTGGTGACTAGAATGACAGTGTGGGTCTGCCTCCCAAATCTGCCATTACATTTCTGGCATTTATCAGTTTTGGAGGATATTGGGAATACTTTGGTCAGCTATATAAAAACAGATATTGAGGGAATCGCAGCGTGTCTGTGCACTTTATGCCTCTATCTGTGTTGAGATAGACCTTAGTAAGGATCTTCTAGACAAAATGATTCTCAAGCAGGAAAATTTTAGATGGGTTTGGGTCTTGGATTCTGAGAATACAGCATTCTGGTGTCGAATCTGTCAACAAATACGACATCTACAATATACTTGCCCCCATGCACGAGCTCATCCTCCAAGGAAAAAAGGTCCCAAAACAAAACCTAAAAGTTGGCAATTTCCTAAGTAGCTAATGCTTGTTGATGATGATGATGATCAGGATGAAGAATTACGGAAAACAACAGATTCAAACAAGGTCAATTCTACTTGTGCAGAATTATTGAATGAGCAAACGCCCCACCCCCCCCACCCGCAGGGTTGAGGTTAAACAAGAAGCCCAGAATACAAGTATTTCTTCCTCGGGGATGGAAGTAGTCATGGATGCTTCATCAGGGGGAATGAAGAGATCTCACAAATTTGATAACTCTGACTCCAATAAGGAACAGGTAAGTTTGATGAATTGTGGAAATTCGGCTTCTCAATAACATATTGTCCCTACAGAAGCACCTTCAGGGGGGGAGGAGGGTAGGGTAGAGGTCAAGAAGAAGAAAGGGAAAAAAAGCAAGATAGAGGACTTCTTACATCCTTACTTTTCTGACAAAGCTTTCCTTTCGTTTATCTTTTGTGTCAAATTAGCTAGTGCTTGCACATCTATTATTATGTTAAGTTGTTAACTTATTTGATGTGGGGAGGATCATCTTCCTAGATACTATGAAATACTCTTATAGCATCTGCAGAATGCAACCTCTTTTCTTTGTTATGAATAAGTTACAACTATTTTTCCAAGGTAAAAAATAACAATAAAAAATTAATAATTATTTTTTGGTGATGTAAGATATTGAATTTGCAAAAACACTAAACAATTTTGAAATTATTAAGGAGGTTGTTTAATCTGCATTTAAGATACAAATGACTTTTGTAAAACATTATAAATATTTTTCATATATTAGAATTTAATCAATACTTTTGTACATTTTGGAATATGAATAAAATTTTATGTTCCATGCATATAATAAATTTATACTATGGTGCAAAATTTAGTAAAAGAAAATTACAAGCATAAATGAATAATAAATAAGTTGTGAAAGTTATTTTTGAGATTGTGTAACTTTTGAAGTTTAATATCTTAAATAATAAATAGCTATTAATTTTTCAATTGTTATTGTTTAGAGGTCAATTTATCTCAACTAAAAGTTTAGTAGTTGAAAATAAAATCAGTTGTGTGTAAGAGAGAGGAGGTGGGAGAGAATTACCAAAATAAGCTCATCATACATAGGGTTATATCTCACACGCCATGTCCTGCACATTTTAAAAGTTTGGTCATCAATTATTCAACAACATAGAGATAAGATACTAGAGGATGATAGTACTAAATGTAATAGACATGCAAATGATAATGACAAGATATCGTTGGCAATGAAATCTAATATTTAAAGCTCAGAAGTTGTACCAATGAGTGTGCCCAGTAAGTTCTTTGAGAGGCATGTTTGACATTCGCAAATCCCATATACGTATAGAATCATCTCCCGCTGTGATCTACAAATTATTATATATATATATGTTTCAACAATATCAAGTGAATGAAGTGAAAAAGAAGGCCATCTGCTCCAGAAATATTACATGCCAAACTTTTTTTTTTCTAAGTTTGCACACACAAGAAAAATAGATAACACATAGAAACAAACTATATATATATATATATATGTTTCAACAATATCAAGTGAATGAAGTGAAAAAGAAGACCATCTGGTCCAGAAATGTTACATGCCAAAGTTTTTTTTTTTCTAAATTTGCCACACAAGAAAAAAAGATAACACAGAAACAAACTTTCCAAGAAGATAATTTTGAGAAGATCATGCTTCCACTTAGCCCATTGAAAATACAAACTAAAGAACTGACATAATAAAAGTTTGATACCCATAAATAGAAGAATAAAGGTTAAGAACAAGCAAGGAAGCATAAGAAGAAAATTATACAAAATCCATAGAAGGCTAAGTCACCTGGTTCGAATTTGTGTTTGAGTTCGGCGACTTTGAAATTCGTCAAAACTTCAGCAATGGAAATTTTGATGATAAAATTCGGCATTAAATTCGAGAGACTATAAAATTTGAAAAAAAAAAAAATATATATATATATATATATATATATATATGAACTTTTTTTAGCAATAGTATTTAGCATTTTCTAGTATTATGCTGATATTAGTATTAGTTTTAATAATCCAGTGTTAGTATTAGTTTAGTTTTGGTATAATCCTAGTATTAATAATAACATATATAATATTACTTATTAGTAATAAATTTAACATGAATGATAATATTAATTAGGTCTTTTAATATTAATAATAATAACAACAAAAATAATAGTATTAATATTATTATAACAAACATCACAAACAAGAGCGTTTATAGATAAATAAGAATGTAAACAATAAAATATATGAACCTAGAAACAATAAAATAAATGAACCTAAAAATAATAAAATATTTCAATCTAAAAACAAACCCTAGTGCACCCTGCGAGTGGTGACTGCTACTGTAGGAATTGGAAATGTGTTTCGATCCTGTTTTGTTGGGTTGAGAAATGCACACTCACTGCCAGTCGCCACTGCAATCGGCCTGTCGGGATTGTTACCGAACAAACTAACAAGGCTAGTGTCTGATAGACAAATGTAGGGAAGATGTGACCACTGTCACCTTAGTCACACATCCAACTTCTTTGGAGTGTCGTAACCTCCAAGGGGAGAGCCCTTTAGATGCTCTGCAAGACACTTAGGACAAAAAGACTATATCTTCTATAAGATGATGTTAGTGACTAGTGCCTTTAACAAATCGATTTAGGAATGAAGAAGACATACTAGGTAAATAAAGTGCTTGTAGATCCAAATGCAAATATATCAAAGTCAATGTAATGGGAGCATTCATTCAAGTGATCAATTCAAGATGTATGCAACTAATAGTAAAGGCAATCAATAGTGATTTTAGGACAGCGGTAAATTACTCAACAACTATACTCATTCATATCCAATGACCGACAAGAGGGTTAATACAGTAATAGCAGCAGTGGACAGTCCCTCCATGACAGGATTATAGCAGCTTTTTATAAGCCCAAGAATGTGTTGAACAATGATTTCATGCACTAAATATAAATAGAATCAATTCCAACTTTAAAGCACTCTTAGCAATATGTTCCAAGTCTGATATAGGTATGCAAACAAAGTTATGCTTCCGATTTATCTTTTACCTCTATCCACCAGCAATAAAGACTAACCTTTGACTAACTTTGATGTTGTTTTTATGTTAATTTATAACAGGTGTCAATGGATGTCAAGAGGAGACAGTCTGCAACATTTTGCAGACGTTGGAGCAGTAGCAAAAGGGCTGCTAACAGGCTATTGCAGCCTTGTTGTGGGCAGCCAAGAGAGGGCCAAGGTAAGGGCAGGCACAAAGGGCGAGGGCCAAGCCCTAGAAGAGCAAGGCCGAGCCTCCTTTGGGAGGGACCAAGCCCTAAAAATGGAGGCCGAGTGTACGAGGTGAAGAGGAAAGGGAGGCCGAGGGTGTTAGGAGAAGGATAAGGGGAGGCCGAGGTCAAAGGAGGAGAGGGTGAGGGTTTAGGAGAAGGATAGGAGTAGACCGTGATGGATAAAGGAGGAAGGAAAGTAGGCCGGTAGCTAGGATTTAGGCTTAGGTATGATTTTGTAGGGTTTAGGGTTTTATTGAAATAAAAACAAAAGAAAAAACCTAATATGAAAAATAAGAGAAATTTAAACCTAACTATGATACCTAGTTTACCATGAAAATTAATATTTACACTTGTACAAGCAAAGAGTAATTAGGTAAAGATGATAACTTAGGGTTTTGATGGATGATACATGTTACGTGGTACCAGTACCAATGCACCTTCAGATATGTGCCCAGGAGGAGAGGGTCATTCTTTTCTTCAAGACCATGAGGGGTGTTATTCAGCATTTTTTGAGTGGTGCTTATGGCCAAACCCTTTGGTCTTTCTCTTAGGAGTACTATGGCTTAGTGGCATTGCTGACTACCTCATTATAGGGCTTGTAGCCCTGAGGTTGGTGTCCGGGGCTCCTAGGGGTGGGTCACTGGGTCACATCACCCCCCACTTGTTTTCTACTCCAGTGACAATTCTTCCAGCTATGAGGCTCTTGCCTCTCATCCAAGTCACCTAACACACTCTCCTAGTCCCTTTTCAGCCTAGCGCCCTCTCTCCTTGGGCCAGTTTCAGTGATGACGTCATCATCTCATCCAGGTCGTACTGCTTTTTTTTGGGGGGGGGCGTTGAGGGATTATCAACATTGTTGGGGTTAGATGGGGCATGACGTCCCCCCTTGCTTACTCTAGCCTTCAGTTCGGAGTAATTTGTGTTAGATTGTTGTAACTTCGAGATGTCCTCCATGGTTCAGATGCCTTACATGGAGGTACATTAGTTGCATAGGCATCAAGATGGAGTAGAGGGTGAGATGCACTCTACTCAGTGGCATGAGTCCAGTGGTGGTTGCATGCGGAACTTCCGGGGAGATTGACCTTTGCATGCATGAGTTTTGCATGACCTGTCAACGATCAGTGAATGCATGCAAAAGTGACTTTTGCATGCACCGAGAATTAGGGTTTTGGCAAACCTGATTCATCGGTGAGATTATTTATAGAGGCAGGGGGTCCCCTGATGAGGTTACTCAGTTGCATTGTCAGAGAGAGATATTGCTAGAGTGAGGAGGGCGTAGCTGTACATGCAGGGCGACTTTCTGAGAGAGAGAGGAGCTGCTGTAGGAGCTAGGAAGGTCAGATCTGAGCTAGATTAGTGACCTTCAGTTCCAGAGTTGCTAGTCACCCATTACTGTGAGCTGAAATAGCTCATCAGTGTGATTTCTGATCAGTTTGGAGGAGACCGAGTTCTCTTGGAGGAGGGTGCATTTCCCAAGGAGGGAGAAGCTCGTTTTGAGCTGGATTGACTGATTCAGAGTCTGAAACTTCCAAGATAGCCTTGCCTCAGCATTGGAGGAAGGTTAGGGACGATCAGAGCTCAGATCTGCTAAGATCCGAACCGGTACAAGCATTTGACATCTAGAGGAGAGGGCGCACTTGTGCATGCAGAGGAGGCCGAATTCATCAGAGGGCAGTCTTCAGAGCGAGCAAATTAGAGCAGTTAGATACAGAGAGGGCAGATCAGTCAGAGGCATCTTCAGAGCACTCAGATCCAGTTTGGTAGTTAGGGCTTACTCTTTTAGTGCATGCATCAGCTGGATGCATGCAAATCTAGAGTCTATCCTGTTTCAGAGAGGATTGAGTTACCTGTTGAGGTAATCCTATATTGTATTGTCATTTATATCTATATGCTATGGTCTCGAGAGAGAAGATAGCCCCACAGTTAGTTGGTTTTTCCCGAAAGGGTTCCAGGGTATATCTGTTGTTTATGTGTGTGATTGCATTTATATTTCAGTTGGTAAATGCAGATCTAGTTGTTTGAGTCTATGTTTTTATGAGCATATATTGATATCGAGACTCATATCGCTTGAGATCTCAGGGTGATTCAAAGGGAGTAGTGATCTCTGAATCAAATATTTACATGGTATCAGAGCCCTGTTGAGGGTCAGAGTGGGCAGTCACGCATAGATCTGTGGAGATAGAGACCAGATCTACCAGATCTGAGCAGCACAGTTCAGATCTGAGGTTGTAGAGGTCAGATCTATCAGTACAGTGGGTTCTGTGGTCTGATCTGTGATAGATCTACCAAATCTGTGATCAGGAGAGACTCTTGTTCACTGTGGGTTATAGTTTCTTCAGTTGGGTGAGTATGGCTACCAGTTTGGGGGTGGAGGACCGGTTGGATGGTGCCTCCAACTATAGTGCATGGAGGGCACGTATTACTCTCTTGTTGAAAGAGAGTGAGCTATGGGATGTTGTGAACAGCACGATGGAAAATCCCATTACAGTTCCATCTGATGCCACTGCCAAAGCAGAGTATGAAAAGAAAAATGTGAAGGCTCAGAGGATCCTTCTTGATGCGATCAAGGATCACCTCATCCCACATGTCTCTACCAAGGGCAATGTGTTTGAGATGTGGGATGCGTTGACTAGTCTGTACCAGAGCTCCAATGAAAATAGGAAGATGGTTCTCAGGGAGAAGTTGAGAAGCATCAAGATGGGGAAGGATGAGAGCATGATGACCTATCTCACCAAGATAACTCAAGTGAGAGATGAGTTGGGTGCAGTTGGTGAGAAGATAGAGGATTATGAGCTGGTTCAACAGGCCTTGAATGGCGTGACTGTGCCATGGGCAGTGTTTGTTCAGTCTATCATAGCTCGAGAGAACCTTCCCAAGTGGGATCGCCTGTGGGATGATTTCACACAGGAGGAGATCCGGAGAGGGTACATTCAAGGTTCAGTTTCTACTACTCTAGAGGAGGAGGATGTGGCTCTTGCAGCAGGCGGGAAACAGAGAGGCAGATAGAAGAAGGATCTGAGCAAGATCAAATGCTTCGCCTACAACGATTATGGACATTATGAGGGACAGTGTCCGCATAGGAAGAAGGGGAAGCAGGCGAAAGACGAGCAGGTGGCAGCAGCGGAGGAGGTTGATGAGTTCTCTTCTCGGTTTGAGAAGGAGTTCTCACTGGCCTCAGTTCAGTCAGGACATAATAGTAGCCTACCAGAGGCTCAGGTTGATCAAAGGTGGAGAGTGGACAGCACTCTCAGCAGTCATATGATAGGAGTGCGAGATGCATTCCTGATCCTAGAGCATACATCCATGCAGTTGACCCGAGATGTTCAGGGGGTTGATCATTTGGTTACTGGAGTTGGCAAAGTGAGATTTATGCTTGACCGCGGGAAGCTCCTGGAGGTTTCAGGAGTGCTCTTTGTTCTAGGACTGAGAGGGAGTGTCCTCTCAATGGCAGCTTTGGCAGCAGCAGGCTACCCTGTAGTGTTTCATAGGGATCAGTTCTTCACCTATCCTAGAGGAGTAGACCCAGTCTTATTTGGTCACAGGATCGAGGGTGATTATTTGGTTCATGGACAGCCTACCTTGGTCACATCAGGATGGCTGAGTGCATCCTCCTTAGAGTCACGAGGAGATGATGAGCGAGATGCTCATAGCAGAGATGAGGCCAGGAGGAGTGAGCCTAGTTATCAGATGAGTGGGCGTAATGCTCACCATGATGAGGATCAAGGGAGTGATTCTGGAGTTCCGATGGATGAGCGAGACGCTCTTGACAGTGATCAGTCTCGGGAGATTGAGTCCTTAGGCTCATATCAGATGGATGAGCATGCTGCTCATGCAGGCACCAGTCAGACAATGAACTGGTATGACATGGTTGAGATGGACTTGGCTCAGGAGAGAGCTAAGTCAGTTCAGAGACAGAGGGAGTTGACTTACAGAGCTGAGTCAACTCAGGGTCATAGGAAGATGATCTACAGAGCAGTAGATCCACTTGACAGAGGTCTTCAAGACTGGTTACACCAGCAGAGACTCAAAGGGAGTCTGAGTCTGAGTGCAGTGGCAGAGTCAGCAGTGGTTGATCGGAGGGCTTCTTCTGAAGCCTCACTTATGGAGATTGATCAGAGTTCTTCAGGTCAGAGAGCAATGACAGGCAGATCAGTTATATTAGTGTCAGCAACAGTGGACTTGATGGATCAGGCATCAGTGTCAGGACTTCCCTCGTTAAGAGGGAGTGTTAGATTGTGGTAACTTCGGGATGTCCTCCATGGTTCAGATGCCTTACATGGAGGTACATTAGCTGCATAGTCATCAGGATGGAGTAGAGGGTGAGATGCACTCTACTTAGTGGCATGAGTGCAGTGGTGGCTGCATGCGGAACTTCCAAGGAGATTGACCTTTGCATGCATGAGTTTTGCATGACCTGTCAGCGATCAGTGAATGCATGTAAGAGTGACTTTTGCATGCACCAAGAATTAGGGTTTCGGCAAACCTAATTCATTGGTGAGATTATTTATAGAGGCAGGGGGTCCCCAGATGAGGTCACTCAGTTGCATTGTCAGAGAGAGATACTGCTAGAGTGAAGAGAGCGTAGCTGTACATGCAGGGCGACTTTCTGAGAGAGAGAGGAGCTGCTGCAGGAGCTAGGAAGGTCAAATCTGAGCTAGATCAGTGACCTTCAGTTCCAGAGTTGTTAGTCACCCATTACTGTGAGATGAGATAGCTCATCAGTGTGATTTCTGATCAATTTGGAGGAGGCTGAGTTCTCTTGGAGGAGGGCGCATTTCCTAAGGAGGGAGAAGCTTGTTTTGAGCTGGATTGACTGATTCGGAGTCTGAGACTTCCAGGATAGCCTTGTGTCAGCATTGGAGGAAGGTTAGGGATGATCAGAGCTCAGATCTGCTGAGATTTGGACCGGTACAAGCATTTGACATCAAGAGGAGAGGGCACACTTGTGCATGCAGAGGAGGCCGAATTCATCAGAGGGCAATCTTCAGAGCGAGCAGATCAGAGCAGTTAGATACAGAGAGGGCATATCAGTCAGAGGCATCTTCAGAGCACTCAGATCCAATTTGGCAATTAGGGCTTACTCTTTCAGTGCATGCATCAACTGGATGCATGCAAATCTAGAGTTTGTCCTGTTTCAGAGAGGATTAAGTTACCTGTTGAGGTAATCCTGTATTGTATTGTCATTTATATCTATATGCTCTGGGCTCGAGAGAGAAGATAGCCCCACAGTTAGCTGGTTTTCCCCGAAAGGGTTCCAGGGTATATCTGTTGTTTATGTGTGTGATTGCATTTATATTTCAGTTGGTAAATGCATATCTAGTTGTTTGAGTCTATATTTTTATGAGCATATATTGATATCAAGACTCATACCGCTTGAGATCTCAGGGCGATTCAGAGGGAGTAGTGATCTCTGAATCAAATATTTATAATTTCTCATATTCAGCTATTTTAGTCACTTTTGGGTAAACTATGGGGAAAATGCTCCAAGTTACCCACATATATGATTATTTTATATTATTTCATGTTATTTTTTAAGTTGACATTTCATCATTTTAAATTGACATTTTAAAGGCATGTTGGACTAGTTATTTTCTAAAAGTGAGTGTGAGAGGCTATAAATAAACTCTCCTCACTTCATTTTCAAATCACAACTTATGGGACAAAATTCATAATGTTATTTTTTACCCAAGATAGCCTTATGAAGTGATGCGCACCTCTTGGAGATAAATTCTCCATGCTCTTTGGATGAAAGTTGGTCTTCTTTTGCTTTGCTAATGTTCGGTGGATGCTAGAATGGTTGGAAGAACTCATGTTCAAGTAAGTATAGTCAATTTTTAGCCTTGCTTGATGAATGGTAGGTAAATTTTGCTTCTTGAATGATTGAATGGTAGCCCCAGGGCTGCAATTTTTTTAATAGAGCCCTTTATCTACCTTTCTATTCTCTTAACATAGTGAAAACGCTCCCTAGAGGAGGTTTTTACGAAGTTTATCACTGAAACCCTAGAAAAAAAATTCAAATTTTCGCCTCCCTAAAATTTCGGCCCTCCCTCCTACAAATTCGGGCTACCTTCTTTAGCCCTAGAAACCCTAAAAACTTAGAAAGCCCTAAAAACTTAGAAATATCAAAAATTCTTAAAAAACCCTAAAAACTACTAAAAATCATACCTAAAACAGTCCTAAACCCTTTCTCCACCTCGCCTTCTCTTCTCCTCCCCTTTTCTCCTCACACTCTTCTTCTCTTATCCTTCCCTCCTCTCCATCGCTTTTCTCCTCCATCCTTTTCCCTTCTTCCTCTCTCCTCTTCTTCCTTTCTTCCTCTCCTCCCTTTCTTCTTCTCTCTTTCTTCTCATTCTCCCTTCCTTTTCTTCCCTTTCCTCTTACAAACCCTCGGCCTTCATTGGCTGCCCCAAATTAGGCCTGAGACAGCCCTGTAGCAAACTCTATATGCTGTTGTCATAAGTCTGCAAAAATTGTAGACTGTCAATAGTTGACAGTCCTTCTCCTCTGCAACATTAACACAAAAAAAGCACGAAGTTAAACTCAGTCATAAATTATTTTGATACTGTTTGAAAGGCTGCCATATTCAAGGTGATTGCAAGGTCTGAAATCAACTCTTATTTTCTTGCATACAATCTGAAACTTGCATTTCTTTACTGTCATACAGTGCTAAAATTGTGATAAATGAAGTGGAAGTGGTGTGCAATGTTTTAAGTGCATAAACCTATCTCATAAACATCTTTACGTTAGTGAATCTTATTACTGATACAAACTGTCCTAATTAAGACTGTCATACTGTACAATTGTTGTTATAATTACTATAGTCCTCTACTCGTCATTGGAAAGGTAATTGAAGTGATTGTTTGATTATACAATGGTATCATTGCACTTGCATTGAATGATCTAATGTTTGCGTGGTCAATGTTATTTATTGATTTCTTGAATGCTCATCTACTACTAATTTTACATATCTTTGGGTCGAATACATTGACTTGATATAGTTACATTTGGCATCTACAAGCACTTGACTAAATTAGTATGTCTTCTTCATTCGTGTAAGTAATTGGTTAAAGGCACTGGTCACTAACTAGGGCATCTAGAAGGCATAGTTTTCTTTGTCATAAGTGTATTGCAGATCATTGAAGGGCTCTCCCTTTGGAGGTTACGACACCACAAAGTAGTTGGATGTGTGACTAAGGTGACAGTGGTCACATTTTCCTTACATGTGTTCATCAGACACTAGCCCTGCTAGTTCATTTGGTAACAATACCCTTAAACCCTAGCCCTAGAGGAAGGTGACCAACCTTCCTCTTGGGGTAATTTCTTCTTGTCTACTAAATTAAGGCTTCTTATAACAACCTCTAGGGTTCATTATAAGAGCCTAATCTAAGGCAAAATTGGAGATCCAAGGCTAAATTTGGGAAAACCTCTTCTAGGGAGCGTTACTCACCATGCAAAGAGGATAGAAGGTAGACACAAGCCCTAATCAGACAAAATGCAAGCCTAGGACCACCATTCAAGAAAGCAATAAATTCATCTAACTTTCACCAAGTAAGGATTGTCGGCCTGGTTATTTTGTAAAGGTGAGTTGAGAAGACAATAAATAAGCCTCCTCACTTCATTTGTAAATCGAAACTCAAGGGATAAATTACATTATGTTGCTCTTTTACCCAAGATAGGCTTGTTGGAAGTGAAGCGCACCTCTTGGAGGGATTTTCTCTTTGGCTTATGGATAAATTTGGATGCTCTCTAGGGTTTTAACTCACGCATGGTGGATGCTATGAATTGTTGGAATAAAACGAAGGTCAAGTAAGTCTTGTTTTGTCTTTTTTGGTGAAGGAAGGTAAGTTTTGCTCCATTGATGATTGAATGGTGGCCATAGTGCTGCATTTTTTCTAATTTTGGTCATCTTTTCTACCTTCCGTCAACCTTGCATGGTGGAAAACGCTCCCAAGAGGAGGTTTTCCCTAGTTTGGCCTTGGATCTCCAAGTTTGCCCTAGATTAGGCTCCCAGAATGAACCCTTGAGGTTGTTGTAGGAAGCCCTAGTTTAGAGTCAAGAAGAAAATCAGTCCAAGAGGGAGGATGGTAACCCCTCCTCTAGGCCTAGCGTTTAGGGTTACATCCATCAAAACTCTTATTTTATCAAATTTTATCAATTTGCTTCCATTTCCATGTGTAAAAATCAATGTTGCACGACTTGGACTCGGCAAAGACTCGGCTAGCATATGACTTGGCAACTCGGGAAAAACTCGGGAAAGACTCGGCAAGACTCGGCAAAAATTAAAATGACTTAAAATATTATACATTTTGGGCACAAAAAAGAGTTTAAAAGCATTTCCAATCCATATAAGCTATAAAATTACAATTTATGCAATAAGTCATAACATTGTCTCATAAACTATGAATATACGACATAACACAATCAATTTTTGTATGCAAAAATTTGAATAGGGATCATAAACCATAGTGTTCATAAACCATAAAGTGATCATAAACCATAGTGTTCATAAACCATAAATCATAACCATAAGCATAAACCATAAAGTGATCATAAACCATAGTGTTCATAAATCATAAATCATAACCATAAACATAAACCATAAAGTGATCATAAACCATAAAGTGGTCATAAACCATAGTGTTCATAAACCATAAATCATAACCATAAACATAAACCATACTGATTTAAAAATCAGATTGGTGCAAGTTCAAAATATAGTCTCATAACAGAAATAGAAAACCAAAATAGACAATGTCTCCATGTACTAGAGTCTCATGCCTAACCACGAGCACGCCTACAATAAGTCATCGAGGAGGTAGTGCCAACATCGACAGACTGAAGCAACTGTGAAGCAGGTGTATTTGGAGTTTCCATTTGAGATGACAGACTAGAGGGATCCTGAGTCTCCTCATCAAGCCAAGCCAAATCATCAGGGAACTCCTCCTCCACAACCCACTCAGACTCTAAATCAATATCATCCAATAAAATTGGATCTAGGTCCTTCAGTTGCATTTGCTTTGTGAGCATTCGAAGGTTGTAGTAGATGAAAACCAACTTTTCCAACCTTTCAAGCTCCAACCTATTCCTCTTTTTGCTGTGGATGTGCTCAAATACCGACCAATTGCGCTCACATCCTGAAGCGCTGCAGGGTTGACTCAGAACTCTGATGGCGAATTCTTGTAATTGTGGTGCTTAAGAGCCACAATCTATCCACCAATGGGCTGTAAAAGTTAAAAACAACAATGATTACAAGTTTTGCAATGCCAAAATTGAAAAAGAGAACTAACAAATTTACAAGCTAAGTTCTAAGTCTAACAATTTAATTTTTACAAATTGAATCTTACATGGCATTTTCTTGTCCTTGAGTCGTTGGGTTGAGCTGAATCCAAACATGCCTGCTGCTTCTTTGTACATATCACGTTGCATGTTGATTTTGTCCTGAATTTCTGGATTCGGGAACATCTTCTCAATGCATATCATGACACCTCTCATCACCTCCTGATCTCTTTGAATGCCAGAATCTGGATGATAGAATAAGCTTGGATTGAGATATGCTCCGGTTGCATGCAATGGTGAATGTAGCTGCCTGTCCCACCTGGAATCAATAATTTGCCATATAGGGAGATATTTTGATGAATTCCCCTTGTAGAAAGTCTTTATGGCCTCTTTGGCCCTATCCATGCCCTCATAGATGTATCCCATTGCAAGTTTCTCTCCATCCATGATCCTCAAGACTTTTACAAGTGGCTCAGTGAAGCTGACAATCTCAGTGACTTTCTCCCTAGACCATCTCCTAAGAGAGACAATTTCACAGCAACTGCATCTGGCTTTGTGCTATCTTTCCAAAATATCCATTCTTGGCTACAAACCATCCGTCTCAAAGCTTGGTACTCATTCAGAAGGCTTTGGAGGGAAAGAAAGGTTGTGGCAAACTGTGTGATAGCAGGGCGACTTAGTTCACCCTGTGCGTATCCCCTCATAAGGCTCAACACCCAAGCATGGTTATAAATGAATTTGGTAATTTGTTTGCACTCTTGCACAACTGCTTGCACCCATTCCATCTTCCCAATGTCCTCCAGCATCAAGTCTATGCAATGGGCAGCACATGGAGTCCAAAAAATGGTGGGGTATTTTGCAGAAAGCAACCTTCCAGCTGCCACATAATTTGCAGCATTGTCCGTGACTACCTGGACAACATTTTTTACCCCAACTTCCTCCACAACATCAGACAACAGTGATAAAATTAGATTTGCATCCTTTACATGCGAGGATGCATCAATGGACCTTAGGAACATGGTTCCTTTAGGGCAAGCTATAACAAAATTGATGATTGTTCTGCCCCTTTGATCTGTCCACCCATCAGACAAAATTGTGCACCCTGTAAACTTCCATGAGCTTTTAATGCTCTCCAATTGTTCCTTAACACACTCGAGCTCCTCATCTAGCTCTTTCCCCCTAAGTGCATTATAGGAGGGGGCTTTGTATCCAGGGCCAGCAGCTGTAATGGCATCTACCATGGGCTGATAAAAATAAGACTTTGCATAGTTGAATGAAAGGCTATTATGGTACCAAAACCTCCGCACTGCCATATCTACCTCTTTGCTCTTCTTTTCATTGAAGCTCTCCAAGGATGGCTGAGATCCTGGAGTTGTGCGAGGAAGGAAGAAAGAAGAAGCTACACTTCTATTTACTGCAGCAGCTGAAGTGGACCCTCCTGTACTTGGACTTGCATTCGGTGGTGCCATGGCAGATCTATCTATCATGGAAGTTTCAAACTTGTATCTTGCCCTCTTTTCACTCTGTTCCCTAATGGCATCCAAAGAAGCTACCATTTCTGATGTGACTTCATCGGGGCATTTCTCACAAATTGCCACATCTTTGCAAACAATTCTTGCTAGATGATATTTCATCCTGTTTATGCCCCCAGACATTTGAGAGGTGCAGAAGTTGCAAATGACCCTATGGTCTTCATTGGGATTCACCCTGACACAATATTTCCATGTCGGATCAAGAGGCCTTCTAGCCTTAGGTGCCATGGAATCTGGATTGCAAAAAACATTTAAATTTTAATTTGGATTTTATTTTTTTTCACTATTTGCTAAATCATTGAATTTTTTTAGAAACATGTAGCATTGAGCTGAAAAAAAACATGTGGCATTGATTTTTTTAGAAACGTGTGGCATATAACAAATGTCAAAAATTAAATAAATACAAAAATATAAAATAGAATAGAATAAAATTAAATTTAGAAATAAGAAATAAGTATTAACTTTTAAGAATTTAGAAATAAGAAATCTTATTAGAAATAAGAAATAAGAAATATAACAAAACTAAAAAAATATAACAAAAATAAGAAATAAGTATTAAGAATTTATAAATAATAAATAATAAAAATATATATATATGTATAACAGAAATAAGAAATAATATTAATATATTTACATATTAAGCAATTTTGGCATTGCAAATAAAGTTAAGCAAATTCCATTATCACTTCATATGTTCAAACAAAAATTAAATACAAATATTTTTTAACTTCAGATATAATCTAAAAATATGTCAAGACTCGAGATTGAAAAATGGTTAAAAATTCACAAGGATAGGGTGCATCTGAGATTCTGAAAGCTATTATTTAAAAGCTATCATTTTTCATTGGATTTGTAAACAAGGACTTCCACACAGTAGTGACTCAAAGTAGCACTGTCTTTATTGATATTTGTTTCTATTTTCCTCTAAAACAAAAGCTCTATCAAAAGAATAATTTCAAACTGGAAATTCATCCTAAAGCAACAGGTGGAAAACCATTTTAAATTGAAATGTATCTATGTTCTTAAAATATAAAAATGTATTTATATTTTAAAAAAATTCTGAATTAAAATTATATACTTTAAAATTTAGCTTACTTCTTTTCTCATACATTAGTTTAGCTTACTTGTTTCCTAATACACTACTTTAACTTACTTCTTTTATTATACATCTATTTAGCTTACTGCTTTCCTAATACAGTATTTACTATTTTAGCTTACTTCTTTTATGCTTTGCCTTTCAGCTTTTAGGATATGCTTGGGCACTCTATTGGGCTCTCACAACTGGATTGCATTTTTGCATCCCAAAGATCTATTTCTTGGTCATTCATGAACATTAATAAAATTATCTTAGCTTATCTTATTACAACCAAGCCAACCAAAAGTTGCTTCAAAATTACTATCTTGCAGTGATAATTCAAAACAATGGATTCAACATGCCAGAAGATATAACAGGATTTGACCGTAATGAACAGTTCAGCTTCCTGCAAATAATAGGCTTGCTCTTACTTCTAGACAATGAATTCAGCACGCCAGCAGATATAACAAGTTACGACAGATAAAACATTTCATAAAATAAATAAATAAACAATAAAATTACTAACCTGCTGCTCGTGCTCGACGTTCCACTGATGCTCGAGTTGCTCCACGAACCCAACCTCCTCAACGCCGGAATTTGGAACTCCTCAACGACTCAGACTCCGACCACGATTGGAACTCCTCAACGACTCAGACTCCGACCACGACCTCCTCAACAAATCTCAGACTGCGACTCAAGACTCAGACCACTCCACGACAAATCTCAGACAAGAATTGTGGTGAACAGAGTGACTGTCGGGGTTGTTTATAGCCTCCCGCACAGTCTGATTTCCCTCCAAACAAGCAAAACGCGGGCCCCAGCAAAATCCGGCACCAAAAAAACTTGTTGTTCGCCCTAGTTTCCGCGGGAAAGCCTACGGCCGAGTCTCCCGAGTGTTACCAAGTCCGGCCGAGTGCCTGATTTTCAACGAGTATTCGCGCGTGGCGAGTTTGCCGGCGAGTCTCTCCCGATTACGCATTTTTGGTGCCCACTCGTCCAGACTCGCGAGTATGTGACGAGTGGTGCTTCACTGGTAAAAATTGCATTTTGCATGGAAGATTAGGTTAAATTTAGGTCTGCAATTTAATGCATAAAAACCCTAATTCTGATTTTTGTATTTTGTTAGGTCTTTTCTCATTTCTTTATTATTTAAAAACCCTAAAAATATCAAAATTCTGTAAAAAACCTATAAATACTAATTTTTTGCAAAATTTGCAGCCACTTAGGGCTGCGGCCTCCTCCTCCTATCTCCCTAGGCCTCACGGCTTGCTTCTCCTTCCTCTTCCAACCCTCAGCCCTCTTCTTTTCTCCCATCTAGACCCTTGGCCTCACTTGGCAAGCCTTGTTTCCCTCCTAGCAGCCCTTTCCCTACCTCTTTAGGTCTCAACCTACCTCTGCTGCACACTAACAACCACTGCTGCAAACCCCTTTTTAGACCTAAGCCTACCCTCCTAACTCCCTAACCTTTTCTCCTTAGCCCTAGTGTTGTCCTTTCCTACCTCATTCTACCCCTAAGCAATCCCCTAAGCCTTAGAACGAGCCATTAAATGGCCCTTTCAGTGGTGACCTTTCAAGCCTGCTCTCTGCTGCACCCTACAGCCCTAAACTGTCCCAAACCAGACCTAACCTACCTCCCCCTAAGTCCCTAATCTCTCCTCCTCTACCCTAGCGCTCCTCACCCCTAGCTCGCCTTCCTTTTAAGCAACCCAACCAAGCCTAAAACAAGGTCTTAGAGACCCTAAAAAGGTGGCCTCTTATCTTTAGCCCTCAGTTGTCCCTAAATCAGACCTGCAAAAATACTAAACAGAGGTTAGTAAACAAATCAACTTCAGCTTAATTGATGTTATTGCTAGTGGCTGTGAATAATATAATTGGTTGATGTTTATGCAATGGTAAATGCTTCATGAAGGTACTGCAAACACTGCTATTTTGGAGGACACCGTTGTTATACTAATTTTATGATTTAGTTTGTGAACATTTGCAATATAAACTACATGTTGGTATACTGCTATATTCATCTCTGCAAGTACATTCACTGTTTGCTATCAAATGTTGATCCTAAGTGCTTGGTGATAAGAGATATTAGATAAACCTTGGAACCATATTATTTGCAAACTTACTCGTGTTTACTGAAAACTAATTAAATACACTTAGAAATTGCTTATCATATCCATACTATAGTACTTGTCCTAAATTGATGCCTAGTCACGAATATTCTTTGATATATCTTCTTCATTCTCTGTTGACTCTGTAAAGGCATTGATCTATACTTGAGATTGTGGAAGGTATTTGGTGGTTATTGACAGGCACTCAGATAAGGGCTCTCCCATTGGAGGTCAAGACACTCCAAAGAAGTTAAGGATTGTGATCAAGGTGACATTGGGTCATAAGTCTGTGCATGTGCTTACTGGGAACTAGCCCTGCTAGTTTGCTTGGTAACAGATAATATAATGTTTATTTCATAAAATATGTACATTGTAATAATGACATTGGTTAAGTCATAAATGACATTTATTAAAGCATTTTCTATTTGTCAAGAAATTAGTTGAAAACAGTTCCTAAGTTGCATAACAAAACCTAATAGAGATATATACAACACACTCATGTACTTTGATCATATCATCCCTAGTTGTCGAAGCGTCCCCCCCGCACGGTCTGACAGGGCAAAACGCGCTCCGAGCAGGAGCGTTGCTGAAGCGTCCCTAGGAGTGGACTCCCGAATTCCGAAACCGAGCTTCTCCGTGAATTTTCGCACTCCCTGCCGCTGTGGGGTTTGTCGATGCTCCCGAGCGCTCCGAACTCCCCACTCCACGCTCCGCCCGCGCTGCCCGAACGCTCCCACTCACGGGCCGATGCTCCCCGAAAACCGACGGAAAAGACACATTTTTTATGTTTTTTTGTTTTCTTGCTTTTGGGGTGGGGCCTAGGGCATTTTTAGGGTTAGAGAGGGGAGATAAAGCATTTTACTAGATAGGATTTAAATCATATCTCAGTTTAGTGTTTTGAACTTTTGAGACCTTTTAGTCTTCGTATTTCAGTTTAATTATCATTCTGGTACTTATAAGTTATGCTTCACGACACATGCAAATAGCCAATTTTTGTAAACAAAACTATTTGGTACTTAATGATGTACTTCCCTATTTGGTACTTAATGATGTACTTCCATAAGTTAATGATGTACTTCCCTATTATATGGTTCTAAAGGTTGTATGTTTGTATCTGATAGAATCTAGATGGTTTGTATTTGTATTTGTAAAATGTATTTCAATTCGTAACTTTGTAATTGTTAACAGCTAGATGGTTGATGCTTGAATGATTAATAATTAGTGTACTACCGTACTACGTAGTATGGATGTAATCATGGATAATGGAATCATGAATTATGGAATTTAGATGGCATTTCATATATTGGAAGTAGCACAAACATATATGTTTCATAAATTTTGCATCCAGTTTGGCATTCTACATTTTTTTTTAATATATATATATAAACGCTCCCAAGACGCTTCGCTCCCGACCATTTTTTGAAAAATGCGCCCCTGCGGTCTCGCTTCCCTCTCCCGCTTCGCTCCCACACTCTAGCAACACTGATATCATCAATAATACATCATTTATCCTTCATTAATTGTGTCTATCTTCTTCTGTGTCTTCTCTGATTTAATAAATTGACATGGTATCAAAGCCACATTGATTGTGGCCAACCTCAAGTATTCCAGAGTTGGTGTCAAGTCAGAGTTTGGCACATTCAATCTCAGAGAATCGGAGTGAAGTTATAATTTGTCTGCATAAGAGAGAAGTGCCTGCAAAACCCCCAATCGTAATTTTAAATTTGAGTAAGAGCCGCCATTTTTTAATTGGTCACGGAAGAGATCTGAAGTTGTCAAAGAAAGCTACCTGTCGAAGAAGACTCTAGAGTGAAGAATCGCGCCTGATACATTTAAAAATCTCTGAAGTCTTAGTCGCGTATCTGTCAGAAGGATAAAGTTGCTGTCGAGGAGATCCATTGAGGAGAGGAGAGTAAAAAACTAGAGTTTGAAACTAGTCGAAAGAAAGAATCTAGCCACCATGAAGGAAAGAATTGAGCCCCCAATCAAAGCCTGTGAAGTAAAATCACAACTATTGTCGTCGTTAAGTGGAAGAGCCCACGTGAGTAATCCTAAGTTTGGCTAACCATAGCCACTCTCACCATGAACTAAGTCAGGCCATTGCATGAAGGAACAGAGTAAATTTGAATTTGACAACAAATTAAAATTTGAAGTTTTCCCTAACCGAGGTACATATTTTTTATGGTAAAATACAAAAGAATAAATATTTGAGGATTTTATTGGAGTAGTCTAAACCTATGCTTTAAAATTAAACATTTGAAGGTGTTACTGGAGGTTCAAGAAGCCATTTTTTAAGAATTATCAGTTTATTAGGGTCAAGAAGATACAAGGGTTTCTGATTTTTTTGGAGCAATAAGCAGATTAAAAATGGCCAATATTAATAATTTTATGATGCCTGAATCTCACAAGTTAAATGGTAAAAATTATCCTGCTTGGAAACTAAAAAT
The DNA here is from genome assembly GCA_027924585.1 of Larix kaempferi. Classification (NCBI taxonomy): domain Eukaryota; kingdom Viridiplantae; phylum Streptophyta; class Pinopsida; order Pinales; family Pinaceae; genus Larix; species Larix kaempferi. Next base: position 595,256 of record BSBM01001770.1, read on the forward strand.
GGAGCAAATTCTTTCATATCATGACCTGTGGGAAATCATGACAGGGACAACTCCAAAACCAGAACCAATGTCCAACGATTACAATAAGAAAAATAAAAATGCATTACTCCTTCTCACATTTGCTTTGGAAGATGATATTTTGCCTCATATTCATAACATTAAAAAAGTTTGTATGAGACCTCCAATGAGCTTCGAATTTTATTATTGAGAAATAAGTTAACTAGTTTAAAAATGAGCAGTTCGGATTCCATTACAGATCATATTCAAAAATTGCAAGAACTGAAGAATGAGTTATCTGTTATTGATTCAGATATCAAAGATAAGGAGTTCATAACTATCTTGTTTAACAATTTGCGTAATGAGTATCAAAACTTTGTTACTTCATTTTGTGTCTCCTCTCGAAAAGAAACTCCTGCTTTTGAAGAAACTGTAGGATTACTTCTACAAGAACAAAGACTTAAGAGGAATGACTCTGCAAAACCAGATAGGGATTTTACAGGAAGACATAGAAGAAGAGGTCGTGAAAGAGGACGTAGAGGAGGATGCTACAATTGGAATCAAAATCGGAGGTAAAACTCTTCAAATCAAAATTGGAGACAACATTCTACAGGACAGACAAGTCGGGTAGGTATTTCTCAACGTTCTAAACATAGTGATTATTGTAGCAAGAACAATCATATTGAAGACAAATATTATCTTAATCAAAAGCATGAGGCTAAAAAGAATAAATCTAGACGTCATTTTAGAGTAAGAAATAGAGGAGGCTTCTCACTCTCATGATGATATTCCTGCTTCAAGTGTTTGGTATATTGATTTAGGAGCCACAAAGCATATGACTGGTAAGCAAGAAGTTTTTTCAAAACTTGCTCCCCGTAACAATGAAATCATTATTTTTGGTGATGATAGTGTTCATGAGGTACAAGGAAAAGGAGAAGTACCCATGAGAGTTGCAGGTGATAATGTTCAAACCATACAGAATGTGTTGTTTGTTCTTGGTTTGAAGTCAAATTTGTTTCATGTTAGTAAGATCACTGATGCAAATTATATAATTGTGTTTGACAAGAAAAAATGCCTAATTAAAGATCAAAGTAATAATATCACTGCTAGAGGGATGAGATGTATTGATATGTATAAGTTTGATGGCATACCACAACAACAACAAGCTTTTTTAACATGTTCAGCTTCAGAGAATCAGTTATGGCATGAACGATATGGGCATCTCAACTACTTTTATTTACAATTGCGTCATAAACAAAATCTGGTGAATGGATTGCCTAATATTGAAGAAGAGAAGAGTGTATGTGAAGCGTGTCTTGCAAGGAAGCAACATCGGTTCAAATTTGATAATAGCAAAACTCGAGCATCTCAGGTAATTGAACTTGTACATAATGATGTATGTGGATCCATGCGAACATCATCTCTTGGAGGAGCTAAGTATTTTTTAACATTTATTGATGATTTTCCAAGAAAGATATGGGTATATTTTTTGAAGTTCAAATCTGATGTCTTTGCAATCTTAAGCAATTCAAGGCTATGATTGAAAATGAAAGTGGTCAACATATTAAGGTGTTGAGAAGTGATCAAGGAGGTGAATATCAATCCAATGCCTTTCGTAATTTTTGCTATCAGAATGGTATTCAAATACAAACATCTGTTGCCAAAACACCACAACAAAATGGTGAAGCAGAAAGGAAAAATAGGTCTATTATGAAAATGGCAAGGTGCATGCTAAAAGGAAGACAACTCAGTAATCAGGTTTGGGCTGAAGCAGTTCAGACAACAGTATTTTTCTTGAACAAAAGCTCCACTAAGGCTTTGTTACCAATCAAACTAGCAGTCTGGATTTGTAGCACGATATGTTGCGTATGCTAGTGAATGGTAAGCATGGGATAGATCTAAACCCAATGTCACCCAAGCTCAGTGTCTCTACTACTTTGGGCAATTCCTCAACCCAGGGAAGAGCCCTCTTGAGATACCTGTCCACACAAACAAACAGATACCTTCCTATGAGCTTTATGACGTAGATAAGTGCCTTTATGGAGTCAACACTGTGTGAAGGAAGACAACTTGATCTACTTCAGGAATTACTCCAATCTCATCAATTATCACCAGCGCTTAGAGTAGAGACAAACTTCCAATTTCATTCATGTATTACAAGTAAAAGTGCAGCAGTAAACAGTCACTGTAGGTAATTATTAGTAAATTTTTAGTGTTTCAAAGATAAATCAGGCATTAAAACAGTGAATCAATCCATCATTAATGTTGACCAAATATTGATGCAAGTTCCCACCGTCTGAAATAAAATGTAGAGACAAATTCTTACTGTAATAAACTTTCTGCAGTCATGAAACAGTGAGTAACAGCACTTGAGAAAATGATATCAGCACTTAAAAAAAGATTCAGAAACCATAGGGAAAACTCGGCCTTAGGGGAATAATAGCAATGTTAGTAGGGCGAATTTATTTGGCCATCAAAATCTGCTGTTAAGTTCTGCCCTAATGCACTGAAAACAGTCTGCAAAAGATCAGTCCAACAGTTTCAAGTATCCTAAAGTGCCAGACCAAGATGCCTTCAGAAATCCATGGACATTTCAACTAGGGCGCACCCTTTTTATGGATCAGAATTGTCAAATTTGCAATATTTTTGGGTTTTTCAATTTTTAGATTTTTAGGGCTTTTAGGGTTTTTATGTAGTAATCTGCAGCTAAACTATAGTACAATAAATGCTAAAATCATGAGTAAAAAGGATGACAAGAGAAGGGGATATGATTATTGTCTCGATCCCTAGGGCATTGAGAGATCATGGCTAGTGTCCCTCTCTTGAAATGTCCCTCTAGCACTTGCAAGCTAGGGTATCACCTAGCAACCTCTAGGGTTTAGTAGGTGAGCCTACCTAAGGCAAATGGAGAAGTCCAAGGCCCCAAAAGCAATAGGAAACCCTTATGCAAGACGTTTCCTTCACAAAAAATTGATAGAATATTGGTAAAAAAGCCCTAATTCAGAGAAAATGCAGCATTAAACTACCATTCAATCCACATAGAAACATAACTTACCAACATTCAACAAGATATGAGCAAAGAAGAAGCTTCACGTCACTCTTGTGCATGTGTTATTCCAACAAGTCTAGCATCAACCATAGCATGTGCAAGATAGAAGCCCTAGATCATTCATTCATCCACCAGCAAGCAAGAAAGACTATCCCAATACAAGTGTGCATCACCAAGAGAACTCAAAATGTAAGAGAAAAAGAAAATATCTCATATTAGAACCCTTGTCTTATGATTTTACAATGAGTGGGGGATGTCTATTTATACTATTTCATCCTCAAATATTTAATTTTGAGCCTACAAGTCCTAAAATTAAAATAATAATATTTTAAGGGTAAATTATGCACAATGTAGGAATTTTACCCCAAAATAGACAAAAATAGTAAAAATAAGCTTAAATAAGCTGAGAAAAGGCTTCACTGGATGAATTAGTAAGCCAAGGGGGGACGTCATGCCCCATCTAACCCCAAAATGATGCTTGTCCCTCAATGCCCCCCCTTCCAGAGCTTGTAGGCTCATCTGCTAGAAGGATGACATCAAAGGCTAGTAGCACTAGAGTAAGGGTTTCTGGATGCTGAAAATAGGTCCAAGTGGGTGCAAAAGGTGTGTACCGATAGGGGATAACAACCCTTTACAACACGCAATCACCTTTGCATAAATAAAACCAGGATGTCATGTGCCCTGGTGGGTCACCCCTAGAAGCCCCAAAACACCAACCCATGGGCTAAAAGCCCTGCATGGTGGGGGCATCCACACACCGAAGGGGCAGTCAGCAAAGCCACTACGCCAAGTACTTCTGAGAGTGAAACCAAGGGGGCTGGCCATGACCAACATAGGGGCTAAACAACCCCCAATCCAAATATCCATACAATAAAACTCACTTTGGCCTATACAAAAATAAAATGACCCCTTACTCTAGGCTTAGCCTCTGTGGAATGTTGCAGTAGCTCTGGTGCGTAACAGGTTGTACGTAGTAAGACACCATTTGAAGCCTAGTTAGGCAGAAAACTAGAGGTAACAAATACCAATGTTTTTGGTTGTTTGGCATTTGCACATGTTCCTCATACAGATAGACATAAATTGGAAGCTAAAAGTAGAAAATGCATCTTTATTGGTTATAGTATTGAATCAAATGCATACAAGTTATATGATCCAATCAATAAATAGGTAGTTGTAAGTAGAGATTTTATTTTTTATGAAGGACAACCAAATGTACATACCTCTGAATGGAAAGGTGAAGTTCCGCAGTGTTATGCTTTAGAGCATCTGTAGTGTTCCCTATAGGTCCTCCAGGGGAAGGGGTTAAAAAAAATTGATATAAAGGCCAAGTTGAAGCATAGAGTGTTGATTTGGGGCTAAATACCCCTAATCATGTCATGGATGGTTTGCTTGAATTTCACCTCCACGAGGTGCTCTCCCTATAGGGGTTGGTGCCCTTGGGGGGCTAGTCACCTAAATGCATGACCACGCTCATTTTTTTCCATGTAAGAGGTGATATAATTTGTTTAGCACACCTTATTTGCTCACTTGGACCTATTTTACCCACTATTATCGGAACCAAATCGAAACCGGTAAAACTGACCAGTCCGACCGATTCACAGGCCCAACCGGTCCGGTTAGGTGCCTAAATCGGAAAACCTGCAAAAATGATTCAGACCGGTTGTGAACCAGCTGTGAACCGGTCGGTTCCATAGGCTGGTTCCGTATGGAATCGGCCAAAACCGATCAAACCGACCGGTTTTGACCAATTCCATATGGAAACGGCCTGTCAATACTCTACTTATTGTTTGATCTCTAGGGGCCAATTAGAGCCTCTTTATTGATGTATTTTGTTTCGAAACTTCATAGATGTATTGCACTCGCTGCTATTTTGGTTATTTGCATGCATACTTGCTATATATATGAGAAACTTTTCATATTTGTGTATTAATGGTTTGGATCCATATGTATGCACATGAATATATATGCTTTTTCACAAAGTATGAATAGTTTATGTATTTTTGGTCGACTGGTTTTTTCCTGGTTTTTTTTCCGCTTCCAATATGGTTTTCTGTCTTGTTCACATTTTGGGCAACATTGATTTTACCAACTAGGTGGACAACTATGTACCATGCACATGTACAATGTGTGTTGAAGATGAGAAAGAAGTACCTAATGAATTTTTCAAGCGAGGCAGCTCTTCTTCTTGTCTTCTCTCCATGAAATTTTCGCACCCCTACGGGGGATTTTGTAATGATATGTCAGCATGAGGATCAATTTTTGTGTAACTTAGTTGCCTAAGACTTTATCATTAGGGAAGTCCTTTCATTGAGTGTTTTTCCCTTAGATAATTAAAATTCATTTTTAATGATTTTAATTATTTGAGTTTTTCACTCAAAATACCTCCAAAGTGGTGAAAGGCGTTCTAATGATCGAGTCCATGGGGTGATTGGGGCCTAGAAATGTTCTATATTACCATGCTAGACATTATCCAGAGTCTTCCAGAATTTCATTAAGTTTTAAATAGGTTTTTTTAATTTTTGGCGATAAAAAAATGTCCCTCACCATAAAAAGTTGTAATGTAAAAGAGGGATAAGTGGTTCTTTATGATGTTGTATAGGGGTATGGGTACTCAAGATAAATGGCATGAGACCCCCTACACCCTTGGACCAAGTTTGAAGTCATTCGGACAAGTCTTGCTAAGGTTTTGGTCACATTTGCCTATGTCAGTCAAAGAAATCGGGAAATTGGGCAATTAATTAGTAAGGCAAATTTTGGAAAAGTGCCTAAAGTCACTTGGGGAGGGGAAATAAAGTTTCCCATTATCATATTAAGTGCCTAAGGTGAAAACAAAGGCTTAATGCCCCCCCCAAGCAAGTGTTTCAAGTGTGTGAAGTGCCCACTCTAGCAAGTGCGCCCTCCTCCTCTTGAAAATCATGGTTTGGGTAAAGGACAAAGAGAGGGGGTCCCAATTTGGTGGTTTGCCCCCCTTTTTACCATAGCATTGAGGTTTAAAACATTAGAAGGGGGTTTCCCCCCCTCATTATTTGCCCACCTCTCTAGCAAGTGCGCCCTCCTTGAGGAAATCCACCCCCCTCTCCATGAGCTCCTCCCTCTTTCATGTGACAAATGGCAAGCATGCAAATGCTCTCTCTTCCCTCACTTTTCCTTTATAACGAGGCTCTTCCTCCTTGTTACCACCTAAAGTTGCACTTTAGTTGGACTTCGGTGAGCCGCCAGTATTGCACAATTACTTGTGCTCTTTCAGAGTTCAGAAGTTCCAAGTTTGGCCTGTTCAGGGCCCCCTTTTTTTTAATTTTTGTAATGCATGACCATGCCCCACGGGGTTTGTAATAAATCGTGCTAGCATGGTGGTCTTTGAGTGACTCGGTTCTCTAGGACTTGACAACCAAATAAGGTATTCCAAGGAGTTTTTTCCCTTGTCGATTATGCTTTGCCTTTAGCCGAGTATAATCGATGAGTTTTTCTCCTACACCTCCAATGCTGGAATACCCAAAGTGGTGGTTAAGCCTTAGGGGATTATTAGAGTCCATTTTGTAACGTTTATAAACATGCTAGATGCTAGATTTTCATCGTTTGGTCATGTACAAGGTCACCCTGAAGTTTCAGTCGATTCCGAGAAAAATATTTTTTTCGCATTTTTTTAATGGTTTAAATGAAAAAATTCAAATGGTGATAAAAGTGTGATCCAGAGTCATATTTTGGCGCGGGGATGCTCGTTTTCAAGCTCAGAGCATCCTCTTTACCCTGGTCCCCAATTTTCCTATGTTTCGGGTGACCAAAGCATCCCGTGGAGCAGTTTTGCCTATGAGAGCTACAAAGTGGCCCTTTAAATGCTAAAAGTGCAACAAATTGCACCATGGCCAAAATTAAAATATTTATAAAGTGGAATTTTGGCACATGCCATTTGACATGGCATTAGTCAAATGAGATGGGCGACTTTGCTAAAGGGTTAAAACATATGATATGGTGGTCTAATTAAAAAATTTGAGCAATTGTAAAAGGCCGTATGGATTTCCTTCATGTGGGTCGGCTTCTCCACAAGGCCATGTACGGAATTGGTTGTTGGTAAATCATTTGGTGGGGTCGGCTCCTTAATTGTGAGGTGGAAACCATTTAATTTGGCTCTTATCTAAAATCCAATCACAACCCATCCTCCAACGTGGCATGGATTTTTTTCAAACTCGTATTCGCTTCATCCTTCACGTGGGCCAGCCTCTCCTCATGGCCGTGTTTGCGATTTGATGAGTGGTAGGTCAAAGGGTGGGCACTTACACCATTGTGAGGTGGCACAAAGCATACAAGTAAGATTCTAATTAAAACTTCCAATCGGAACTTACCAATGTTCCATCCAAACAAAGCAAGGAAACATCATCTAGCTCGTCATCCACATTCGCGTGAGCTTCCTTCAACTCGGTTGCTTCCACTTTTGAACTGTTTTTTCCAAGTTAGGAGGCACATATCCATTGGATAGGAGTTGCCTTGCTCTACAATCCAAGAGGCTGCCCTCCTTAGGGTTTTGCGCCCTAGCTAGCTTGCAATATGCTATAAATTGAGGAGCTTAGCTCCATTGTTATCATCAGAAGGTGAAACCTCTGTTGGCATCGTATTGTAATATTTTGTATTGATTTAATAAGAAGGCTTTGGAAGCTTACCCTGTCGTTGTCCTTGGTTGGATTTGGTGTGCTTTGATAACATGAGGTAACCTGTATCTTTTCTATTTCATGCTTGCAATTGTTGGGATCCATTTGTCCTTTAAAGGGAAGTTATCTTTCAAAAGGAATAATGAGTAATGCTTTATAGGTTGCTTACTTTTGTCGATGATATTAGAATGCTAGAAGTAGTATGATTTCTTGTTTGAATCTATTATTTCTCAAGTTTTCTGGTGTTCATTTACACATATGCTTTTAATCCTCTTTGCTAGTTTTGTTGTGATTATGTAGGTTGCTTAAGCTGGAGGATGTGGCGAGCATGTTAGCTCTATACTCCATCCAATAGATCCAATCAAGACACTCGATTCCACCGGTGCATTAGGAAAGAGACTCCATTGCCCATCTTCAATGCTCAACCCCCATCGGTTCAAACTTCTTCTGATCCAAACGTCATCTGCTATCTTTGGTTACCGGTTACTTAAGCTCAGATTTACATTATATCAAGCAAATCTAAAGTAGATCTAAGTTATTATGTTAGATCATAGTTATTTCAAAGCATAAATAATTATATCTAGATCTAATTACACAAGTTTTCCTTTTCAAGCTTATTTTATCATAAAATCTAGCATTCTTGATAGGAAAAGTTTGTTTGGTTGAATAGTATATTTGGCTATTTTAAGAGCTTGTTATTGGCTGCCCCAAAAGAGCAAGCCAAGATCCCAAGAAACGAACTTTCTAGTTCGAGTTCTTGGTTCATTTTTACTCGTTTTTCATTACTAGTTTAGCTATATTTCATTTTTTGCAATTTCTAGTATTGTCAGAAAACTGTTAAAGTGTTCTGATTGTCATTTCTAACCAACTTTAGCTCACTGGTCTGTTTTATGAGCTCACTGGTCTGTTTTATGTTCTTAACAGATTGGAGTAAGAAAACACATAAAAACTTGCATTTGGAACTACCAGAACCTCTCGCAGAACCCTTGTTGAAACACCTTCATTCATTTTATTGTAAACTGACTTGTTCCCTAAGCATAAAGGGCAAGCAGTGTTTCACTTCTAGTTCATTTTGTAAACGTAAGAATAAAAAGAGAGAAGCAGGCAATTCCAACGCCTGACCGCAATCCCCCCAGGGGAGATTCACACTTTTTTCATTTTTTTTTTATTTTTCGCAGCTTTTCTAATTTTTCGTTTTAGATTAGTTTTATTTGAGCACTAGTAATTAAACAACTCACTCAAGCACACAACGTCCTCCGAGGACTCATTTATCATCTTGTTATATGCTTATGTGTTTTATTCAATCATACAACTATTCTTAAAATCTAACTCTAAAATTAACCCCTTGCTGTACCGAAGTACTCCATCACTTTGTCGTGCGAGGAAAAGATATTCTTGGGTTGTAGCTTGGTTAATCATCCACTCACACATTTTAATAAAACGAATCACGCCCCAAGCCCAAAGTATGCTCTTGGTCGCTGCAGCTTAGTCAGAACAGCTGGACCAATCAGAAACGAGTGTAAGGTAATTAGTTTCATAGGACAATCCAATCTCATCTTTCTTGGGCGGATTCGGGAGGTTGCATGGGTGTATACCGTAGAGTAAGCAAGCTACTTTAAGCAGGTTCATCCTCGCCTAGTTGGACACTCGGTTAAGCCGCTAAAGCACTCAGTCCAAAGAGCTAGATTTGGTTGGGCCAAACCAAGAATTAACCCATTCCCAAATCCACTCATTTAATAATCTTAAAATTTACAAACTGAGACACTGTAATACTTTCACCAAGACCACAGAAGCAACCCTACACAGCAACAATCGCACGCATTTCACATTCTCGGCACTGGTCATTAATTTTCCATGTTTTAAGTTTCAATCATAAATATCGTGAATGCTTATCTATCTTGTGTGGGGTTAATTAATTGATTTAATTTGCAAGCAGTGCTTAGTTGCTATTTTTCCATCTCGTCATCTTTTAAACTTTAACTCCTAGAACAAAGTTTTTCTTTTGTTATAGATTAAAAGCCTTAGTTAATTTTTCATTGGGACCACCCCCCTTGGGTTCGCTAGGAGTAAGCCTAGACGGAGGAGACGAGTAATCAGGTGACAGCACTTGACTCTCACTTGCCCCCAAGGACACACCGAGCGGCTTGAAGGTTTCATGCCGCGTCCCCCCCAGGTGTGTATTAGGCGGCAACACTCCTCATTTGGGTTACAATCTCTCATGCTCTTGCATTCTTGCTATTTCTCACTCTCTTGCTTCCATTTTGCTCCCATTTGGGCCATTGCAATTTTTAGCCATTTGGTTTGGTTAATAGAATTTTTTGGAAGAGATCTTGTGTTGGTGTTGCTTTATAGTGGTTTGCTTCTACTCTTCATAGCTACTCAAGTTTGGGGAGGCCAAACAAACAAATTTCTTTGCTTTGGTAAGATTTGTGATAATTTTGTCATAGATTTTGTGAGTTTTCAATTTTGTAGTTAAGAACTTCATAGTACCATACATTTCTCGATTGAAGTTTATGATTTATTAGCTCATTATTTGGATCTCACCTTCTTTTTAGTTATGTAGCAAATATCTCATAAGTTGCAGGTTACTTGGGTTGAAGAGTGGACTTCCTCGGTTGGATACCCCACTACTTCAAGCATTTGAAGAGCAAAGAGCACAAACTCTCCCCTTCTCTTCAAAATTTCTGCATTTTATTTCTGCATACTATTTCCATATTAAAATCTGATTTTAAACTTCATTTTAAAGCTCTTATGTTATGCAAATTTACTCATAAAAATTTCATAATTTTTTGTACCATTTTGTATCATACAACTAACATTGCCCAAGAGTGATTTTGGGCATTTTATGTGGTTTATTGCTTGCTGGTTTTTAGCAGGTTTGTATAGTTTATGGTGTTATCTATTTGAATTTGGCCATCATCAAGCATAAGGGGCACCTACAAGCTACCATTTTCAGCCACTTGCAAAAAACGATCAAAATAACTCTCTTTCTTCTCATATTTTCTATAATACCAAGTGTTGAAATCTATATTGTTGTAGCAAGTCCAAGAGAGTCTTTTGGGCTTGATTTCTTGCTTTCTTTTCAAGTAAAAGTTCTTCATTTTCCTTTTTGTCATCCATTGCATGCAAGTGAGAAGGCATTGCCACCATTGCATAGCAATTGTTGAGTGGTTTGGGTTTAGTATAGTTGTTTCTTTCTCTTTACGTTTATTTTCCCCACACCTTACAAGTGAGAAGGCTTTGCCTCCCTTGTAAAATCGTGTTGGCTTGTTTTTTTGTTTGCCCACACCTTGCATGAGAAGAGGCTTTGCCCATCCATGCAATATCGTGTTGGCTTTTAGATTTGCTTCTTAATCATTTTGCTTTAATTTATTTTTCCCACACCTTACAAGTGAGAAGGCTTTGCCTCCCTTGTAAGATTGCGTTGGCTTGCATTGTACTTTGGTTTTTGTTTATTTATTAAAGGTTAAAATAAAGTTATAAACAATGCCCCGATTTTTTCCCCGCATCCACTCCCCTTGCCGGTTCGACCGATCCTAGGTGACAAGAAAGGGAAAGGATTTGTGTTGGCTAGAATAATAGGCACTCAAAAGTCGATCTTAACTAGATACTGAGAAAAAGAAGCTTGATCTGTGGAGCTAGAGGAGTAGAGGTTGTTGGAAGCCTCGTGGCACTTAGTGCCCTCCTGTTGAGCACCCAGCAAGTTTTGGGGTTGACCCGTGGAGCTAGTTGAGAACCTTGTGTTCTCTTGTTGAGCACCCGGCAATCTCTCTCAAATCGAAAGAGATAACTTCTTGGGGTAGACACATAGAGTAGCATTAGTTTTCTTGCACAAACCTTAATTTCCCTAAGCTAAAGAAAGACTTAAAACCATTTAAAATTTATAGGACCATTTGCAAAACATTACAATTGTTATTTTGTTTCCAAGCACTTTACTTTGAAAGCATTTCAATTTTGGTTCAATCTTGTTACAAGCATATTTCATTTCATTAAATGTTAGATTATGGTAACTTCGGGATGTCCTGCATGACTCAGATGCCTTGCATGGAGGTACATCAGTATCATAGGCATTAGGATGGAGTAGAGAGTGAGATGCACTCTACTCAATGGCATGAGCCCAGTGGGAGCTGCATGCGGAGCTTCAGGGGAGATTGACCTATGCATGCATGAGTATTGCATGACCTACCAGCATTCAGTGACTGCATGCAAAAGTGACATTTTGCATGCATGCATGAGTATTGCATGACCTACCAGCATTCAGTGACTGCACGCAAAAGTGACCTTTTGCATGCATGCATGCAAAAGTGACTTTTTGCATGCACCGGGAATTAAGGTTTTGGCAAACCTAATTCATCGATGAGATTATTTATAAAGGCAAGGGGTCCCCAGATGGGGTTACTCAGTTGTATCATCAAAGAGAGATACTGCCAGAGTGAGGGGACGAATCTGTCCATGTGGGGCGACTTTCTGAGATAGGGAGGAGTTGCTGCAGGAGCTAGGTAGCAGATCTGAGCTAGATCAGTGACCTTCAGTTCCAGAGAGACCAAATCTCCAGTACTGTGAGCTAAGAGAGCTCCACAGTGTGATTACTCATTAGATTGGAGGAGGCCGAGTTTGCTTGGAGGAGGACGTTTTTCCTGAGGAGGAGAAGCTCGTTGTGAGCTGGATTGACCGATTTGGAGTCCGAGACTTTCAAGATAGCCTTGCCTCGAGATTTGAGGAAGGTTAGAGACGATCAGAGCTCAGATCTGTTGAGATCCAGAGCAGTACAAGCATTTGACATCCAGAGGAGGAGGGCGCACTTGTGCATGCAGAGAGGGTCGATTTCATCAGTGGGCAGTCTTCAGCTCGAGCAGATCAAAGCAGAGAGAGGGAAGATCTATCAGAGGCACCGTCAGAGCACTCAGATCCAGATTGGCAGTTAGGGCATACTTCGCCAGTGCATGCATCAGCTGGATGCATGCAAATTAGAGTTTGTCTTGGTCAGAGGGATTGAGTTACCGGCTGGGGTAATTTTGTATTGTACTGCTTTTATACTTCTATATGCTCTGGGCTCGAGAATGAAGATAGCCCCATAGTTAGTTGGTTTTTCCCAAAAGGGTTCCAGGGTATATCTGTTGTCTATGATGTTGATTGCATTTATGTGTTAAGTGGTAGATGTCGATCTAGTGGTTGAGTCTATGTTTTTATGAGTATGTACTGACATTGAGATTCATACTACTTGAGGTCTCAAACTGATCCAGAGGGAGTAGTGATCTCTGGATCTATATATATTTACATTAAATTGTTCATTTACTACAAGTTAATGTTAAATGTGATTTTTTTTATTATTGTGATATGTGAATGATTTAATGCGATTGTAGTATCTTTGGTAATCTTGTTTATTTATATTTGTGACTCCATGGCCCAAGTAAAGTAGGCACTGGTCTTGTCAATGAATTAATATTTCTCTCTTGCAATTGTATTCGTTTCATTAAGGTTTGTTTGTCATTTGAATAATTGCATCCCTGCACGATTGCTTGTCATTTGGACATTGAATAATTTACAACTCTTAAACAAACTCATTAAAGGAACTTAGTAAGTAATGACAACCCCCCTTGACCTTTAGGAGTTGGGGTCTAAACAGAGGAGTTTAGAATCGAGGTGACAGTGGGTTCTACACTCATAGTTGCCCTCAAGAACACACGTAGCGGTTGGGAGACTTATCTGTGGTCAAGTGTGTTTTAGGCGACAACACAGCCCACAGTTCTACATTGTGACAATCAAAGTGCTATCAAAACGACCAAGAATCCAATTTATCATTCAAATACAAAGCATGTTGAGATTCATTATCATTATATCAGAGAACAAGTACAGAATAAAGAGATAGAACTCCTTCATTGCAGGTCCAAAGATCAAGTGGCCGATATTTTCACCAAAGCAATAGGCAAGGACAAGTTTGAAAAATTTCGAGACATGTTGGGAGTCCTTGAAAATGAAATAAACATTAAGAGGGGTTGTTAGATAATATAATGTTTATTTCATAAAATATGTACTTTGTAATAATGACATTGGTTAAGTCATAAATAACACTTATTAAAGCATTTTATATTAGTTAAGAAATTAGTTGAAAACAGTTCCTAATTTGCATAATGGAACCTAATAGAGATATATACAACACACTCATGTACTTTGATCATATCATCAATAATACATCATTTCTCCTTCCTTAATTGTGTCTATCTTCCTCTGCATCTTCTCTGAGTTAATAAATTGACATTTGGTCACCTCAACCAAAGCAGTGGTATCATTTAAAACTCTCTTAATATCCCATAATTTTTTCATGTCCTTTAGGTTTATTCTAAACGTCTTTAGTATTGGAAGTATTATATGCAATCTTGAATAATGTTCGAGAGTAAAAAATGCACTGTTAAATTCTTGCAATTGAACTTTCCATATCATTCAAAAAGCTCAAAATTTATCAACTTTTTCAGGGATGGATTACTTCCAAGTTCAACAAACAAGATATTTTAAAGATATGAACCATCCCTTACTCAAATAGGATTTTAAAGTCCAATGGCAATAAATTGCCAAGGATGAGCACTCCAGGAATTGAATTAAAGAGCCAAGATCATATTTTAACTTTCACGAAAAATAGGAGATGGCATTGATAAGATCTCTTTGATGTTAAGAATGCAATGACTATTTACCTGAAATTAATTAATGAAATGTCTCATTGTATTTCTAGCAAATGTAGTTGACTTACATAAAGTTTCCTTAATAGCAAATACAACTGTAATTCAACCCAAAAATATTCTTGGTGATCAGAGCTAATGCAGGCTACTTACAACAATATGTTGCTTATTGGGATTGTAATCCAAGTCACGAACTTGCGAATGTCCTATTGAGTTTATCTTCCTACACCACAACAGTAAGACAAAAAATCATTCAAGTGATGTGACATGAGCTTCAACAAATCAACACATATATAGAATATTTGTAGTGTGCAATCAAAACATGGATATGATCTAGTCAAGGATATTGATGACTATATCCGTATAGCATGTACTTTTATATGTAGTGAGAAGAACTACAACTATATGTAGAACCCAATACTTGTAAGAGTCGCATAAAGTGCATGCAGCAGTTGACTTAAGCAAAGATGATAAAAAATGAAAAGACAAGAGAGAAGAGATAACCATTACCAATTGTATATTCAAATGTGAAAGGTTCTTAATCAAAAAGAAAAGGGTTCATTACGAACGAATTTTAGAAAGGAAAATACTGATGACACATCAATGAGATTGGAACATGATCTAGATCTAACCACTGGAAAGCCAAGTACCATGACATTGCCAAACGACTAGAACACAAGCCAAATGAGTTTAATCACAACATGACATTGGTTATACCTGAAAGCTAAGTACCATGACATTGCTAAACGACTAGAACACAAACCAAATGAGTTTAATCACAACATGACATTGGTTATACCCGAACATGAAATTGCTTGAGAACAATACTAATTTCAAGTGACTTACATGAAGGGTGGACAAATTATAAGAAAAAGAAGATGAAATGTCAACATAATGCAAGTTCTTCACAAAGCACTTTGAAAAGGGGAATAGCAGAAGATGCACATCCAATAAGAAATTGCAAAGGCGGAACAGGAAAAGAACAGATCAGCTTAATTTTGGAAATTGCAATCTCTGGAACACAAGACCTCTGTGAAATCTTGAGAAATGCATCAGTGTGGGACAAAATAAAAATCTAATCTACCTTATATTGGAGATTACAGAAACAAAAAATAAAAGGAGGAATTTCACCCCAAATAGGCAGCAGTCCAACAAGAAGTTGTAACAAGACATGAGCAATATTTTTTAAAAATGTCTAAGCAAGGATATGAGCACTACAAGTAGAAGGATAAAACAATGCCACCGATTGTAAATTTGATGAAGAAAGAGAGACAAATTAAGTGCTGAAACATACCAGATGAAGGTCTTCCTAAGGAAGATAATTGATATTGCAAATAATTTCATTAGAGCATGTTGGATCTATTTGAGACGTCGTTTGAAAAGGCATGGTTTTAACTCGACTCTAGCCACTAAATCATTGCAAGTCAACTATAGATAGACTACTTGTGTTAAAAGAAAAGAAAAAATTGTTCACCTTAGCACATAACAATATTTTGTCATGGATCTCAACTACGAGAATAAGAATTGAAATAGGCACAATGGATGGAAAGTAGAAATATGAGAAATTGACAACAATTTTAAATGGACAAGGATTGGAGACTCTACAACCTCAGCATGGAATTGTCCATGGCCATGATGGAATTGACAACAAGGTAATGGACAAGCAAGAGCATATACCATCTTTATCCACTATTGAGATTGTAAAAGCATGATATGCATAGGTGCTGAGAAAAGATAGAATGTCATTAGAGAATGGAATCTCATTATCTTCATGAAAACCCACAAAAGAACAAAGCAATTGTTGCCATTGTTATTTGCTTAGGATTGGATATTTGACTCTAGATAAGAAACAAAAGGATCATGTAGATTTCCTCAGTCAAATGGAGTAGATTGTCCTATTGTTGCCATTGTTATTTGCTTAGGATTGGATATTTGACTCTAGATAAGAAACAAAAGGATCATGTAGATTTCCTTAGTCAAATGGAGTAGATTGTCTTGTTGGAGACCACTTTCATTCTATTGGCTCTCTCAACACAGTTGATAAGTACTCTATCAGCACGTAAATACAACTAAAGGGAGGATCATATTTAAGGGATATTTTCTTTATACTTTGTTAATTTCCATGTACTTCACGATAGTTCAATGTTCATAACTAGAAACCATTTTTTGAAACCTTTGTCGCCATGTATATAGATGCAATCCCCAAGCTTCTACATAGAGTGAAATTATCTTATTACAAGGCCCAAGAGGTTTGGGAGTAATGGTGTGAAGCCAGGAGTTTCTCACCCATTGTCAAGGCTCCATTTCCACACCCCTTGTTTGATACCTTAAGGGTATCCATGGGGAAAGCTAGATCTGGGGGTTTGAACTTATGGTGCTATGAGGTGATGACCTGCTTATAAATATCATGGACCCAAGCCAACCCATATGTCCTCCGTAAGGTAGACACCACTGACCAAGTTCCATTCTCATGTGTTTTATCCAACACCTTGAGGTATCCATAAGGGCACCTAGAAGTAGGTGTTGAACTTATGAAACTAGGAGATGATGACCCACATGTACATGTAAGGTCCCAATCCCACCACTATGTTCTCCTTAGGGCTGCCCAAAATATTGTATCTAGTGGTTGTGGTTGAATGGTAAATCAAATTAGCCTGCTTCACAAAGACACGGGTTTCAACCAATGTTTTAAAACTCGGACTCGGACTCGGACTCGGAATCAGTCGAGGGTCAACTCGGACTCGGCAATGACTCGGACAATTTGATTTTAATGACTCGGTTTACTAAAAAACACATAAAATATTTAAATTTTAAAGAAAAAAGATATTTTAAAGATTATAATCCATCATTCCAAAGCATTAGAAACAAAATATCCAAAGTCTATCATGTATAGACCAGTGTGCAATACATAATACATATCTGGAAGACTAGAACAAAGTGAAAATACATAGTATTAAATATCCGCCAAAATTTAACTCCATAGAAAATACCTTATACATGGTAGAAAATTAAATATGATATCTACCTATGCCTACAACTATTTAAAAAGAACACTCCCAGCAACACAACTAAAAATAATTTAATGAACAATGCATCCAGCCATAATGAACAATGCATCCGGCCATAATGAACAGTGCATCCAACCACGAGTCGGAGCATTTGCAAAGACGGTTTTGCTCAACAGAAATTAATGAACAGCATGCCAATTAACCTACAACAATGTAATGACAATTTTAGCAATCAGATATAAAATTCAACCAAAATTTTATATTCACCGTGATCTCATTAATCTCCGCTACTGTTGTGAGAGGCACCTGGTTATTTTACCGGAGAGGCACTACAAACAGTTTTGGGGGGATCGCACTGGCTTTCTCTGCAACGTCTGTCATGGAAACACTACTACACACTTTATCGATTTTTCTGTGCATGTCAATGAGGGGAGAATCCCTGGTGTTGTGGCGAATAAAGAGTTTGAAATCCCTCATGCATATATTCTGTAGGCATTCAATCTATGATAACAACAACAAATTATTCTTTTTTAATATCTCGTTCTCCTCGGAAAGACAAGGGTTTTTTTATTTTAACTTGGGCTGACTCAGGCGAGTCGACCCTTAACTCTGGCGAGTTGGCCGGTTCGGTACCGAACCAGCCACCTGACCCGATTTAAGGGCCGACTCGACTCGGCTCGAGGTCAACTCGGCCGAGTTCTAGTCCGAACCAGCCGAGTTTTAAAACACTGGTTTCAACGCCCAAGCACATGTCATGTTAATGGGGCCAATCTGGACATAAGGCTAGGAACAAGTCCTAGGTCAATTTATAGAAATCTAAGTTGCCTAGATAAGTACATGGGTATGTGAAACTTTCAAAACAGGGAATGAGGGTATGTTAGAGGTACACATCAAATTTTTTAATGTTTGCTGACTTTTATCGATTTTTCCCGATTTTTTTGCCGATGTTGCCGAGAAGTTATATTCGGGACCCTTGCCAACTTTTTGCCGATGCCGACTTTTTCAACATTGTGCAATGTTAATTGATTCAGAAAATTCAAGTGAAGTAAGAAAACAAATCCAACAACTAAGATCTAGAGGCCAAACAAGATGTACCTTTATCCAATAGATGTGAGTACTAGAAAGTTTGGAGATATTTGTTTTAACTTCAAAGCATTGCAGGGGGCATCAAATCGCTTCCAAAGTACCTTCTCTCATCAATGTTCAGGGATAAATTCACGTGATGAGAATGACCTCTAACTCTTAATGAATTATATGCTCCCTCATACTCACTCAAACCAAAAAGTGGGGTGTGAAGACAAAAGAACTCAAGCAAAAACTAATCTCAAGAAACCGAAAAGGGCACCTTATCCTCAATACCCTCCTAGCCTTTATAGAATAGGGTTGGAGGTGTACAAATAGCATCACCATAAATAGAAGAGCTAAAGATAACACAAGTATAAGCCTCCTTAACTAGGGCGCATGAGTAAATGAGGGAAATTACACCATAATAGAGCAAATCTTGCTTAAAATAAGCCTCCTCAACCCATGCGCTCCAGCTCTAGACCAAAATAGCATGTGGAAATAAAGAAACACCACAAAAAGCCCCCCTCAACTCATGTGCTCCATCTCTAGGTAATAATAGCGAGTGTAAATAAGGATGCTACACAAAGAAAAGCTCCTCCAGCTCCAAAAATCCTCCACAACTCATGTGTTCCATCTCCAACACAAAAATAGCAGGTGTAAATAAGCAAACTCCACAAAAGTTATCCTTAAATCATGGGTTCCCTGGTTATAAATAGA
This sequence comes from Larix kaempferi, assembly GCA_027924585.1. Taxonomy (NCBI): domain Eukaryota; kingdom Viridiplantae; phylum Streptophyta; class Pinopsida; order Pinales; family Pinaceae; genus Larix; species Larix kaempferi. Next base: position 614,409 of record BSBM01001770.1, read on the forward strand.
AAGTATAAACAAGGAAACTCCACCAAGTAACCTCCTCAACCCATTCGCTCCATTCCTTGCCTATAAACAACATGCATCTCACAAAAGTCAACAAAGTCCAGCCCAAAAGGTGGGCACTCCTCTTCTTTAGCTATAAATAGCAATCCACAACCCAACATAAGTCATTGACAAACCTCCTCAAGTCATGTGCTCCATGCCTTAGTAAAAATAGCAATAAACTGGAGTCTAAGTCACACTCTAAGAATAGACCTCTAAAAATAGCAAATATCTCTCAAGTGGGGCCTGTTACCGGATGAATTAGCATGTCAATTCATCGATAAGCAAATGCACTAGAGTATCCCAATGTCACCTCGGATACGATGCGCTACTTCTTTGGAAGTCAATAACCTCCAACGGGAGAGCCCTTAGATAGATCACCTGAAATGAGCTAGAAGGCCAAATACAAATATGTCTACACCCAAAGATACCAATGACCAGTGCCTTATGAAGTCGAATGGACAAGACAAACCACGGAATCACATCCAATAATCAAAGTGATATTTAGCATTTAACATTCCTATATTATGTAAGTAGGGTTATAACCAATCACCGAACTCATACTATGCTATTAGGTAAGTAAGGTTGTGAATCAATGATTAACCATCACATAAATAAGATGTTAGTGATAAAAATCAGATGTACTCCACTTCAAATAACCAAAATGGATATTTAATATCTGTATATGTTAACACAGTGTAGCAGCAGATTGTGATATCATCAACTTTTAAGAAGCAGTGAGAGAAAGTATAAAATCGATCATACTACGTTTACAAAACCAGAGATGTAATATCCACTTATCTAGTCACCTCTATGAGAGTCAAATAGCATATCTATATCAGACTTGTACGGAAGATTACTAAAAGCAAGATCGCTGTCACTAACTTAGAAAAAAAGACAGAGGTAAGACCATACTACAACCAACTCTTATCATCCACACTTTTATGTAAACGATCACACCCGCGTGAGAAATATAGCAGTATTGATAGTAAGTATAACAGCTGCATCAATAACAATTCATATTACTCCCCATAAAACAAGTTTTAGGATGTACATACAGTTAGCCTTCTTGCTTGCATAAAAGAAAAGAGTACTGACACAGTATAACAGCAGTAGGAACAATGGCCAGCAACTTTAGCGACCATAGGAGAAAGAGTGCAATCACGTATGCTTATACATTTGCTAATTTTACCACTTACATTCATCAACTCAGAAATGTGTCAATATCTGTTAGTTTTTGTACCTAGGGAAGTGTTCCCCAAGTGACATTTCCCTAAGTCACTTAGAAAGGGGGGAAAAAGGTGACCCTCACATTAAATGCACTTAATGAGACTTTATAAGATGAAAGTCACTTTTTGATAAATTTAAGTGGGTGAGTGAAATTAATTATTTATGAGAAATAAATGGAGCATTTAATTTCAACCGTAGATCTAAATCTATCTCATCCATTGGATTTAGGAAACCCTAGGGTTTAATAAAAAAGGTATGAAAGAGGCATTTACATTCACTTTTGCTGATTGAAGTGAAGAGAGAAAAGAGAAGAGAGAACTTTGAGTTGTGCACAGAAATCGAGGAGGCAGCAGTAGCAGCACAAGTTTCTAGGTGGCACAGTTTTCGAGGCAGGGAAATATTTCAGTAGGCACGATTTCCCAAATCCGTACAGATCATTTATTGGCACAGGTTTCGAGGTACTCACTCAGCATTTATTAGCATGCAGTTCGAGGCAGATTTCTGCTGTTGGTGGGCACAGTTTCCAAAATCCGTATAGCTGCAATAAATGACAGTCCGTACAGCACAGTTTCCAAGGCAAACATTTCAGGACACGGTTTTCTAGACAGGGCACAGTTTTTGTGGTCCGTATAGCAGCATTAATTGCTGATGTACCGTACAGTAAATTTCTGGGTGTGTTGGCACATTAATCGAGGCTGGGCTTGGCACATTTTTCGAGAAGATTTGTGTGCACAGAAATCGAGGCAGCCTTGCACAGAAATCGAGGAAGCTAACTGGGTGATTTGGTTGGTTGAGATAAGTACATTTCTGACTGTAAAATTGATGTACTGAAATATTGCTGATGAAATCAAAACTCTCTCTCTTACTGGTTTTCCCCGTGGGGGTTTTTCCAGGGCATAGTTGCCAAAAATTTATGAGTCTCATTTTTATGGTGTGCATGTTAAAATTTATTTTCTGTCTGTTAGAATAAATTTTCAGCGTGTTTGAATGTCTCAGAAAATTTCATAAGTAGTTTGCAGCCTATGCAAAACTGGCTGTAAATGAAAACCACTAAAATGTTGACATAAACCAGCAAGCAAAAAACTCAGGAAAATTTACAATATCAACCGTGTATCAGAGATATGTAGCAGCAATGGGGTATGTATGACAGTCCAAAAAAAGTTAAAATGAACAACCTTCAGATTATATATTTGTCAATAATGAATGTTCATCAATTACTCCAACTTTTAACCATCAAATTTTCATCAAAAATAGGTGTTGGTTCGTGTCCTTTGTTGGCAGTTTTAGCATGGTAATATGAGGACTGTGTGGATGGTGAGTCTGCAGACCTAGGAGGAAGGGCTCCCAAGGTTACCCACGATCTAAGTTACCCGGATCCGGATCCGGATACGGATACATCAAATCTTTGAAAAACCAGGATCCGGATACGGCAGGGAAACGGCAAGTACAAACAAAATAAATAATTTTTTTATATATTTTAAATAAAACTTGTATAATTTTTTTTTTAAATATATAATTTTAATTATATAACTTGTGTATAAATATTAAAGTTATATAAAAAATAGAAATGAAAGTTAATATATAATTTATGATACCTCATATTTATAAAAACTTACAAATAATAACTTATATCATATATGATACTTAAATTACATTACTATGAAACTTTGCTTATAAACTATTATGAAAAATAACAATTTATTATGATCACATTAGAATGAAACATCAATTATATATATTAGTATGAATTAAAAAATAAAAAATAAAAAACAAAGTTAAGATGGCCAAAGTGGCACACAAGTCCACGAGCCTGGACGAATTTTGAATCCATAATCCATATGGCATACATCCGAGCGGGAAAATCATGGTAGATGTGGGTTTTGAAGTAACATCAAGACTGCCCCCGAAATTTCCATTTCCAAGCAGCACATCTCCAGGCATCCCGCATCCCACATTTCCAAGCACCGCATCTTTGTAGATGAAATCGTTTCGCATCTCCGAATCGGGCATCTCCAATGTAAACTATCTCATGTGAGGTTCGAACCCCCGCCTAGCCCATGTAATAGGAAGATCCGGCACGAGAATTAGTTTGAGATGGGCAGATAGGGCACTATCTCCTGACGCGAGACTCCGTCCAATGGAATCACCAGCGCGACAATACAATTTCAGTGCACAACGCATCACCTGACACGTCCTCCCTTTGCCAAATCGTATATGTTGGACGATGAATCCCTCGAAATACTTTTCATCCACCGCAGGTAACTTTTGGAGTGGATCCGGATCCGAATCTATTTCAGATTTAGGGATCCGCGGATCCATACCCCAAGGCTCACGGATCCGGTTACACAGCCCATGATCTAAAGAAGCCAAGGAAAAGGGTTGTCCAAGGGCTCGGTCAAGCCTAGGACAGACCCAAAGGGGAGGCCGAGGGTTGCACTAGGATAGGGAGCAGGAAATGGAGGACGCTAAGGCAAAGTTTTTCTCCAGTTAGGGTTTGACAAAAAACTAGGGCTTTTTTAGTTTTTTTTTTTTAAAGATTTTTATGTGAAATAAAAAGGTAAAAATAACCTAAAATACAAAAACGAAAAGAATTTAGACCAAAATAATATATACAAAAGTACAAAACTCAGAAATTAAAGTTTTTTTTGGAACTTTTGATATTTTTGAATCTTTAGGGCTTCCTAAAATTTCACCCTAGGGTTTTTAGGGCTAAAGAAGGCAAGGCAAAATTGTAGGAGAGAGGATAGAAATTTTAGGAAGGCTAAAATATCGAAAAACTTAAATTTTTTTATTTTTAGGGTTTTTGTCATAAAATTGCAGACCTAAATCTAACCCTAGTTCTACCATGAAAATGCAGAATTATCCTAACAATAATATTTACAAAAAATACAAACTAGAGTTTGATGTAGAGAAAATTGACAAACTTAGGGTTTTAAGGTTTTACCCTAACCCTAGGGCATCAAGGAGGATGGCCCTCCTCTTGAGATGGTACTTGCCAAGTTTGGCAAACTAGGGTTTTCTTCAACAACCACAAAAGTTGGTTGAAGAAGCCCTAGTTAAGACAAACCTTGGAGACCTAAAGCTCAAGCTTTACAATGCTAAGGTAACTAAAGGTTGAAAATGACTTAGCTAGGACAAAATACAGCATTAATGGCTACCATTCAACCTTAGACAAGCACACATCCAACATTTAACAAAGAGAAAGCAAGAGAAGAAACTTTGATACCTCCTTGTGCATGTGTTAAGCAAACAACTCCTAGCATCACCTTAGCAAAGAGTAAGAACAAAAGATACTTCAAAGATTTGTCTCCAAACTAGCAAGTACATCCATCCTCAAGAGGTGTGCATCACTCAAAGAGCCCAAGTAGGGTAAAAATCATAAATAAATGTTTTATCCTATAAGTTGTTCTGTTAAAATGAAGTGAGGAAAAGTGTATTTATACTTTTCTCACAGTCACTTTACAAAAATAAAAAATATCCAGGCCAACACACCTTTCTAAAATGTCAATTTGAAATTATAAATGTCAACTTAAAATTAAAACAATAATAATATAAAATAATCAAATCTGTGGGTAATTTGGGGCATTTTCCCCAGAATTTACCCACACATGACTAAAATAGCTAAAAATGAGCATATCGGTCCGTTCTGAACTCCAGACCACGGAGGGGGGGGTCGTCATGCCCCATCTAACCCCAACAGTAGCGAAAATCCCTCAACACCCCCCCTAATCAAGCACTGCAGCCTGGCCTGGAGGATGACGTCATCATCAAGAGGATCCCAAGGAGAGAGGGTGTTGGTGAGCTGGAGGGCCAAGAGGGTGTGGGAGGTGACCTAGAGGAGAGGCATATGCCTCAATACTGAAAAAACTGTCACCATAATTATAAATCAAGGTCGAGGTCATGTGACCCAGTGATCCACCCCCGGAAGCCCCGGACACCAACCTCAAGGCTTCAAGCCCTTTCATGAGGCATTCAGCAATGCCACTAAGCCATAGTACTTCCAAAGGAGAAACCAGAGGGTCTGGCCATAACCCCTACTCAGAAAAAGTAGGCTAAACACCCCTCCTAGTCAGAAAAATGACCCCCTCTCCCTGGGGACCTTTGCAGGTGTGTTGGTACTGGTACCACGTAACAGGGCCCAGCAAGTTCCTTCTAGATTGCCCCAAAGTGATTCAAAATTTCAAACCCTGAAAAATTGATCAATAACCAAATTTCTCGAAATGGGCTGAAACTTAACCCAACTGTTATACGCAATATTAGTTCTCTAAAAATAGTGCCACATCCTAAAAAGTCTCACTACTAAAAATAGACCAAAAATCAACAGTCTCTAATTGCCACCAAATTTGATCCCCATGTTGTACTCAATATTGGTTCTTTGGAAATGTGATCAACTCTGAAATTTGCAAATTTCTATTATTAGACCTTGGTTTGACCAAGTTTGATTGCCTTTGACCAAGGTCCAAGATAGCTAAGAACCTCACATAAATGGAACCCCATGTTCATCTCTACAATGGAGACCCAAATCCACTTTCAGATTTCAAGAAAGATCAAATTTCTAAAAATATAAAATTTTCATGGTTGTAAATATTGAAAATATGAAAGTCCCCATTTGAATAAATCAATACTGGATCTCCAAAACTATCATCCACCGCTGAAAAAGATCAAGTTTCTAAAACTAGGAACTAATAAAAATAGCAGAATCAAGAATCTGAAAGTACCCATCTCACTGTCTTCATTCCCCCATGTGTCCAAAGTCTACATGTAAATTCGAAGCATGGGGAAAAACTGCTCAAAATAGATCTTTGGAGGCCTGAACTAGAAACCGGCGAAAAAATAGCACATGTGCTATCCTCCCAAAACATTGATCTCTGGATAGTATCCAAACTCATATATTGCAACTCTGGAACAAGGTCAGGCTAGAATAAAGCTCTGCAACAAGGCATCCATTTGGCTAAGGTACTCATGAACCATCGACGTTGAATGGTGAACTCTAATGTTGAGCTCACCCCATATGATATCTACAAACATAAGCTGGAACTTAACACCCATATTTGTGTAAGCAGATTTGGTGTTAACAAGTCTTAATTTTAAAACCAAGCACATACAAAAACAGCCCAATAGCATTTCCAAAAAATGAAACGAAAACATAGTTGAGTACTAGGAGTCAAGGCTCTATGTTCTTTGTTGTTGCATCATCATCATCAAGTAGACTTAGGTTCTTAGTCAACAAGCTTTCCAGACATGGTGTGGAAATGAAAAACAGAAAAATCTAAAACATGAAACTTGATGAAACTTAATGTGGGGTCTCGAAAAGTGAAGAATGTCGATAATGTTGAAGACTGCTTAATGCTGAACCACTTGACACTAATTTTCTGCAATAAAAAAACAGCAAACATTACCTTACTTCCTCTCTTCTGCACTGGTCTCTTCCACAGCCAAACTGAAAATGAAAAACTAAGCATAAAATTATGGTTCAAAGCTATGATGTTGGGAGCAAGAAGTGAGAGCGGGGAGCAGGAGCAAAGCGAAAAGCGAAATTTTCAAAAGCTCCCATTTTGGGAGCATTCCAGGAGCGTTTTTTTATATAGTATATATTTTGATATATTTTGATGGATTTATATCTAAAAGACATGTAGGATGTTGAATTAGCTATAGAAAACAGGATTAAACCATATAACATCAATCATCTAGTAGTTATAACTTGTAACATTATCATCAAATGATCAACCATAACTACTTTTATATGAGCTTGGCAATGGAGGTACCATAACATTGTCATCAAATGATCAACCTAGTATAGGAGCTTTTAGTATAGGAGAGGTAGGGAGTGCCTTGGGAGCATGCTCCCTATTACGTGGTACCAATACCAGCGCACTTTCATATGTTTTCCCAAGGAGAGGGGTCGTTTTTTTCTTCAAGACCATATGGGTGTTACTAGTACTTTCTGAGAGGTGGTTATGGTCGGACCCTTTGGTCCTTCCTTTAGGAGTACTATGGCTTAGTGGCATTGTTGACTGCCTCATTCTAGGGCTTGTAGCCTTGAGGTTGGTGTCTGGGGCTCCTAGGGGTGGGTCACTAGGTCACATGACACCCTGCTTATTTTCTACACCGATGACAATTTTTCAGCTTTGAGGCTCTTGCCTCCCCTTTCGGTCACCTTATGCACCCATCCTGGTCCCTTTCCAACAGAGCGCCCTCCTTCCTTGGTCCAGTTTCCTTGAAGACGTCACCTTTGGCCACCAAGCCCACAGGCTTATTGAGGGAGGATGTTGAGGGATTTTCAGCATTATTGGGGTTAGATGGGGTATGACGATCCCCCCTGCTCACTCCACCTTTCGAAGTGAATCTTTTTGCTCAGTTTTAGTCATTTTTAGTAGTTTTTAGGCACCTAGAGAGAAAATACTCCAGGTAACCTACTTTAAGCCTATTTTAGGCCATCTTTAGGTTATTTTATCTTATTTCATGTTATATTTTTACACTGACATTTATTTGGCCTGTCGGCTTGGTTATTCTTGTAAAGTGAGTTGAGAAACATATAAATACAACTCCTCACTTCATTTGTAAATCATAACTCAAGGGATAAATTACATTATATTACTCTTTTACCCAAGATAGTCTTTTGGAAAGTGATGCGCACCTCTTGGAGTTTTCTCTTCTTTGCCTTGTGGATGAAATTGGATGCACTTCTAGGGTTATGCTCATGCTTGGTGAATGCTAGGAATTGTTGGAACAACACAAAGCTCAAGTAAGTCTAGTTTTAGCCTTGTTTGGTGAATGTAGGTGAATTCTTGCTTCTTGACGATTGAATGGTGGCCATAGAGCTGCATTCTTTTTTATTAGGGCCTTTTTGTCTGTCTTTTGTCTTCTTTGCATGGTGGAAAACGCTCCCTAGAGGAGGTTTTCCCTAGTTTTGCCTTAGATATCTAATTTTGCCCTAGATTAGGCTCCTATCACGAACCCTAGGGATTGTTGTAGGAAGCCCTAGTTTAGGAGGCAAAGAGAAGATTACTCCAAGAGGGACATTGGTCGCCTCTCCTCTAGGCCTAGGGTTTAGGGTTACATTCATGAAAATCCTTGTTTTATCAAAATTTATCAAATTTGCTTGCATTTTCATGTGTAATTTTGCATTTTCATGGTAGAATTAGGGTTAGAATTAGGTCTGCAATTTTATGTCTGAAACCTTAAAAAATCAAAAATTTAAATTTTTCAAATTTTGGCCTCCCTAAAATTTCGGCCCCTCCCTCCTACAAATTCGGCCTGCTTTTTAGACCATAAAAACCCTAACCCGAAATTGTAGGAAAACCTAGAAAAATTTAAAAATTTAAAAAAACCAAAATAATAACTTTTTTTTGTTTCTTTAAACCCTTTAAGGGCAGCAGCCTTCATCCACCCTCGGCCTGCCCTAAAACCCTCTCTTCACCATTGGCAGCCCTCAACCTCTTCTTCATTGCTCACCGTTTTCAAATAAATTGCAGACTGTCAAAACCTAACAGTAACCTCTCTCCTTTGCCCTAGCGCTCCTCTTCCTAGCTTCGTTCTCCCTCTAACCTACCCCTAAAGCCCTAAAACGAGGTCTAAAACCTCCCTTTGAAGTGTCCTTTTGAGCCCTTACTCCCTGCTGCTCCAATAACAGGTCTGCAAATTCAAGCAGCCTGGCGTCACTGTCAAGCCACCTAAAATCTGCCATAAACAAAAACACAAATAAATCGATTAGTATTAATTTGATTACATACAAAAAAGGACCACCTAGTTATTGCTTAAAGATTGATATAAAAGGGTTATGTTACTGCTGTTTGGAGTCAAAGTGAATGCCACAAGACTGTCAAATTGTTTAAATCTGTTAGTGGTACTGCTCTTTGGTTACATTTGGTAAAGATACTTTGATTACCGTAGATGACATATATCAGATCTGTACAATTGGTTTAAATTTTTTACAAGTTGAATTTGGTGTAGCACTCATTGCATATTAAATTTGTTTATTGATTACTTGAATGTCTATTGCTGAAAGGTATTGTCATGAATTGACTGTTGAACACTGTTAGTTATCTTTGATTGCCATTGTTATAGCAGTACCCATACTTGGTTTGTTCACCAGATGAATGATCATATGCTTACAATTAATGTGGTGTTGATAATTCTTTGATAGTGACATTGATGCACTTGTCTTACATCTACAACACTTCTATTCACATAGTATATTTTCTTCGTTCTCTAGTTGACTCCTTAAAGGCACTAGTCACTAATATGATTGTGTAGAAGATATAGTTTGGTTGCCTAAGTGTCTTGCAGAAATAGCTAAAAGGGCTCTCCCCTTGGAGGTCACGACTCTCCAAAGTAGTTGGAAGTGTGGTTGAGGTGACATTGGGTCACACTCTCCTTACATTTGTCTATTGGGCACTAACCCTGCTAGTTTGTCCGGTAACACTCCCAAAACTGGAAGCGTTTTGAGAGCGACCTTTGGGAGCGGGAGCGACAGGGTGGGGGCACTCCCACACAGCAGAGGTTCAAAGGTATAAAAGGTATCAGCATTCAGTTGTTTTAAACTTTCAGGGTTTCTTCCCGGGCCCACCCTAAATGCATCCTCACTGGGGCTTTCTAATTATTAAAAATACATTGTCTAATACTAAAATTGGCATTAGCATACCCAAAATTGGGGTATCTGTTTGAATTCACTTGGGGTATGGAGGGGTAAGCAAAGGTGTTGTAGTTATGGCGGGATGCAAGCACATGTATGTTTCAGGTACATGGGTACACTACTTGGTACAAGTATGCAAATTCGACCCTCAGGTATGTGCACCCATGCAAAAAACCAGTCACTTTACCTTCTTGCAAGCAATGAATATCAATATCAAAAACAACAATTCTAATTTTTTGAACCGTGGATTTGCCACAGGGATCTATAGACCACCTTACAATCCTTCTATTAGCTAATCCATCGTCTCCTCACCTTCTCGCCAACCAAGGTGGGGAAGTCACATTCTGCATTATGGGAGGCAAAAAATCATCTAAATTCTTGTTTCTTGGCCACTTATGAGGTTCTTAGACACCAGGGGTTGACTGAGAAGCAATAAGTCATGGGGGTGGACACCGCGACCAACAGCCCCCCCCCCCTCGCAAGGCAATGGACTTGGAGCTACCATGAGGGTCTCTAACCACCGCAAAATTTAAAGGCTCCTCCTGAGACTAGTCAGGGCTAGCTTGAGGAGTCGATTGGAGTTTCTAAGCCTAGAACTGATCATGGTTATTAAGAGTTGGGAGCTTTACCCTTCCTTACCACCCTTGTCTGTCCATTATTTGTTTGGGGTGAGGCCTACTAGGCCAAACCTACTGTTTTAGCCACTTCGGGAGCAGCACCATTTTTTGCTAGCAAGAGGCAATCTTTAATCCTGTGGTGTGGGCCTTGACACATGAAGCAGTTGTTGGGGAGATTAATGTATCGCATTGTTTGATAAATGACTCACCCTTCCCTTCGGATATACACAATTCCTTTAAATCTTTGGAAATATCAACCCTAAGACAAACACTCTTTTCTGTACGGGGTAAAAATCCAGGTTGGTTCATGGCAAATAAAAGTACCAACTAGCATCAAAATACATTCAAAAAATTCCAAAATGACAAGGGGAACCCTAGAATTCTACCAAACTGAACATTAATTTTTGGAGGCTTCCTTGACAAAGAATCCTCATGCCACTTGGAAAACACAGCCAAGACGTTCTGACACATCCATGGGTTGTTGCCCGTGGGATATTACTTCATGGTAATGGCTCTCTTCAGCAAAAGAAAACTGAAAATATCCTTTGGCAAAACAAAGAATGGCCATGTAAATCCATCCATGGGGTCCCCACACCTCCTTGGCCCAGGCCTTAAGCACAGCCTCTGGTGAAATACGTCCCACAAAATACACTAGCAGTTTATGCATTTTCAAATTTTCAAAAGCCGCAACATATTGGTCAACTTGAATAGCAACAACAAATGCATCAGGAGGGATTTCATTACTGCCTTCAGGATGAGCTTCTACTGGGCCTTGGAAGGAACCATGTTGTCCAGCACCTTGCATAATTCCCAAAATAGCATTATCAGGTTGTGGAGTGGCCATTTGAACGGCCTCTACGGCCTTATGACTTGTATGAAAGGTTGCAGGCTCTGGCCTGTGCGAATTCCATGCTACCCAAAAACAGTAAATGCCACAAAGTGGGCGATAACTTCAGCCTTAAACCCCAGATTTCTACACAATATGAAATCACATCAGAAATCCTGGCCTCAAAGCTCCCTCCAAGTTTATCCACTTTCATCTCTGGAGATCTTTGGTAGAAATACTTAGTAACTAAGGATACAAGACATGAAACCATCTTATAAGCAACCTTAATAAGGACTAAAATACATACAATTATTCCAAAATGGCCAGCCACTAAAGTCTAAAGGCCAACCTTTGATCGTTGTCCTCAATGATGCATAAACAACTGCTTCTAAGACTCCCGTGCTAGTGTTATTCATGTAATAGAAGCTCTTTATCAATATAAATATCTTATAAGTAATTGGGTCATGGATAATTTCAGGTTTCCATGTATTAAATCAGTATTCGGTTACTGCTCAGGTATTAACTATTGAATCAGTATTCGATTACTGCTTAGGTATTAGCTTGTAAATATATGCACCAGCTGATGTTTTCATAGGATGCTGTGATCAGGGAAATAACTTTTAGTGTCCATGTCCAGATGTGCATGAATTCATACATCTCTGGAGACCATTACTAGAAAACCAGTTACAGAGGATGGAAGAATAATTACATACAAGTATGCCAAATTGAAGAAGATGAATATAAAAAGGTTATGTCTTGTCAATCTGTGTGTATGTAGCTATTCTGTGCTTCCAGTCATTGAGAATAATATCTTTCCATTTAAAAACAAAAAGGTGGGCATCAGTCCATTTTACAGGGCACGAGCATTTACTATTTACCATTGGATACCATATTTTAAACTCTCAAAGTTCCATAAAATCAGAATGCATGTTGCAATAGAGAATCACAGAAAGGCATATACTTCATTGAGCGTAGATCCCAACACTGAACAGAGGACTCGCAAGCAGTTGAAAGAACATTTATATCATGTGGATCCCATGCTCCCCCAGACAAGTAGTGTAGCATGCTAGCTGGTTCCTTGGATAGTACCTGTGGCTCACAACACAATGTCACTGAGCTAGCACATTATAGTATCAACAGTGAATCTAAATTTCAATCAAAAGAATTTCTTTGAGAATGCTATCTTGCAGGATATTAATTTTTGACAGTCATCCTTTAACTCTCTACCATGGTATTCTAAGGTCTGCAAAAGCCAGCAGCCTGACTAAAGCATAAGTTCCATGACAAAAGAAAACGTTTATGGGATGTACTCATTAAGCTTGATTATTTTGATGTACACAGACTTCATGTAACAAACAAAAGGAATGCACAAAATAGGTAGGAGTCACATGCATTTGGTGAGCCTGTCAACATTATAATGAGTGTTGGTCGGGCAGTCATTTTAGCATATAGCATCACATTTTAAAGACATTGAAATGGTCTGTCTCGTGGCTGGTGCTACATAGCTCTTGAATGCTTCACACAAAATGGCAAGTCAGTTACCACCACCAAAAGAAAAAGGATGGGCAAGACTCCAGGTATCTATTCTTTCCAAAAGGACTCACCGAGGTAAATGATGATCCAAAAGGAGAGAAAAAGTCAGTGACCTGGCCAGTCATAGAATGAGATAAGCCTTTCAGTTCTAGAAAACAAAAAACAGACCTAACACAAACAGCCTTTCTAGAAGTACAAATTTAGGAATATAGGAAGATATATTGGACTACACAAATGTAGTAATGGAGGACATTAGCAGCATAAAAGTCTGAAAGATGAATAGCAATGAATAGGAAAATAATGTTGTATATATGTTGTTGGAACTAAGAGAAGATGATTTTGTTTAAGAACAGACAACTTGAACAAAAGCAACAAGAGTACAGGGATTACTGGAACAACGATCAACAGACATCTAAAACAAGTTATGATCCAAAGAACAGATCAAACAACAATGCCAGACTGCACTCTTTGGAGATTGCGGAAACAAACTGCCAATGGTGTAAGGAAACCATAATGTTATAGAAAACCCAAAAGTTAAAACATGAATGAAAAATAGATAAATTTTCTTACCACGTTGAAAAAAAATGCAGTTGGCCAATATAGAAAAGGCAGATTAAAGATATGCAATGAGTTGTAGAATAGGAATTATTATGGTATGCTGCTCAATGACTATCACTACGACAGTGCAACAACTAAAAATCATGTTCAGTTTGGGGTGAAAAACTAGCAGTATGCATTTTACAACGACAATGATTCTTATAAACCCTAATGTATATATTTAAAGTTAAAAAACTGCATTTTCTTGACACAATTGAGAACCAACTGACCTTCCAAATTCATTTAACTTTTGGTAGTTATATGATTTTAGGTAGTTCGTTTTAACAATTTAACTTCCAATTTCTCTTGTCATATAACAATTCTTGCAAAGACAATAGATGTATAGTTTGTGGTCAAGTGCAATCAATTTGCAATTTTTTAAAATGGTGCCTAGTAATCAAATACTGCTAAGGTATTAGCTATTGAATCAGTAATCGATTATCCAGCTATTGAATCATTTTGCAATTTTATAATCCTATCAATGCATGACACCAAAGGAAAACTGTTGTATGTCTGTTTGACTTTGAAAGAGAAACCACATAATCTATCCAGCATTAGTCCTCCTGATATTTTGGGGTCATGACTGCACAATACGAATGAAGGTTTATGGCCGCTACCAAGGAAAAAGTCCACTTCCCAGAAATTTGAAGACTAAGCTTCATCATTTTGTAAGAGACTCTTGTTGCAGATTTTTCTTCTCACGTGGCGACTCCATGAAGGGACGAAGCCCTTGTTCCTTGCAGATTTAAAGACTTTGTTGAGTGTTGAGGTGAGCACACTCATCAAATTGAAGTGCTTTGAAGCTCATCTTGGCGACTCCACTGACCTTATTGTGGTATGAGGTATGGTTATGGTTCATTTTCAGTTTTATAGCCCCATATTGAAGATTTTGAAATGAAGAAATGGATTATGATAATGGTTCTAGGCTTGAAGATGCCTTTCCTCCACTTGATTTTTCAAGCATCGATGGTTTTCCTAATGAGTACTTTTGACAAAGAGGAATTATATGAGGTTGCTCCATCTTTCTATGGAAATGGTGATTCAGCTACCCATAACATTTAATCTTTCATCAAGTTGGTGGTTGATTTCAATGTTTTTCATGAGGATGATTTGATGACCATATTCATTGGCACTCTAGAGGATGATGCATTTGAATGGTTTCATGGTCTTTGTAGAAAATAAATATCTTCCATTGCAGATTTGTTCGAGAGGTTTCGCCTCTGTTGGCATGATGAAAAAGAGGGAAGGATTAAGACCTTGTTGAAGATTATGTTGCCCTCCTTCCTAGAGCATATCTTGATTCCAAAGAAGAGGTCATTGAAGAAGCCCTTCTTGAAGAAACAAATGAAGAGAACCATGAAGCCCACGAAGAAGACCTTGTCCAAGAAACTCTTGAAGAAGATAAAGAACCCTTGGTTGAAGAAGCCTTTGTTAAAGATCAATTTCACTTGCCCATTGAAGAACATGTTGAAGACATAGTTGATGAAGGCACGGATGCATCTCTTTGTTTTCTTCATGGTGATAAGGGTTTGGTGAGCTCTCCCTTTTTTCTTGCTCTTGAAGACAAAAATTTTGAGGATGACAGATTTGAGGATCTTTTTGCTTATAATGAAGATGGTAGCCATGGATATGGTGGTGTACATTTTCACCATTTTGATCATGATATGGGTGAGAGTTATTGGAAATTTGTTGGAGTACATGTATGATTCTTTTGATGATGGATGAGTGAATTTTGAAGGCCTTAGACAGCCAAATTTTGATAAGATCTCTCATGATCACTCTCAGCCATGCTTTCTCACTCATGATGATGATATAGGGTTGCATAAGGAGGCTTGTGAGGCAGATTTTGGATAGCCTGGTTTACCCTCTTCTAGGGCAGATTTGGACCATCATTTTCAGCCATTTTTCTCAGAGATTGTTGCTGATTTGGAACAGCAAGAAGAAGGCCTTATCACAGGTCCAAAACAGCAAGGTTTGCCCTCTCCTAGGGAAGATTGGGAGCAGCAAACTTTTCCCTTTCCTAGAGCAGATTTGAGGCATCTTTTCCAGCCATATATTTCAGGGTTCCTTGCTGGTTTTACCGATGGTTTGGGGAAGCAAACATGTTTTGAAGAGCAGGTTCATAATGGATACTCACACACTATCCAATCTTGGATAAAGGGGGCTTGTAAAACGGGTCCTTCTCCTTGGCAAGTGTTTGAAAACACCTTTGCTCATGATCTCATGTATTGTTCCAGCCCTATTCCCCTGAAGATAATGGTATGTACTCAGCCCATTGTTAATGTCATTTTGTCTTTGTTCAGCACCAAAGAAAAAGAAAGAAGCCATACATGGATGATATGCTAAGGCAGCTTCATTGATTGTATGATTTTACTTGACAAGCACTTCGCATTGGTTAGAGTTGGTACGTAGGAGATCAATAAGCTCTTGCATGACCAATAGGTTGTTGTGTTGTTGTGAAGAAGAAAAGTGATGTGATGTGTGTTGATATTTTTGCTTTTGGTGGTCAAAGCTAGCAAGTTCATTGTAGAAGATTCTGGGGTTCTCGCATGCTTTCCTTTCCAATATCAAGCACATGTCCTACAATTGAACCCAATTGTTACCCCTCATTTTGCATGGGTGTCCAGGTGTGATTTTGATCACACTCTTGAAGAGGGAATGATATTGATTTGATGATGCCTAGGTGATGATGTAATTGACTTATGGATGTTCATGGAATGTGGGGGCTGGGAGATGTGACTGACCTTGATATGCTCTCTTATGGTTCCTTATTCCTTGAAACTCAAAATTGTTGTATGAAACAGAGCCATGGGAATATGTTCCAGATCCATGGATTGTTGGCTCAAACTCGTTTGTGAATGTTGTACATAGGAGTTCAAGGTCATGATGAAAGAACTGCATTCCAAACTGTTTTGTCTCTAAAAAAATCTTGGAACCATCCATCGTGGTGGTTGTTGACCACCAAGCCAACTAGGTGGGAAACCATGTACCATGTACCTAGAAGACAAGAAGATGTACCTAGCAAAGTTTTTCAAGCGAGACAGTTTTTCTCTTTCACTTCTTAACTCTTCTCCATGAGATTTATGCACCCCTGCAGAGGATTTTGTAATGATATGTCAGCATGAGGGTCAATTTTTGTAAAACTTAGTTGACTAGGACTTTATCATTAGAGAAGTCCTTTCATCGAGTGTTTTTTCCCTTGGATAATTAAAATTCATTTTTAGTGATTTTAATTATTTGAGTTTTTCACTCAAAAATTCCCCCAAAGTGGTGAAAGTCGTTCTAATCAATGTTGCACGACTCGGACTCGGCAAAGACTCGGCTGGCATATGACTCGTAGACTCGGGAAAAACTCAGGGAAGACTCGGGACAGACTCGGCAAGACTCGGCAAATAGGAAGAAAAAAATATTTTACATTTTTGCCACAGCAAAGAGGTTAAAAGCATTTCCAATCCATATAAGATATAAAACTACTTTTTATTAACTTCTCCTAATGTTAAGTTGTACACAATAAAATATTAAAAACAATGCAAAAACATTATAAATTTTTTAATACTTAATAAAAATTAAAAATTAAAAAAAAACATGATTACAAAAACATTACATTTAGTTTTATTTAAATCTTTAATTGATTTGAAATATAAATGTTGCTTAAAAAATATTAATATTTAATAAAAAAATTTACAAGCATTACAAAATATTTTTTAAAATTTTTAATATTTAATAAAACATTTAAAAAACATTACAGATTTTAATATTTAATAAGAACATTATAAATTTAAAGTCATTATAAATTTTAATATTTAATAAAAAATTAAAAAACATTTAAAAAAATGAAATAACAAAACTACACATTTAATAAAATACATTACAAAAAACAAAACAAAATAAAATAAATAACAAAATTACATATTTAATAAAAAATTAAAAAACATTATAATAAAACAAAATTAAAAAAATGAAATAACATTACATTTTGTTTTTTTCAATATTTAATTTATAAGAAATTTAAAGTTTAAAGCTTTTATGCCTCGTGGGCTGAGGCCGCAATTGGAGGTTGGTTTCACGCCGGCAATTAAATGGTTACACGCTGGCAATTAAATTGTTTCAAGCTTTCGTTTCATTGGTCGATGCCCGTTCCAACTCTTCGGATATGTTATCGCAGCCCTCCTCCGCGGTTTTGTTTTTTTCCTTCAGTCGTAGCCCTTCTTCGCGGGTTTTTTTTACCTTCAGTCGCAGCCCTCCAATGCCGAGTCTCAACGAGTCAGTTGCGGATTTGCTGAGTAATGACGAGTCGTCGAGTCTACGAGTCTCTGGCCGAGTCAGAAGCGATTACTCGTCCTGGAGGTCGACTCGGCCGTACTCGCGAGTACTCGCGAGTATGGGCCGAGTGGTGCTTCACTGGTTCTAATGATCGAGTCCATGGGGTAATTAACAACTGGGAATGTTCTATATTACCATGCTAGACATTATCCAGAGTCTTGCAGAATTTCATTAAGTTTTACTTAGGATTTTTTATTTTTTTGTAATTAAAAAATGTCACCCAGCATAAATTATTGTATTGTAAAAGAGGGATAAGTGGCACCTGATGCCCATAAATAGGGGTATGGGTACTCAAAATCAATGGCATGAGACCCCCTACACCTTTGGACCAAGTTTTGAGTCAAGTCGTTAATTTTTTATTAAATTTTGGGCATATTTTCCTAAGTTAGTCTAAAAAATCAAGAAAAATAGCCATTAATTCGAATGACAAATTTTTGTAAAGTGCCCAAAGTCACTTGGAGAGGGGAAATTAAGTTTCCTAAAGTCATATTATGTACCTAAAGTGATATTAGAGGCAAAAAAGGGGCCCCACATGTAAAGTTTCAAGAGTTTGAAGTTGTCTCATTAAGAGGGAAACCCTCTCTCACCATGGGAAATGAGAACAATTGAAATAAGCCAAAAGGGGGGGTCCCACCTTCATGATTCCCTCCCCTTGGCCTAACAATGAAATATAAAACATGGGTGGGGGTTCCCCCCCCCCCCCCTTGTTTGTTATTTTTAACCCAAGGAAGTGCACCCCCCTTCATGGGCCCCCTTTCTCTCCAAATGACAAGTGTCTATCATGCAAAGGGGCTCTCCCATATCTCTTTTCCTATTTAAGGAGGTTTCTCCTCCTCATTTGGGTTACAATCCCTCATCTTCTTGAAGCTGTCAGTTATTCTTGCTCTCGTTCTTGAGAACCAATTTGTAATTTCCAGCCATTGTGAATAATAGAAAGAATTCTTTGGGAGAGATCTTGTAAGTTGTCTGTTGTTCATTGTGGATAGCTTGCTCCTATTTTCCTTTGCTTGCATTTGCCATTGGAGGCCTAAGAAGCAAACTTCTTTGCTTGGTGAGATCTATTGCACTTATGCAGTAGATTTTATGAGTTTTCTTCCTTGTATTTGAAAAGTCCATGCATTTCTTGGTTGAATAGTGTGATTTTTCAAGTCATTGTTTGGGACTCACCTTTCTTGGCTTTGTGAAGCAAATCTTTAAAGTTGCAGGTTGTCTTAGTTGGAGAGTGGAATTCCTTGGTTGGATACCCTACTTCTTCAAGCATTGGAAGAGCAAAGAGCACAACTTCCTCCCATAGCTTTCTATTTTCTGCATTTTATATTACTTACATTTTCATATTAAATCTTGTCCCAAATCTCATTTATAAGTGTTAAAATTGTGTTAATTTACTTGTCAAAAATTTCAAAAAAAATTCATATATTTATACCTTAACACTAATAGTGTCCAAGAGTGGTTTTGGGCATTTTTTTATGTCTTTGTTGCTTGTTGGTTTTTAGCAGGTTTTGTACAGTACAAGGGGATATGCTTCCCAAATTTGGTCAAAATTAAGTGTAAATGGCATCCACAAGCTGCCATCTCAAGTCCTTTGCAAGAAACGGGTCAAAATCTATCTTCCTTCTCTCATTTCCTTCAATTCTCATGTGCTAAAATTTTATTCATTGTTACAAGTTCAAAAGAGTCTCTTGAACTTGATTCTTCTGTTATTTCCAAAGTTATTTTTCAGCCATCTCTTACATGCAAAGGAGGTTGGGCTTGTCCACCCTTGCATTGCAAGTGGAAAGGGGCTATATTTTATCTCTTCTTACTTACTTTTTTTGCAGCAATTTACTTCATTAGTTTGCCCCATCTCTTCCTTAGGAAGAAGATTGAGTGGCTAGGATACTTGTTAATTTAATTCTTTTTTCAAGTTGCCATCCATTGCTTGCAAAGGAAGCTAGGTTTACACACCCTTGCAAGCAACGGTGAAAGGGCTAGAATTGATTTTCTTCTTTTTTAATAAAAAGGCATTTGTACATTTGTTTTGCCCCTCCTCTTTCTTAAGAAGAGAGTTGTGTGGCTAGTTCACTTTCATTTTCTTGCATTTTAATTTAATTTGTTGCCCACATCTTGCATGTAAAGGGATTTTCCCTCCTGCAATATCGTGTTGGCTAGTTTAATTTGTTTTAAATAAAAGTATTCTTTATTTGGTTAAGCAATAAACCCTTGCCCCACTTTTGCCCAATATTCACTCCCTTTTTCAGTCCATCCGATCCTGGGTGAAAAGCTTTGGGTTGGCTAGTATAATAGGCACTCAACATCTTCATCTTTTGAAATTGAGAAAATAAAGGTTGACCCGTGGAGCTAGAGGGTAGAGGCTCTGGGGAGCCTCATGGCACTTCGTGTCCTCCTGTTGAGCACCCAGCAATCTTTGGGACTGATTTGTGGAGCTAGAAGGGAACCTTGTGTTCACTTGTTGAGCACCCAACAGTTTCTCTCAAATTAAAAGATAAGTGTTGGAGGTAGTCACATTAGTTTAGGACAATCAATTTTTCATTTGCACTTTCAACACACACTAATTCCCTAAGCTAAAGTGAGACCTAAAATCATTTAAAATTTACAGTACCACTTGCAAAACATTTTGATCACTTGACAATTTACAAGGCATTTTATTTCAAGTTCTTCACTTCACGTCAGGTTATTTTTCAAGCAAGTTTTTATTCATTGTTTACTTATTTTGCAAAAAGTTCTTTTCAATAATTTGAATGTGAATATTGATTACTTTTGGAGTGTGAATTGTTTAATTTTATTTGCATATCTGGTAATTATACTTCCTTGGTGATCAAGTACTATTTCTTAAATCTGTGACTCCATAGCCAAAATAGAATAGGCACTGGTTTAGTGAATATTTGATTATTTCTTCCTTGTAACTTTACTTGGTTAAGTTTCAAAGCAAGGTTTGCCTATCATTGAATATATTGCATATTGCATGATTGCTTGTCATTGAACTTAAATAAGCCTAATTAAATTTAAACTCCTCAAACTAAACCTCTTTAAAACTTAGTGAATAGGGACTACCCCCCTTGACCTTTGGGAGTTAGGTCTAAACGGAGGAGTTAGGAATCGAGGTGATAGTGGGTTTTTGAGTCATAGTTGCCCCTCAAGAACACACCTAGTGGATTGGAGACTTTTCTACGGTCAAGTGTGTTTTAGGCGGCAACAGTGGCTTCATTTCATTTAAAACATCTCAAGGTTAAGGTTGCTAACCTTTTCTTTGAAATCTGAGGTTGTTTGTCACAATGACTGAAAGGAATCAGCATGATAGTAGGGACTAGAGTATATTTATCAATTTCCAATACAAGTGGATGTACCTAGACCAATGGATTGCTATAGAACTTCCAATAGTGATGCATCTAATACAAGTTCATTATCCTCAAAGTCATTTTTAAATTCAATCTCAGAGCAGTGTTGGTGTTGGTCGCAAAAATGTTTCAAGACCTGACAAGGATGCCGAAAAGTTGAAGAAACTTTACAGGTGTGTCTGGCAAAGAATTGAGCTCAAAGAGGCAGGGCTCTGTTAAAATGGTCAAAGTCGAGTGCACTGCTGCATGATGCAAACTACTTTAGTGCAGCTCAGTTGGAGGGTGCTGAGAGTTCACTTTGAAAGTTCTGGGAATGGTACTAGATCTTTCACAAGCATCAATAGCAGCCATGGCAGAAATGCAAAAAGATGAATTTAATGGAGTGTGCTATGGGACTGCTATGTTGAACAAAGTTGGGGGATCCCCTCATGGCTCAATTGCACCTTTGACATATTTGTGGCATCCATCTCTTGGTAATATGCATAATGAGACAACCAATGCAAACTTGAAGGATGGATGTGCTATTAACAATGACGAAAGGGATGAGAACAACCAGACATGGTATTTATGGATATGGACCCATGCTGTTGCCTTTGATGATGCATTCAATACTTTACAGTCTGCTTGTCAGAGACAGAATGGGGAGGATAGCCCACAGCTCATGTGCTTTCCATGGAGAGGAGAGCTGGGCCAGGGTGTTTTAGGTTCTACAACTATTGCAGAAGATATTGCATCCTATTTCTTAACTTCATGATCGCGACGAGGGATTTCAGTTTGAAGGTACTCTAGACTGTATTGGGTTTTCTACTTCTCAGATTTCTCATCATTCAGAAGCATATCTTCTAACACATGTTGATAATCTGCCAAATAATACCGTTCTGTCCATGGAAGTTTATGATCCTTGCAATACACCTACCAAACAACAAAATATCTTCCTCGGGTGTCTTTTGTGACTCAAGATGCTATCTACTCTTCATTATTCAAAGATCTGCTTCCATTTAGTGGATCTGTTATATGGTGCGTTCATGGCGATAAACAAGGTATGGTAGCCAATGTCTAGAATCTGCAATAGAGGTTATACTTATAAAACTGGGGCCCCCGCTTGGAGGAATTTGATTGGTCAAATAAATGGGTTTGGAGAAACTACCCACATACTTCGAGACCAAACTTGTTGAGTTAGTGGAGAGCATGTCCACGTATGAATCTTAACTTGACCAAATTATGTTGGCATTCTGGAAGAAATGCGCTAAATCGAGGGATAGCCATAGCCGTTCCATTTGTTGGCACACCTCTTGATGAGCCTATTGTCACATCCATAGTAGTCGGGCTACTATGATTGCAGACCAGTTCCCAGTATATTTTTGAGCCAGTCCTTTGTACATTTGGATGAGATCAGATTGATGATGAGTAGCATTTTGATGATCACTCTCATGTTTTCAGTGAATCTAGAGCTTGTACATTTGACAGTCTCATGCCATGACTGGGCCCCATGACCCCAGATCGGTGACTGAGTTAGCCATTCTTCTATCGTCCAGAGCAGATTGATGTCAGTGCCCATGATGTATTCAGCTGCAGTGCTTTAGTATGATTCAGATTGTTCAGATCAAGGATTCAGGTATATGATCCAGCAGGTATATGATTTGTGCATTTGGATTGCCGATGTGCTCTTTCCTTTATCTAGGTAGTTTTGACTGGGTATATGATGATTGTTTACTGGCTACACTTTATATTATTCTTGCTTCTTGTTTAGAGTAGAAGTAGTCAGTTACTATGAGTAGGAGATTCTTGTGTATACTCATTGGTCATGCCCTTACTTCATAAGTATGGAATCAGTCATTCCCTTTTTGTAGGGATTTTGCTATCCATGGCATCATTAGTCACTTCCCCATCCATCTGTTATCTTCCAGTCTTGATTTTATCCAACTTACACCCTTAACTAGTGATCTCGAGGACTTCCCCACCTAGACCTCTGTGTTGGATAGATTCCTTGTTTACATTGTGTCTCGGCTTTGGAGTGTGTGATTTTAGTCACGGTGGTTGTTCTCCTTTAGTATTCAAAACCAAGTATGCCTACCAACAGTGTTGCTAAACACTAAAGCATCGGAACTTAAATGTTATGTCTAAAAGGATGATAAGTCAACAAAAATAGTGTTGCTAAACACAACTACATATATCTATATTAGCTAGTCAGTGGCCAAAGAACGAGCACTCATCCTTGTTTGATGTAAGGTCGTTTGTCCCCACAGGGCAACAAGGTGGTCACTCCATCACACCTATGGACGGTGGCGAGCAATGGAGGTCATACCGAGTCATATCTGAGGCCCAAAAGGCTTTCAGGGAACTTGCTTTTGGAGGATGGCTAGTGAAAATCTTAAATGGAATTAAATGCTAAATCTTAAAGTGTGAAAAGCTAACAATAATTTGCTAAAAAGGTTGTTTGTCTAGAGTCTATTGGAAGCAGTCTCATCACTCTACCCATTTGTGAAACACCTCCATCCCCTGTGTTTTTATCTATCCAACATATGTGTAGGTGGTCTTGCCTTGTTCCCTTATCCAAGAGATTACAGTGTTGAGGTTGTCAATTCTTTCCCCTTAGCCTAGACTTGTTTCTCCACCCTCACCCATGGTTAGCGAATTGACCCGGTCTGTAAATGAGTATACACTTGAGGTTCCTGTTTATAGTAGTTGGTTACTTTGATATGGACTTATTATTATTATTATATTTACATGATCATGCCAGTTAAACATCATTTTATACTTTGGTCTCGCTACTGATATAATTGAAGGAGCATATCTCATCCATTTGTACTTGCAGCAGCAGTTATTTGTGGTCAGGATCATTATTTTGATAAGTCTTGACCTGGTCAACCTAGTTTGACCAAGTCAACCACAGGGTTGGGATTAGTATGGGCCTACAGTGTTCGAGATGGATTATTCATGGTCCCTATGTGCCCATCAAATGGTTCCATGCTTCAGACAGTAGTTTCAAATGATAGTTTGATGGATTTTTATTATTATTATTATTTACAGGCCATTATTTTATTACGCTGGGCATGGATGAGCTTACAGATGTATCACTTGATGGTCACATAGTGTATGAGTACTCATTCCTAGTGGATTTGAGCATTTTGAGTCCATTGGTACACTCAGTTATTAGTTCCGGGCAGTTTTAGGTGATGATATAGTCAGATTACCACTTTTCTTCAATGTGCCATGCAAAAATAACCTGTGCAACACATTTAGAGTTTATCCTTGTTCTACTAGGGCGCTCCTGCGGGGATAGGGGGTCCATCTAGTCGTTATTACCATATTACCCTGTCCAGGGTCATTTTGGTGCAGTTAGTTTTGTGCCTGGGGCACATGGCAGAGAGTTACAGGCATTTTTGTACTTTCAGAGATGGTTTTCGGGCAATAGAATGGCTAGCAGAGAAAATCGATTTGGCTCAGTGGGGTAAGGAAATGGCAATTAGATTGATCTAGGACTTCATGATGATATTTTCCACACCTTCCTGCTTCGTCTCCGGCACCAGTGGAATCCACACATCATCCCATTCATCATTTTGGGGGTTTATTATTGTATTTTTGGACACGCGTCCTAGTGTCTTTTGACACTTTATCACATGTTATATTATTTTGGATGTAGGTGGGGCATTAGTCTAGTGAAGATATGATCTCCTAGATCCCCCCACCATGTTATGATGTTGTATTGTGTCCCTAGTCATGTCATGTGTCTCACGTCCCCCCTAGGGCGTCATTGAGGGAGGACATCCCCCTTAGTCATGAGTGATCCATGTATTATTTGTCCGACTCATCTTAGTCGTTGAACTTATATTTGTATCTTTTGATCTTAGCCGTCCATACTATTGGGAATTTAGGGTTTTGGATTCGGAGAGGCTATTTATATTCACTCTCACCATTTGTAAAAGGGACTTTTGGCTCTTGGATTCCTAGCATAATAAAGAAATATTCTTGAAAACTCATGGAAGCTTTGTGAATGTTCTTGCATGTGATTGGAAAGTCTTTTCTCTTCGACATTTTTGGGATCCATCTTTTCCATAACCATTTTTGCAAGGGTCGTGTGGTAATGAAGGAGGCAACTTGATGGGGGCGCTATTGTGACAGAACTTCATTCCTCTTCATCAAATTGATTTGTATCTTAGGGAGTATCTCTATTGTATCTTTGTGATCATTTTGATGCTTCATGATTTGTCTTTGCTATCGTATAGTTTCTTTCATGCTTGATTTGATTCTCACAATAGATCGCCTTGGCAAGGAAGGGTGCATTGGTCATCTTGGAGGCATAGCAATCTCACTCATAATTGCTTTAGGATGGAGGATCATCAATTTGCTTGGCGGCCGCAAGTATTCCCCGGTACGTTTCATTGTATTCTTGTTTTTCCGGGATCTATTTCAATTGTCACACTTAAAACCCTCATTGTTAAAACTCTCATTTTCTAGATCCGGCAATATTTTGGGCTAAATACTTAAAACCCACTTCATAAATAATTATCAATTCTTGCTTGCATGGCTTCTTGTTCTGAAGAACACTGTTGAAGAAGTTCAAATACAGGAATTTGGAGATTAATGGGAAGCCTACAATTTTTCCCATACACTATTTCAAAAGGAGCTTTACCTGTTATTCTTTTAACTGTTGTTCGGTCTGCCCAAAGGGCATACTTAAGTTTAACATCCCAGGTTCTTTTATTCTCACCAATCATCCTTTTTAAAAGCCTGATTAGGTTCTTATTGCTTGATTCAGCCAATCCATTACCCTGGGGGTAATAGTTGGAAGAATGGGAGAAAGTGATTCCATGGTCGGAACAAAAGGTTGACATATATGTTTTGCTAAAAGCTTTTGCATTATCTGTCGTGATCTTTAAAGGGCAACCAAATCTAGAGATTATGTTTTCTTCCAAAAACTTAATTACTACTTTCGCAGTACATCTTTTGGTAGGGATAGCTTCAACCCAGCGAGTGAAATAGTCGGTGCAAGTTAAAATGTACTTCTATCCGCCAGAAGAACTAGGATCCATTGGTCCCACAAAATCCATTCCCCATTGCTGGAAAGGAGCTTCTATAATGACTGGGGTCAAAGGCAAGGCAGGTAATCTGGGCTTTCCTGAATAAAATTAACATTCTTGGTAGGTTCTAACAAAGGCATGCACATCTTTGAATAAAGATGGCCAATAATACCCATCTCTCATGATCTTAGCAGCTGTGGTTCTAGGTGCATAATGTCCTCCACACAATCCAGAGTGCATTTCTTTGATGATTCTCTGGGAATCATCATAATTTCAACATTTAAGTACAATTCCATCTGGATTTTTCCAACCCAAACCATCTTTTGTCAACACATACTTAGATGCTTTCAACCTTAAAGCTCTTCTCTGGTGGTCCAAAAGGTGGTCAGGACAAGACATATGTCTAAGATAGAAAATGATGTCCTTTTACCACTCATGGTCTTCATCAATATAAAGCACCATAACATTTTCACTGCTCACCTCCTCACCACTTTGTTGCATCTTGGAATCAGTTAACAACTGGTCTAATCCTTGGCCTTTCACTATCTTAATTGGCTTGATTTCAATGTCATACTCTTGAATCCTAGAAATCCAGTTTCCTCTAACTCCTATTCCATCAGGCTGAGACAAAACATCCTTCACTGCTTGATAAGGGACATAAGCAACAATCTTGGAATATCCAATGTATGTCCTGAAATGCTTCAATGACTTAACCAAAGCATAGGCTTGTTTTTCAATGGTTGTGTAATTTAGTTCTGCGTCTCTGAGGTTTTTACTCATGAATGCAACTGGTTGCTCATGATTATTCTCGTTCTTTTGCAATAAAACACCGGCTATGGTATCCTCAAAGGCATACGAATATATCAAGAACTCTTTATTATAATCAGGGCATACTAGAACAGGAGCGGTGGAAATGGCTTTCCTTAGGGTTTCAAAAGACTCATTACAATTATTGTCGCAGATAAACTTTACATCCTTCTTTAATAAGGCATTTAGAGGCTTGGATAACTCAGCTAAGTTGGGAATGAACCTTCTTACAAAATTTATTTTTCTGAAAAATGATCGTAATGAACTAACATCTTTGGGAGGAGCTATGGCTTGAATCCCTTGCACTCTTTCAGGATCAAACCTAATGCCCTCTCTCGAGACAATATGACCCAACAACTTCTCTTCATTGACACCAAAGGTAGACTTCTTAGGATTTAGAGAGATTCTGAACTTCCGACACCTTTCAAAGATTCTTCTCAAATGTTTTACATGATCCCCCCTTTCTTTAGAGAAGACAATCAAGTCATCCTGATAGATGACAATGATTTTGCCAATTAGGCCTTCAAATGCATGGTCCATTGCCCTTTGAAAGGTTGATCCTGCATTTAGAAGGCCGAATGGCATCCTTATATACTCATACATTCCCCATGGGGTAGTGAAAGTTGTCTTTCCACGATCCTCCTTTTAATTTGGACTTGATTATAACTAGAGAAACCATCCAGTAATGACAATATGCCAACCCCCGTTACACTTTGCAATAAATTTTCCATATTAGGCAGTGGATAATTATCCTTTAGAGATGCTTGATTTAGGTTCCTAAAGTCAATACAAATCCTAATTTCCCCACTTTTCTTCCTTACAACCACAGGATTGGACACCCATGTTGTATGCCTAACTGGCCTAATGATACCTGCTGCCAACATCTTTTCCAACTCCTTTTTGACTAAGGGAGCTAACTTAGGATTTACATTTCGCAACTTTTGTCTATATGGTTTGACTCCCTCTTTGAGAGGAATGGTGTGCTCAATAACAGATTGATCATAGGTTTTCAAATCATCATAGGTCCAAGCAAAAACATCCTTGTACTCTCTAATCAATTCTTCAATTTTCTTTCGTTTTTCTTTGGAGGCATTTTTTCCAATTTTAATCATCTTTGGAGAACAAGAAGAGCCTATGTTGATTTCAATGACCTTGTTACCTCCCCATTTCACAGGGGTGTCCACAAACTTGAACACCATTTTTACAGCAGTAATGTGCTTATTTTGATTGACAGTGAATGCATAAACGTTCAGTACTTTGATGCAGCAACAGTTCTCAAAAAATACCAAGGATGTTTGGAATCCCCTCGAAAAAGTTGCAACAGAATGGTCCTTTGGTGGTCCTTCATCTTCGTTGTGAAATAGATATGTTGGCCTTTTTTCTGGCTCTAGCTCGTGGCATTGCTGGTGCTGGCTTGGATGTTACTCTATATAAGTTGGCATTTACTCCAGCCAATTTTTTAACAGTACACTTACTGAGGATGGAGATATTCCTTACCCTGTTGGTGCCTCCATTATGATCACAGCCTGCCATCTTCCAGGCATTCTGGCACATGCAGTCCAGATATACAATAATTTTTCCGAAGATATAATGCATCTAAACAAGCTGCTTCTAAAGGTGTCAGGAAGGGATGGTTACATGAAGAGTAATGGTCCGTGAAGTTTTCTGATGGTGTACCTCTCAGTTTTGAAGCTGATCAAATAGAGAAATTGATACAAAGGGCCAACATAGCTTTCACCGGTTAATTCAAGGTCGTGTAAATCCTTGTGATTTTATCAGAAACCCGCAGCCCATTTAGTTACAGAGGGAAGTTGATTTGACGCTGCAATCTTCAGAGCATGCACATTTCTATGGAAGAAACTTCAGAGACATGAGTCCATGCCCAGTTTCTAAAAAAATATGAACAGAGTAATGCTTCTGCAAGTAAAGATCACTTCTGGAATTGAAAATGAGTTGAAGAATGTTTATTCTAAAGATCAGATTTGCCTTAAGGAGAACTGAGATGAAGACAACATCCTGTCATTTAAAGTATGCATGTTGAAATACACTAAGTAAAGGTAAAAGTCTAAGTCTGGAGCTGTCAGTTTTCAAGTATTTTTTGATAAGGATGTATTGTGATTCATTATCAGTTTGTAAGGAGCAGACACCACTCTACACTCCATGCGATTTTGGATCAAAATTTAAGCCCAAGTTCGAGCCCGTCGATCGTGCATAGTAGCAGAAGCTCGGATTAAAGCAGCAAAAAAAAAAAAAGAACAAAAAAAAAAGTGAGCACGGGAAATTTTTCAACAGATCAAGCAGCTGTATGGGTCATCTCCGTGACCAATAGAGTTTTCTATACATACAATCCGCGAAAGTGCCTTAACAATGGTCGTGTTGTCAGTAATTTTGTTGCTCGGGCTTTCTTTTGACAGTTTACAGTGTATTTGAAAGAGACACCATCCCAATTCGTGCTCATACATCTGCATTATCAATCAAACTGACATGGAGGAAAATCGAATGCCCGAACTCGATAGCAGATTTCGCGATTTTTGTTTGGAAGCCACCAGCAGGGTTTATTTATCCAAAACAGAGATGATGAGCTCGGGATTCTTTACGGTCCCGATCACCAACCAAGATCACGCCGATTTTCTTTTTTATGGAGACCGGCACTGACAGCAAATTACATTAAAAAAAATTGCGATTTTGTGGATCATCGACGCGTCATCAAATCGACAACTCCATTTACTGACAGCCGAGTATGGCATTGAAGTTCGCATCCACCGCTGGTTTGGAGGTCGTGTCCATGCCTAATTTCAGCAGCTAGCATCCACGGGTCAGCCACTCAACGAATCAGTTTGGCAGCCGGATGATTGATGCAGAGTTCGAGTCAGTAACATCGCCCGCACGCAACAGAACCGAAATCAGTGGTCACGACAGCTGAGTCGATGGTTTCCACGCGATAAATATTTATTGTTGTGAAATAAACTGTTTGGCGTTTGTCACTGCTGCATGGAGCCTTGGAGCAGCGTTCCTATCTTTCGGTTGGCCCACGTATGCTGTTTCGATTTCTGATTTGAACATATATTGGCTCCTCTCAAATCGTTGTTTTGATAAAAAAAATCATTCCTATTTCGATGAGCCATGATCTAGATCTAGGCGCCCCGCTTCGCATAAAACATGAGGCCTCTTTTTTTTAGTTCCCTTTCAACAGCCGAGTATCGGGTTAAAGTCTACGCCAGCTGGGATTTACTTGAAATTTTGGAACAGTTCACAGATCGAGCACTCAGAGAATTGGTAGCAGCAAGCAACCTGTCAATATAACCACAGGTGACGACCCAGCAAATTTCGGATAATTGACGATGGCAGCCAAGCCTAAATTTCGAGTTGTCTCATACACTTGGCGCGCTTGACTCGCAGTCTCACTTTGACAAGAAAATCTGAACTAGCGTATTTTTACTAGAGGATCAATTACATGACAGTTTGAAGGGCCTTCTGCCAGATAGATCGATTTCTTTTGGTTGTATTAGAGATCTGGAACTAATTTCTGAGTTATCATTTGTACAAGTGTTAGTTAGTTGACACACATGTGTCACTTCACTAGCACTCTAGCAAACCCTAAATCAGGGCAATCTTTTGCCTCTTGTACTCTTTAAAAAGGCTAGCAGGCTCTAGTTGTATAATGGAAAATTTCTGGGTTTTTTATCCCTGTTGAGCGTTAATGAAAAAATCAGCTGGTTTTGTGGACAGATTGAGCAATCTTCATATGCTTGTGTGATGTATTTCAAATTGTAGAATGAATCTAGCTTGTGAGGGCTTTATCAAGCACAATAGATTAGCCATTTAGGATTAAGTTGGTTAATTATGCTTGAACAATTATTTTCTCAATGGACATCAGTATTCGGTTGTACAAAATGTCGATTAAGATTTGATTGTTTATGCATTCTAGATTCGTCTCACTTTTTATGAAGCATAAAGCCTCCATGAGCCCTCTTTTGACTCCATTTCCCCTTCTGATACTGGCACTGGTCTTTCCCTGAGGATTGATCTTCCCTTCTTTTTCCATCACCCATTTTGAAAACTATCTTTTGTTACTTCCATTTCCCTAAGGCAGCCTCTTCCATTCACCTTGCCCGTTACTGTACCTGCCTTAGCGATCCTAGTTTAGGGATACCCCCCTAGTGTTGGAGAAGAGCCAACCTGAAGCGAAGAGGAGAGGAGTGTGGTGACATTGGCCTCTCTCCTGAGAGAGTTGTCATTTCGGCTGGTGTGTTGCATTTTGGGCTTTTAAAACGACATGCATGCCATTTCGGAGGACAACAGACCTCATCAATTGGCTCAGATCTCTTACCTTTAAATTCATCATGCCTGTTAAAATTCTTCTCCAAAGGGAAAGTGATTTATGTTATGTCCATTCCTTCAATTGAACTACCCTTCATTTCTTCTTCAAAGTTTATCATTGGGGTTTGAGCAACAGTCAGGAATTGGATGATTTGGGCATCATCATCAAAGACTTGCCAATAATCTTGGTTATCGGGGTCAGAGGGCCTGAATAAGACTTCAACCTTACAGTTTCTTTGCTTTAAAGAATCAGAGGCTTGGAGGGTACTGGCTATGACAGATAGCTCATCAACCAAGGTGTTTTGCTCATGGGGGAATGCTTTAATTCCAAAGGCATCGAAACATTCAGTGGTATCCCAAACTACATTCCTGTAATCTCTAAGTCTATTATTCTTGGCAGCAAAAAGATTCTTGACCTGGGACACAATAAGATCAGAATCACCTATGACAGACAAGGTCTTAATGTTTCTTTCCCTAGCAAGTTCTAACCCTAAGAGTAAGACTTCGTACTCCACTACGTTATTGGTGAAATCAAACTCCAATCGAAAAGAAAATAAATTCTCTTCCCCAGATGGTGAGGTCAAAACAATCCCAGCTCCTGCACCATGTTGGGAATGGGCAAAGTGCATTTTCCAAATTTGATCAGGTGGGAAAGGATGCTTTTTAACTTCTTCCCAATAATTTGCTAAAAACATGAAATTTCCAATTTCATCACTTGAATACATTGCCTCAGTAAACAAGTGCTCAAGTGTCTCAACATGCTCTTGCATAGGTGGTTCATTAAACAAGGTTATGGATGAACCCTTTCCAGTTGGGATTGTGGCATATGTGAGATCCATCTGTACACTTCCACCTAGTCTTGTTGACCACTCCCTGGACAACAACATTCCCCAGACATTAGGGACATCTAGGACTAGGACATTTGTTGGATTTTGTACAACTTCGGAAGATATTATTCATTATATTTTATTGTACCATCATTGTACTTGGTTATACCTCCTAAGGGAGAAGAACCTTATGTAAACAATTATGTAAACACATGAAAGAATCAATGTAAGCCTTGGGGTGCAAAAGGAATTAATAAAAAGATTAAAAATAAAATATTTATTGCCCCCAAGACAAGTCGGCCCCATAAGAGATTTTCTGGTTTCAACACTTGTATAAATATGAGGTTAGTTCTCCTCATTTGTTCATTCTCACACTTGTGAAGTGCGCATCACTTGGGAGAGGAGAATTTCGCATCACCTAAAGGAGGATGTTGAATTCTAGGGTTTCTATTTGTGGAAAACATTTCCACACTTTCTATTTTCTCATTTGTACTCTGATCTCAAAATTATCATCTCTCTGCGAAGGTTGTTGGGTTTTCTCCCTATTGGGTTTCCCAGGGTAAACTCTGTGTTGTTGTTTTGTGCTTTGTCTTACTTCTAGTGATCTTGGTAATGCATTTATGTTTTATGCTATGAATGTATAAAATTAACATGGTATCAGAGCCATTCTAGAAGAAGCCATTGCCGAAGCATTGTCGAAACCCTGTCGGAATTAGGGTCTCATCTTGTGAAGTCTTCACCCATTATTTTGAAGAAAAAGAGCCATAGGAATTTCGTTTTTGGCTAGACTAATCCATTGGTGAAGACGGAATTCAATTCCGAGAACTTTTATTTTTGACCTAGCTCCTGCTAGGGTTTCTGATCCAGATCCGCAAATCAAGATGATTGGGATGAAGGTTGAAGATCGGTTGGAAGGAGCCTCCAACTTTATCTCCTGGAAATCTAGGGTTCTCTTACTCCTAGAAGAAAATGATCTTCTACTATATGTAAATGAGAAGATCCCCGAACCAGACGCCGAAGAAGAAAAATCTCGATGGAGGAAGAATGATGCTAAAGCAAGAAGGATTCTTGTGGATTCCGTGAGAGATCGTTTGGTTCCTCAAATCTCAGGTAAGAAGAATGCTAGGAAGATGTTCAAGACCATTATGAAGTTGTTTGAACACACTAGTCTAAATGTATCCATGACTTTGAGAAACCAACTCTCAAATATGAAGATAGCGAAGTCGGAATCCATTGCCTCATACTTTATGAGGATCGCAGAACTCAGAGACAAGCTTAGCACCAGTGGAGATCCTATTGGCAATAAGGAGCTTGTCCTTCACACCTTAAATGGTCTTCCACCATCATGGGAGTCCTTTATCCAAAGCATAAGTGGTAGATCTAAACTACCAAAGTTTGACAAGCTTTGGGCAGATTGCTCTCAGGAGGAGACAAGGATCGAAGCACGTCAAAGACTCCATGGTCATGGCACTCAACCTGAGGAGAACCAAGCTTTTGTTTCTCATGCTACGAAGGGTAAGGGAAAAGGTAGGAAGTTTCATAAACATAAGCACCAAAATAGGAGACCATATCCTTGCCCCGATCAAAAGGAGAAGAAGGACATATCTCAGGTTCAATGTTATAGGTGCAGAAAATATGGACACTACGCAAATAGTTGTCGAAGTTCAAGTAAAAGGAAACATGAAGCCTCAACTGCTGATGTAGAAGAGGATCATCATCGCAAGAAGCAAAGGGATGATGATCGTTCGGAGTTCCTCTTCTAGAATATCCAGAATGCAA
The DNA here is from genome assembly GCA_027924585.1 of Larix kaempferi. Classification (NCBI taxonomy): domain Eukaryota; kingdom Viridiplantae; phylum Streptophyta; class Pinopsida; order Pinales; family Pinaceae; genus Larix; species Larix kaempferi. The sequence continues at coordinate 648,295 of BSBM01001770.1, forward strand.
GAACATAGATCTCTTATGGTTCCCACAAGAAGGCAGTGGGAGCCCACACACCAAAATAATAAGAGATAAGTATTTTGTTTTCTTGCTTACATAGATATTTTTTTGTCTTATATGCTTTTTATATGCAGATCTAATATATTGAGCAGTTGATATAGTTTACCCTGTTATATTATGCACATGAGCTACACAACATTTCATGAAGTTAGTCTAGATGATATCTCCCTCCTACATGCTTAGGGTAGTGCACACTTTTAATGGCATGGTCTAGTGGAGATAACATACATCTAGATACTTCCCAGAAGTGTTTGTCTGACATATTCATGATTGTTGTGATAAAGTATTAGCTAAGATGCTTGTGTAAACTATTTGTTTTTCCATTTGATTATAAAATGTCACTAATCATTAGTCGGGATTTGACTTGTAGGGAAAAGACCATGTGATTTGGCCTACAAGAGAAGACTTGTTCCAATGGACATATGAATCCCGTTGATGTTCAGCAAGAAGCTTCCTGGAATATGACTCTCAGCCTAGAAGGATGACCTCGGAGGAAGCTTTCACAGAAGTGAAACCCGAAGTAAGCCACCTTCAGATATTTGGTTGTACAATCTTTATACATGTGCCCAAGTTGGAACCTTCAGGCAAAAAGGGAACCTTTGTGGGATACAATGAGTCTTCAAAGACTTACAGAATCTACATCCCAGGGTCCAGACAGATTGAAGTCAGTAGGGATGTGACCTTTGAAGAAGAATTAGCTGCCAGGAAAGGCAGAGGATCAAACATGGAAATCGATGTTGAAATGATAGAACCAAAGGAGATGAGATCATCTCCCCCTCTAGTTCAAGAGGGAGTTAGCAAAAAAGAATGAACCTATCGATTCCATTGATCCAGTTGATATCCCCATGAATGTTGCAGTAGGTCGGAAAAGACCTAGATGGGCACAACAAGACTTAGCATGGAGCATATGGGAAATACAAGGCCAGATTTGTTGCCAGAAGATTCTCTCAGAAAGAGGGAGTTGATTATGATGATACATTTGCTCCTGTGGCTCGAGATACTTCCATCAGATCGATCATTGCTATTGCTTCAGCTATGAGATGGAAGGTGCATCAGAATTATGCAGACCCCAACCTTTGTTCAAGGTTGCAGATGATGAGCCACTGATTTTGGTATTGTATGTTGATGACTTGTTTCTCACAGGAAATGAGAAACTTATTGTATGGTGTAAGAAAAATCTCGCCTCTGAGTTTGAAATGAAATATCTTGGATTGATGCACTACTTCTTGGGATTAGAAGTATGACAGAGGCAGAAAGAGATTTTCCTAGGACAAGGAAAATACACCATCGATATATTGAAGAGATTCGGAATGTTGGACTACAAGTCCATGGCTACTCCGATGGATGCAAATTGGAAGAAGTTGAGAGATTCTACTTCAGAGTCTGATTTGTTTGATCCCACCATTTATCTCCAGTCAATTGGGTCATTGATGTATCTGACCAACACTAGACCAGATATATGTTTTGTTGTGAATGCCCTCAGCCAGATCATGTGCGAATCGAGGCAGATTCACTGGATAGCTGCAAAACATGTGCTCAGATACTTACGTGGCACTGTGGGATATGGATTGAAGTATGCTTCAGATGGTGACCTGATATTACAGGGGTTTACAGACTCAGATTGGGCCGGATGTGTTGCAGACCAGAAGAGTACTTATGGATGTTGCTTCAGTTTGGGTTCTGCAGTTATTTCCTGGTGCAGCAGGAAGCAGAACTCGGTAGCACTCAGTACTACAGAGGCCGAGTACATGGTTGCTAGCACAACAGCTCGAGAAGCAGTTTGGCTTCGTAAACTCCTGGCAGGATTGTTCGGCCAGATTCCAGAGCCGACTGTGATTCACTGTGATAACCAGAGCTGTGTGCAGATGTCAGTGAATCCTGTATTTCACGACAGGTCGAAGCATATCGAGATTCGATATCACTTCATTCGTGATATGGTGCAGAAAAGTGCAGTCGAGTTATAGTACGTGCCGACAGACGACCAGACTACAGATGTTCTCACCAAGGCACTTCCCAGAGTGAAGTTCGAATACTTCAGCGGAAGACTTGGAGTCAAAGAGAACGTTTCCCTCCTTGAGAGGGAAAGATGAGATGCTTGCCCTGCTTTGCCTAGGTGCCTCTGCAGTCCAGTTACTCAACCAGATATGGGAGAAATCTCATAGGAAGATGAGTAGGACAGTCAGCAGCTGGCCGTGCTCACCCTCACCCAGGTACCTTTTGCAATCCAGTTACTCAGCCAGATATGGGAGAAATCCCATAGGCAGATGAGTAGGACAGTCAGTAGTTGGTTGAGTTCACACTGGTGCCTCTATAGTCCGGTTACTCAGCTAGATATGGGAGAAATCCCATAGGAAAATGAGTAGGACAGTCAGCAGTTGGCCGTGTGGTTGCACAGGTGCCTCTACAGTCCAGTTACTCAGCCAGATATGGGAGAAATCCCATAGGCAGAAGAGTCGGAAAGTCGGTAGATGGTCGTGCCCTTTTGCTCGTCTGAGATCTCAGCGAGGTATGGGAGGACCCCATTGGCAGATGAGACAGACAGGGAGCAAATTGTATAGCGGAGATGGTACAACTGATTATCTCAAATATCTTGTAATACCCCCAATTCGACCCTTAGGATGTAATGTGTACTTGGGATGTATGTTTTCCTAGCGTGGAGCTCAAGGCCAAGGCCCCGCTAGTGAAAGCCGAATTTTATTTAAAAGGCAAGTATTTGATATTTTGATACCATGTGCTCTTAAGCCATGGAAATTGTAATAGGATGTAAATAAACATCAGGCAATATAAAATGTCCAAAGCTGGCTACGGAGGCAACAAATGAGAAGGGGCCACGTGTATCCACTAGGGAGTGGTGAGGGGACTATGGGAGTGACCCATAGGTTGCCATTTGTCATTATGTGAACCCATTGACTTCCTTAGGTGACATTTTATTCCTGTTGTAAGAGAGTGGTTGAGATTTCAGCCCAAGACTTTGATGGAGTATGGGCAGCCCTGAAATTCGTATGGGAAGGTATGGGCTCTTTTGACTTGTCCCACAAGTCACTCTACATCTTGGGGGTTGCTCCATCCTTATCCCCATTCCATTGTGGAAGTATGGGACATCTTTCTCCACCCAAAAACGAGCTCCCAACAGTGAGAAAACCGAAAATCGCGACTGTGAGAGAACCCCTGTTTTGGGAAGCCAAAAACGTCCCGATTTGGTATTGGACAGAAAAATCCAATGGGGGATCCATTGGTAGGAACCTTGGGGCGAATTTGGGAGCAATAGCTACCCCAAAAGCCATGGAAAAACCCAGTTTTTGCAGCTCAGAAAACGAGTGACGGATTTGGGTTATTTGCTGAACGAAGCTGTGAGAAATCCGATTGTGGATGTGTGAATAGAGGATGGGATTGCTGAGTCTAGTTTGAAGGGTATGTGGCTCTGGGTTGAGCTTAGTGGACTAGCATCCTCCTCCATCTCCTATTACATGCTTGAGAAACCCAATCGTGTGTTGGCTTAGCATGGCTGTTTGAGTGAAACCCTGACTGTGAGTGAGCCATCTAGTTCCTCCTTAGTGGATACACAGCCCAGCTCGGGGGTGATCTCTCAGCTGAAAGAATACAGGCTGGATAGAGATCTATGGTTGGGTGGAACGTTGCTCTCACGTAGCCAGTCGTTTGGGCCATTATAATTCGAGATAAGTATTCTTGATGTTAATTCTATGCCCTGCAAGCATTTTAATTAATGACTGTTGTTTATATGTTGAATGCATGATGAAACTGTGTGCAGATGTATTGTTTAATTCCGCTGTGTTTATATTGAATCGAATCTGCATATAGAAGTTTTAAATGTTAGTTATTTATTTTGAAAATTATTGGGGCTAAATATGCCATAAGCCCGGTATGTTGTTAATGTTTCCTTCCCTGTTGTTCTATGGAGAAGGGGACGTTACAGAGTGGTATCAGAGCTCTAGGTTCAACCCTACGGCTGTTGGACCCTTCACCGAAATTTAAGTCATTGTGTGTGTACATGCATTTTGTATTTGAAACAAAAATGCATTAGAGAAACCTCAAGATCGCATGACTGTTTGGAGATTTTTGCAAGCTGCTTGCATTAGTTGCATTGATGGCATTCTATGAAACAGAGAAAGGAGCATGGGCAACATCTGCCATCTCAAGCTGTTTTGTTGTTTTGTTGTTGTTGATTATTGTTGAGCATGGCTGGAAATGAGTTCTGTTTGTTAATTTCCTGAATAAAAGCATGAACAGTCAGTTGTTAGGAAAGCTTGCAAATTACGCCTTTTACTCATGAGTTTCCTTGCCCATGATTGTTGGTTGTTTGGAGATTAATGGTGAATACATTGGTTGGATGGTCGAATGTTAAATGAATGAAAGTTTTCAATTTTTCCTAAGTCTGTTTGAAAAATTCGTTTAAGTCTGTTTCGGAAGGAATTCCCGAATGACTTCCGCAGTTGCGGAAGCATTCGGCGAATTGCTCCGAAACTGCGGAAGCATTCCGCGAGTTTTTCCGAAACGCGAAGGTTCGGGAAAGTCTTCCGAAACGGCGGAAGGATTCCGCGAACGGTTCCGAAATTGCGGAAGAGTTCGGGAAAGTCTTCCGAAACGGCGGAAGGATTCCGCGAACGGTTCCGAAATTGCGGAAGAGTTCGGGAAAGTCTTCCGAAACGGCGGAAGGATTCCGCGAACGGTTCCGAAATTGCGGAAGAGTTCGGGAAAGTCTTCCGAAACGGCGGAAGGATTCCGCGAACGGTTCCGAAATTGCGGAAGAGTTCGGGAAAGTCTTCCGAAACGGCGGAAGGATTCCGCGAACGGTTCCGAAATTGCGGAAGAGTTCGGGAAAGTCTTCCGAAACGGCGGAAGGATTCCGCGAATGGTTCCGAAATCACGGGAGGATTCGGGAAAGTCTTCCGAAACGGCGGAAGCCTTCGCCGAATGGCTCCGCGACGGAAGCCTTCGCCGAATGGCTCCGCAGTTGCGGGAGAATTCAGCGAATCGCTCCGCCATTGCGGAAGCATTCGCCGAACGGCTCCGCAGTGCGGGAGAATTCAGCGAATCGCTCCGCCATTGCGGGAGCATTCGCCGAATGGCTCCGCGGTTGCGGGAGAGTTCAGCGAATTGCTCCGCCATTGCGGAAGCATTCGCCGAACTGCTCCGCATTGCGGAAGCATTTGGAGAACCGGCCCGCGCGCCCGAAAAAAAAAAAAAAAAAAAAAAAAAAAAAAAAAAAAGAGAGAGTAAAGTGGCTAAAACTTGATTTTTTTGATAGCAGGAGCATCCGGACTCAGAATGCGATGATTCCTGTGGGGCTCGGAGGCCATTGACGAGGGCCATGAAAAGACCAGTGAAGACCCGTAGCCCAATACACTCCGATTTGACAGAAAATGGACAATAGTGACTTTTGAAGGACGGGGTCCCGATGATTGACGGAAGGTCGGTTTGAGCTGAAATTGATCAGGCGCGGCCATGAAGCAGGCACGATGTTAAGTTCAGAATCTGGGAGCCAAACTCCAAAGGATATGGTGCCGGGGTGATCAAGAAGGCCAAAAAGCACTGTTCCGGGCCACTTTTTCGGGATTTTGAAAAGCTTGTGGGCAGTAAAAGTGACCCTAGATGTGGGAATCAGAAATTTTACTGAACTAGACATTTCATATTCTCATTAAGACGGACAGCTTCCGTTAGACGAAGATTTTCCAGAAATGCACCGTTTGGGAGATAGCCGTTTTTGGCCCAAAATTTGGAATTTTGGAAAAATGTGAAAAATGAGAAGTAGCAAAACCCAGAAATTCATAGAAGATGAATGGTGCATCGGAATTGAAATCCGTGAATTGCAGAGTGTTCCTTGTTATATGGACTAACTTCGCCCAATAGATAAGTTTTTGTGATTCCTCATAGATTTTCTTCCACAGGTGGCTGAAGTTGGCATTCGGGACCAAAATGCAACTGTGTAAAATGTGCAAAAACTGGAGTGAAAACTTGTCATTTTTGAAGGGATGCAGTTTCCGCACCTGATGTCGGAATGGAGCATGAAGACAGGCATTGGAAAGCTTGTCCAGCAGGGAACCATGATACATGAACAGAGTTCAGATGAGGTCTGCATGTATCATAGATATTTAGTGCAGAAGAGTGCCAGCGGCGGTTTTGACAAACAAATTTTGTTGTCAATATGGGCAAATTCTATAAATGCATGATATGGAAGAGAAATTCCATGATACGAGGAGGGATCGAAAAGGGAATAATTCCTTAAACCCCTGTTTGTTATCATACTTATAATTATGAAATTGTCATATGGCATAAAAATGTTAAAAATGTAAGGGATTACATAGATGTATATGCACTAGATGACATCTTAACAAACATTGCATAGTGCATATGGAAATGCTTGTGCATGAATGAGATATTGCATATTGGTAAAAGAATGAAGTCTGCACATGCAATGAACCGTTAATAGAGAATATTGTGGTTGATAGTCACTATTGATGTTAGTATTGGTTGTAGGACCAAAGATAACAAAGAGCATGGCTAAACGTGCTGAGGATGTTGTTGCATGAAGCCAACAAATCTATGATCATAAAGTTGGCAAAAGGACTGAGCAGCTTTGGTAAGAGGCCAACTGATCAGGTAACATCAGGCGATGTTAATGGTAGCCATGCAGGTAATGATTATTGGTGCCAAATTGCATGAATGTTGAAAGAGGATTTGGTAAGATCCCTTCAACTATGTTTGAGCTATGTTGAGATAGTTTGCATGTGATATTGAATACTGATTGAGACTGTTAACCTACCAAGCTTGGTGAGGTGTGGGTAAGTGAAGGAAATGATCTTTACACCCTATGACTACTTAGAAATCTCAATGCATTCATATGAATTTATATCATGTCATGTGTATGTTGGTTATGTGCTTAATAACCAAACCAAGTAAAGACTGGTGGTCCTGATTATGATAGTGCAAGTTATATGAGATAGTCATGTCTGGATCATAATATGCTTGAATGCATAGTACTCATGAAACAATGCAAGGTAGCATTGAGTAGATGTGCATTAAGAGATTTTATAAATCTTGTGATGCATTGTATGAATGCATAGGGATGATGCATATGTTATGGAAAAATAAATAATGAATGAAATGACGAATTAATGATAATTCTGGGATCATTTCATGAGTTGTTGTGAATGCAAAATAGTAAGTGCATGAAGAGCCCAATCATGACCAATGAACTGCTAGAATACCTTGTGGAAGGACAAAGTTGTATGAATGATATGACTGTGAAATAATGAGTATTTACGATTTAAGTTAAGCTGCATGGATAGTGTGACTATGTCTTGAAAATTCTATTATGATAATGACACATATATAGAAGTGTATATATATATTTCATTGCATTTCAAATGTAACAGCTGAAGGTGTTTGAATTATTGAGTGTTATAATTCTGAGATCACTTCAGTGACTATAATGGCAATGAATGATTATGTGCGTAGATACTCACAACGTGTTTGGCTGATTGGAGTTTCAGTTTCCGGTAGGAAGGTCTTACATATGGCAATGAGGATAAGTCCATAGTAGAGACCGGGATCTACCACACGTAGAAGCCAAAGGTTATGAGAAGGTTCTCATGGTTGAGAGCTCTAAGTTCTGTTAGTAAGAACAGTTGTAAATATCAGATTTGTAAATGTTTCGGATTTGAAATTTTACTAATAATTGCTAATGACTGTTTGGCTTATATGAAAATGTGTCAGGAGGACATGCTGTAAGTGGATGCTCATGTATGGCAGCAGGCATAAGACCATAACGGGTAGAGTGGTGTCACTTACAAGAGCCAAACAATATGAGGATAGCCTCATGGATAAGAAAACCAATTTCTGTAGTAGACAGAGTTGCAAATGCATACTGAATTTAATTATTAGTGCCATGGATTGGTTATGGAGCAATCGGATTTGAAATTGTATTGCTAAATGTTGCTGACTGTTTGGCTGTTTAGTAAGTGTGCCAGGAAGACACATTGCAGGAATACCATGACAGAGGTCCTGCAGAAGCCAAACTTCATGGGAAGGGATTCCATGATTTGAAAATGGGTTCCAGGTGGAATGCCATAAGACATTATTAATGTTTCATCTGCACTACATGATTGGTAAACAATATGAGTGGGATGGTGAAGAATATGTCAGTAAGACATATGAAGGTTAAGTAACATCAAAAGGAATTGGGATGGCAAACCGAGGGACTGTCAACTCAGAGAAGGAGCCTCCATTCCTCATTAAAGAAGGGAAATAACATCGGCAAAATGGATAAGTTTTCCATAAACCCTGAATGATAGATATATATGTGTCTAATTGCTAGAGTTAATATGCAGAGCATGTTTTGATTTTATTTCCATCATGAAAGACTGCTTGAAGTATGATTAGGACCTTCATAGCTCACATCAGTAAGGAGTGCACGCCTTTCTGGTGCTGAGTTATGTTAGGGATGCCAATATTGACTACGCCTTAAGGGAATGGACGCATTCCTGGTGTTTCAAGGTTGGATAGTGGATGTTATGAAATAGGTTTACAATTCTAGAGCAGCGATACTAATGAGCTCGCTATCCATTTTGTGTTGACAGATTATACATATGAAACTAAGTGTTGCACCTGAAAGAGAAAAGTGAAGAAAATAGTACTCAAGAAGACTGTATAAGCAGTGGTAACCCTTGCATAGGGTGAGTGGGTATCATGGGGCCATGATAGCCTGCAGTTAAGAAAGTTGCCTAAAGAATTCCTAAATGGAACCGCCGGCTTACATAAGAGAAGAAGTGCCACCCTTGTGTGGGTGAAGAATTGTTATGCGCATTGAGGGATTGTGATACCGTGAAAGGCTGATGCAAGCCTAAGGCAGAGTAGTGGAGCCTTGACCTGTAATGGTCGGTGGCGCAGTTACCTTCCATTGGTCGATGACCCAGACGTATGTGCTGGCTCGGCAATGGAGAGGGCCAACCAGGTATGGGACTGGTTGGGCACCACCAAATGCTTGGTAAACCCAGTCGGCGTGAAGGTGTACTGGTAGGGCATTAATTATTTGATGATTTGGAACAGCCTGCGTGCTGGCCAAACATCTTAGTCCGCAGAAGGATCCCAAGGCTTATAAAGTAAAAGCAGGACCCTGTGGACCAGAGAGGAAATGCACAGTACAGATAAGTATTCATTTTCATTCATTTCTTAATTGAAATAATGAAGGTTTCAAGCATAAAGCTTGTAACAGTGAGCTGATGCATTATTGTTTCTTTGTTGGAAACCTTGGTCAATACAGGAAGCAAGGACCCTGAAAGAAATAAAAGTTGCTTGGTAAATCCAGAAAGTGGCTGGTTGTGCGAGATGGTTGATGATTTGGAGCAGCCTGCGTGCTGGCCAAACATGCGAGATTATTGATGATTTGGAGCAGCCTGCGTGCTGGCCAAACATGCGAGATTATTGATGATTTGGAACAGCCTGCGTGCTGGCCAGACATGCGAGATTGTTGATGATTTGGAGCAGCCTGCGTGCTGACCAGACATACAATACTGTTAGATGTTGAGGGGCAGCCTGCGCGCTGGCCAAACACCCAAATCCATAGGCGATTCCAAGGCTTGTAAAGCAAAGAAGGACCCTATGGAATAAAGTGAAGACATCTAGTGCAGATAAGTATTTGGTTATCTTGTAATTTCTTGCTTATGAATATACATGTGTATATGATTTGGTTATGATTTCCTATGAAAATAAACTAAACATGCGAATTAATTCAATGTTTGAGTGTAGGTATTGTTGGAAGCAATGACTATGGAAGCATCTTAAGGATGCATGTGGGCATGTAACCACCCTAAAGAGCTCAGCATGAGCAGTAATGAAAGATGGGGCTAGTGGAACTGTGTGAGTCCTAGCAGCTAGGAATTAGACCAACCAAGTGGAGGAACTCCATGGTTGAGAGATCTGGAATAGACCATAGACACTACGTGTCTTAGCCAAGAAGGGCAGGTCAAGCATTCGCGTTGAAGTGAAAGAGGACAGGAGCATGGAAACCATAGTGGTGGTGTGGGCTCCAGAATGGAACAAAACCAAGAGGAGAAACTCTTACTGCTCCCTCTCTTTCCTTTTTATTGATGCATTTATAAAATTAGAAAATTGTTGAATGCATGCATGATTGAAAGTAAAAGTGGGTTTATTTAATTAGTGAATTGTGAATGCTAAGTAATGAATTGTGAATGGATGAAAATGAAGGAATTCATGTGTATGTTGGGCAAGCATAAAAAGTGTGGAAGTCTCATGAGTAAAGCATGGACTATCCATGTCAACTGGGGATAAACCATTGACTTATTTTTAAATGTTCGGGTTATGCTTGGCCTAACGAGAATTGTAATGATGAATTTCACAGGTGGAAATTGAATCGATTGGTTGCAGCCGGTGCAGGCAAGTGTTGCTAGTGAGCAAAGCGTGGTCAGTTGTTTCCATTGACCATGGCAGCAGACCAAGGGCTATCAGGATTGGCTGGAAGTCTTCTTCAAACAATTGCCAAGACCCAAGAAAATCTTGGAGAGATACTCAAGATGCAAAAGCAGCAGAACGAGATGAACCACAAGGTCTTGCAGGACACTCTTCGTCTGCAGAAAGAGGTAAAAAGCATTATGAAAGCAATCAGTAAGGGAGAGAAAAGTGGATCAATGAAGAAGCATTCATCCAATCGTCCGATTAAGAGACGCTCCAGGTGGGAAGACTCAAAGGAAATCGAGCAGGTAAAGATGAAGCAACCAATGAAGTGTTGGAAATGTGGAGGGGATCATTGCCTCCGCAATTGCCCAACAAGAGAACCTCAAGAGGGTAGCAGCCATAAAGTTTTCAGACTTGTGGACGAGCTGGAAGATCCGAATCAGCAGGAGCAGCTCGTGAAAATCAAAGGACTTGGTCCTGAAAGTTCAAAGTAAAGGATAGAATGCAGGGCAAATCTGCAAAGTTTTGAAGTTTTGGATATATGTAAATTGTATATATATATGCCTAGGTCTTGGAACACCGAGGACGGTGTTGTTCTAAGGGGGAGGGGAATGTAATACCCCCAATTCGACCCTTAGGATGTAATGTGTACTTGGGATGTATGTTTTCCTAGCGTGGAGCTCAAGGCCAAGGCCCCGCTAGTGAAAGCCGAATTTTATTTAAAAGGCAAGTATTTGATATTTTGATACCATGTGCTCTTAAGCCATGGAAATTGTAATAGGATGTAAATAAACATCAGGCAATATAAAATGTCCAAAGCTGGCTACGGAGGCAACAAATGAGAAGGGGCCACGTGTATCCACTAGGGAGTGGTGAGGGGACTATGGGAGTGACCCATAGGTTGCCATTTGTCATTATGTGAACCCATTGACTTCCTTAGGTGACATTTTATTCCTGTTGTAAGAGAGTGGTTGAGATTTCAGCCCAAGACTTTGATGGAGTATGGGCAGCCCTGAAATTCGTATGGGAAGGTATGGGCTCTTTTGACTTGTCCCACAAGTCACTCTACATCTTGGGGGTTGCTCCATCCTTATCCCCATTCCATTGTGGAAGTATGGGACATCTTTCTCCACCCAAAAACGAGCTCCCAACAGTGAGAAAACCGAAAATCGCGACTGTGAGAGAACCCCTGTTTTGGGAAGCCAAAAACGTCCCGATTTGGTATTGGACAGAAAAATCCAATGGGGGATCCATTGGTAGGAACCTTGGGGCGAATTTGGGAGCAATAGCTACCCCAAAAGCCATGGAAAAACCCAGTTTTTGCAGCTCAGAAAACGAGTGACGGATTTGGGTTATTTGCTGAACGAAGCTGTGAGAAATCCGATTGTGGATGTGTGAATAGAGGATGGGATTGCTGAGTCTAGTTTGAAGGGTATGTGGCTCTGGGTTGAGCTTAGTGGACTAGCATCCTCCTCCATCTCCTATTACATGCTTGAGAAACCCAATCGTGTGTTGGCTTAGCATGGCTGTTTGAGTGAAACCCTGACTGTGAGTGAGCCATCTAGTTCCTCCTTAGTGGATACACAGCCCAGCTCGGGGGTGATCTCTCAGCTGAAAGAATACAGGCTGGATAGAGATCTATGGTTGGGTGGAACGTTGCTCTCACGTAGCCAGTCGTTTGGGCCATTATAATTCGAGATAAGTATTCTTGATGTTAATTCTATGCCCTGCAAGCATTTTAATTAATGACTGTTGTTTATATGTTGAATGCATGATGAAACTGTGTGCAGATGTATTGTTTAATTCCGCTGTGTTTATATTGAATCGAATCTGCATATAGAAGTTTTAAATGTTAGTTATTTATTTTGAAAATTATTGGGGCTAAATATGCCATAAGCCCGGTATGTTGTTAATGTTTCCTTCCCTGTTGTTCTATGGAGAAGGGGACGTTACATATCTAGGATTGAGTGATTCTCCTGGATCCAGGATCAAGTGATTCTCCTGGACTCACCGAAGGACTGGTGAGGATGTCACAAATATTCAGGATTGAGAGATTCTCCTGAAGTCCAGGATCGAGTGATTCTCCTGGACTCACCGAAGGACTGGTGATGATGATGCACAGAGATTGTGTGGACAACCTTCAGTATGCATAAAGATGATGGAGACAGAATGGATGTACAAGATGAAACCTAGATGATCGTGATGCAGATGGAGACTAAAGAATACCTTCCTCGTTGAGAGGGAGTGTTGGATTTTGTACAACTTCGGAAGATATTATTCATTATATTTTATTGTACCATCATTGTACTTGGTTATACCTCCTAAGGGAGAAGAACCTTATGTAAACACATGAAAGAATCAATGTAAGCCTTGGGTGCAAAAGGAATTAATAAAACGATTAAAAATAAAATATTTATTGCCCCCAAGACAAGTCAGCCCCATAAAGGATTTTCTGGTTTCAGCACTTGTATAAATATGAGGTTAGTTCTCCTCATTTGTTCATTCTCACACTTGTGAAGTGCGCATCACTTGGGAGAGGAGAATTTCGCATCACCTAAAGGAGGAGGCTGAATTCTAGGGTTTCTATTTGTGGAAAACATTTTCACACTTTCTATTTTCTCATTTGTACTCTGATCTCAGAATTATCATCTCTCTGCGAAGGTTGCTGGGTTTTCTCCCTATTGGGTTTCCCAGGGTAAACTCTGTGTTGTTGTTTTGTGCTTTGTCTTACTTCTAGTGATCTTGGTAATGCATTTATGTTTTATGTTATGAATGTATAAAATTAACAACATTCATTGAGAGCTCAATATCAGAAAGGCAGCCAAGCTAACAGGCAAATTTTCTATTATCCCAATGGCTTTCACGGTTCTGGAATCCATTCCACAAACGTTCCTGTAAGGCCTTGTGGGCACTAACTCAAGTTGTTCCATGACTCTTAAGGGAATAACATTTACCTCAGCTCCTGAGTCTAACATACAGTTATGCAATATCAACCCATTTACTTCCAATGCAATGTAAAAGGGAGGGCAACCTCCAAAGTTGTCACCGGAGACACTTTGGATCATGACAAGGGAATTCTTAGGTTCTACAGAAATTTGCTTAGGCATTTGCCTCCTTGTTTGAATTCCAAGATGGGTGGTAGCTCTCTTGTGGAAGGAAGGGATTTTGAATATTTCACATAAAGGGATAGGCATGTTCATTTCCCTAAGAAATTTGTGACATCAATGTTTAGGTTGTAAGGGTTTTCTTTATCTTTTTCGTTTAGACTCAAACCAAGGAACTTCATAATGTCATACTTGACAGAAGGGATCTTGATTAAATCTTATAAGGAAACTAAAGCAGATGAATTGGTTAGCTTACTAGGAACATTTGTTCTTGGATGCTCTTGATTAGGCTTTAAAATCGTGGGAGGCTTTGTCTTCAAAGGCACGAACTGTTTTCTCCAAAGGGTTGCTTTGGGAATATTAGCTTTACGAGGAAGATCAATCTTGATCTCTTGATCTGGGTTTTGTTTTGTAGGAGGGGTTCGACTAGTACTAGGTACAGCTTTGCCCTTTGTGATAACTTCAGATGAAGGCTTTGAAGTCTTGGGCATGATTCTTCGCACAAGTTGATTGCTAGGATGCACTGCCTTGCTAGGTTGTGGGTCAACTGGTTTAGGTTGCTGAGGCCTAGGAGGACTAGCCTTAAGAGGGACCGAATTGCTACAAATAGACTTCAACATTTGTTTAGTTTGATGATCACGTCTTTTAAGATCCTCATCTTGATTTTTAAGATACATAGCAATATTGGTAACCATCTCACACATGTTTGACATGAATTCCATGGTCATTTCAGGAGAGATATTGTCTTGAGAAGACATCTCTTTATGGGTTCGCTTCTCAGCGGAGTCACGAATTGGAGTCGCCAGGTAGACTTTAAAACTCTTCTACCAAGATGTATGTTGTTAAAATGCAGGGAGAGAGAGTGACAAATAGATGGATATGCTTGTAATTAAGGATTGAAATGATAACCATCTAGATTAATCCGGATGAGATAAGATATGAGTTATGCATGGATAATCGCAGACACCTAAGGTAAGCCTCTACCTTCCCTGGCAACGGCGCCAAAAATGTTATCACACAACTTGTACTTGTCCCTAATGGTACCCCATCCGGGATGGTAGAGTAGACGAACAACTAAAGAGGTGACTCAAGAGATGCCACGGTTCCCAATGCAAGCTGGGAGTCACGACAACCGAGGCAGTCTTTGCTTTAGATCTAGACAGGATAAGATCAAGGGGGAGACCCTATAGCTAATCGACAGAAGACTAGCCAAAGCAATGGTTCTTAGGGGAGTGTGAAAGTTGAGTTACGAAAACCAATGCAAGCTTAGGTGGACCCAAGGGTTTAAGTATATGGTTGAAAAGGCTTAAGAAGTGACAAGTGTTTCAACCAATGTATGAATTGGGCCACCTAGGGGGATCAAAAAGATAGATCTAGTACCATGAAATACACAAGTGGGACCCACTTCCTTAAAATAGGGAAAATGGTCCAAGATGGGTCCACTTGGTCAAACTTTATGGGAGATGGTACTATAGGGGCTCTATGACATGGATCTATCGATTGACAAAGATTTGAGAGCACCCAAGTGCAGGATCTAGGAAAATCCACTAACCCCAAGAAGTGCAAATTACTCCAAGGGAGACTAGTGCCTTAGATCAAGGGCCAAATGGGATCGGATGTCCACCAAAATGTAGATCGAGGTAGTCAAGGTGCAAATCAAGGTGGGTTTTGAAGATCAAAAGCATCCAATGGCTAGATCTCAGTAGATCTGAGATTGAAAATGCATCACCCAATGACCCAAGTGGGGCACAACCCTCAAACTGAGGAATGGGGCCCACAAGGCAAAAATCAAAGAAGTGAAGCACTAGGGGTAGGTTATCAAGTGAGAGGAGTGCAAATCAAGTGGGATCTCACCTACCCATGTCTTGGAAATAGCAAAACTCACCCACCCAAGGAGTGCGACTTTACCCAAGGAAGGCTAAGTACCTTGAAAAGTGCGTCAAATGAAACCCAATCCACACCAAACTATAGATCCGAATTGCCGTGGATACTATAGAGGTGGGTATTCAATATCTTTTCAAAAGCCAAGCTAGATCCAAGTAGATCTAAGAAAAACAAAAATCAGGGTTTTGATTTTAATGGAGTTTTTGACCAATAGGATGGATAGCAAGCGAAATCAATATGTACCTTGTAGATCTTACCTCAAAAGCTTGTGGCCTCTTAGCATATGGAGAAATTTTGCCCTAGTTACAACTCCAAGCTTGATCCAAGTGTCTTCAACCAAAATCGTCCAAGCCCTAGGAGGAGAGATGTCCCATGAAAACTTGTAAATCAAACTACACCAAGTTAGATTTGATCCACAAATCCATAAGATCTAAGCATGTCATATCAAGAAAGCAATCAATGGACAAAGCACAATTGAAAAACTCCCTCAAGCAATCAAGTTGAAGACGTATTGCCCATGGGGGATGTGAGCAACCCCTACAATCTTCCCACAAAGCAAGTCGTTGAGCTAGCTTCAAGCAATTCGGCCTCCCTTCAATTGATGTCGATTTCACCTGTAGAAGCAAAGAATGTCTAGAAACAAGATGCAAGAACATATAGAGTAACCCAATCAAAGCCAAGAAGTAGATCTCCAAAATATTATTTTCATTCCAAGTTTTCCAGAGCCCAAAGGTGAGCTATACAATAGGGGGTCTCCTCCTTATATAGGATAATAAAGACCAAAACCCTAGATCTCAAAACCACTTTACAACAAGATGAGTGGTTGAGATTAAAAGATCTCAATACATAAGCAATGGCTAAGCTGAGCCTAACAATATAACACATGGATCACTCAATACAAAGGTGACGTCATAGATAGGAGATACAAAGTGAGGGTGACGTCATCCTCTAGAGGGGGCAAAAGTACATGGGCCCACCTCATATGACTAGGACATGACTCATAAAGCTCATGGTGGGGCTAAGAGGCATCAATCCTTGCTAGCTCATCCCCATGGCACAATAATATAAAATAATAAGTCCAAATAATACAAATGATCAAAATCTGTCCTCAAAATATGTGAGAGACGTGCAATAAAAGGCCTCCTGTGGCCTCTGTGGACCCCACTTACTGATAAAAACTGGCTAGAAGATGGGGGGTTCACCCTGGAAGACCTCTGTGAAGACCGAGTGCCAAAACCTTGCCTCAATTGCCCAAATCGAATTCCTCAGTGACCCTTTTATTCCATTTTTAACCTGCCTCGGTAACTGTGAAGCTACTGAAACTGCCACCTAGGGCACCTGCGTTGTCAAACTGAGCCCACCCGGCTCTCCAGAAGGGGGGTAAAATGGTAATATCAAGTGGCTGGACCACCCTCTCCTCATACAGCGGCCTAGGTGAACTGGCCTCTCATGGCCCCTGTTGGTCAGGCTGGGAAAACAACCCCAAATCTGGTCAACAAGTGGAAAACTGCATATATCACTGTCAGAAGTGCTCGGAACTGAATGACAAGTGTCTCATTGGATCCAAAAGACCCAAAACTACTAGGAATGTGTACTCATACACCATAGGTTGACCTAAGGGGTCAACAATAGGGCCCACCGTATCCGAACAGTGCATAATCTAATGATCTAGAATAATAATAAAACCTGCTGAAATGCATCAATCACCATCTAAATCATATGTCCACCATATGGTATCATCATCAAGAATATGTGGACCCATCAATCATCACCAATAAGCATACATGGCCCACGTCATCACGGATCCCAAGAATGACCATAGTCAAACTAAGTTTGACTAGGTCAATATACAACCAAGGATAAATCATATCAATAGACTAAGACATGTTCCTCTAATCATACTCACAGCTTAACTTAAAGTATAAACATCATTCAGTAGCATTAATCATGTTTGCATATTCCATTGTTATTTATATTTACTTGCACAATAGCTTAAATGACAAACTCACCCATTGGACATGGCCTAACTGCTAGCTAAGGATGAAGGCTAGGAACAAGGCTGAGCAAAGGGGTGACTTGTCTAAACCTAACTAAAAGACACTTTGGACTAGGAGAGGGGGAAGCTACACTCTGTGCTGGACAAATAACACAGGGAAGGGCTGTGCCTCACAAATGGATAAGTTGTTTAGAGAGTGCTTATTCAACTTAGGCATCATGTCTACATTAAGTTGATCCAAGTTCATTAGGATCATTCAATTTCATTTCATGGCCTTTTTGGCCTACATAACCCTTCGGATCTCAGGTGCGCTAAGAAGCAAAACTAATTGCAGCTTGCATCCAGGGCATGCTTATATATATATATATATATATATATATATATATATATATATAAGGTCAACAATTGTTTAGATATAGAGTTTAAAAACCATTGCTTTTTTGGACCTTTCTTATACTCTTCAAGGAGTATTTTTAGCATTGCATTGCTCTTGCCCTTTACTCACGTGTGTTCAGAAACACATTCTAGAGTTTACAGTTTCCATGGGCGAATTTATACAAGTTTCAATAAGTAGTACATGAGCTTTAGTTTTAGCCAACAACATCTCAAGTGACTAAAGGGAGTTCGTGTCAATGCCAAACATCGGGACAACCGACCAGAATGATTTAGGCCTACAATCCAACTCACCAAAGGCAAGTTTTGTCACCAACTCAGAGCCAAGACACTAAACAAACGTGGATGCAATCCAACACAGAGGTAGTGAAAAAGGGAAGTCCTCAGTATCAAAAAGTCAAGCAAGACAATGTTAAAGAAGAAAGCCAAATAAGGAAGGTCATGGATGGACGGAGTCACATGAATGTGGTGCCTAAGCTAGCTGACAAATAATGTCAAGAAAGACCATATCTATGCAAGGTAGTAAACCAGTGAGTTTTGTCAAGAAACCTAAATGTGCAAGTAATAAGTCCATTTTATAAATTGTAACATCATCAAGATAGTTCATTTCTAGTTTACAAAGTTTGCCACATCATGAATCATACACCAAGCTAATGTTGTGAACATGACTAAAGCAACAAGATAATAATCCATAATCAATGATCAGAAATCCACAGGTCATATCACATCATAATAATAATCATCATAAACCATCTGAAACACTGTTGCAATAACATCTCTAGGCACTGAACTGAAACTGTATAGAATAAAGGGTCACATCGGTCATCACATCTGAACTCTCAAGGCTCAGCCTTGGCACAAGGTCTAACATAAGTCTGGTAAAATACACTACTCTAATCATGAATGATCTCAAAATATAAGCTCATCATAGCCAAGCTCTGAAAAGTGCAGATATCTGCTAAGCAAGAATAGTAGCCTTGCTACTATGGTGTGATAACAAGACCCTTGTGAAATAGGATTGCATGGTCTCTGAGTTCAGGATCTTCACGTTCTTGAGTTGGTTCCTTAATGTCATCTTCTAATTGATGTTCTTCCCTTCGAATAGCCTTGTCAACGCATCGAACATCTCCTTGGGTGTCTTCAAGGATGACACGTGGGATGAGATGATCTTTAATGGAGTCTACAATAATTCTCTTGGCCTTCACCAAGTTCTTCTTGTGGATAGCCTTACCTCATCTCCCTCCGGTTCTGGAACCTCTTCATTAACATATTTGTCCAAATCATTTTCTTCAAGGGCAAGATCAATCCTATACTTCCATGCTCGGAAGTTATCAGCTCCCTCAAGCTTATCCTCAAGCTTGGTGTGGTGAGACATTTTGAATGAGTACCTCAAATGGAAATAGCAAAGATTTAGGTCTTACCAATTTGAGATGCCCAACCTGGTTCTGGAGCTGGTTGGCCTAGGGTTTGTCAGAGAAACCATAATTTTCCAAAGTTGGATTCTTGAACTTCTGAATGGACAGGAAGATGCGCCTCCTCAAGGCGAGTTGTCCAATGTACTCCTTTTTTCCAAATTGATGGAGGAAAACCCCAAAAGCTTGATGCCCTAGTTTTCTCCTTGCACTAGTGTTTGGGTCAAAAATGAAAATTCTCCAAATTTGATTATGCATCCTCCAAAAGATGCGCCCCCTAGGGCGAGTTAGCCTAGCCTCCTTTTCTTGATGATTTGTGGAGAGAAGACCTTAAACTAGAAAGCCCTAGTTTCCCGCTGCACAATGTCTTCTTTTCAGGTTAGCTATGATACCATGTTAATGTTTGCACTTTAATTCAATGTTATCTAGGATCTTTAACTAAAAGAATAACAAGCATAGCAAAAAACAATAGACACAATAGTTTTCCTCGAGGATTCCATAAAGGAGAAAACCCCGCAACTTCCTCAAAGATAGATTTGTCACTAATACAATATCAAGCAAAAATGGAAAACCCAAAATATGTCTTCTACAGCTCTCTCTCTTTCTCCTCTAGCAAACTTGTCTCCTCTCCCTTGCTACGCAAACTTGTGTGAGTGAGTAGTGTGTCCAAATGAGAGAGCAAGGCTCTCTATTTATACTTTACTTTTGACTTGACCTTTTACCTAACTAGGTCGGCCTCACTAAAACTGATTGGGCCGACTTCTCTAGGGAGACTCAATAATACCTTATACATTTGACTCTAGGGGATCTAATGCCCCGACTTACAAGGGCGGTTTTACCTCAATGACTTTGCATGACCAAATATAATAATGACATCCCCAAACAGAGGGAAAACATCTCCGTCGGAGGTACAATAAAATACAATATAAAATACAAATGAATATCTTCCGAAGTTACATTTACAACATCAGAGAGGAGATCAAGTCCTTCTCCAGATTAGAAGAAGAAGAAAAAGGATCTCTCGCATATTCAATGCTTCAAGTGCAAGACATATGGCCATTACACCAGTAATTGTCAAAGTTCAAACAAAAGGAAGCATGAAGCCTCAACTGTTGATGTTGATGAAGATAGTCCTCACAAGAAGTCAAGGAATGATGATCATTCGGAGTTCTTCTTCTAGTGCTCCCCATGTTGAGGTGATGATATGAAGATCCAAACTGCACTGGGCTCCCAGCAAGAAAAATGAAGAAAAGAGGTCTCTCATGGTTCCCACAAGAAGGCAGTGAGAACCCACCCACAAAAACAATAAAAGATAAGTATTTGGATTTATTGCTCTTGTAGATTAGATCTGTTGGCTTTGACTATGTTTCCATAACAATTTGTATGCAAATCTATATTCCTAGAATTAGGAAGGATGTAGAGCAATGTGATCTAGTTCCTTTATTGATGAACAATAGGCTCATATGGTATTTGTTATGTATATGATTGTTTAAATAGCAGTAATGCTACACAACATTTATAAACCTATCTGGGATGATATCTCCTTCTAACATGCTTAGAGCAGTACACACTCTCAGTAGTATGTTCTAACCGAGATAGCGGACATCCAGATAGTTCCATATATATGTTGTGCCAAAGCATTAGCTAAGATGCCTAAATATTTGTGAACGATTGTTATTACATTGAAATATGAATTGATTAAATTTGATTATGGTATGTTGCTAACCATCTGACGGGATTGGACTTGTAGGGAAAAGACCATATGATATGGCCTACAAGAAAAGTATGGTGAGACTTGTTCCGATGAACAAGTGGACACATGAATCCCGTTGATGTTCAGATTAATCAAAAGCAGGAAGCTTCTAGGAGCATGACTCTCAGCCTAGAAGGATGACTGCTAGGCAAAGCAATTAGATGTAAGTCATGCAAACAGACGAGGACCTAACACATCTAGCTATGTTTGATACATAACTCACAAGCCCAAAGGATCCGATCTGAAGATCGAAGATGAGGAGCTAATAGATCCTAAGGAAATGAGATCATCTCCCCCTCCAGCAGTTCAGAGGGAGTTAGCCCTTGAGTTGAGGATCTTGGCCTATTGGTGGTGCATTGAGATCTTCCTAGGATAAGGAAGAACACAGTTGAGATTCTGAGCAGATCCAGCATGATGACTATGAGTACCTGGCTACACTGATAGCGTTGCTAGTAGATTCAAACTGATAGTTGAGAGGATCCTTGATGTACCTGGTCGTCACCGGGATGGATACTTACATTTTAGTAAGCAATTGTGCTCTTCTGCTCCGTGAAAGTTGGTGCTCAGATTGGCACCTGAAGTGAGAGGGAGCAGGATGCTCTGTGGATATCCCCAGAGAGGGAGCAAGATGCTCAGATGCAGAGGGAGTAGGACGCTCTATGGATAGCTCTAGAGATGGTGCAAGATGCTTAGATGCAGAGGGAGCAAGATGCTCAGATGCAGAGGGAGAAGGACACTCCAGCACAGAGGGAGTTGATTATGGCAGAGGCACAATGAAATTTTCCTGAGTCAAGGAAAATACAACATTGATATACTGAAGAGATTTGGAATGTTGGACTGCAAGTTCATGGCCACACCGATGGATGCAAATCTGAAGAAGTTGAGGGACTCTGCTTGAGATTCAAATTTGATTGATCCCACTATGTATCACCAGCTGATTGGATCCTTGATGTATCTGACGAACACCAGACTAGATATATGTTTTGTGCTCAGGTACTTACATGGCACTATGGGATTTGACTTGAGATATGCTTCAGAATGTGACTTGAGATTGCAAGGATTTTCAGACTTAGATTGAGCCGGATGTGCTGCAGATAGGAAGAGCACTTATGGGTGTTGCTTCAACTTGGGTTCTGCAGTGATTTCCTTATGCAACAGGAAGCAGACCTCAGTAGCACTCAGTACTGCAGAGGCTGAGTATATGGTTGCTAGTATAGCAGCTCGGGAAACTGTGTGGCTTTGGAAACTCCTTGCGGGATTGTTTAGCCAAATTCCAAAGCCAACTGTGATATTCATTGTGATAACCAGAGTTGTGTGCAGATGTCAGTGAATCCCGTATTCCACGACAAGTCGAAGCATATAGAAATTCGGTATCACTACAATCGTGAAATGGTGCAGAAAGGTGCGGTTGAGTTATAGTATGTTCAGACAAATGACCAGACTACAGATGTTCTCACCAAGCCTCTTCCCAAGATAAAGTTTGAATACTTTCGTGGAAGACTTGGAGTGGAAGAGAACATGTCCCTCCTTGAGAGGGAAAGATGACATGGAGGTAGATGTTTACCTTGCTTCTACACAGGTACCTCTGCTCATCCAGGTTCTCATCCAGGTATGGGAGGATCCCATCGGCAGTAGATACGAACAGGTAGTACATGGTTGTGTGAAGCTTGCTTCTACACAGGTACCTCTGCTCGTCTAGGTTCTCAGCCACGTTTGGGAGGATCCCATCGGCATTAGAGACGGACAGGTAGTAGATGGTCGTGTGAAGCTTATGAGAAATCTCTCGGACATCTAGGTTGGATGCTGAGGCTATTGCATTCTCCGGTTCACTCTGGGATAGAGTGAGGAGATCTCTCGGACAACCAGATAGGATGGAGAGGCCACTGCATTCTCCGGATCACTCTAGGATAGAGTGAGGAGATATCTCGGACATCTTGATAGGATGGAGAGGCCACCACACA
The DNA here is from genome assembly GCA_027924585.1 of Larix kaempferi. NCBI lineage: Eukaryota > Viridiplantae > Streptophyta > Pinopsida > Pinales > Pinaceae > Larix > Larix kaempferi. Next base: position 671,283 of record BSBM01001770.1, read on the forward strand.
GTCCCGGACACTCAGTAGAGTGGGGAGATCTCTCGGACATCATGGGACATGATGGAGAGATTTAGTGCCTTCTCCATATCACTCTGAAAAGAGTGAGGAAATCTCTCAGACATCCTGGGATGGGATGGAGAGGCTGGTACACATTGGCGCACACTGGTACTCTTGGACTCCTTGAAGGACTAGGTTGAGCTGAGGCACATTGTATTGATCACCGAAGGACTGGTTGAGTCGGTGCATGTTCCCCGAAGGACTGGGTTGAGCTGAGGCACATTGTATTGATCACCGAAGGACTGGTTGAGTTGGTGCATGTTCCCTGAAGGACTGGGTTGAGCTGAGGCCCATTGTATTGATCACCGAAGGACTGGTTGACTTGGTGCATGTTCCCTGAAGGACTGGGTTGAGCTGATGCATGATGGACTCTCCGATGGACTGTGTAGAGTTGTTGAGTTGAGGCACGAGTGACTTCCCTATGGATAGGGAAAAATCGTGGAGCTAGTGCATGTTCTTCGATGGACTAGACTGAGCTGATGCACGAAGATTGATTTGTTGACATTTCTCGATGGACTAAGATTGTGTTGGAAGACATTCCTTATGATATAGAGAGGTTAGAGATAACCGTGATGTACAGATGATATCCAGATGTGCTCCAGTATGATAATACTGATGATGCCTCCCTGGCTAAGAGGGAGTATTAGAGTAGTAGCTGCATGAGGCATCCCCTCATAGGTCAACCCAAGAAAGAATAAAATTAGAATACCTTCCTTTGTTGAGAATACCTTCCTTGTTGAGAGGGAGTGTTGGAAATAGTGCAACTTCAGAAGCTATTCTTATTATATTGTTGTACCTCCTACGAGAGAAGATTAAATGTTATTTTATCTTTCCCCAAGATAAGTCGGCCCTGTCAATTAGACAAGTCGGCCCAGTGGGTAAACTGCCCCGAAACCGTGGGCAGTCTGCCCCAGATAATGGGAAGAACTGCCCAAATCAAATCGGCCCAGTTAGGGAAATTCAGGTCGGCCCAGTAAGGGAAAAAGTCACATTTTTTGTGTGTATAAATAAGAGGTCAAACCTCTCATTTTGTCATTAACTCAAGACAAGTTAGCTCTCGCCAAGGAAGGTTCGCTACTACAGCTAGGAGACTAATTTTTGGGGTTCTCCACTTTGGAGAAGGTTCTCTCTTCTTTTCTTGGGGTTTGCACTACTATTATCTGGATGTACATCGTTCTCTATTGGAAGGTGTGAGCTCGGGGGAGACAAATAGCTTTGTCTATGGTTGGAAGATGATTGTTCTTATCACCGTGGTTAAACGAGCTCCACACTCATTTTGTTTTTGTGCTTGGTTATTCTTTTAGTGATCCTATTGTTTATCTGCATTTAATTATACTGCTATAATTGTATGAAAATCTAACAATTAAGAAGTAACCGTATAGACCGAATCTACGTTGCAAAGGAGGCATCGATTCAATGTTGACCTTTGAAACTATCTTCATAGATCATTGAGGAGGACCTCAAGAATATGGAGATTCCCTGGCAGAAAGGAAACAGTACACCAATAAATCAACACCAATGCATGATAATAGTGAAGAATTGAGTGATGCCAAAGCTTTCAAGGAAGATGAATCTTCACACTTCAGTTTGTACCTAGCATTGAAAAAAAAATTTGCAAACTGAAAAATGAAAAAATTTTAGACATTGAAACATCTAATTCTCTCAGTTGCAGGCAACAAGAGCCTCATGGATCATGTGATCTCAATGAGTTCATCTTTGCTGGTCCAAGGAAAAGGTGTTTCTTTGTGAGATTTGATGCTGATGTTGCCTATGGCACGATAGTGGACTCTGAAGATTGCATCCAAACAAACCACACTTCAAGGATGATCAGTTGGCAAGTCTAAACCTTGTCCAAGGATGCAAGAATCAAGAAGTAATCTATCACACCTTTATAAAAACACAGGAGAACAACATCGATTTATGGGTAAATGGAAATATATGTCAACCTGTAATCAAAGGGAAACATTTTAAGAATGTTATATATGACATCTATCCCCAAGGTCTTGAACAAACTGAGGCGGCCTGCTACATAATGTTTAATAGCAAATAAACATGACACAAACATTTCTCAAAAAGCAGAATAGTTACTTACCGACCAAAGGGGGTATCAACCTATTGCCGCATAGCAAAATTAACCTCCAAACACTTCAGAGTTCCTAGTTTCATGAGTTTTTCCTTTTTTTATATATTTTTGGTTGATTGGGCCCTTGGGTGGGCACCAAATCAACATGATTGGGATCAGTCCAGTCAATTTTTACGCAATTAAGTCACCAGTTTTAGTCTAACTCAGTCGAGTCAGATGCTAACTTGACCAAGACAACCCAAGTCAACCACCAGTTCTGACCGGTTTGGGCCAGAAACTGATCAGGCTCGGATGAGAGAAGTTGAATCAGCAGTCTGATAAAAAATGGTATATATACAGAGACAACATGTGCATGAGATATAAACATGGCCCACTACTTGCTTTCTTTATTTAGGTATGTATGTATGTATCATAATTCTTCTTGAGAATAACTGAAATGTTTTTGCGTGTCAACATATTATCTTGGGAAAGGTGCACACAGAAAAGCTATTGCAGTTTCATCATCTCCACAATTAAAAAGCCATCATAAAGCTTTATGAATTTAAGACATTTGCCAACTACCTAACTTCACAAACAATTGACTACTCATTTATTGCTCGCTGCTTTAGGACTCTTGTAAAGATACAGCCATAATAAGAAGTATACCTTTGCAGACATTTTTGAAGAATCTAAGCTCCACAAGTAAATCGTCTCTTCATCAATGCTCACCAATTGATCGTGCTTCCCTGATGGCCACCAAAGAACACTGTATCCAAAAAAGGATTTTAGACACTAAATCATTCTTACAAAGTACATGACATGGAAGAGACCAAGAGCAAAATAAAAGAATTTGAAACATGCCATTCATATCATCTGTTTAAATTCTAAACTCAGTGTTGTTCTTTATTCTTTATTGAGACAAAACACCAGCTATAGCATAATGTTAACCTACTAGCCTTTTCCATTGATGCAAATATAAGCATATTGTTATCTAGCAAAACTGGAACCACATTAAAAATAACTTTATTCTGTTAGGGAGGAAGTACATGCTAACAAAACCTTATCAAGACAATTTTTTGTCCAACAATAGAGCAAAACAAAAAGTATTACTGTAATAACTTAAGAAATGGACATTATGATAATATGTTTATATATCCAATTTGTTCAAATGATTATCATCCAATTGTTTGTCCAAATATAGCAGGAAGTATTAACTACTAAACAAATTCAGCTGCACTGAATATGTTTACAAATGTCCAATCATTTCAAATGGTTAGCATCCACTATGTCTGTGAAGCTCCTTCAAAGCAACAGGCAAGAGTGCACCTACAAGAAGCCCAATCAAGCCAAAGAAACTTGGAAAGATGGATCCCATGCTTTCGTTAACGTCCATAATTGCATTAAATGAAAGGGCTTGCATCTCTAACATCATGAGTGAGTGACAAGGTCACAAAGTCCTCCTTTGTCCCAAAATTTGCCCAGAGACCTTGTAATAAACACAAAGATAATAATAATAATTAATATTAGTCAAGCTAAATGAAAGATCAAAGGACATACACCCTACCTCGTGACCAATCAATGCTCCTTGTAATCATATCATCATTCTATCAATTATTGCAGAAATCTTATGTTAATTGGTATCAAAGCCATTGATCTAGCCAATGTTGGGGTTGATTCCACACAACCCTCTAATTTTTGTTCTGTACAGCAATCCATACAGCTGCCACACTCAAATTCTGTACGATCTACTAGTCCATACGTTCACATAGTTATGCTATATTGTTGCACCTACAATCAATTCCAACCAATTTCACAATCGTTCGTACAAATGCAGCGACTGTATTCTGAATTTTACCATGGCCCATAATTCCATATAGGAATCCATGTTAATTTATCCAGAGATCACTACTCCCCCTGGATGCCCTGAGATCTTAAGCGGTTTGAGTCTCTATAAATCAAAAATACAGTAATGACTTAAGATACAAACACTATAGATCTCTTAACACTTCCACAATGAAAATACACAGCAATCACACAATAACTCAGGATGTACCTTGGAAACCCCAAACGGGGAAAACTAGCTATCTGTGGGGCTATCTTCTATCTCAAGCCTAGAGCAAAGTAAGTAGAAAATGAATACATACAAACATAGAAGAAAGAATCGCCGAAAAATCGGTGATGTCCAGAAAAATCGCAAGATTTTTGGGACCCCCGATTTTTACCGGCGAAAATTTCGCGATTTTAAGGAAAAATCGGACATCACGACATTTTGAAAAACTCGGCGATTCACCATGATCACAAAAATCGCCAAGCTTCTGTCTGCGATGTTAAAGGCGAATTTGGGGGTTTATTTCAGTCATTTTGACTTGGAGAACAAGCAGAGAAGGGCACGATTTCAGAGCAGGAGCGTTTTTAAACCACATTCTCACAGATTTTAATGTGTTATATTCCATTTTGGGCGGATTTTTAGGTTCACATCTGCGCATTCCAAGCAAGGAGGGTGCACAGCACAGTCACCCTTAATCTCATTCAAATCATGGTCTCCAACTGGGCAAAGAGGGCCAGCTAGGACTCAAGAGGAGGTCACAATCCCCAAGGCCATCCACGAGTTCATCTACAAGGGCGTTTTTCATACGGATTAAGTGAAAGTCTGCAACTCTGCTGCTTGCTCAAGGGAAAACAGTGAACACAGGTTAGTTTTTACTTTTAATGATATAATTTATCATTCTAATTCTTTTCCTCTTTAGATTCTGCACAGTGCGTAATGGCTGCCAACCATTTCTTCTCCATGATCAAATTCCTCCATCAATGGCACTCTCAAGACCATGTAGAAAAAAAACCCACATTAATATATATTAGAAAGTTTTAAATTTTATTAAAATTTAAAATGTGCATAACATGAGTCATAAGTTATAACACTAACTTGAATGAGTAATTAAAAGGAACTAATTGTGGAATAGCAAATAAGTAAAACCTTTCCTATTCACCAAATGATAGGCTATTTAGGAAAGTCACATATGAGGAGCTAGGATTTTAGGACTAGACCACATGAAAACTCACACCCATGAAACCTTTCACCAACTGCCACATGTCACTCTGAAATCTGCTCAAATACTGCATTTAACTCAACACTGCTTTACCACCAAGACCTTGAGGCTTGAACCACCCCACCACTGCTGGCTCAGAATCATGGCATTCAACATATACCTTCCATAAATAGAAACTTCTAATTATGGATGTGCCCATAAAAGAAAACTCCCATAGAAAAAAAACCCACATTAATATAAAGTTTAAAATTTTATCAAAATTCAAAATGTGCACATTATAGGTATTAGATATTTCATTAGAGTGAGCTTAAAATTTATTAACACAAAGTTCATACTCTCAGTTACCTTTATTTCATCACTAAACCCTAGACATTTCATCCCTAATAATGTAAATTCTAATCTAGATTCTACAGGACTGATTTTTTAAAGTTTAAACTTTAAAGTTTTAAACCAGCATGTTGTTAGTCTTTTCCTATCCTGGTTTAATGTCTTTTTTTTTGTTTTTTTGTGCCTCGGGTTTGATTTTTGAGGCTATCCATTTCCATTGAAAAAATGCCAATGGCATTGGACCAATTTTGGCAATATGGGGAGCCTGAAGATGGAACAAACTGGCAGCAACTGAATTGCAAATTGTGTGGGCAACATATGACAGGAGGCATTAGCAAGTTGAAGTACCATTTGGCAAAACTCTCTGGCCATGATGTGGGGCTTTGTAGTGCAGTTACCCCCGAGATTATGAGAAGTGCCCATGATATAATTCACTCAAAGGATAGAAAAAGGGAAGAGTCAACTACAAATAGAGCTGAACTTGCAGCTAGTGGAGTGGCTAGGAGTTCAGGGACATATGATCATCCCACTAAGGGTAGTGATAGGGGCTCCACGGCCATGGATTCACCTACCATGAGGGCTGCCTCATCTTTCTTTGTTCCACGGACCGGAAGTGGTGCTCAACCTTCCAGCAGGTCTATGGTTAAAAAAAAGGAGAAGGAAGAAGCAAATAGGTTTATTGGGAGGATGCTTTTCTGGAGCGATATAATATCTTGATTTTGACCCCATTGCATTAAAATATAAATGATGTAATATTGTTATAAAATCGTGGTGAGGAACTCAAGGCCAAGGCCACGCCATCAATTTAGTGATGCATATGGTTTACGTGCTAGCCAGGCACAATGGAATTGCAAATATCATGTAAATATGCATTTTAATGAAATACCAACAACTAGCTATGCAATGCAACAAGAGATGGGGACATGATTTTACAAGGAATTGGGAGAGAAAATATTCAAAACCCTTGAACCAATCAAGTCAAGCCAAGTGTCAATGAGAGAACCCATAAAACCATCAACTACCCATGTTGACTTTTGTACCCAATCATTCATTTCTCCTAAGAGTTGGTTGAAGTAGTTAATGCCTTGGGGAATGGGGAGGTATGGCTGTCCAAATTCGAGTATGAGAAAGCCACCCTTGATGGAAATTCGTGTTTGACTCCTTGGGCAAGAAAAGAGCCACGAAATTGGTCCCCAAGCCATTGTTCACCCTTGCCTTTGCTCCCTCACGCAGTCTGAGCTTCCTGGGCGTTTTTCCTCTACGTTTTTTATGGTTTTTCCTTGTTTTTCTAGCTGGGAAGAGGGCATTTTGGTGTTGCAAAGCTGCTGGGAGGATGGGAGCTCAATTTGGGGTTTCATTGAGGCCATTTTGGCCATTTGAAATGCTCATAACCTGCGGGAGAAATCGGTTTTTCTCCCTGGGGTTGAATTCCCCTTTCCACAGTTCGTTTTGGGTGAGCCACGAATTGAGAGAGCCAATGGGAACCTTGTTTTGCAAAACCCTTTGTAAAATCGTTTATCCATGCCAAACCATTGTGCTTATTGCGTGTGGAAAGAGTATGTTGAGGTATGGGTTATGGGTATCCATTGCTTTGGCTTGAGCTTGAGTGCAAGCATCCAGAAATGAAGAGGGTTCAGATTTAGCCTGATAAACCCAGCTGTAGACTGGCTTGGCTTAGATCTAATGTTTGCTTGGGCTGTGCTGAGCTTGAGCATCCTCGTTTCCTTGTAGAAATCATGCCCAGCTCGGGGGTGGTCTCTGAGTGCTGAAAGAATACAAGCTGGGTAGAGACCTATGGTTGGGTGGAACGTTGCAGCGACATAGCTAGTTGCTTGGGGCAACTTTACATCAAGATGAGTATATTCTTTATGTGTATTTACTTCTGCAATGTTTTAATTTAATGATTTTTATTGATATGTTGAATGCATATATAACGTGTGTGGATGATGTTTTATTCCGCTGTGCATGTTTGCTTTGATTTGCATCTGCACACATTTGTTTTATTCATATAAATCTAATGAGATGGGCTGAGTTTATGTAAAAAGACCCAGAAGTGTAGTCATGTTCCCTTCCTTGCATTGGGTCGACGGGAGGGGACGTGACAGATTGGTATCAGAGCACGAGGTTGCAGCATTGGGCCTACATCGGCTACCTATCACAGTTGCAAAGGTAAGAACCCTTACTACCTAGCACTAATCATCAAAAAAGAAAGAAAATTTTCAAAAAAATTCTAACCGTTTTTTAGTTTCTACTAAGTCTATGTCAACGCAAAATTTGCAAGAGCGCCGAAACGGTCGACGAAGAAAGTGGAAGGTCGATGATGTGTTTCGGTGAAAAATCGGGAAAATTCGCTGAAAAGGCGTTTCGGCGCAAAAATGATAAGTCTGTCAGTCGGCGTAAGATTGCGAGTGTGCCGAAACGGTCGGCGGAAAAAGACGAGTTCGCCGATCGAAGAGAAATCCGATGTATGCCGAAACGGTCGACGAAAAAAGCTGAGTTCGTCGATCGGGGAGAATTTTGAAATGCACCGAAACGGTCAGCGGAAAAGGGTGAGTCCATCGATCAGGGAGAATTTCGAAGTGCACCGAAACGGTCGGCGAAAAAGGGTGAGTTCGTCGATCGGCGAGAAATGGAAAACTCACCGATCGGCGAAGGATGGCAAGTTGCGCCGATCGGCGTGAAACGGAAAGTTGCTCCGAAACAGGACGGAGGAGAATTCACAAGTCCATCGAAACAGGGAAATTTGAGCAGTTTTCCAGGGATATTTTGAGGTGCCAAAAATTGAAAAATGGCATTGAACTTATGCGCCAAATTGCGCGAAATGGAAATATCTCCAAAAAAAAAATGAGGGAAGCCACAAGGGGGCAAGCCCCCTTTGACCCCCGTCGTCCCCCGGAGACAGTGGTTGAATGTATGAAAGGCATTCTCTATGCTTGGAATGTCCACTATGAATTGCATAAAGGAGTTGTGGAATCCTCAGTAAGAGTAATTGGTTGTAATATCCATTATGGAGGATGAAAAGGAAATATCTCACCTTTAACTATTTATGTTTATAACATAATAATTGTATGCTTGGAAGGTAGAAAGAATGAATGTTATACACGTGTATATATATATATTGAATTGCTACTTTGTAAGAAGATCATAGCTAATAATTGCTTGTGTGCATGGTAGAGAGGCCATGAAATTGGATCAGCTATGATGTGGAAGAGGAAATTCCATGCTATAATGAGGAATTGGAAAGGGAGAATTCCTTAACTCCTCTCTTGCTATTGTATGAGCTTTATATACATAAAATTATGGCATAGGAATGCTGAAAATGCAAGAGATTAAATAGATGAAATGAATATGCACTAGTTGGAATATTAATAGACATTGCACAGTGCATGTGAAAATGTTTGTGCATGTATATGATATTGCATATTGGTAAAATAGTGAGGTTTTACATATGCAATGAGCCACTTAAGATAATTTCTGTGGTTTCTATAATTAGTTGTGTTCGCATTGGTTGTAGGACCAAAGACAACCAAAGCATGGATAAATATGTACATGATGATGTTGCATGTGACCAGCAACCTTATGAAGAAAGGTTGGGGCAATAACCTGTGGTCAAGAGGATGGTGGAAGGATCCGATAATCCTCTGTGAGAGACCAACTGATCAGGTAACATCAAGCGATGTTAATGACAACCATGCAGGTAATGGTTATTTGTGCTTAATTGCATGAATGTTGAAAGAGGATTTGGTAAGATCCCTTCAACTATGTTTAAACTATGTTAATTTGGTTTTCATGTGATACTGAGTGCCTGAATGGGAATGTCAACCTACTGAGTATGGTGAGGTGTGGGTAAGTGAAGGCAAGGAGCCTTACACCCTATAGTTGCTTAGAAACCTCAATGCATTAATATGAAAGTAGATCATGCCATGTGTATGTTGGTTATGGGTTGATAACCAAGCAAGTGAGGACTTCTGGTCCTGTTATGGTAGTGCATGCTATATGAAATAGTCATGGTTAAGGCCATAATGTGTTGGAATGGTAATGCTATAGTGTTACACCAGTATCCCATGAACCCCATATTGGTGTTAATTTGGGATGAAACCTCTTTGCCAACAACCAAGGAGTGAGTAAACTCCTGATGTGTTGTTCTGGTGGAGAAGGAAGGCACCCATATAAGTTAACCCAGTGATTGGGGAGATGGTTGGGTGATGTGTTGAGGCAATAGCCATACTTTCCAAAACATCATGGTGGAATGCATGACATGACATTGTGGTATTCATGAATCCATGCAAGAAAGCATTGAGTGAGTGCACATTAAAAGATTTTGTAAATGTTGTAGGTGTGCATGCATATGTGTGGGTGCACATGTCGAGATGCATTGTGTGAATGAATGGTTGTGATATATATGTTTCATTGCAATAAGATAATAGATGAAATGGTGAACTATTGTCAATCCTGAAACCATTTCATGCGCTGTTGTGAATGCAGGAAAATGATTGCATGAAGAAGGTAGACATGTTGATGGGCTGCCAGAGTGCTATGTTGGAAGGACAGAGTTGCATAAAAAGAATATGGCTGTGAGGTAATGAATTTTGGAGTTTTTATTTAAATTGCAGGGATAATGTGACTGTGTCTTGCAATTTTATTATGAAAATGATGCATATATAGATATATATATTTCATTGCATTTCAAATGTTAACAGCTGAAAGTGTTTGAATTATTGAGTGTTATAATTCTGAGATCACTTCAGTGACTATTGTAGCAATGAAAAGATTATATGCATAGATACTCACAACATGTTTGGCTGATTGAAAGTTTCAGATTTCAGGTAGAAATGTCTTGAGTATGGCAATGAGGATAAGTCCATAATAAAGACAGGGACCTACCATGTGCAAAGGCCAAATATTGTGAGAAGGATCTCATGGTTCAAAAATATGATTTCTACATGAAACAAATCTAAAAAAATTCTGATTTAAGTTTATGAGAATAATCTCGTGGTTGCAAATCTAATTTCTGTAGGAAAACAGATTTGTAAATTTCAGATTTGAAATTTTGCTAATAATTGCTAATGATTGTTTGGCTTATATAAAATTGTGTCAGAAGGACATGTTGTAGGTGGATGTTCATGTATGGTAGCAAGTGTAAAACCATAATGGACAGAGTGATACCACTTACGAGAGCCAAACAATATGAGGATATCCTCATGGCTAAGCAAATCAATTTTTGTAAGAGACAGGATTGTAAATTCATGTTTGAATTTAATTATTAATGCCATTGACTAATTAGGGAAATCAGATTTGAATTTTATTGTTAAATGTTGTTGACTGTTTGGCTGTTTGAAGAGTGTGTCAGGAAGACACCTTGCAGGAAGACCATGTGTGATGGCCTACAGAAGCCAAACTCCATGGGAAGGGTCCCATGCTTTGGAAATGGGTTTCGGGCGAAAGGCCATTGTAAAATTTTGATTATATCTCAGTTGCACTGCATGTTGGAAAACCATGTGAGTGAGATGATAAAATTATGCCAAGAAGGCATATGTCGGTTATGGAACGTGAAAAGATTGGAGTGGCAAATCGAAGGACTGTTGACTCAGAGAAGGGAGCCCCCATTCTTCGCAATTGAAGAAAAGATACATCTGCAAAACGGATGAGTATTCTGTAACCCTAACTAATAATATACATATCTGGTTATTAGATTTAATATGCAAAGCATGTTTTATTTTATTTATATTATTTCAAACTGCTTGAGTATGATTAGGGCCTGTTGCCGCCTGGTTCCACACCTGGGAAAACGCAGCAGAAGTCTTCAAGCTGCTGGTGTGGCCTTGGGGGCAAGTCAGAGTCAAGTGCTGTCACTTGGGACTCGACTCCTCCGTCTAGGCTTTCCTAGCGAAGCCAAGGGGGGTGGACCCTAAAAAATAAAAAGAAACTAAGGCCTCTAACCTAGGAGTTAGGAAAATATTTTTGGTAACCAAGAATAAACAACATATACTTTGATCAAATAAAATAGTCATTCATCATTTACTCCCATTTTAAAATAACCATCATTTAACTGCACATTAGTCAATAATATAAAATAAAATTTAAACAAGACCAGTGCCTTATAATGGAGTCAATAAACAAATGCATAAGCAGAAAAGTAGATGTTGTGCGAGTGTTCTTGGTTTATTTTAAAAATTAATGTGATGGTGATCTTTTTATTATGGCAGGTGGGTTCCCGATATACGCAAGGTACGGGGGAACATGTTCGAAATTTTGAAGCGTGGCTTCCCTCTCAGGCTTTGGGCTGAATCGGAGTCTCGAGGAGGTGTTCAGATGCTATACCAACGAGGGCAAGCCTAACGGTTTCCAAGAGGTCACTATCCAGTGTTATCCCAAGCCTTCTGGGAAATTTGCCCACGACAACAAAATGCGTGTTGTGCCGGATTTTCACAAAAATGATTTTTTATTAGGGCGGTGTTAGGTCCTATTACTAGTCATCCCCTCCTTTCTGATGTGTACCAACTGGATCAGACTAAGCTGCAAGTCGGCCACAGAGCATACGGGAGAAGACCTTGGTATTTTTATAAAAAAAATTATGAACCCAAATTTTATCTTTTTTTTTTAAAACCCCAGGAGTCTCTTTTCAGGCACGTATTTCGGGCAAGCCCTCATACAGAAACCCTACTTCGGGAAAGCAAGGGGGGCGTTATGAGTTTGTAAAAAAAATGTGAAAAACTATGTTATGAGTGAACTTGTGGCCCGCCAGTGGAACGGACCAACAAGGTTTATTTTAATCCTAATTAATTTTATTAAATGTCGGAAAACAAAGAAATAAACTACTCTAAAAATCACGCCATGAAAATGAGACGACACAGGCCACCCCTGGGGGGATGGGGTATGGGCGCTGGCTAGCCCACTTGCTCTCGTTTAATAGTTGTTTACAATGATTAGAGAAGTGCCCCAGTCTACTTAAAGTGACTTGGTGGCTTACAAAATTTGAGGAAAAAATTGACCAGTTTTGCAAAAATATGAAAATTGGTTCTCCGGATTGCCTGGATCCTCGAAATTTCGGCAGCACCTCCTCCTACCTGTTCGTCTTTTGCTGCAAACCAGCAAGCAATAATTAGTATAAGATGCCCAAAAACACTTTAAGAGTGTCTTTGGAACACCTCCTAAAAAACCCAAAAAATTCTAAGTTAAAAACTAAGTAAAAATGACGAAAAGTAACCAAGTAAAACAAGCTATGGGGCTTGTCTACTTGGGATCTTTGCTAGCCTTTAATGGCTGCAAATATCAAGCTCTAGGGCAGCCAGGTAATACTTTGAAATCAGATCTAATACTACTTCAAAAAAAACTTGAAAGATTTTGACAACTTAAACCAGTTTTTTGAAAAGAAAATACTAGATAACCAAGAAGCTTTGATCTATGAACAATAAACTCTTTATGAAATGAAAAGATAAAACTTCTTGATGACAGAATCTGATTTATTTAAGTTTTAACAGCAGTATGTAAATCAGATCCACTTTTGTTTAGTAACTAGTAACCATAAAATTTGATTTTTTCTTGAATGAGAGAGAGAGAGAGGGAACAAATCCTTGTTGAAAATCGAAGCTTTGAAGATGGTTTAGTGATGTTTGAAGGGACTATATCTGCAAACAATGATTAGTAAAAGGGGAAACAAACAAGATCCTCCTTCTTGCCAACTCAAGAAAACACCTGCACATCACAGATCTCACCAAAAAAAATATTAAGTGTAGATATATACTCACAAGAAACTATGATTGCATATCCATAAACAAATGAAAGATACAAAAATAATCTCTTACCAAGCACACATCACTAAGCTGCTACAATAAACAAATTGAAAACAACTTATCTCATAGATTGGTAACAATCTTTCCGATGAGCACACCACACCCTTGAAGAATGAAACTTATGCACAAGTCATCTTGGAAAAAGAATCAAGATATTACATCCACATATGACCAAACACCACAAGCTGACCTCCAAGGTCTTCTTTTATTCAAATGAGAAAAAATATTACAATCATAAGTCTCTTGCTCCAATTCTCACTCTAAAGAAAATGGAGTGGGCAGCCATGCTTAAATAGCCAAAGATGGAGAGAAATGGGTGGAATGAGTGGCATAACTCGTGGAGAAAATGGGGCTGCCCACTCCCATGTAATGGGCTGCCAAAATCAGCCCCAAATCAGCTAAAAATCAGCCATGTGACAGCCCATAAACATAGCTGCAAATTCCATGATTTAAGGGGCCCAATTTTGGGAAATATGCCCCCCTCAAATGGGGAAGTAATCCCAATAATATAGCTGCCCGGAATCTTTCCAAAATCAGCTCTTACAACTCCTAAAACATAGCTGAAAAAATCAGCCCATAAATCACTCCCAAAATTTATTTTTTTATGAGTCATTTTTTTCACTTTTTTTTATTTTTTTATGACTTTTTTGGTTTTTTGGGGTTTTTTGGCCATAGGTAAAAATTTAAGCACCCAAACATTAGGAAAAGTGGGTTTAGGGGTTAAGGGGGTGCTCTGAGTTAGAAAACGAGCACCCCTAAGGCAAAAAAGACCTCCCTATGCCACTTCTAGGCTGATTACAATTTTTTTAATTGAACCATTAAAAAATGGCCCAATTTACGGAAAAATTAAACTTTGCCGAAAATTAAAAACAACCTAGGGGGACTTAGCACATGTCCATATGACTCAAAATTAACGCCTAGCATGTTCATATACATTGACCCATAGACTCTAATAATTCCCTAAGGCCCGTCAGCCTCCCCAGGCATTCCAGCTTTGGAGGAGTAGGAGAAAAACCAATTAATTATGTTATGCACTAATGCAAGACATAATAGATAGGTGAAAAAACTCCTTGGAATACCTGACTTAGCCAAAAAGTCCTAGGGAACCAAGTCTTTTACAAAACCCCATGCTAGTACGTTTTCATTACAAACCCCGCAGGGCCATGGACATGTGGAAAAAATTCAAAAACGGGGGCCTTTAACAGGCCAGCTGGATATCAAATCACCAAAAATGAACATGTATCATGTTCCATTCTGCCCACTCGCTTGATAATCCAACTAAGTACAACTTAGCTGGTAACATCTGGCTCCAACTACGGGACGTGTGCTCGATTCGGTCTTCATGAAAGGAGAGCATACGAGAATACCGGAATCTCCGGTTTCTATGACCTGTAAAAACATCTCAACTTGACAAGAAAACCTTTCAGTAGCACAAGTTCTTATAAGAAGCCAATGAACCATAAGTTGCATTATTCAAAAACTAAAAAACGACTAATGAAAAATTCTAAGTACATAAAAGGAAAGTATTGAAAAAGAAATGTTGAAAGTAAATGCTCACTTGATGAGCTTATTTTCCTACTCTAAGCATAACAAAATAAATGCTAAGTAAAATGATAAATCCAATGCAACCATCTTAACACTTTATCAATGTAAAAACTTTTCACCTTGTGTTTGGTTACCAGCCAAAACAAGGGTACCTTGTTTAGAAAATGCAAACCTGCATGATAATTCTGGATTGAAAGACTGGATGGTAGATCATAGGTATATGATAAATCTTTGAAGTGCTTCCCCCAATGGTAAGTCCTCATGCAGGCCTCCTCTACCCATGACTGGATAGGGCTGAGAAAAAAACTCGGAATGATAAGGCAGACCAACTACCTCATCATATTGGTCCGAAGGGCTCTTCTGATAGTTTATTTCTGTGAAAGTATAAGCCCCAAGTTGCTCCAAATCATAAGGAACCTCAGAATGTGTTGATGAAGGTTGAAACTGAAATTCCACTGATTCCATCCTATCCAACTCTTCGTTATACTGCTGATCCAAGTCTTCATTACTAATACTTATGCATGGCTCTGATTGATCATGAGAAGTATCTGTATGTTCCTCTTCCATGTCAAGATTCCCCAAGGTCTCAAAATCAACACTCCCCTCTCTTGATATATCAAAGATGGGTTTTTCTAAATCCGTCCAATAATCATCATGCCCATCCTTGTAAATGAAGGGGGAGTCTTTGTCTATTGCATCACAACCCTGGCCATGCCCATCCTCATGTTCATAATACTTATCCTCAGAAGGCTTGGTTTGAAAGATATTATAAGGTATAAAGTTGTCCAAGACTTCACCACTATGCGGAGAAAAATGAGGAGTGTCATCATAAACCATACAAAAATCATCACAAGTTTCTTTAAAGGCTTCTGTAATAGTTGCTTCCTTAGGTGAATTTGAAGTACAAACATCATCATCTTCACTAAAGTAATCCTGAAATCCCAAATCTTCAATGGCAAATTGAGGAAGCTCTTCTGAAACATCTTCAATTGAAGACCCTTCATGAATTTCTTTGTCAACTTCTATAATGGCTTCCTCTTTAGGCAAATCTGAAACACACATGTGATCATCATCGTAGATTTGAGAACACTCCATATTTTCAATGTTTTCAGCTATGGTGACAAGAGGATGGTTTTCAACAAAATCTTCAGTTAAGGGTGCTTCATGGAACTCTTCGATAGGGTCATGCTGAATCTCTTTTTTAAAGCCAGACTGTGCTATAGGGAGATCAACACGATTGATATAACTTAGAGGCACCTCCCAATATTTATTATTCTCTGTCATGATGATACGAGGAAAGTTGGGGTCTTCTTTATGATACTCAATCCAAGGTATGAACAAGAGAAAGTACCTTCTAAGGATCCTATCCAAGTGCTCCATACTAGCTCCTTTATTATGCCATTGCCTTATAAATATTCTAAGGAGGCTCGAAAGAGAGTTAATACATTTATTTGGAAGCTCTTTAAAATACCATTGATAAACAGGTCCCTGTAATGTACTAACAAACATCTCCATTATGTTATCTTCATATAAGACTTTGAAGTTAGCCACAACTTTAAGAAAAGAAAAGACATGTCGGGTTTCTACATCATCATCATCTCCCCAAAAGACCGGTAGATAATCAGATACATCTTCACCATCATGATAATTAGGGAAACCAGGGATGTCTGAGAAGTCAATGGGAGGATGTGCATCGGAAATTTGCTCACTAGACTCTTTATCATCCATTTTCAAAGATCAATAGCCTGCATTTGAAATGACCATGGGATATATCTGGTACTGAATCAGTGGAGTTGTCAAAAGGTGAGTCTTTATAGATTTTATTGTAATGGATGGACTCACCTACACACAAGCAGTCTCAACAAACTATATGAGAAACAAAGGGTTTTATCCCTTCAATGGAGTCGCCATGTGAGAATAAAAATATAGATATAAAACAATCTCAACAAAAATCTATCTTTTTGCTTTTCTTTGAAAATTTATAAAAGGAAAAAAAGGTTAGTGGAGTCGCCATATAAAAAATTAAAAATCTAATCTAAAGATTCATCAAACAAAGCAAAAACAAAAAGGAAAACTCAAAAGTCGTATTCCGGGAATAAAAAGACTTATCCCCGACAACGGCGCCAAAATGTTGCCGCCTGGTTCCACACCTGGGAAAACGCAGCAGAAGTCTTCAAGCTGCTGGTGTGGCCTTGGGGGCAAGTCAGAGTCAAGTGCTGTCACTTGGGACTCGACTCCTCCGTCTAGGCTTTCCTAGCGAAGCCAAGGGGGGTGGACCCTAAAAAATAAAAAGAAACTAAGGCCTCTAACCTAGGAGTTAGGAAAATATTTTTGGTAACCAAGAATAAACAACATATACTTTGATCAAATAAAATAGTCATTCATCATTTACTCCCATTTTAAAATAACCATCATTTAACTGCACATTAGTCAATAATATAAAATAAAATTTAAACAAGACCAGTGCCTTATAATGGAGTCAATAAACAAATGCATAAACAGAAAAGTAGATGTTGTGCGAGTGTTCTTGGTTTATTTTAAAAATTAATGTGATGGTGATCTTTTTATTATGGCAGGTGGGTTCCCGATATACGCAAGGTACGGGGGAACATGTCCGGAATTTTGAAGCGTGGCTTCCCTCTCAGGCTTTGGGCTGAATCGGAGTCTCGAGGAGGTGTTCAGATGCTATACCAACGAGGGCAAGCCTAACGGTTTCCAAGAGGTCACTATCCAGTGTTATCCCAAGCCTTCTGGGAAATTTGCCCACGACAACAAAATGCGTGTTGTGCCGGATTTTCACAAAAAGGATTTTTTATTAGGGCGGTGTTAGGTCCTATTACTAGTCATCCCCTCCTTTCTGATGTGTACCAACTGGATCAGACTAAGCTGCAAGTCGGCCACAGAGCATACGGGAGAAGACCTTGGTATTTTTATAAAAAAAATTATGAACCCAAATTTTATCTTTTTTTTTTAAAACCCCAGGAGTCTCTTTTCAGGCACGTATTTCGGGCAAGCCCTCATACAAAAACCCTACTTCGGGAAAGCAAGGGGGGCGTTATGAGTTTGTAAAAAAAATGTGAAAAACTATGTTATGAGTGAACTTGTGGCCCGCCAGTGGAACGGACCAACAAGGTTTATTTTAATCCTAATTAATTTTATTAAATGCCGGAAAACAAAGAAATAAACTACTCTAAAAATCACGCCATGAAAATGAGACGACACAGGCCACCCCTGGGGGGATGGGGTATGGGCGCTGGCTAGCCCACTTGCTCTCGTTTAATAGTTGTTTACAATGATTAGAGAAGTGCCCCAGTCTACTTAAAGTGACTTGGTGGCTTACAAAATTTGAGGAAAAAATTGACCAGTTTTGCAAAAATATGAAAATTGGTTCTCCGGATTGCCTGGATCCTCGAAATTTCGGCAGCACCTCCTCCTACCTGTTCGTCTTTTGCTGCAAACCAGCAAGCAATAATTAGTATAAGATGCCCAAAAACACTTTAAGAGTGTCTTTGGAACACCTCCTAAAAAACCCAAAAAATTCTAAGTTAAAAACTAAGTAAAAATGACGAAAAGTAACCAAGTAAAACAAGCTATGGGGCTTGTCTACTTGGGATCTTTGCTAGCCTTTAATGGCTGCAAATATCAAGCTCTAGGGCAGCCAGGTAATACTTTGAAATCAGATCTAATACTACTTCAAAAAAAACTTGAAAGATTTTGACAACTTAAACCAGTTTTTTGAAAAGAAAGTACTAGATAACCAAGAAGCTTTGATCTATGAACAATAAACTCTTTATGAAATGAAAAGATAAAACTTCTTGATGACAGAATCTGATTTATTTAAGTTTTAACAGCAGTATGTAAATCAGATCCACTTTTGTTTAGTAACTAGTAACCATAAAATTTGATTTTTTCTTGAATGAGAGAGAGAGAGAGGGAACAAATCCTTGTTGAAAATCGAAGCTTTGAAGATGGTTTAGTGATGTTTGAAGGGACTATATCTGCAAACAATGATTAGTAAAAGGGGAAACAAACAAGATCCTCCTTCTTGCCAACTCAAGAAAACACCTGCACATCACAGATCTCACCAAAAAAAATATTAAGTGTAGATATATACTCACAAGAAACTATGATTGCATATCCATAAACAAATGAAAGATACAAAAATAATCTCTTACCAAGCACACATCACTAAGCTGCTACAATAAACAAATTGAAAACAACTTATCTCATAGATTGGTAACAATCTTTCCGATGAGCACACCACACCCTTGAAGAATGAAACTTATGCACAAGTCATCTTGGAAAAAGAATCAAGATATTACATCCACATATGACCAAACACCACAAGCTGACCTCCAAAGTCTTCTTTTATTCAAATGAGAAAAAATATTACAATCATAAGTCTCTTGCTCCAATTCTCACTCTAAAGAAAATGGAGTGGGCAGCCATGCTTAAATAGCCAAAGATGGAGAGAAATGGGTGGAATGAGTGGCATAACTCGTGGAGAAAATGGGGCTGCCCACTCCCATGTAATGGGCTGCCAAAATCAGCCCCAAATCAGCTAAAAATCAGCCATGTGACAGCCCATAAACATAGCTGCAAATTCCATGATTTAAGGGGCCCAATTTTGGGAAATATGCCCCCCTCAAATGGGGAAGTAATCCCAATAATATAGCTGCCCGGAATCTTTCCAAAATCAGCTCTTACAACTCCTAAAACATAGCTGAAAAAATCAGTCCATAAATCACTCCCAAAATTTATTATTTTTATGAGTCATTTTTTTCACTTTTTTTTATTTTTTTATGACTTTTTTGGTTTTTTGGGGTTTTTTGGCCATAGGTAAAAATTTAAGCACCCAAACATTAGGAAAAGTGGGTTTAGGGGTTAAGGGGGTGCTCTGAGTTAGAAAACGAGCACCCCTAAGGCAAAAAAGACATCCCTATGCCACTTCTAGGCCGATTACAATTTTTTTAATTGAACCATTAAAAAATGGCCCAATTTACGGAAAAATTAAACTTTGCCGAAAATTAAAAACAACCTAGGGGGACTTAGCACATGTCCATATGACTCAAAATTAACGCCTAGCATGTTCATATACATTGACCCATAGACTCTAATAATTCCCTAAGGCCCGTCAGCCTCCCCAGGCATTCCAGCTTTGGAGGAGCAGGAGAAAAACCAATTAATTATGTTATGCACTAATGCAAGACATAATAGATAGGTGAAAAAACTCCTTGGAATACCTGACTTAGCCAAAAAGTCCTAGGGAACCAAGTCTTTTACAAAACCCCATGCTAGTACGTTTTTATTACAAACCCCGCAGGGCCATGGACATGTGGAAAAAATTCAAAAACGGGGGCCTTTAACAGGCCAGCTGGATATCAAATCACCAAAAATGAACATGTATCATGTTCCATTCTGCCCGCTCGCTTGATAATCCAACTAAGTACAACTTAGCTGGTAACAGGGCCTACATAGCTCACATCAGGAAGGGGTGCACACCTTTCTGGTGCTGGGTTATGATAGGGTTGTCAATATTGGCTACACCCTAAGAGAATGGACGCATTCCTGGTGTTTCAATACTTGATAGTGAATGTTATGAAATATGGTTACAATTTTAGAGCAGCAATACTGATGAGCTTGCTTATCCTTCTTGTACTATCAGCTTACACAAATGCAATTTGGTGTTGCACATTAAGAGGCAAAGTGAAGAAAGGGTACTCAGGAGGACTGTATGGGCAGTGGTTGTTGATGAAATTGTCATTGATGCCAACATGGACTTGCAGTGGCCCCACAGATTGTCATTGAAGCCACCAAGTCAATTGTAGTGCACAGGTATGAATCCAGTTCCTTGGAGCCCTTACAGAGATGAGTTGTGATTTGGAGCACCTTGTGGAGTCCTGCAAGGTCCTTGAACCCACAAGATTGGATCTTGGAGCCACCACCTTGTTGACAATGTTGAAGACCCTGCTGATGATGCTGAAGACCCTGGAGATTGTGTTGAAGCCCTTGTGAACGATGGAGAAGCCCTTGATGGGTTGAAGAAGCATTAATGACCCATTATGTGGTCATTCATGCTTTGACGGGGTCATGGTACCCTAGGAGAAGGTTTGGCAACCCCACAGGTGATGTCATGATGGATCTTGGCATGCAGTTCTGAACAATAAATGAATACAGAGAACCCACACCATATTACTTACAGAAGACAGAGGTTCAGGAACAGTGGAAGAAGGGTAGAAGAGGAAGAGTTAGAGGATATAGAACTGGAAGATACAGAGACTCGGTTTGGGAAAGGTAAGGGTAAATAAACAATGGGAGACGATGATAAAATGGCTTTCACTAGTCTCATTTCCGCTTTGAAGGAACTCACTACAGGACATAAAGAAATGATGACTGCCATCAACAAATTGGCAGATAAATCAGGGCCCATCCCACACATTCCTCTGTTTCCCAATAGTGATCGGGTATCCACAAGTAGCAATGGAGAGCATTTACATACTAATATGCAGAGTCACCCTCATCTCTACAATAGGTCTTCCAGACCTACCATGCCACAGTTCTTGGATAGCCAGACAGCAATGCCGATAGTACAGGTAGAGCCAGAAAAAGTAAAAACCAATGGGGGCATATTTACGGGAGTACAGAGCATTGGGAGATGACTTCCAGTCAGCCATGTCCTTTACGGGTTTCCAATTTTGTCATTTTAAGAGTAAGAACAGGCCAAGAGTCTATAACAGGGCTTGCAACCAGAACTATGAGTTACAGCGCACAGTAGGGAAGCTGACTATTCCTACCTTTGATGGGACTCGGAGTGGCCCAACGCAGAATTGGGTACAAAAGTTGGACACTTACTTCCAACTTAACCCCATGATGGAGACAGATGCCATTAAGTTGGCTACCTTGCATTTGGACGGGGAAGCCCATGAGTGGTGGTACCAGGGGCTAGTGACATTGGGTCACAATACCATCACTTCTTATACTGATTTTACACAAAGGCTCATCAAGCGCTTTGACGGGAAAGACCACGAGGTACATTTCAGAGAGCTAGCACAGCTCAAGCAGACATTGTAGTCCAGAATCCTTCATATCTAAATTTCAAAGGGTAGCAGTCATGGTGACAGATATTTCAGAGAGCAGGTTAATTATGTTGTTTACCGAAGCTCTCACTAAACCTTTACATGGATGGGTTAAGGCTTACAGACCCACCACCTTGTCTGATGCCATCAGTCATACCAAAGATTTACAGGATTCCATTCCAAAAAATAAGTTTCCTCCCAGAACAAATTTGCCTCTTAAAGATAAGGAACAGAGACATGTTATCACATCCATAGTAGTCGGGCTACCATGATTGCGGAGCAGATTCTTGTACATTTTTTAGCCAGGCCTTTACATCTTTTTTATGAGATCAGCCTATGATGAGTAGTACTTTTTGATGATCACTCACATAACAAAGCAGCCCCAGATCAAACATAGTGAACCTTATGCCAAGACTGAGCCTCATGACCTCAGATTTGATGACCAAAGTGACCATTTCATTCCATATAGAGCAGTGCAATGCCCAAAGTTTCAACAGTAGTGTTTCCAGTGATTATTGATGATCCAGATGGTAGGTACAGGTATATAATGTGCATTGGTTATAATTGTTTTGCTCTTTTGCTCATCGTAGTAGCTTGACTTGGTATATAGTGGTCATGATCTGGCAGTATATATATATGTATGTTATATGGACATGGTTGCTTAATGATTATCTAAATGGTCTAATTACTCAGAATTAGAAGCTCTTGTTTATACTCATTGATTTTACCCTCTCAGTAGTATGGACGTGATCATTCCCACCATTTATGGCTTGCTAGCTTTGGCATCACCTTCACTTTCCCCATCCATCCGTTTTGTTAAATTAATGTAACTTCAAAGTATATTCTACTTGTACTTTATTATTGTAACTCCGTCGGGGATATCATTATTACACTTGGTCATGTAAAGGTCATGAGGTTAAACCTCCATTGTAAGTCGGGTCGTTAGCACCCAAGCGAATGTAATATAAGTGGTAATTGAGTCTCCCTAGAGAAGTCGGCCCAGTTAGGATTATTGAGACCGACCTAGCTGAGTTAAAGGTTAAGTGAAAAGTAATGTATAAATAGAGAGTGAGTTCCTCTCATTTATTCATTCACTCACTTGTGCAATTCGCATTAGAGGAGAGAGAGCGATATCTGCAAAGGAGAAGGAGGCGTGGCTTGAGTCCAGAGTTTGGTCTTTTTGTCTTCCTTATTTGTGAGACATATTTTTGGGGCATTGTACTTGATCATCTATATTGAGGAAGTTCTTGTTGGGTTTTCTTCCCCTTGAGGGTTTCCCGGGATAAATTGTTTTGTGCTTTGTGATTGTGTATCTTTCAGAGATCCTTATTATGTTGCTATTGTGAATAATGTATTGAATGCTAATGAATTTCCAATCTAGTCTATGGTAGCATATAATCTTAACATGGTATCAGAGCTTTCCTGAAAAGAGCAACTTTCACAAGGTAAAACTCCCTCTCTCTCCGGAAGTCAAAAATTAGGGCTTCTCACAAATTTGGAGTGTGTTACCGGGCAGATTAGCAGGGCTAATTCCCAGTAAGCATAAATAAGAAGAGCGACCCAATGTCACCTCGGTCACCATTCTAACTTCTTCGGAAGTCGAAACCTCCAAGGAGAAGTACCCTTATGGAGTCCTGTACAACACTAAGACAACCACAAAATATATTCTCTATGCAATCTTGTAGTCAGACCAATGCCTAATGGAGTCAAATGTATTCAATAAAATGTAAGAACATGTATGCATGTAAAAATAATCAACACGGGATCAAAAGACTATGTTGCTAATCAATCTAACCATCAACCAAATATGCGTCAAGTGATAAATGCCAAGATGTGGTCAAAGGATAAACACTTGTACCAAGATTGTTCAATAAAAGTGTAAGACCAACTTCAGGCATTAATCGATAATCATAAACATGTATTATATATAACCAGCAATGTACTAGATTTATTTACCATTCCAATTTAACCAAATCAGATATATGTTAGGTGATAGTTGTCCAAGTCATACAATAATCAGATGATAATTCATAATCAGTTATAAATATCACCTAATGAAATGTAAAAGTCCTTGTGACAAGTTCAATGGTAATCAACACATCAATACTTAGAACTTTAATGAAGGTGCAAGATAATTGAATGAGCAAATGAACTTCAAAAGATTACAACCAACCACTATTAACCATAAATACCTAATGCAATTTATAGCAGCAGAAAATTGATCATGAGGATTTTATTCATCTACCGAAAAGTATATATATGCCAAACACCTTCAGTGTGTAAATCAGTCCAAGGTCACCCAAATAGTTAGCACTTAATGGGTATAAACCAAGCCAACATTAAATATCAATCAACTTAGATCAGCATGTATGCGCTAATGTAAGAGACAGTACTTGTTAACCAACCAATCACTTAAGATCAGATCAGTTTTGGAAGTTAATCATAAGTCATTTTCAGATATGTATAAGAAATTTAACTAAAGCCAAGATAACGTAGTATAAGCACAACTTCCAAAACTAAACGAAGTCTGTATGTGAGAATCTGATTTGAGTTTACACAGTCAACTGTCATCACCAATGCGTAAAAATGAGGAAGAATGCCAACTAAACAATTATGAAATTAAAGGACTACACAACAAATATATCAGTACTAACATTTAATGTTTTCAGATCTGTAATACATCAGAACTATAACCTGTTATGGCATCTGGAACTAACATGAAGCAAATGCAAAAAAAATGATTTAAAAGATGACTATTTTTTTGTGTTTACATGTGTACAGGAAAGAGGATTGGCAAACACAAAGGGTCTGCATAAAATGCAGACCTGTGTTAAGTTGGGGTAGAAGGCTCAGGTTGCAAGAGTGGAGGCTTTGGTAAAGGAAAAGAAGGGGAAGCCTTAAAAGGTAAGGGCTCGGATTGAGGGAAGAAAAGGGCTGCAATAGGGTTCGGTGGAGCAGGGTCAGCAGACTGCAGCAGGAGCAGAAGGTGCAGCAGGTCCGAGCTGTAAAAAGGGGAGGCCTGTTGATTTTTCTGAGCAGCATCAAGTGCCATTCTCTGGGAGAATGGAGGCACCTGGTCAGTTACCAGGATATTGACCTAGTCTGGGACTGAAAGCTCAGCTTGGGGCTGAGAGCCATTCTCTGGGAGAATGGAGGCACCTGGTCAGTTACCAGGATATTGATCCAATCTGGGATTGGAAGCTCAGCCTGGGGCTGAAAGCTATTCTCTAGGAGAATGGAGACACCTGGTCAATTACCAGGATTTCACTGTAAGCCCTAGACCGGGTCTAGGCAAATGGTGTACTCCTCCCCTTGATCTATGGGCTATGGGACCTTCTCAAGGGACTGATCAACCCTTGTTGAAATACCTAGCACTTGATCTTGGTGGCAACAGGAGGGTGAAGTAAAGCAATTAATTTATCTCCTTATGACGATGTACTTGGAGTGGACATAAAGACCTTGAAGAACACATGGATGGCTTGTTGAAAACCCAAGCACAACTTGGCTTACTCCATGTACCCATCAATTGAAGAAAAGAAAAATTAAAAAATATTTATTAATGAGTCGGCCTCATTTGAAGAGCTCAGCTCTTTATTAAAAGAAAAAAATACTAAAATATATAAAGGCACAACTCAGCCTCAATTGAAGAAAATAAAAAAATATATACAAAGGCACAAGTCGGCCCCATTATATGGTTTATTTGCCATTCGACTTCTATAAATAAGGAGGAAGATTCTCTCATTTTATATCCATCGATTTTGAGTATCTTCTCTACTCCCAGATCAGCTCGTGGGTAATAATTTTTCTGTTGGGTTCTCTCTATACTGCTGGCTCTTATTCTTTGAAGAAGTGGAAGCTTCAATCTCTTGTTCTTATTTTTTGCTGCTGCCACCAAATTCTATTTGGAACTTACTACTGTGCACACCCGAGCTCAGCCAGGACATTTTTCAGTGCACCCGAGCCCTGCTAGGGCATCCCTCTGTGCACCCGAATTTTATACAAGGTCTGTCCCTGAGTTTGACAACCTTCATAAGGCTTCCACAGGTTACAGCAAACTTGGAGAAGGTGTGTACAGGTCACTACAGCCCAGAAGAAATTCTCGGTCCCCTCAGTAAAGTATACACCAGCAACTTTTGACGGTCACAGGCTTGTACAGGTTGACAGTGTCAAATTGAAGCTGCTCCAGGCAACATCTATAGTCATCTAGTGGCAGCTTGGGATAGCAGTCATAATACAGGGTTCTTCTTGTTCAATGAAACAAATTCCAATTTATTGTGAAGGCTTGTTTTAGCCTACTTTTGTACAAACTCAGTCATCTCATTTTGGAGATATTTTATTATTAATTGCTTTGGGGTTTTTGTCCTTAAAAGGCTTCCCCGTGAAAATTATTGTGTTCAACTTTCTGTGGATGTCTAACTACTACTAGCTATCTCTGCATTATTTTTTATTTACAGTCTGTTACTGCTATCACATGTTAAAATTCTTAACATGGTATCAGAGCTCTGCTTGTGAAGTATACAGCATTTGAGCAGGTGACTGTACCTTCCATAGACCTTGGAACAGCACAGACTGAGATAGCAGACCCTCAGTGGATCAGAGATGGCTTCTTTTGCCATTTTCAGACCAGAAGACAGGCTTGAGGGTTCAGCAAACTTCAATTAATGGAAAGCAAGGCTTATGGCCACCTTGGAAGAAAATGACCTTGATTACTTGGTCATCAATGTTGTAGAAGAGCCCACATCAAATGCAGGAAGGGCAGCGTTCAAGAAAAAGCAAGCCAAGGCAAGAAGGATTATCTATGACTCAGTCAAGGAGACCACAATGCCTGCCATAACACCACTGAAGACAGTCAAGGAGTGTTTTGACACTTTGACAAATCTGTACGAGAAGAAGGCACCCAGTCAAAAGAGAGTCTTGAAAAACAGACTTCGTACATTGAAGATGGAAAAAGATGAAGGAGTGGCCTCCTTCTTCACAAACATTACTCAGGTAAGAGATCAACTTTCTGCTATTGGGGTTAAAGTAGATGATGATAACCTTGTACAAACTGTTTTTGATGGCCTTCGAAATTCTTGGGAAACTTTCTTGGCTTCTGTGAGTGGACGTGAGACTCAGCCAGATTTTGAGAGACTTTGGCATGACTGTTTGGAAGAAGAAGGCAGAGTTCAAAGCAGAACTAGGGGTCCTAAGGAAGGGAATCTTGCACTAACAACCAAGACTAAGAAAAAGTTCAAGAAACCCTTCCCTCCCAAGAAGAAAGAGAACAAGTCGCAAGGTAAGCAAATTGATATGTCACAAATTGAATGTTTTAACTGTCACAAAAAGGGACATTATGCTAGAGACTGCAAGCAGCCACAGAGAAGGTTCAAAAGAAGGTTCCAAGCATCTACAGCTGAAGAAGAAGAACCAAAGAAGAAGAAGAATGCCAAGTCTTCCAAGGAAGAAGAGTCAAGAAGAGAATACTACTTGATTTCTGCTCTAGCAGGTTCCATCACCAACAGTTCAAATTCTTGGTTGGTGGACAGTGGAGCATCAAAACATATGACAGGTTCTCGTGAAGTTCTTACAAGTTACAGAAAGAAGAAGTTTGCCACTCAAGTAGAACTTGGAGATGACTCCACCTACAAAATTGAGGGAGTGGGTTCAGTTTCATTTCAACTTGATTCAGGGACCATGTTGCACATTGAAGACATACTATATGTTCCAGGCTTGAAGAAAAATCTCCTTTCTGTTGCTGGCTTAGAAGATAAAGGCTACAGAGTTGTATTCATGGACAAAAAGGTTCTGCTGTGGTCAAAGAATGAAAGATTGAGTGCAGCAGAATTGATTGGAGTTCGAGAGGGAGGCCTTTACAAGGCATATGGGCATTCTACTCAGGCATTGGTTCACAGTACAATCAACCCTTGTGAGTTATGTCACCGAAGGTTTGGGCACCTTCATTATACAGCTCTCCCTGGTCTTCAAAAGATGGTTACAGGTATGCCTCAGTTTTCTAATGAACATAGTGGTATTTGCAAAGGTTGTGCCCTTGGTAAAAATACCAAGAAGTCCTTTTCAAAGAGTATCAACAGATCAAAAGGGATTTTAGATTTGATTCATTCTGACATTTGTGGACCCATGTCTTCACCTTCTATAAGTGGTTGTTTATAGTTATACTATGTACTGTTCATTGATGATTACTCTCGTAAATCTTCGATTTACTTTCTAAAGGCTAAAAGTGAAACTTTTGATAAGTTCAAGGAGTTCAAGGCGTTGATTGAAAATCAGACAGGAAGACACATCCGTATCTTGAGGTCAGACAATGGAGGTGAGTTTGAATCTAATGATTTTGATGACTTTTGCCAAGAAGCAGGGATCAAGAGGGAGTTGACTGTACCTTACAACCCCCAACAGAATGGGGTTGCAGAAAGGAAGAACAGAACAGTCTGTGAGGCTGCTAAAGCCATGTTGTGTGATCTAGATCTTCCTTTGTCTATGTGGGCTGAGGCTGCTGGTACTGCTGTCTACATTCAAAACAGAAGTCCTCATGCCATTTTGGCGGAAAAGACTCCAGAAAAAGTCTTTACAAGCAAGAAACCTGCAGTTGACCACATGAGGATCTTTGGCACTCCAGTCTACATCCATGTGCCAAAGGAAAAGAGATTAAAGCTGGAGCCTTCCGGAAAGAAAGGCACATTTGTTGGGTACAGTGAAAATTCAAAAGCCTACCGCATCTATGTTCCTGGTCAAAGATACATTGAAGTTAGCAGAGATGTGATATTTCATGAGGAAGTTGTTTTCCGCCACTCCAAAGAGCTTCCAAAAGATACAGAAGAATCTCTTTCCGACGTTCCAGACTCTCCTCATTCAAAGAATCAAAGGGAGGAAGAAGATGAGCCTCGAATTCCAAATAGACCAGTTGAAGAACTACTTGAGGTTCCTCTTTCCAAGAGAAGACCTGCTTGGTGTCGAGAAACATTGCAAGAAGCAGAGAAGCATAAAGCTCCTTTTGGGACATTCAGAGAAAGCAAGAAGCCCCAGAAGTACTCAGGTCTTATGAGTAAGCTCATTGATGCAGAACCTTCTACATTCAAAGAAACAGAAACTCATCAGGTATGGATTGATGCCATGATAGAAGAATATAATTCCATTATGAAAAATGATGTGTGGGAAATTGTCCCTAGACCAAAAGGGAAGTCTGTGGTGACTTCCAAATGGCTCTACAAAATCAAGCATGCTGCTGATGAGAGCATCGAGAAATATAAGGCAAGATTTGTGGCACATGGTTTCTCACAAAAGGAAGGCATGGACTATGATGAAACATTTGCTCCTGTTGACAGGTATACCACCATCAGGACCATTATCTCCCTCGTTGTTGTCTTTGGATGGAAACTCCATCAAATGGATGTAAAGACAGCTTTTCTTAATGGAGAAGTTGAAGAAGAGGTCTACATTGAACAACCTGAAGGTTTTGTGACTCATGAAATGCAGTCTCATGTGTGCAAGCTAAAGAAAGCTTTGTATGGACTCAAACAGGCCCCAAGGGTCTGGTATGCTAGGATTGATGGTTACCTTCACAGTTTGGGATTCTCCAAGAGTACTGCCGATTCCAATCTTTACTTTAAGATTGTTCAGAACCATGTCTTGATCCTAGTCCTATATGTGGATGACCTGTTCCTTACTGGAGAGGAGCAACTAATAGCTCAGTGCAAAAGGGAGCTTACTTCAGAGTTTGAGATGAAAGATCTAGGACTCATGCACTATTTTCTTGGTATAGAGGTCTGGCAGAAACCAGATGAGATCTTCCTGTCTCAAGGGAAGTATACAGTTGATATCTTGCAGAGGTTTGGGATGCATGACTGCAAACCCATGAGTGTACCCATGACATCAAATCTGAAGAAGTTACGTGACTCAGCTACTTCTTCACAGGCAGTGGATCCTACTCAGTATCGCCAACTTATTGGATCTTTGAAGTATCTAGTGCATATGAGACCAGATATCTGTTATGCAGTGAGTGCATTGAGTCAGTTCATGTCTGAGCCGAAGCACATACACTGGATAGCTACCAAACATGTGCTTAGATATTTGCGAGGTACTATTACTTATGGGCTCAGATATACCTCCAACAGTGGAGTAATGCTACATGGATATGCTGACTCCGATTGGGCTAGCAGTGCAGTGGACCGGAAAAGCACATCAGGATACTGTTTCAGTTTGGGATCAGCCATGATCTCTTGGTCCAGCAAGAAACAGGGTTCCATAGCTCAGAGCACAGCTGAAGCTGAGTATATTGCTGCCAGTGATGCCTACAGAGAAGAAGATTGGCTTAGAAAGCTTCTCTCTGACCTGTTTGGTGGAAAGCTTGAGCCAACTATTATTCATTGCGATAACCAGAGTTGCATGAAGCTTTCAGAGAACCCTGTATTTAACGACAGGTCAAAGCACATTGAGATGAAGTATCACTTCATCAGAGATATGGTACAGCGAGGTGCCATGAAGCTCCAGTACATCCGTACAGATGAGCAGGTTGCAGACATATTGACCAAGCCTCTATCGTTGACAAAGCTTGTGCACTTTCGAGACAAGCTTGGTATTGCAGAGAATGACCCTCTCGCTGAGAGGGAGTGTTGATTTTTCTAAGCAGCATCGAGTGCCATTCTCTGGGAGAATGGAGGCACCTGGTCAATTACCAGGATATTGACCCAGTCTGGGACTGGAAGCTCAGCCTAGGGCTGAGAGTCATTCTCTGGGAGAATGGAGGCACCTGGTCAGTTACCAAGATATTGATCCAGTCTGGGATTGGAAGCTCAACCTGGGGCTAAGAGCTATTCTCTAGGAGAATGGAGGCACCTGGTCAGTTACCAGGATTTCATTGTAAGCCCTAGACCGGGTCTAGGTAAGTGGTGTACTCCTCCCCTTGATCTATGGGCTATGGGACCTTCTCAAGGGACTGATCAACCCTTGTTGAAATACCTGGCACTTGATCTTGGTGGCAACAGGAGGGTGAAGTAAAGCAATTAATTTATCTCCTTATGACGATGTACTTGGAGTGGACATAAAGACCTTGAAGAACACCTGGATGGCTTGTTGAAAACCCAAGCACAACTTGACTTACTCCATGTACCCATCAATTGAAGAAAAGAAAAATTAAAAAATATTTATTCATGAGTCGGCCTCATTTGAAGAGCTCAGCTCTTTATTAAAAGAAAAAAATAATAAAATATATAAAGGCACAAGTCGGCCTCAATTGAAGAAAATAAAAAAATATATACAAAGGCACAGGTCGGCCCCTTTATATGGTTTATTTGCCATTCGACTTCTATAAATAAGGAGGAAAATTCTCTCATTTTATATCCATCGATTTTGAGTATCTTCTCTGCTCCCAGATACTGATGGCTCTTATTCTTTGAAGAAGTGGAAGCTTCAATCTCTTGTTCTTATTTTTTGCTGCTGCCACCAAATTCTATCTGGAACTTACTACTGTGCACACCCGAGCTCAGCCAGGACATTTTTCAGTGCACCTGAGCCCTACTAGGGCATCCCTCTGTGCACCTGAATTTTATACAGGGTCTGTCCCTGAGTTTGACAGCCTTCATAAGGCTTCCACAGGTTACAGAAGACCTGGAGAAGGTGTGTACAGGTCACTATAGCCCAGCAGAAGTTCTCGGTCCCCTCAATAAAGTATACACCGGCAACTTTTGACAGTCACAGGCTTGTACAGGTTGACAGTGTCAAATTGAAGCTGCTCCAGGCAACATCTACAGTCATCTCGTGGCAGCTTGGGACAGCAGTAATAATACAGGGTTCTTCTTGTTCAGTGAAACAAATTCCAATTTATTGTGAAGGCTTGTTTTAGCCTACTTTTGTACAAACTCAATCATCTCATTTTGGAGACATTCTATTATTAATTGCTTTGGGGCTTTTGTCCTTAAAAGGTTTCCCCGTGAAAATTATTGTGTTCAACTTTCTGTGGATGTCTAACTACTGCTAGCTATCTCTGCATTATTTTTTATTTACAGTCTGTTACTGCTATCAAATGTTAAAATTCTTAATAAGGCCAAGGGTCTTAAAGGAGGAAAGGAGGGAGAGCAAGTCCAATGGAGGCTAGGGCGAAGGTAAAAGAGGTAAGAAGAGGAAGTCGCAGGGATCTTTAGGGTCTGTTACCTCCCCATTTGGCAGGGGGTGTCCACAGGCGCAGCAGGACACTACAGTGCAGAAGGATGGATCATATAAGAACGACTACGTTGGCAGTCATATTCCAGTTTCTAATCAAGGTATCTGATCAAAATGGCAAATCAAAGAAAAGCTCAGCAAGTGTTTTAAATCAAATTTGGCAGCTGACTACCTTTCCCAAGCAGAATACAGCACAGGAAATCCATTAGAGGATCAACATACACAGTCATTGATGATTCAGCTTGTGAATAACAAGCAGTTACAAGAAGGTGCCTTAAGAGAGCTCTATGTTACAGTAACAGAACTGAAGGATAAGAAAGAATTTTATGAAGATATGACAGAAAATGATTTGATTATGACAGTGAGTCCTAAATTTTTCTATCAAATCTGCCAGGGATTTTGGATTTATATGAGCAGTTTCAGCAGGAAGACATTTTTTCAACAGTCAGATTTTGGCACGCATATGGAATACCTGTATAAACTTTTGAGAGAAGAAAATAAATCCATCTATGGCATTAGATTGTCCCCACTGCGTTACATGATTTTATTTAACTGTTTATACTAAGCCAGGAATCGTGTATGGGATTATCGTCATCACAGTTGCTAAAAATTTTAAGAAGGTTTCTTACACAGGATGTGCATGCCTTATCAAATAATACCCTGTACTGAGTTTGCAATGCGAAAGTGAGCAGGAAAGTTGGGGCATTGATTCTTTGAGCTATAAAACACTGCATTTCATCAAAGTAATTTTGTTGTGGTCAATTGCCCTATAAGGGAGCTGGACTCTATTGATTTGCGGCGCAAGCTCCCTTTTTTTTGTGGGGTTTTATATCGACTTCTGAGGAGGAATTACCATGCATTTGTCACATGCACAACTGGCTTTGATCTCTCACCTGCTTGTGTGATTGCTTATTTGCATTTTGTTTCAAGATGTAACCCTCCAGGAAGCGTTAGATTTTGTCACCAGTTCGCATACGTTGTGACCTGCCAAATCTATGGAAAACATAAGCAAAGCCAAAGCCCGGAGGCTGCTGATATCGCATTTCTAATGCAAGGGAACGAGGCACTTAGATTCGCCTTCATTGATATCATTGGGAAGCTCAAGGATGGAAAAGTCTGCAAAGACAGCTATTCGAAATTTGTCGAAACTGATGTGCATGGAATTAAAGACGAACTACACGACAGGAAATCTCTTTAGTTGTGAACAAATGCGTGGTAGTTACCCCCAGTCCGTGGAAGAGGCTACCTGATAGTCTTTAAAATAAAAAGAAAAAGAAAAGTTAAATGTCTCGAAATTGTTCCATTCTTAACCGTATTGATATTACTTCGAGAGAATTGCGGAAATTGGCACTTCAAAAGCAGCCAATCTCGACAACAATGGCTTTGCAGTTTCTGCGACTGCATGGAGTTTGACCTATAGTTCCATTAGCAGTCGATTCTCTGATCCTATACTGCGAGCTTAAACAGTCGGTCCAACCTCCGATATAGTGGCATGGTCCGGAAAATTGGTGGATAGTCCGGGGTTCCAGCGATTAATCAACAGACATCAAAGCTAAATCGGGGATCTCCACATGTGTGTGCTCGGCAAGTCCCGAAAATGACAAATTGGGGATTGTTTCAACTCAGCGTTCTTGTGTTTAACATGCAGCGTGAAGTTGGATTCATCTCCAGCATCTGACAGTCGATGACAGCTTATGGATGACTGGAGATCGCATCCACCCTCGCATGCTAAAGGATCGATCGATTACTAGCTGATTTCACGGAAAAAATCCACGCCAGAAACATTATTTGCTGTCAGTCAGCGAATTTGGGATATCTCTGTGGCTAAACTGAGTTTTTCCACGCGTCAATTTTTGCAGCCAGGTCACAATAGGCGCCAGGGGTCTCATGAACTTTTTTCTATCATCTGCTATCATCGACAACCAGCAGTATCACTAATAGTTTGAACTTATGTTTTAGTTTGAGAAAAAAGTGTTTTTTCAATTTACATATATTATTTTATTATTTTGTTTTAGAGTTAGGTGAGTCTCTGGGTCTATATAAGAGACCATCTTTCTCCTTTTTGAGGATGGAAAACTTTCTGGGAGTTCTTCTTTTCCCATGGGACTTAATGAAAAATATCATGTTGGGTTTATGGACAGATTTGGCTTCTCTTCGCATGACTGCGTGTTTCCATTTTAAGTTGTAGAGTAGATCTAACATAGAAGGCTATTTTTAGTCCATTGGGCAAACATTTGGGATCAAGTTTGTTGATGTTGTGTTTTCAGAAGATCATAGGAGTAATAGACTGTAGTTGGTTATACTAATAATCTCCTCGTCTTTGTTTATGTAACGCATTAGATCAAATCTCACTTTTATGAAGCGCAAAGCCTTCTTGAGTACTCTTTTTGACTCCATGCTCCCTTCTGGTACTGGCACTGGCCTTCTCTTCGAGGACTGATCCTCCCGTCTTTTCCATCACCCATTAAAAAACCCATCTTTCTGTTGCAAGCGTTTCCTAAGGCAGCCTCTTCAAATTCACCTTGCCCGTCACTGTACCTGCCTTAGCGATCCTATCTTAGGGATACCCCCCTAGAGTTGGAGGAGAGCCAACCTGAAGCGAAGAGGAGAGGAGTGTGGTGACATTGGCCTCTCTCCTGAGAGAGTTGTCATCCAGCTGGCGTGTCACATTTTGGGCTTCAACAACACGCATGCCATCTTGGCAGACAACAGGGTCTGCAGTTAGGGCAAAATGCAAAAAAGCAGATTTTGAAAAAAAAAAAAAAAATGAATTTTTAGGCTTTTAGCACTAGAATTAGGGTTTTAAATATGGTAAAATTACAACTAACTCACAATAAAAACTAACTAGCACTAAATTTGATTAACAAATAATATTTACAATACTAACTGGGAAAATTAAAATAGATAAAAAAGGGTGAACAACTTAGGGTTTGTAAGCTAATCTAACTTTACCTAGGGCTCAAAGGGTAGGGCTACTCCTTGAGATGGCACCTGCCAGATTTGGCATGCCAAAGACTCTCCCAACAATCTCAAAGATTGGTTGGATGAGACTTGGCCAAGACAAATCTTGGAGACCAAAGGCTCAAGCTCTCACATAGGATAACAAAATACTGAAACCTTACATGGCTGGGGCAAAATGCAACAATGTAACTACCATTCTACCATTAGACAAAGTATAGAATTCAATATTCAACAAGAAGATATCAAGAAGAAGGACTTAGATACCTTGGTGTGCATGTGTCAAACAAACAACTCCTAGAATTACCCAAACGTGATGCAAGAACAAAAGAATCTCCAAAACAAGCTCATGTAATCATCCTCAAGAAATGTGCCTTCCTCAAAAAGCCCTAGTTGGGTAAAATAGATGCATAGTGTCTTATCCCATCAAGTTGATGTCTAAAAATGAAGTGAGGAGATCTTATTTATATGATCTCACACTCACTTTACACAAAATAAGATCACTTTAATATTTAAAAATGTCAACTTAAAAACATAACAAAAATAATATAAAAATAATCAAAGTAGTGGGTAAATTGGGTGTTTTCCCCAGATTTGACTCCTACTTGAGTAAAAATGGCTAAACAAGGCCAAATTTGACGAAACTGAAGGCCAAACTGTGCAGAGGGGGTCGTCATGCCCCAACTAACCCCAACAATGATGAAAACCCTCAACTCCCTCCCTTTTAGCAAACAAACAGTCTGCTAGGAGGACGACGTCATCCTCTGAAGGACGGCCCAAAGGGAGGGCGTTGTTGAACTGGAAGGACCAGGAGGGTGTTGGATGTGCTCCGAAAGATAAGAGTGAGTCTCAGTGCTGGAACAACTGCCGTTGGAGTGTCAAAACAAGGTGGGGGGGCATGTGACCCAGTGACCCACCCCTGGAAGACCCGGACACCAACCTCAGGGTTTCAAATCCTTTCATGAGGCAGTCAGCGATGCCATCAAGCCATAGTACTTCCAGAAGAGAAGCCAGAGGGTCTAGCCATGCCCCTACCTCAGAATGAGTTGGCTAAACACCCCTCCTGGTAAGGAAAAAAAAAAAAGACACCCTTTCCCTGGGGCACCTCTGCAGGTACGCTGGTGCTAGTACCATCGTAACAGAGTGCAATTGGCATAGGGAAGTGCGCCTCTCCAAGATTGAAATTCTTGTACCAAGATCGAAATTTTTGAGTGGGTGAAACTCCCAGAAAGTCAGACCCTAGTTTGACTTTGGACTAGAAACTATAGAAAACCAGAAAAAAGCCAGAAACTGCATATCCGAAATTCGCAAGTCAATTTTGAAGGGTGAAATTTTGGAATCTTCAGAAACCAAGTGTACCAGCATACTCGCCTCAGTCAAGCACATCTTTTGGTGAGTTCAGTTTTTTATTTTGAGAAATTTTGATTTTTGGTTATTCTCTGCTCCCTGGGTTAAGATGGCACCAAGAACCAAGCTTGATGACAAGTTGGAAGGCATAGAGAACTTTCGTGCTTGGAAGTATAGGATTGGACTCATTCTGGAAGAGAATGATCTTACCAAGTTTGTTAAATAAGTTGTACCTGAACCCGAAAAAGCTAAAGCTAAGGAGAAGCAAAAGAAGGATATGATTAGGGCTATGAGGATCATAGCAAACTCCATTAAAGATCACTTGATTCCTCAAGTGTCCTCCAAGAAAACTCCAAAGGAGATGTTTGATGCCCTAACTAGAATGTATGAAGGGATAAACATAAATCGGAAGATGAATTTGAGAGCTCAACCCAAAAGCACAAAGATGAGCCGAGGAGAATCTATCCAAGAATATTTTACAAGGGTTTCTCTATTAAAGGAACAACTAGAAGCAATTGGAGATACCCTTGATGAAGATGAGTTGGTGATGACTGCTCTCAATGGTCTTACTAGACCTTGGGACTCTTTTATCCAGACTATGTGTGCAAGAAAGGAAAGTCTACTATTTGAAGTTGTATGGGAAGAATGTGTCCAAGAGGAAGCTAGAGTAGCAAATCGAGAAGCACTACTCAGAGATGACGATCAAGCTCTAGCTACCCATACTAAGAGAGGAAAGGGAAAACCTCATTTCAAGAAGGAAAATCATAAGGAGTTCCATCCTCCTAAGAAGTTTCAAAAGTATAAGAAGGGAAACTACAAGCGGAGAGACTTCTCTTCTTATCTATGTTTCTGTTGTGATAAGATGGGACATATTGCGAAATATTGTCCAGAAAGAAAAGACAGAAAAGAAGAAGTCAAGAGGAAGAGCAATAAAAGACATCATGTTCATTTTGTCGAAGATGAAGAAGAAGAACCTCCCAGGAAATTACTAAAGGAAGAAATCGAAGAATATGTATTGTAATAGTGGTGCTTCAAAGCACTCTCTCCAATCTTGAAGAAAGGGACTCCCCTCGGAAAGCTTCACTAGAAGAATAGGAGAAGCAACATACAAGATTGGTTCAGGAACTCTGGTGATGAAGTAGAGCTCACCATCAGACATTCCAGTAATCCCTGCAAGGAGACTAGGATCAAAAGAGATCCTACCAAAAAAACAAAGATAAGTATTTAAATTGTCATTTCTATTAAATTGTTTAAATGATAGTGTCTTGTTGTGAACACATTTATTTAGGATGTGTGTTATGCATTGATATGCATGTGATGAGTAAGTAGCCTATGGTGCTATACAACATTCCATTGCTACTTATCTAGAGTGTAACCTCTTTGCTGACATATTGGGAGTAGTGCACACTCTTAATAATGTCCTGGTAGAGATGGAAGGCATCTAGAAAGTTACCATATGAATGTGGGGTATGAATAAATGTTGTGTTATTGATAGCATTATGACAGTGTAATTTATGCTTTTTGCATATGTTGTGGAAACTATGAAATGTTTCTAACCATAATATTGAATTTGACTAGTAGGAAGTATCATACAATGATCACCTACAAATGAAGAATGATGAGACTTGTTCCGTAGAACAAGTGACATGGTTCAACTATAAACAAAACTTATGAAATCAAGTAGAGGAAGTCGACCATGACGAGATGTAGCCAGACTCATGGTGTGATCAAGATATCGAGCAACCTCTAGGACTCAGAAGACGAAATGTGTGCAGATTGAATTAGACTTTATACGGGATAGAATGATGAGATCAAGGATCACTTGGAGTGATGAGACATCAACCTTTGCTACAAGGTTGAAGATGAGAAGATGGGTGCAAGAGAGAACTTGCAACAAAGTTCGAGATATTTGGTTTTCTTGTTTTTGTTCATATTCCAAAAGAGAAAAGGACCAAGTTGGATCCTTCCGGAAAGAAAGGAATCTTTGTTGGATACTATAAGGTCTCTAAGGCCTTCAGAATATATATATTCCAGGCTATCATCACATGGAGATTAGCAGAGATGTAACATTTGATGAAGATGCAGCTCTCAAAAGATCCAAAAAAGTGCCAGCATGAAGTATATGAAGAAGATGTAGCACCTAGAGTTGCAGAGGTAGCACCCTCTCCCGATGATGAGACTCCGGAAGATCATGATATGTTGGAGCCCCCAAGAACCTCCATCCATGACTATATCTCCCAAGAGAAAACCAGCTTGGGCTCGTGAAATTATTCAAGATGCTGAGAAGTATGGAGCTCCAGAAGGCTCCACAAGAGAAAGCAAGAGGCCAAAGCCATTTTCCTGTTATGTGGCTTTGATGTGTGAACTTGTAGACAAAGAACCTACTTGCTTTGAAGAGGCCATTCAAAAGAAAGAATGGGTAGAAGCTATACCAATCTATAATGAAGAATGATGTGTGGGACATAGTTCCCAAACCAGAAAGTAAAAGTGTGGTATCTTCCAAATGGATATACAAGATAAAACATGATGCAGATGGAAGTATTGAGAAATACAAAGCTATGTTTGTGGCTCGAGGATTCTCTCAAAAGGAAGGAATCGATTATGAGGAAACATTTGCTCCTGTAGCAAGGTACACTTCAATTAGAACCATCGTGGCACTGGCAGCCACGATGAAGTGGAAGTTACACCAGATGGATGTGAAAACAGCTTTCCTGAATGGTGTTATTGAGGAGGAAGTGTACATAGAACAGCCACAAGGTTTTGAGGTTGAAAACAAAGAGACGTGTTATCACATATATAGTAGTCGGGCTACCATATTCTATTTTTTAGATTCCAGTACGCTTTTCAGCCAGTTACCTTACATTGAGATGTCGAGATGAACATCTATTATGGATCACTATTATATTATGGACAGCAGTTTTATTCCCCATGCCATGACTAAGTTTCAAGACACTCAGAGAGAGGACTGATGTAGCCATTTAGCCATTTACAGAGCAGTCAGTATTGCCCAGGGTTGCAGCAGCAGAGTTTCAGTGGACAGATAATGGTTCAGATATTGTGCATTCAGATATACGACTCAGCCGGTATATTCTTGTGTTATGGTTATATTGCTTTTATACTCATTCTTGTGACATGTCTTAGCATTTAGTATCATGATCTGGAGATCATATAGATATGTGGACCTGGTTGTATCTTTATATTATGTATATTGTCCCTACTCAGACTTAGAAGTTCTTGATCTATACTCATCGGTTTTACCCTCCTTAGGGAGAAATAGAGGTGATCATTCCCACCATCTTTGGCTTGCTAGTGTTGGTCTCATTATTCACTGTCTTCACCCATCCATTACCTTCCAGTTTGTTTATTACCTAGACTTACTACTTGACTAGTGGCATGGAGGACCTTCCCCCGCTATAGCCTCTGTGTTGGATGAGCTTTCCCTGTTTATTGTGTCTCGGCTCTGAGTTGGTGACAAAGCATGCCTTTGGTGAGTTGGATTGTAGGCCTAAATCATTTTGGTCGGTTGTCCCGATGTTTGGCACTGGCACGAAGTCCCCCTAGTCACTTAAGATGTTGTTGGCTAAAACTGAAAGCTCATGTACTACTTATGGAAATCTATGTAAATTCGCCCGGGAAATTGTAGACTCTAGAATGTGTTTCTTAACACACGTGAGTAAAGGGCAAGAGCAATGAAACGCTATAAATACTCCTCGAAGAGTATAAGAAAGGTCCAAAAAATCAATGGTTCTTAAACTCTATATCTAAACGATTGCTGACCTTATGTATATGTATAAACATGCCCTGGATGCAAGCTGCAATTAGTTGTGCTTCTTAGCACACCTGATCCGAAGGGTTATGTAGGCCAAAAAGGCCATAAAGTGAAATCAATGGATCCTAATGAAAATGGATCATCTTACATGTAGACATGATGCCTAAGTTGAATAAGCACTCTCTAAACAACTTACCCATTTGTGAGACACCGCCATTCCCTGTGTTATTGCTTGTCCAGTATATGCTAGAGTGTGTATCCCTTTTCGATATCCGAAGTGTCATAGTGTCAAGTTAGTAGTCATCCCTTGGCCTAGCCTTTTAATTTTTAGCCTTCACACTTCACTAGCAAATTGATCACAACTATGAAGTGAGTATGGTCTTGAAAGTCTGGTCTGAATCATAATAATAATTAAAAGCCTTATATATTTGTTTGGTAGATCGCCAGTGAAATGTTTACTTCATGTTATTATTGTCACTTGAATGAATTGTAGAGCATGCTTTAACCTTTAACACTTGCAACAGTGTGATGATAGCCTGAGTCATATTATTGGTCATGTTGACTTGGTCAAACCTAGTTTGACCAAAGTCAACCACAGGACATGAGGTGGATAGAACTCAGATGATGCATATACATGTTATATAGTCTATTACAGGTCACCAAATGGTTCTATGCAGTGGTTATAGGTTTATGATGATGATTTGTGTTTTTCAGCACTTTTACAGATTATTATTATTATTTGATTTGTTGGGCATATTGGATATTTTATATGATCATGCAGAGATCCATAGGGTGTATGAGTACACACATGCAGAGATCCATAGGGTGTATGAGTACACACCTTAGATGGATTTGGGCTCTCTGAGTCCAATGAGATAGTCTGTTTTCAGTTCCGGGCAGTTACAGTGATGATTGACCTTAGTTGGCCATTCGGGTGCAGTTTTGCCATATCAGATGGCCTATCAGAGCAGAGGTAGGATTTGATTGGTTCACCTAGGGCGTTGTATCTAGAGGGGGTGGTCCAGCCACTTGTTATTACCATATTACCCCCCTCCCAGAGAGCCTGGTGGAGTCACCTTGACAGCATAGGCACTCCAGGAGGCAGTTTGGGCATGTTCACAGTTCCCGAGACAGATTAAAAATGGTGAAAATGACTACAGAGGAATTCGATTTGGGTCACTGAGGCAAGGAAATGGCATGGGATGATGTTTGATGATGAGTGTGATGTCTTCCACCCCGTCTCCAGCAGTTTCAACTTTCAGTGGGGCCCACACCCATCTCTCCGACACTTTTTATGGTTTTCTGGAGCCTCCTAAGGCTCACAACTTTCCCAGAGAGGCACGATTTAGTGTCTAGCTTGGTCTTTTGATGATATTGTGCCATGGGGACACACTAGGGAGGCAAGTCATGACCCCCTAGACCCACCATGAGCTAATTGTTATGTTTTATCATTCACATTTGGTGGGACCCCCTCTCCTAGGGCGATTTGGTCCATTGATGTATTATATTTTATTATTGATCCATGTACTATATATTGAGCTCATCTCAACCATTGATTAGATCATGTTGATCTTTTAATCTTAGCCATCCATTCAAAAGGTGGTTAGGGTTTTGGTATCTCTCCATCCTATTTAAAGGAGAGAGCTTCTCATTGTAAAGGGTCTTTGGCTCTTGGAATCTTGATAATAGAAAAACTTCTTGTGGAAATTCTTGGGTCTCCTTTGCATCTAGTGTTCTTCGATGGTGATTGTAAAGTCTTTACATCCTAGCATTTGGGTATTTGTGGTAAGATCTATATATTTTGGAAATCTTTGTCTTGTCTATAGGAGGGCGACTTCAACTTGGGTGTTTTTGCAGGGCTTCCTCAACTCGCTTGGCTTGGCATTCACTTGTATCAGGGGGTTATCATTAGTATTATTGTGATCTATGCTATCTTCTTGTTATTTCTCTTGTGGCATTAGTCTTTATCTCTTGATGCATCAAATATGATATTGTTGACGTTTGTTGTGCAGGAGGGAGGACGCATTGGCTTCTTTGGGCAAATCGACCTCATAGAAAACTTCTCCAAATCTTCTCAAGTTGATCGGGCTTGCATAGATCATCATCATCAAGGCATCTACAAGGTTATCCAGGTAAGATCCACAGGTTTGTTCACTATTTCTTGGTTCCAATCCATTGGCATGAATATTTCACTATTAAAACCCTCACTCAAAATAATCGAAAAATTCTATTGATCAAATCCCTTGATCAATTGGAAAATCCTTTCTGGGTATTGTAGATCGGGTCAAACCCAAAGTGGGTTCTCCTAGGCATCATGCTTGGGTGACTCCATTGGGCCCAAATTTCAAGGCACTGATCCCTCAACCCTAGCGCACTTCCTCACTTAGCCAATTTTTCAGTGTTTTGATCTTTTCTCTGAGACTTGGGTGCATTGATATTGTCATACCTTTCATCAAGTCTATCTTTGGTACTGGTTAGCCCCAATCCTGTCCTTAACCTCTCTACATTGGACACGGTTCCCAAAGAAGTGGATTTTCTCATCTTTGACTAGTACCTTGATTCTGGATCTAGTGTTTAATCTCATAAGTCACTTGCATAACCAAGTTGGATCAAATTTATCTTGCCTAAGCCTCTTGATCCAATCCATTACTCACCTTGTGACTTCATCCATAGATTTAGGGTTTACTTCACCATACACCTTACGTACCTCATCCTCCATTGATTTGATCTGGTGTTTTGGTTTGATCTCTCCTATCGGGAGTAGATCTGGGTCTCCCCCATTGTTGTCTTGGGCTAAGATAACGTCAAGTGAAGATTGCCTCGATTGGCGTGACAACCATCCATTGGGAGTCGAGGCTATCTTGGTTTCACCTATTTGGTTGCCCATCCCCTCTACCATCCTTACAGATCCACCTTTAGGGGCAACTACAAGTTTGGTGATAACAAGACGCATGTCTGTAAATTGAAGAAGGCTCTGTATGGGTTGAAGCAAGCTCCAAGAGCTTGGTATGGAAGAATTGATAGCTTTCTAACAAGCTTGGGCTTTACCAAGAGTAAAGTTGATCCTAACCTTTACTTCAAGGTTATGGATGATGAACCAGTCATATTATTGCTATATGTGGATGACTTGTTCCTAACAGGTAATGAGAAGAGAATCTCAAGGTGCAAAGAGAAGCTCGCTGCAGAATTCGAGATGAAAGGCCTTGGCTTAATGCATTATTTTCTAGGTATCGAGGTATGGCAGAGCCCAGAGGGAATCTTCCTTAATCAAGGGAAGTTATTAGATTTCATACATTCATAGCATAATAATTCAAATGCATAACCAAGATCACTAGAAGAAAGACAAAGCACAAAACAATAACAACAAAGTTTATCCTGGGAAACCTAAACGGAAGAAAACCCGGCAACCTTCGTATAGAGAAGATAATTCCGAGATCAAAGAACAATCATAAAAGAGAGAAGATGGAAATACTTCCCAAAAATAGAAACCCCAAAATAGTCTTCTTCTCTAGCAGGTGGGAACTTCCTTCTCTGGGTGATGCAAACTTCACTTGATTGGATGAGTGAATAATGAGGTGCACTTTACCTCTATTTATACAAGTGCTAACATGAAAAATTCCCTAACTGGGCCGACTTCAATTGGGGGCAATTAAATTTAATTTTTAATATTTTCTTTTGCTTCTTTTCACCCCAAGGTTTACATTGATTCTTTCATGTGTTTACATAATTAATTACATCAAGTTCATCTCCCTTAGAATGGTACAATCAAGTACAATAAAGTACAATAAATAATATCTTCCGAAGTTGCACAAACTCCAACACTCCCTCTCAACGAGGAAGGTATTCTTCGATCTTCATCAGCATCATGATCATCTGGGTTTCATCTGTACATCTATACTGTCTCTATCATCTCTATACATACTGAAGG
The DNA here is from genome assembly GCA_027924585.1 of Larix kaempferi. Classification (NCBI taxonomy): domain Eukaryota; kingdom Viridiplantae; phylum Streptophyta; class Pinopsida; order Pinales; family Pinaceae; genus Larix; species Larix kaempferi. The sequence continues at coordinate 715,335 of BSBM01001770.1, forward strand.
TTGTCCACACAGTCTCAGTCCTTCGAGAAGTGTCATCATGCATCAACTTCACTAGTCCTCCAGTGAGTCCAAGAGAATCACTCAATCCTAGATATCTGAGATATCAGCTATGCCATCTATGTTATACCATTTACTACCTGTCTGTCTCGTCTGTCAATGGGATTTCTCCCCTACCTGGCTAAGATCCCAGACGAGCAAATGGGCACGACCATCTACTACCTGTTCATCTCATCTGCCAATGGGGTCCTCCCATACCTGGCTGAGAACCTGAACGAGTAGATGTACCTGTGCAATCACACGGCCATCTACTACCTAGCTAAGATCCCAGACGAGCAAATGGGCACGACCATCTACTACCTCTTCGTCTCATCTGCCAATGGGATCCTCCCATACTTGGCTGAGAACCTGAACGAGTAGAGGTACCTGTGCAATCACACGGCCATCTACTGACTGTCTGACTCATCTGCCAATGGGATTGCTCCCATACCTGGCTAAGTACCTGGACTGTAGAGGCACCTGTGTGAACCCTGCCATCTACTAACTGTTTGACTCATCTGTCGATGGGATTTCTCCCATACCTGGTTGAGTACCTGGACTGTAGAGGCACCTGGGTGAACCCGGCCAGCTACTAATTGTCCGACTCATCTGCTGATGGGATCTCTCCCATACCTAGCTGAGTACCAGGACTGTAGAGGCACCTGGGCAAAAGCAAGGTAAGCATCTCGATGTCATCTTTCCCTCTCAAGGAGGGACTCGTTCTCTTCTACTCCAAGTCTTCCGCGAAAGTATTCGAACTTCACCTTGGGAAGGGCCTTGGTGAGAACATCTGCAGTCCGGTCATCTGTCGGCACATTATGTAACTCGACCGCACCTTTCTGCACCATATCACGTATGAAGTGATACCGAATCTCTATATGCTTCAACCTGTCGTGAAATACAGGATTCACTGACATCTACACACAGCTCTGGTTATCACACTGAATCACAGTCGGCTCTGGAATCTGGCCAAATAATCCTTCCAAGAGTTTACGAAGCCAAACTGCTTCTCGAGCTTTTGTACTAGCAGCCATGTACTCGGCCTCTGCAGTATTGAGTGCTACGGAGTTTTGCTTCCTGTTGCACTATGAAATAACTGCAGAACCCAAACTGAAGCAACATCCGGAAGTACTCTTCCTATATGCAACGCATCCGGCCCAATATGAGTCTATAAACCCCTGCAATCTCAGGTCACAATCTGAAGCATATTTCAAACGATATCCCACAGTGCCACGCAAGTATCTGAGCACATGTTTTGCAGTAATCCAGTGAAACTACCTCGGCTCGCACATGAACTGGCTGAGAGCATTCACAGCAAAACATATATCTGGTCTGGTGTTTGTCAGATACATCAAGGACCCAATCAACTGGCGATACATAGTAGGATCAATCAAATCTAAATCTGAAGCAGAATCTCTCAGCTTCTTCCTATTTGCATCCCATCGGAGTGGCCATGGACTTGCAATCCAACATTCCGAATCTCTTCAATATATCTATGGTGTATTTTTCTTGTCCTAGGAAAATCTCTTTTTGCCTCCGCCATACTTCTAATCAAGAAGTAGTGCATCAATCCAAGATCCTTCATTTCGAACTCAGAGGCGAGATTCTTCTTACACCATATGATAAGTTTCTCATTTCCAATGAGAAACAGGTCACGAACATATAGTACCAAAATCAGTGGCTCATCATTCACAACCTTGTAGTAAAGGTTGGGGTCCGCATCATTCTGATGCACCTTCCATCCCATGGCTGAAGCAATAGCAATGATCGATCTGATGGAAGTATATCGAGCCGCAAGAGCAAATGTCTCATCATAATCGACTCCCTCTTTCTGAGAGAACCCTCTGGCAACAAATCTAGCCTTTTGTTTTTCCACACTTCCATCTGCTCCATGCAAATTTTGTTGTGCCCATCTAGGCCTCTTCCGACCTACTGCAATATCTCTGGGAACATCAACTGGATCAATAGAATCGATGGGTTCATCCTTTTCTGTTAACTCCCTCTGAACTGGAGGGGGAGATGATCTCATCTCCTTTGGTTCTAGCATTTCCTCATCGTCGATCTCCATGTCTGATCCTCTGCCTTTCCTGACAGCCATCTCTTCTTCAAAGGTCACATCCCTACTGACTTCAATCTATCTGGATCCTGGGATGTAGATTCTATAATCCTTTGAACTCACTGTGTCCCAAGAAAGTTCCCTTCTTGCCTGAAGGTTCTAACGTCATCCTTTTCTTCTTGGGCACATGTATGTAGATTGGACAGCCAAATATATGAAGGTGGTCCACTTCTGGTTTTACTTGTGTGAAAGCTTCCTTCGAGGTCATCCTTCTAGGCTGAGAGTCGTATTCCCGGAAGCTTCTTCCTGAACGTCAACGGAATTCATGTGTCCACCACTTGTTCATCAGAACAGGTCACATCATCCTTCTCTTGTAGGCCATATCACATGGTCTTTTCCCTACAAGTTGAATCCCGACTGATGATCAGTGACATTACATAATCAAATGTAATGACGATAGTTTACATAGGCATCTTAGCTAATACTTTATCACAACAATCATGAACATGTCTGCCAAATACATCTGGGAACTATCTAGATGTCTGTTATCTCCACTAGAACATGCCATCAAGAGTGTGCACTACCCTAAGCATGCAGGAAGGAGATATCATCTAGACTAGCTTCATGAAATGTTGTGTAGCTCATATGCATAATAAATATAACAGGGTAAACTATATCAACTGCTCAACACATTAGATCTGCATATAATAGTTATGAAGACATATAAGACAAAACAGATCTATGTAAGAGAGAAAACCAAATACTTATCTCTTATTGTTTTTGTGTGTGGGCTCCCACTACCTTCTTGTGGGAACCATAAGAGATCTCTGTTCTTGCATTTTGGATCTTCTAGAAGAAGAACTCCGAACGATCATCATCCCTTGGCTTCTTGTGATGATGGTCTTCTTCTACATCAGCAATTGAGGCTTCACGCTTCCTTTTACTTGAACTTCGACAGCTACTGGCGTAGTGTCCATATTTCCTGCACCTATAGCATTGAACTTGAGATAAATCCTTCTTCTCCTGCTTCTGATCTAGGGAAGGACTAGATCTCATATCTTGGTGCTTGTGTTTATAAAACTTTCTTTCCTTTCCTTTGCCTTTCTTGGCATGGGATATGAATGCTTGATTCTCCTCTAGTTAAGTGCCATGGAGTCTTTTCGTGCTGCTATTCTTTTCTCTTCCTGAGTGCAATCTGCCCATAGCTTATCAAACTTGGGTAGTTTAGATCTACCACTTAAGCTTTGAATGAAGGACTCCCAAAATGGTGGAAGACCATTCAGAGTAGTGATGACAAGCTCATTTTCATCAATGGGATCTCCACTGGTACTAAGCTTGTCCCTTAGTTATGTGATCCTCATGAAATATGAGGCAATGGATTCTGATTTGGATATCTTCATATTTGAGAGTTGGTTTCTCAATGTCATGGATACATTGAGGCTAGTGTGTTCAAACAACTTCTTTATGGTCTTGAACATTTCCTAGCAGTCTTCTTTCCTGATATTTGTGGAACCAAATGATCTCTTACTGAGTCCACTAGAATCCTTCTTGCTCTGGCATCATTCTTCCTCCATCGGGACTTGTCTTCTTCGGCTTCTGGTTCAAGGACCTTCTCATTTACAATTTGTAATAGGTCATTTTCTTCTAGTAGTAGAAGAACCCTAGACTTCCAAGAGATAAAGTTGGAAGCTCCTTCCAGACGATCTTCAACCTTCATACCAATCATCTTGACTGCAGATCTGGTTCAGAAACCCTAGCAGGAGCTAGGTCAAAAATGAAAGTTGGAATTTTGGAAAACTGATTCCACAGGTAGATGCGCCTTGGCAAGGCAAGTTGAGATGAGGTAGGGCTGATTCAAATCTGTGGAGAAAAGTGGGTCAAAACTGAAACCCTAATTTCTGCTGCAGCTGTAGAATTAGGTCAAAAACTGAAAATTCTCAGAATTATATTCTGTCTTCACCAAAAGATGCGCCTCCCTAAAAGTGAAATTCCCAAGGCTCTTTTTCTCCAAAATGTTGGGTGAAGACTTCAGAAGATGAAACCCTAGTTCCGAAAGGGTTCCGACAATGTTTCGGCAATGGCTTCTTCTAGAACTGCTCTGGTACGATGTTAGATTTCATACATTCATAGCATAATAATTCAAATGCATAACCAAGATCACTAGAAGAAAGACAAAGCACAAAACAATAACAACAGAGTTTATCCTGGGAAACCCAAACGGGAGAAAACCCAACAACCTTTGTATAGAGATGATAATTCTGAGATCAGAGTACAATCATAAAAGAGAGAAGATGGAAATACTTCCCAAAAATAGAAACCCCAAAATAGTCTTCTTCTCCAGCAGGTGCGAACTTCCTTCTCTGGGTGATGCGAACTTCACTTGATTGGATGAGTGAATAATGAGGTGCACTTTACCTCTATTTATACAAGTGCTCACATGAAAAATTCCCTAACTAGGCCGACTTCACTTGGGGGCAATTAATAATTTAATTTTTAATATTTTCTTTTGCTTCTTTTCACCCCAAGGTTTACATTGATTCTTTCATGTGTTTACATAATTAATTACATCAAGTTCATCTCCCTTAGGAGGTACAATAAAGTACAATAAATAATATCTTCCGAAGTTGCACAAACTCCAACAGAAGTATGCAGTAGAAATCTTGAAAAAATTTGATATGTTGGAGTGCAAACCATGGCCACACCCATGGATACCAACTTGTAGTTATTATCTGATACTTCGTCAGAATTAGTGGATGTGACTCTATACAGGCAAATTATTGGGTCGCTGATGTATCTGACGAATACGAGGCCAAATATATGCTTTGTTGTGAACACCTTGAGTCAGTATCTGGTTGAGCCCATACGTGTTCACATTGTAGCTGCAAAGCATGTGATGAGGTATCTAAAAGGTACAATAGATTATGGTCTCAATTATTCTAGAGATCATGAGTTCGGACTATATGGTTATACAGATTCCAATTAGGCAGGAAGTGTCTCAGACAGGAAGAGCACTTCAGGTGGATGTTACAGTCTGGGGTCAGCCATGATCTCATGGCTAAGCAGGAAGCAATCCAGTGTGGCTCTCAGCATTGCAGAGGAAGAGTATATTGCAGCATGTTCTGCGAGTTGTGAAGCTATATGGTTTCAGAAGTTGTTATTAGGTCTGTTTGATCTGGAGTTGGATACCACAATGATTCTATGTGATAACCAAAATTGTATGAAAATGACAAAGAACCATGTGTTCCATGAGAGGTCAAAACACATAGAAATACGGTATTTCTACATCTGTGATATGGTGCAGAGGGGAGCTATAAAGCTCCAATATGTGAGCACGGATGAGCAGGTTGCAGATGTGTTGACTAAGCCTTTGTCTCGAGTGAAGTTTGAGCACTTCCATGACAAGCTTGGTGTAGTCCGTAAAGGACTTCCCTCGAAAGGGGGAGTAGTGCTAATGATACTGTGGTGCAATGGGATTGATCATCCCTAGACTGAGATAGTCTTAAATGATTGTGTTGGGATCGATCGTCCCTAGACTGAGATAGTCTTAAGTGATTGTGTTGGGATCAATCGTCCCTAGACTGAGGTAGTCTTAAGTGATTGTATTGGGATCGATCGTCCCTAAACTGAGGTAGTCTTAAATGATTGTGGTGGGATTGATCATCCCTAGACAGAGATCCCGAGTTCTGAAAGGAAGGATAGTCTTAAATGTTGATCTAGTGTTGGACTTAATCCCTAGTTCCGAAAGGAAGGATTGTCCATGATCCCTGTTCCGAAAGGAAGGATCACCAGAGTTGTTTGGACTGAATCCCGAGTTCCGAAAGGAAGGATTGTCCACGATCCCTAGTTCCGAAAGGAAGGATCATGTGTGTTGCAGGCAATGTTCCTGATGATGTCCCAGTACTGTAGATGAGGATGCTCCAGTGTTGAAGATGAGGATGCTCCAATGTTGCAGATGATGATGTTCCAGTGTTGAAGATGAGGATGCTTCAGTGCTACAGATGACGATGTTCCAGTACTGAAGATAAGGATGCTCCAGTGTTGCAGATGATGATACTTCAGCTCTGTACTGAAGATGTGTTGATGATGTTACAGCAGTTGTTCCAGTTGCTGATGATGATGTTGAAGAACTTCCAATGATTTATAGATGTATCAAATGATGTTATTGTTGATGCCCTCCTCCCTCCGATGATGTTGTGTAGAGTTACACATGCAGATGTTGTTGTCAGTAGAAAACCCTTCTTGTTAAGGGGGAGTGTTAAATCAATGTAACTTCAAAGTATATTCTACTTGTACTTTATTATTGTAACTCCGTCGGGGATGTCATTATTACATTTGGTCATGTAAAGGTCATGAGGTTAAACCTCCATTGTAAGTAGGGTCGTTAGCACCCAAGTGAATGTAATATAAGTGGTAATTGAGTCTCCCTAGAGAAGTCGGCCAGTTAGGATTATTGAGGCCGACCTAGCTGAGTTAAAGGTTAAGTGAAAAGTAATGTATAAATAGAGAGTGAGTTCCTCTCATTTATTCAGTCACTCACTTGTGCAATTCGCATTAGAGGGGAGAGAGAGATATCTGCGAAGAAGGAGGAGTGGCTTGAGTCCAGAGTTTGGTCTTTTTGTCTCTCTTATATGTGAGACATATTTTTGGGGCATTGTACTGGATCATCTATATTGAGGAAGTTCTTGCTGGGTTTTCTTCCCCTTGAGGGTTTCCCAGGATAAATTGTTTTGTGCTTTGTGATTGTGTATCTTTCAGAGATCCTTATTATGTTGCTATTGTGAATAATGTATTGAATGCTGATGAATTTGAAATCTAGTCTATGGTAGCATATAATCTTAACACGTTTTCTCCCATCTTTGGTTTTCATCCTGACTTACACTTCAACCTGTGATATGGACGACCTCCCCACTTTTGCCTCTGTGTTGGATAGCATCTCTGTTAGTTTGTGTCTCGAGCTTTGAGTTGGCAACAGAACTTACCGAATCCTTGATCCTTCTAGGCCAGGAGAACCCGCTGGTGTTGGTTCATGAGCTTAGGTGAGTTGGATTTGATACCTTGACCTCTCTGGTCGATTGCCCCCGATGATTGGTCCTAATTGTGGATAATCCCCCTAGTTGCTTGAGTTGTGTTGGCTAAACCTGAAGCAAATTGTACGACCATCATTACATGCATATGGAAACTACTATCTTATCTTTTGTGCAAGCCCATGGAAACAAATTAAAACTGTGCTTCTCAGCACAATGAAACAGGGCTATGGAAATTGAAATGTTAAAGCACCTTGGATGAAAGCTGCAATTAGTTGTGCTTCTAAGCACATGCAAAATCCAAAGGGTCCTAAAGGCCTAAAAAGCAGTGGTTAAATGGATGCTAAACCCAAAGACTGTTGGCCATGATTAATACCTCATGGAGCCTACGGGTTGGGATGTGAGATGGAGTAAGGGACAGCTAATTCTAAGTGTCCCCTAGAACCTCAAGTTACGGTTAGTTGTGCACCTAGTTACGGCGGTTCTAGCAAAGATCCTCACGGAGCTGGATTCAGCTTGGATGTGAGCTGTAGACATTTGCCAAGGTTGAATAAGCACCTCTCTAAACAACTCATTCCATTTGTGAGACACTGCCATTCCTTGTGTGTTTATTATCCAACATATGCTTAAGTGTGTATTCCTTTTCCCTTATCTGAAGTATCACAGTGTTGAGTCAGCCAAGTCATCCCTTTATCCTAGCCTTGCATTTTTCACCTTCACCCTTTGCTAGCAAATTGTTCACATCTATGAAATGAGTATATTCTTGAGGTTCTATTTTGAGTAAATGATTATTTAAACTTATATTTGATGTAATTATTGATTAACCCCCAATGAAATGATGCTTCCTACTTTAAGTCTTGCTATTAAAATTATTAAAATAGCATAGCTTGACCATTTGCACTTGCAGCATCAAGCATTTTTAGCTTGGGTCATATTTTGATCAGTCTTGACTTGGTCAAACCTAGTTTGACCAAGTCAACCATAGGATCTAAGATGAGTTGGACCAGTGATGTTCGAGGTTGATGATTTATGGTCCTTTGATGCCCATTTGATGGTTCCATGCAGCAGACACAAGTTTGACTTGATGGTTTGATATATTTTTATAGTTATTATTATTTACAGACCATTTATTTTTATTGGTCCGGGCATGGTTGAGACTACAGATTGATTATCCAGGTAGCCGCAGGGTGTATGAGTATTCATCTCTAGTGCATTTGGATCTTCTGAGTCCACTAGTACACCCAGATTTCAGATGCAAGCACTTCCGGATGAGATTTCAGTCAGATTGTCACTTTAGCACAGATTTGCCATAATAAAATGGCCTGGTAGCACAGATGAGTTTTTAATTGGTTCTCCTAGGGCGCTACAGAGGGAGTATGGGGTCCAGCCACTTGTTATTACCATATAGCCATGCCCCCAGACACTTTGGTACAATCATATTTGTGCCCAGGGCACCAGAAAGAGAGCTACAGGCATTTTATTGATTTACAGGAGATTTTCCGAGGATAAAAAATGAAGAATAAAATGGTCATTAAGGATATCGATTTAGGTAAATAAGGCAAGGAATTGGCATGAGGTTTGTTCAGAGGTCATTCATGATGCATCCCACACCTTCCGGCACAGCTTTTCATCATTCAGTGGGATCCACACACACTCTAGGGCATTATTTTGATGTATTATTATGCTATTGAGGGAGCTACAATTTGGTCACTTTGTGATATTATTGAGTCATATCTTTTATCATTGTGCCATGGGGTGATGCTAGTGAAGGATATTAATACCTCCTAGCCCCACCATGTGCTCCTTACACTTGTCCTAGTCATCTTTTATGTGGTGCGACCCCCCTAGGGCCACCTTAGTGAGTGCGCACCCCTCCTTAGTGAGTTGATCCATGTGTTATAGCTCTGGCTCATCATAGCCGTCGATTGTATTATTTTTATCTTTTGATCTCCACCACTCGTTCATAAAGTGGCTAGGGTTTTGGTCTCTCTCATTCCTATTTAAGGAAGAGACCCCCTCATTGTAAAGGCACCTTTGGGCTCTTGAACTCTTGAAATAAAATATTATTTTGCAAATCTGCTTCTCATGCTTTGATGAATGTTCTCGTACATGATTGTAAATCTTTTCTTTAGACATCTAAGTTGTTCACAGGTGATTTCCAACATCTTTAGAGGGAGGCCGAATTCATCTTTTGCAGGGGTGTGAATTGCTTGCAGGGACAATTGCAGGGGTTTCCCCATCTTCTCTTGGGGATGACGTTTTCATCTTGAAGGGAGTCTGTCAATTGTGATTTGTCCATTGATTTATTTTCTTTAATGTGCCGTGCATAGCTCATCTTTTATTTGTGGATCAAATCTCACTTAGGTAGTTTGAATTTGCAGGTAAAAGAAGACACTTTTCCTCCTTGGGCTAGGACGTTTTTGCTTGGAATCACTTGGATCTAGCTTGGAATTGTAACTAAACGGAAGGATCATCAATGTACTTAGCAACCGCAAGCATTTGAGGTAATATCTACAAGGTACGTATTGGTTTTCATGCATTTTACCCATTGGTCATATCAAACCCTCATTGTTAAAAGTTAAAACCCTCACTTAAAATTTATAAAAATTCTCTAGCTCAAACAACTTCAAATCGTGGCGAACAATATCTGGGTTTTCATCTTAATGCCAAGCATGAAGTGGGTTTCCTAGGGCGTCATGCTCTGTTGACTCCTTCTGGCCCAAATCCCAAGGCATTGTTCTCTAGCTAATGCACCCTCTCTGAGTTTGCCCCTTTTCAGTTGTTTGACTGCTCATTTTCCGCTTGTAAGCTTTGATATTGTCAGATCTACAGTCAAGCAGTGTTAGGAAGCCATTATCCACTCAGATCTACCTCTTGGGACAATTTCCCTAAAATCAAGTACACGTTTCCCAAGGCAGTTGATTTTGATCATTTGCCCTAACACATTTATCCTGGATTTGCACTTAATCCTGAGCTATTGTAACTGAACTAATCAATTTTTTATATTTCATCTTCCTTAAGCCTCGCAATAGCTCAATCCCTTAAATCTAGGGTTCTTCATCCTTCACTTGATTTTCATTGTTTGATTTGCCAGTTTGAGTGTTTGGGTTAGATCTCTCTTTTCAAGAGTAGATCAGGGTCTCCCCCTTTGTTATTCGTGGCTTGGATAGCAAGAAATGAAGAGTGCCTTGATTGGCGTGACAACCAATCTATCTAGGGAGTCAAGGCCCTCTTAGGTGTCACCAGTTAGTTGTCTTCCTCTACCATCCTGGATAGGACCTCTCAAGTAGACAACTACACTTTGTGTGATAACAAGACCTTTCCAAAAAGAATGGCCCAAAAGAGAGTGGATGAATAATGATACTCGACAGGAACTTAGAAGAAAGAAACTATGTTTTAGTTGCCAGGAGTCATGGATACCAAGTCACAGGTGTTCCGGGAAGGGAAAAGCTCACTACATAGAGGTATACTCCGACAGTGGAGAGGATGAGGATGATCAGGACCAAGTACAAGGAGAGGCACTTCACATAATGGAGAAGGAGCAGTATCGTGAGAGTACACCGAGAGGTGTCATTGCTACACTATCCAGAGTTCCTAGATTCCACACTCTTCGGATAAGAGGTGTCATACATGGCAACAAGGTTGGAGTGTTGATAAATAGTGGGGCATCCCACAACTTTATTGATGTTGCATGGATAAAGAGGAGAGGTATCTAGACTAAGAGATTTGATGGATTTACAGTGTCCGTAGCAGGCAACCATAGCATGGAGTGCACTCAGTGGATTCCAAAATTGAACCGTGAACGTGACCCTGGGAAACTATACATTAACAGAGGCATTTTATGTGGTTGATGTGCCAGACACAAAAGTGGTGTTGGGAGTTCAGTGGCTTTATTCCATTGGAAAGTATTATACGAACTACCAGGCCATGGAAATGGAATTTCAGGGAACTGACAGGCAGAGAGTGGTTTTGAGAGGTATGCATACCTACCCTCCTAGAGCAGTATCATCACACGGGATGGACGTTGTGCTCCGACAGGGAGACATAAAGTGGGCAGTCGAGTGCTTGGTTACATTCAAGAAACTACCGAATAGGGCCACACAACATCCAGCAGACATATAGGCACTATTACAGAAGCATGAAAAAGTATTCGGAGATCTTCCATCAGGTAGGCCTCCTTATCAGGGATTTAAGCATAATATTGAGTTGGAGGGGACCTAAGCAATCATTACTACCCCTTAACGACACCCCAAAAGATATAAAGATGAAATTGAAAACACGATTAAAGAGTTGCTCAAATTGGGTTACATAAAACCTAGCTCCAATCCATTCGCATCCTCACTAATGTTAGTGAAAAAGAAGGATGGGACCTTGCGCATGTGCATCGATTACAAGGCACTTAACAAGAAAACAATTAAGAACAGCTATCCAATCCCAAGGATCAATGAATTGATGGATGAACTATAGGGGGCAAAATACTTCTCCAAAATTGACCTTCGGTCAAGGTACCATCAAATACGGGTTAGGGAACAGGATGTTCCAAAGACCGCTTTTCATTGCCACTACAGACACTATGAGTTTTTGGTGATGCCATTTGGGCTCACTAATGCACCGGCTACTTTCCAGTCATGTATGAATCACACCTTCAAGGCTCAGTTACGTAAGTATCTTCTGGTATTCTTTGATGATATATTGATTTACAGTAAGACTTGGGAAGATCATTTAAAGTACCTTGATGAAGTGCTTGGGATTCTAAAAGAATAGTGACTATATGCAAAGATGTCCAAGTGTGAGTTCGGTATACAAGAGATGTTATATTTGGGACACGTGATAGGAGCAAATGGGGTACAAGTACACTTAGAAAAGATTAAAGCCATACTGGATTGGCCTACACCTAAAAGTGTGACGGAGTTGAAAGGATTTTTGGGCCTTTGCACCTACTACAGGAGGTATGTCAGCGGATTCTCACAGATGACAACACCACTTACAGATCTTACAAAGAAAGGGGCATTCAGTTGGTCAGAGGCAGCACAGCAGACATTTGAGAAAATGAAGAAGGTAATGAGTTCATGCCCCGTACTAGCACTACCATATTTTACACAACCATTCGTATTAGAATGTCATGCTTTAAGAGAGGGTATTGGAGCAGTATTGGAGCAGTATTGATGCAGAATAATTACCCTATTGCATTCGAGATTAGAAAACTTAGGGACTATGAGCGCTACTACTCAATATATGACAAGGAAATGTTAGCCATTCTACATGCTCTAACCAAGTTCAGACAATACTTAGTGGGTGGCAGATTTAAGATTAAGACAGATCATAACAGCTTAAAGTACTTCTTGGAACAGAAAGAATTGAATGATAGGCAACAGAAATGGATGAGTAAGATCCAAGCTTATGACTTCGAGATTGAATACATAAAAGGAAAAAACAATGTGGTAGCGGATGCACTTTCTAGACAACTAGCCACTTTATCTCTTATGACCATTTCTTCGGATTGGAGATCTCATCTTTTGGTCGAATACTCCAAAGATAAGTTTGCTTGTGAAATATTGGATGGACAAATACAAGATGACAAGCACAAAGTGATAGATGACATTATCTACTAAAAGAACGGGATCTACTTAGTGGTCGAATCCGCACTTGAGAAAAATATTCCACAGGCTTCTCATGACTCACCTTTAGCAAGACACCAGGGGTTCATTAAGACTTGCAGGAAGATTAGAGAGAGGTTCTCATGGAAGGGCCTCAAAAACGATGTGATGCAGCATGTGAGGGAATGCAATGTGTGCCAACAGAATAAGATAGAGCATACTCATCCAGCAGGTCTACTTCAGCCATTACCCATTCCCAAGCAAAAATGGGAAAGTATTTCAATGGATTTTATTACAAGGTTTCCCAAGGTATAGGGTAGAGACAGTTTGTATGTATTGGTTGACAGGTTGACTAAGTTCACTCATTTCTTTGCCATTCCTTCCGACTATTCAAACGCACAGGTAGCAGAGTTGTTTTTCAGAGAGGTATTCAGGTTGCATGGGTTACCTAAGACCATTGTCAGTGATAGGGGCAGTAAGTTCACGGGAGCATTCTGGCAGGAGCTTTTCAAGTTGGTTGGGACAGAGTTGGCTATGAGCACGAGTTATCATCCTCAGAGCAACGGACAGACAGATATAGTTAACAAGTGGATTGAGGGATACTTGAGGAACTATGTAGCAGGACAACAAAGGACATGGATTAAATGGCTACACCTAGGAGAGCACTGCTACAATACTACACACAATATGTCCATCGATATGACTCCTTTTAAAGCATGGTATGGTTATGATGCCTTATCTTTTGCAAACTTGATATTTGGTGACAGCAGAGCTCCTAAAGCCAAGGAGTGGATTCAGGAAAGTCAAGATATTCTCAAGATACTCAAAGAAAGCATACCGGTTGCCCAAAATCAGCAAAAGATATATGCAGATAGACACAGGATCCTTGGAGAGGGATCATCTCATATCTCAGCTGATCCTTGGCACATATCTTGCATGCTTGTCTCATATTGGTCTACATCCACTGCTCAAGTTATTAGTACGTACATGCATCATTTATATCCCTATTTTATAGCATATCTTAATATTTGGGTTATTTAGGCTTTTGGCAAATCCATGCACTTGCATGCATGATCATGCAATCATAATACAACACATGCATTCACATTTTACTATAATATTGAGCTACAAGACTTCAGATTAGCAAGATACTACATCAGAAAGACTATAAAAGGCAACAAAATATGTGTTGCGTGGAGATGACTTGGAACCAACTCATAAATCGTGCATGACGACAGCCAGGAGTTTTTGAAATGCCAATATCTCAAAGCCTCTAGAATAAAGCCCCCGTAGGGCCAAGTCGATAGCTTTTCAAAAGTCTACGAAGCAACAATACACTTTCAAAGATTGATTCTGCCCCTCCTCGATGATGGCCCAGAGTGTTAGGATGTAACCAATGGTCTGATAAGCAGGTTGGATACCAGTCTGCCCCCTAGTTCTAAGGCATCTTTGCTCAAGCTCATCAAAAAGCCTTGAATGGAGGGCAATGACATACAGCTTCAAAAATGTGTGACCAACCATAATCATCCTATAATTGTTAGGATTTGCACTACAGCTTGATTTGTGAATCTAGTGGATGATATGGTGGGACCAAGTAGGTGGGAAACTTGTGTAGACAACATGATTAAGTAAGTCAACAGTGTATGAGTAGAGGGGGTGAATCCCATGCTTGAAGAACTTAGCCTGAAATCACTCCTCGTTCGCTACTCTACTTGTGCTCATGACTTGGACTGCCTCTTGGATATTCTAGTATGGGAATAAGTAGAAACGGTTAGGGGGGGAAGTGGCATGGGTCAAGGTTTGTGCGAGGATATCGTGAAGAGGAAATGGATTATATTGTTACCAATCCCTAATGAAGGTATCATCATGTCAAAGGGTTCATGTAAATAATACATGGTTCACATGATTAGAAACTTGATTCCAAGTTTGGATATTTTATGTTTACAAGAAGTTAAGATTATTGGTTTTTGTTTACAAATTTGTCAAAGATGAGTTAGAGTAGTTGAACTAGAAGCTTCAATTCAATCCATATGCTGAAAAGCTCTAGACTAGGGTGGCCAAACTTAGTCACTTCCTGAATCCTAAGGGTTGACAAAGTTCACAATGTTCAGTGACCCAATTGTGCGCTAAATTGCACTAGATTAAATCCATGGATGTGTCAACCATGTTTTCTTAAAGTGTTGGCCTATGAAGAAGCTACTAAGAGGGTCACTTCCCTCAAATCGGTTGAGTGTCATGTTAACGCCAAATTTACCCTTAAAAATTTAGTGTTAATCTCTAGTACATGTTCATGGACATCATTCAAGGTGTGCTCATCATTGTAGAGTTCACCATTCAGCATCAAAGTTCATGAGTATATGACAGGATGGATTGGTTAGTCAGTCCATTAACGTATCATCCACAGTTTATGGAGTGCTTTTCACACTTGGCACATGGTCGCATGTTTTTGTTTTTGTTACTCAAGGGTAGATGGATGGATAGGTCTTGAGCAGGTTATTCATACACGTACAATCAAAGAATATATCAAAGGTGTAGGTAGATAGGTGATTCAGTACAGCAAGTTCCCCATACTTATAGGTTTAGTGCAATATCCAAAGCAGGTATGGGAGGTTAAAGATCCCCAAAGGGTGGTCAAAGTGGTTTTTGCAAAGTTATATCTTTTGGGATTCGATCATAGATTTTGATACCTTTTGGGGAGATATACTAGGGGTTTCAATTTCAAGCAAATATGAGAAGTTATTTTTAGTAGCTACTATTTACAGCAGTTTCTAAGGGTGGTTCGATTGACAGGATATTACATATTTGAGAACACAATTGGGATATTTGCATATGGTTCGAGTTTCAACTAATTTTGAGGTGGTGCTATTTTTAGTAGGGTAAATAGACATGTGCTACACAATATGGCGAGCAACATCAATGTCCAATTTTAGGCGATTCTAAGCACTTCAAAATTTTAGAGACTGTTACGTGGTACCAGTACCAGCGCACCTTCAGATGTGCCACGCCCCACCTTGTTCTATCATTCCGGTGTCTCTTCCGTTAGCACTGAGGCCCATGCCTCTCCTCCAGGCCTCCATCCACACCCTCCTAGTCCTCCAATTCAACAGTGCTCTCTCTCCTTGGCTGTCTTTGATGATGACGTCATCCTTCTTCTAGGCCTACATTGCTTGATTAGGGGGGGGGGCGTTGAGGGATTTTCACTACTGTTGGGGTTAGATGGGGCATGACGTTCCCCCCCCTACCTACTCCAACCTTCAATTTGGAATATTTTGCTCATTTTCAGTCATTTTAATCACTTTTGGGTGAACTTTGGGGAAAATGCCCCAAGTTACCCACAGATTTGATTATTTTGTATTATTTTATGTTATAATTTTAAGTTGACATGTTTTAATTTTAAATTGACATTTGAAAGCATGTAGGCTTGGTTATTTTGTAAAAAGTGAGTGTGAGATCATATAAATACAATCTCCTCACTTCATTTTTACACACAACTTATGGGATAAAATTCATTATGCTACTCTTTTACCCTAGAAGGGCCTTATGAAGTGATGTGCACCTCTTGGAGGGATGATTCTTCTTGCTCTTGGATGAAGTTGGATGCTTTCTTTGTCTTGCTAATGCTTTGTGGATGCTAGAATGGTTGGAATAACTCATGCTCAAGTAAGTCTTTTACATTTTTAAGGTTTGCTTGATGAATGGTAGGTCAATTTTTCATCTTGAATGATTGAATGGTAGCCCTAGGGCCAAATTCTCTTTGAATAAGGCTTTTTCCTACTATTCTATCCTCATTGCATACTAAAAGCGCTCCCAAGAGGAGGTTTTTACAAAGTTTGGCCTTGGAGCTCCATTTGCCCTAGTTTAGACTCTTGGAACCAACCCTAGAGGTTGTTTCAAAAAGCCCTAACCTAGTACCAAGGAGAATTACCTCCAAGAGGAAGGCTTGTCACCTTCCTCTAAGGCTAGGGTTTGGGGTAACATCCATTAAAACCCTAAGTTTGTCCATTTTCTCTACATCAAACCCTAGTTTGAATTTTTGTAAATATTATTGCTAGGTTAAACTTGCATTTTCATGTGCAATTTTGCATTTTCATGGTAGAATTAGGGTTAGAATTAGGTATGCAATTTTATAACAAAAACCCTAAAAATCAAAAAAAAATCTTCATTTTTTGGTCTCCCAAAAATTTCGGACCTCAAATCTCTGCCCTAAATTCTCGTGACCCCAAAATTTCGGCCCTAAATTCTCGCGGCCCTAAAATCTCGCCCCTAAATTCTAGGGACCCCAAAGTTTCGGCTCTAAATTCTCGCGGCCTTAAAATCTCACCCCAAAATTATCGCGGCCCTAAATTCTCGCGACCCCAAAATTTCAGCCCTAAATTTTTGTGGCCCTAAATTCTCGCGGCCCCAAAATGTTGGCCATAAATTCTCGCAGCCCTAAAATTTTGGGCATGAAATCCTCAGCCTATCCTTTCTAACCCTAAACAGACCTACAAAACTACCAAAACTACTATACAAGCACCATCCTAACTCTCTCTATTACTCTGTGTTTGACTCCATTAGAGGTACTGATCTATGCTTTAAGGTGTTTGGAAGGAATTTAGCATCTACTTGGTAGGTACATTAAAGGGCTCTCCCCTTGGGACAACATTGGATCCCGAAGAAGTTAGGAGATTGGACAAAGGTGACAGCAATCCAAGTTTCTTATGTGATTTCCTTTCACTTTCAAGCCTAGCCTACTAGTTTGAACGGTAACAGGGACCAAATGTGTTTTGGCATGGTCAAGTGGTAGTATTTGACATCTTTGATGGTTTAGAGGACTTGTTTTCGATCAGTGTAGTTCATAGTGTTGGAATCCTAAAACTACTAAGTTTACTAAATTTTGGATGGGATGTGAAATTATATTTTCTTTATATGAGTTACAATGAGGTTGGAACCCCTCTTAAACATCCTAAAATAATTAATGATATTATAAAAAAATTAAGTAGAGCTTTCCATTTTCTTGATATTTCCGTTAGGAAGGGGAATATAAAGAAAATGGAAACTCTTAGCTTAAAAATTGTATATTATCATTCCATGTTGGCTTATGTGACAAGCAACATTCTATTTAGAGCTCAGAAGAGTGCACACTAGTCCTTTGCCTCATGTAAGTTACTATCCTTCGAGAATTCAACTTTGAGATCCTATTTTGCACTTGAGCTTAAGTGAAGAATGTTTGTTACTCCCTGACATGTGTGGGGTGACTCGTCATCATTTCCTATGTGGTCTTCCATGACATCAATAGCTACATAGATGAGATCTATGGTTTACCCATAGACACTTGACAGAGACACTTTCAACCTCCTCATAGACACTTTCAACCTATTCAACCTACCTTGCCATATGCCAAAGACATATGGGGACATACGGTTGGTATTGGTGTTATGACATATCCTCTCTACTTGACTTGCGGTAAATGATTTCTTATGTGTGGACATAACATTAGGAGGTCAAAGGTGTTACTCTATAATGGCTCATATATCCTCAATTATTGTTTCAATAGCTTGGGGAGCATCATGATGTGGTTATAATTCTTCTTTCCTCAACAGATTAAGTGTAAGACTTATGGGTTAGGTGTGCCTGTAGGAGTTTAAGCAAGCATAACCCTCATTTCATGACACATGTCATTAACAACATTTTACCTAGCCATTTTTCATATCATGTCTTTCACTAGCCACTTCACCCTTTTCTATCATGTCCACCTTTCACAATTAGCTAATTATGTGTCATGTTCTAAGGTCTCTACATACTACTCCTATGTATGGTGCCTAAATCAAAGTCAAAAGAGTTAGAGTACTCTAAGGGAAATGAAATTAAATGATGAATGTAAGCTATGCCCCCTTGCAAAAGCCATGATCCTAATCTCTCGGGTTATCAAAGCTAAATATAAAGCATGGGGACTAAGCCAAAAAAAGACTAAAAAACATATAAATTTTGAAAATAAAAAGAAAAATAAATAAAAAGGATCAAAAAAATGGCACATAGGAAGGATAACTCAAAAAGAAAATAATTCCATTTCAAGGCACACATATGGACGAAAAATCATTAACTCCTGGCTCTTGAAAGCTTAAGGGAAGACTTAGAACTCATACACCCTCTCATCATAGTTAATTCACGAACCCATTTCCCCTAACATTATAGTTAATTCCCCTTCCATTACATTACATTCATTTCATTACCTTGACCCTGCTTAGAAACTTAGGAAATTCACTTAGTCTTAAGGGTGTAACATGAAAATCTGGATCAATTATCGTTGCACCATGGTAGTTCTAAGGTTATTGGGATAATTCTTAATGATTTATTAGAAAAGTGTGCATAATAGGTTTTACGCTAATGTTTGCATATAATTAAGTTATTTTCTTAACTCATACTTTATAATGTCTAACACTTGGTTGTTCTACACTTTATTTATGTCCCCTTCTATGTGGAGTTGCCCCTTCTTCATGCACATAGGAGCTTCATGAGGCATATTCCTTCATCATGAGAGAGGGCCAACCCTCTTGGACCATTTGGCTGAGTTGTCATGAGCTTTGTCCACCTTAATAAGTTGGTTTGACATTTGGACCGTTATTCTCTCATGTTTAACCATTGCACAAGGTTTGGGGACTGGGTTAGAGAAGCGCTCCACCACTTGAGGCATCATTCATCATGCTTGGACCACTTCTAGAGGGCGCATTAATTATTTATGGACCATTCCTTGCCACAGGTTCCACTTTTGACTAAGTTTGTTGGAGATTCCTTCATTTGAGGAGGGCACACTTGTCCCTTTTTTACTACTTGGACCATTGTATTGATGATGGAAAGTTGTTACTTTTGACTTCTCAAGGTTATGGATAAGATTGTTGCATCTTGTTAGTTGGATTTTGGACCATATCTCATTATTTTGACTAGTTGTACTTGGGTGCCCTTCTCGTGGGAATTATTTGTACCACATATGTATTATTTCTCTCATATTTTAGTGGCGTACCCCCTATTTTGACTTGTCAAAGTTGATAGGAGGTTGAGTTAGGGTTGTTATTCTTGACCATGTCATAGGATACTTTATTATTTTCCTTTGAGGAAGTTGCTGAGCTCTATTCCTATATAAAGAGAGCCTCGCTCATTGTATTCTCATGGTTTTGGATGGCTAGAACTTGTAGAAAATAAAGCATCATTTCTACTTTGTGTCTTATTTTCTTGTATGATAGTATATTGGGTAAATCTTAGGAGCTATTTGTGGATTTAATGGTGACACATAACTAAGAACTCCTTCCTTTTGTTCAAAGAATGCTTGGAAAATAAGGTAATATCTTCACATAATACTACATAAGTTTGCTAACTAGATAATAACATTTCAGCATTTAAAATCTTGCATCTCTTTGTGAATTGTTTAGTACCTATTGCAGGTTTATCTTCATATATTTGCAGATTTATTGGAGGATTTTCAGCTTGTGAAATCTCCATATATTTGCAGGTTTTATTGGAGGGTTTTCAGCTTTTGAAATCCTCTATTTTTTATAATAGAAGAAGCGTTTCTTGGTTATAAGAGACCAAAACTAAGGTGTGAAGATTTTCCACCCACTCTTGCTCTTTGATCATCAAGAGATCTACTCTCTTCTATCATGACCCCGTGCCCTTTCACTAGACTTTTAGGCACAAGTCATTAGATCTTTTCTCACTCTTTTCTTTTAGCCATTGAAATTCACCTTTTCATTTCCTTGAAGCATTTTTCTTTTTGTTTTAAATTTGGAAATTAACATTTACTCACACATTTTAACACGTAAAGAACATCCAAACAAACCCCTTTGGGGTTGCACTTTAATTCATTTTATGCTATGTTTATGGTTGGATAGTTATATTTCAGGATTGTCGGGTCCCTTTGGAGCAGGTTGTGGCACAAGCGGTGGCTGTTATTCTACACTACAAGTCATCCATCAAAGTGATTAGCATCAGACCTGTGATCACGGAATTAATAGATAAATCCAAGCCGTGGGCTTATTTTGATGGCTCATCTATTAACCAACAATCGGTGTGTGGTGGAGGTGGTGTTCTTCACAAATCAGAGTCCCATTATTTTCATATAATGGCTGGTTTGGGGAGTGGTTCAAATAACTACGCTGAACTTATGTCACTTAAGCTACTGATGCTTTTCGCACTTGAACAAGGTTGTTTAACACTCCAGATTTTTGGAGACTCTCTAATTGTTATTGAATGGGCCAAGAAGCGTACACAATGTCATGTGATGATACTCTTACCAATATTGGAGGAGGTATTACGGTTAAAACAGGCTTTTAACTGCATTACATTCACACATGTCTACAGAGAGCAAAATGGGACGGCTGACCTGCTATCTAAAGAAGCTCAATCTTTGATTTTTGGCACATGGAGGATCACGATTCATTCAACAGAAGGCATCTACAGCTATATACACAGGCCTTTCTTTGGGGAAATTGTGGACCATATGGAGAATTAGATCAACCTTTTAATATTGTGATACTTATCGGATGTATGGACAGAATTTAAATTTCTGCTGATTGGATACTTTTTTTGAGACAGTGATATATGTTGATTGTGGACTGTATCAGCTGTTTGCGAGCTGTATTGGATACATTTTTTGGACAGACATTAACAAAGATACATTGGACTGTATCAAGCTGTTTGGACAGAATTATTTCTGTTGAATGACTACTTTGTGAGACCGATTTGCTGCATATTGGCTGTAAATTTGCTGATTGGATACATTACACAGACAGTGTGGACTGTATCGTGCTGTAGACATTAACTCAGATACATTACTTTCAGATCTGTGATACTTACTATGTAAGGGACAATAGACAGGCAACTGACTGTCATACGTACCCGGATATCGGTGGACTGTTTGGTCATATGGACAGTATATGTTGACAATGTAGGGATCTCTAAGATTCTATTACATGTGCAGAATGTAATTTTGTTCTTTAATGAAATAAAATTACGACTTTTTCCAAGGAAAAAAAAAAATGGTTGGATAGTTATATTTACTTGATGCAAAATTGGAATTGAATGGATATTTTCAAAAAAATTAGCTCCACATAATTGAATTTATTTATACTCTTATGAGCTGAACTTTAATTGTTTGGAGTTGTTTACATGGTACTATTATTTGCACTCTTAACAAATTTTTCCTAAGATAAATTTCAGATATTTGCTAGTACATTTACTTATCATTTCAGATCTGAAAATTCATGGTTAATAACTTAATTGCACTTAGAAGTAACCAAAAAATATCTTGATTTTCAACACTAAGTTACTTCTCTATTTTCAGCACTTTGCACTGAAATTTCATCTTTTAAGTTTCTAGAATTTATATGTTGTTTCAAGCACTAATTTTCTGCAAATTATTTCTTTTAAGTTGCTGATTTATTTCTGAATAAAGGATTTGGTTCTATTGGAAAAACCCACAACAGAAAAACATCATATTGTCGTCTAAAATTATGCTTACTATTTTTCAGAATTAAGCCACAATTTACATAGAAATCTTTAACATGGCTTAATGGCAATTGTATCCTCTTAAGTGTTTTATTTCATTGTTGTTCATGCATGTTTATTTTATCATAATTGCAGCAATCTTCCTTGGTCATCTCTTTCGTATGGTCATATTCTCTTTATGATTATTGATCAATTGTTTTCAATGACAAAGTTTCATTGACATGCTCATTCAATGATGATGTTTGTTCATGTTTCACTTAATACATCCTTTTATGTTCAATGGTTTATAGGTTATAATCTTCAAGTGATTCAATTTGATTACAAGAAAACATTTTGGGCCTTCAACCAATCAAAAGCCGAAAGAGTAGATCATTTGACTTAGTTGCCTTAAGGAATCCCCCCTTAGTGGTTCATCTACCACTTAAAGTGAAGGGAAATTTAATAAGTGACAACTATCCCATTTCCATAGTTGCAATTAGCTAGAACCTTTTGAGTCCTTTCATTTAGGGCGCTAGTTTTTGTAGCAACAATGCCCTAGAGGAGAGGAATTTTATGGGCTAGCGTGTTGATCATAAAAACTAAAAAAAGGCAATTACTATCTTTGGGTGAGGTCACCTTTTTGAAGGAGGTTCTTATTCATGCAGCTGTTATTTTATCACAAGTGGAGCACTATACTTGGAGCAGTCTATCTCTGTTTCTCCCCTATTTTTATTCATTCTTAGTGTCTCAGACTCTCACCTATTACTATCTTCTTCTACTTCTATATATTGTACAAAGCATGGAGGAGGAAAGGGGTAGTTATTCTTTTGAGTTGTTGACCACTAGAGCTTGCGACCTTTGTTCCCTTTTCTCCATTGCTTATATTCTTTCTTGAGAGAGTGAGATTGAGAGCTAGCATAGAGTACCTATGATAGTGAAGTTTGCTTTGCTGGATCATGATTGTACATGTCCCATTTAGTAGAGTTGGATTGTATCTTGGAGTCCTTATTGTCCGTACTTGTCAAGGCTTTGTCCAACCTATAGCCCTTGGTAATAAAGACATTGAGTATTATTCGATAACTATTACACGTGTTTTATGTGTAAGACTTATATGCTCCTAACCTTTAATATGATTTCAATCTTGGTTTCAATAGAACATGAGTAGTAGGATTTTGATTGTTCTTCTCCCATATTCACTTTCTTCCTCTTTCCATATTTTCCAGCTCCATTAAAGGCCCTGGTTCATTGATTAATAGTACATAATTCCTCATATAAAAGTGAACTATCATATCTACATCGGAGATGGTTTATCTTAGAAAATGGCTATCTCAGAGATTGAAAAGCATCCTGAGCCAGAGCAAGGGAATGTTGGGTGGGAATCCATTGTTGCCATCCTAGAACCAGCTATGGATAAATGGAGGATGCCCCCAAGGATAGAGAAGAGTCACCTCCCAATGCAAGCTTGATCCCTTACACTACTTAATTTATGTTTTCTTTATGGTTGGACTGCATAGGCTAGCTAAACTAGGACTTTGATCATTTTTTTATTGTACATGATCATTGAGCCAAGGAAATTTTGTGCTTGGCTATAGACTTTTTCGATGTATTACCAGATCCACGACCCTAGTGTGTAGGATCCGTGGATCTGATCCAAATCCAGATCTGCCTACAATCCACCATGGAAACGGATCCCCTGGAGAAGGAAACAGATCCTGATCCCGTGGAATATCAACAAATCCTGAAATTTTCAAACAGATCCTGAAACTTCCAGTCCTTTTCTAACCCACCAATCCTTCCAAAACCAAATTTTTATATGAAAAAACTTTCTGAATCCGAAACACCTAAAGGCTAAAACCGTAAACCCATTCCTACTCAAGATCTAATCTTCCCTTATGTCAGAATCTGCTCTCGAACTCTGATCTATCAAGGTCTACTCTCAAGGTTTTTGTTTGATCTATCTTTATGGTCAAGGACTGCTGTCAAGGGCTGATCTATCCTTATGTGCTACGTTGTTGCTCACTTCACCCACACTGTTATTTGGTCCTACCAAAGCCTTCAAGAAAACCATTTTATTCACTGATGATATGGATATCTGGATGTAACTCACAAAAACGCCGTTATGACATGCTTCACATTCATGCTGAAATGGTCTTCAAAATTATCAATATCAATCATGTTTATAACTTATTAAATTAACAATTATGGTACATGAATGGATAATAGTAATGCATGAAACTCTCTTTTTTGGCAATAAATTATAGTTTTACTCTTGTGTTCCGTTAATAGTTTTGATTCTTCACTCTATTTTTTATTTGTTATAAATAAATAAAATTGTATTTTTGTGTACTTGCCGTTTGCCTGACATATCCAGATTCTAGCTTTTCAAAAATTTGGCGAATCTGTGTCTGGATCTCAATCTGTATCCTAGTGTTTGGAATTTTGTATTTCCTAGGATCCAGGTGCTGCTAGTTTGTGGTGTTTGCTTATGTGGCCAACTTTTTTGGTATAAAATGCCCTATATGTAGATATTTTGATCATATTGATAGTTAAAGGAAGCATTTTATTTTTAAAAATGCATAGTCATTAAGCATTAGTGTAAATGTCTACATGAAGGGAGTGCCTCATTCCAAGATGCAAAGAAAAAACATAGTCATTAAGCATATAGTGTAACTGCAAATGCTTAGTGCAAGGGAACACTTGATTCCATGATTACAACTTAGAAAAAGGTGTAATCATCTGCTCAAAAATAAGGAGATATTGTAGATGTTAGACAATCATCGAAAACGAGAAGCATGTTGCACCCTCGTCTTAGGGAGAGGCTTGTGGAGTAAGTGTACTGAATTGCAAATATTTATTGTCAATTTCTTAAGTAATTGTAGGAATCCATCTTCTTGCAACTAGAAATGGAATATACCAATTCAAAAGATGAAGAAGAAAAGACACAAGAATCTGTATGTGCCATTGTACACAATGACTTGCAATCACAAGGTCATATATGTTGGATTCTGTGCAACTTCGGAAGATATTATTCATTATATTTTATTGTACCATCATTGTACTTGGTTATACCTCCTAAGGGAGAAGAACCTTATGTAAACACATGAAAGAATCAATGTAAGCCTTGGGGTGCAAAAGGAATTAATAAAAAGATTAAAAATAAAATATTTATTGCCCCCAAGACAAGTTGGCCCCATAAGGGATTTTCTCGTTTCAGCACTTGTATAAATATGAGGTTAGTGCTCCTCATTTGTTCATTCTCACACTTGAGAGTGGCGCATCACTTGGGAGAGGAGAATTTCGCATCACCTAAAGGAGGAGGCTGAATTCTAGGGTTTCTATTTGTGGAAAACATTTCCACACTTTCTATTTTCTCATTTGTAATCTGATCTCGGAATTATCATTTCTCTGCGAAGGTTGCTGGGTTTTCTCCCTATTGGGTTTCCCAGGGTAAACTCTGTGTTGTTGTTTTGTGCTTTGTCTTGCTTCTAGTGATCTTGGTTCTGCATTTATATTATTATGCTATGAATGTATGAAATTTAACAATATAGGTATTGCTTAGATCTAATATGCTTAACTATCAAGGTAATGTTGAAGGATGTAATAATATGAACGAGGATGTGGATAGGGAAGAAAATGAAGGCTTTGCATGCAAACTCAGAATGAGCAACAATAATTTGCGGAAGACTGTTTGTAAAGGTGAAACAACCTGCCTGCTTGAACAGTTGTTAATTTGTAGGCACACACTCAGAGTGTATCAATACTTTCCAAAAGGTGGAGAAGCTAAAAACATGAGAGGAAAATATGGAAAGAAATTTGAAAATATTTACGAAACAATCTTTAAGCTAATTTAGCTCAAATGGCAGGGCAACCGTCTTGCAAGCAGTAGGTTATTGGTTCAACTCCTACAATCAGCACCAGTAAGGGTATGTGGCAGAGTGGCCCGTTGCGCCTAACTGTAGATCAACAAATCCTAGGGTTCAAAACCGTAAGGGTTATTTATAGAGTGAAGAATCAAATAAGCACATAACACTATAATAACTCTTCCTATAATAAATATTATAATAACTCTTTCACTCTATAATATAGGACTTGATTCCTATAATATTATAGTTTCCTCCAAATAAGCACATAACTCTGGTGAAAAGATCACAAATTTTAAAGCAAGATTTTGCATTTTAATCACACGAGAAATATAGACATTACATGTTGCACCCATGCTCAAAACATCTCCTTTAACTTAAACAGAATGAGTATTTTCAAGGTTGTCAACCACCAGAAATTACCATTTTATCTTATGAGTATGTGCATCGAAGCATGCAAGCTGGTCTAATTGAGGAACATTGGAGTGCTCAGAATGTTCTGGAATTTTCCACAAAGCAGCTCCATAATCACCCCCTGTCAATGTTGCATTGCATAAAAGGGGAAAAAAGAACTCAACATGAAATACTCTGGCAACTTTGTTAAAGCTTAATAGTATCATTGTTGTTCAAAGTCCAGACCCTAAATGGGTGACAAAAAATTGAAACAATTGCACACTAAATAATATTCCAACACTAATTTCTCTCCTTGTTGATTCTCATTGAAAAGGACTCATAGAGACTTAAATAACATCTCATTAAAAAAAGTTCCTTAAAACTATTTATATTCCACGAAACATTCATAATGCTGAACACAAGGCAAAACAGTCAGAAGTGGCATCACTACAGAAAAAAGAAAGGGACACTCCTAAACAAAATTATCTACAACATCAAAGAAGAAAAGATTCATTGTACCTGAAGCATAAACTGTAGAAAAAATATGAAGATCAAAGGGGCAAGCCGAAAGGTCCCAAATCTCTTGAGGATGTGAATAAAACCCTTCACAAGTGAGTTCTGAACTGGATGGTGAAAGCTGGATAAGGTGGACCTGCATCAACAAGCACCATTATAGCATATCATATAAAATGATGATAGGCTCAATTTAGTATGTAAATTGGGCCCAAGATACCTGACAAAGGTGCAATACAATATCGGCAGTAAGGCCTTATAGCTACAGTTCCTTTTGTATTTCTTTACAAACCATCTCTGTCAACAAATATTTATGAAGCCACTAGTCGAAACTATGCTATAAAAATTTAAGTCCAAATATTGGACAAGATATAATAAAACTGAATCAACCTACTATAAAACGAAAGCACCAACATGCTAACAATTGTCTGCCAATAGAGTTGAGGTTGTCAAATTTCAAAACAATTATCACATTTATAAGAAACGATTTTGCATAAATTCTTCCACCAAAACTTACTCTTTGGTGAAGCAGATATCTTGTTTTTACATTGCGTCTGTAGTCAGTAACAATAACTTTTTCTTATCTTTGTGATTGGTCACCAAGAAATCATCCACCATGTTATAGGCTTATAGATGAACTTGATGCCAATTAGTTAACCCATGGAGTATATAGATCAGTTAAACTTCAACCAATCAATGTCTCTTTTTTTGTTCGCAAAAATGACGTAAATAAGGGATCAAATTGTTTTATTAACTCTAATTTTCTTGCAATCTTGTAAAATTATCTCATCTATTACAGAACAAGAAAAAAATATATGGATGATTATGAAGTTATGAACAGGGAATTTGAAAACAGATAGTAAGAAAATAGCAGAAATAAGCTTAGACTTACATCTATTAACCCCTGCACCCATAATAATGAAAAAGTGAGACTTGGTGTTGATAAGTTGCAAGGAGTGAAAAGTCACTTAAAGATCATAATGACATAAAGTGATAAAAAACACTTATAATTAAGGCATTCCCTTCTTTGAATGGAGGCATTTTCTTCTCTCAAGCAAGGCATTCTCTCTCTTTCAATTACTTTGATTCAGCTATGCTACAGAATCATTTCAGCCTATGACTTGCATTTTTTGCAAAAATGACTTCTTGTGCATTGGGCCAGTGGTACTGAAAGCTCCAACAAGGATAAGAGATAATACAGGGAAAAGTCTTATCTATCTATTGCATTCTTTATTAATACTAAGAGATCATTTCTAGATATATACTTGGTAGTATAACTATAATCTACTAAAATGTATGGTGAAGCTAAGATTTATGGTCTCTAGGAGTTATATGTCACACATGTTATGATTAAAGTTCATATGCCAATTTTGTAATGTATATCATGCACAGGGATTTTACGTTTTGGCAATTATGCTCATGGATATCCCCATTGCCCAATTAATAATAACCCTGGCCTTAAGCATTTGCCATGGGGTGGATAATGTTCAGTGGAGGCCTATTATGGCAACTAATGAGGTGATGTGGCTCATGCCTCTGGAATCTGATCAAAACAATGAGAGGACTTGATATTCGTGAGCTCATTTTCAATTATAATATATAATTATTCCATGACCACAAGGTAGTTTGAGTTAACAACAAATGCTTAATTTTTGTGGAGTTGGTGCTGCAAGACCCAATGTTACCATGGTGCTAACTAAGATTAGTCACATTTGAGCTAATCCACTTGGCTAAGAAAATCTAGGTTAAGAAGTGAGTTGTGTAAGACCATATTAGACATGAGAATTGTTCATAAGTGCATGATAGGCTTGTAAATAACACTTGTAAGCCTAGATAGGCATGCAAGTTTCCTGTAAATCTTTTAGGGGCACCAATTTATTCCTTACACATAGTTGAATGTTGGTTGTGTTGCTGGTCAGAAGGTAGTAATGGGTGCTACATTATGTCATATGTCCCTCCCTTGGAACCAATTGTTTGGGTACATGCATATGGCCTTGTGCATTCATCTAATATTTTAGTGGTAGCTGTTGTCACTCAAAACAGAAAAGAATTGAATGAAACATCTAGGGAAAGTGCCAATGTTATCTCGCATGCCTCTCACTTTGGGCCTATGTTGTTGGGAGTGGGGAGTGAAAGTGGGGAGCGGGGAGCGGGGAGCGGGAGCGAAGCTAAAAGCGAAATTTTCAAAAGCTTCTAGGGTGGGAACATTTTCGGGAGCATTTTTTATATAATATATATGTTTATATATTTTGATGCATATGCCAACAAAACCATGTGCATCCATTAGAATTCAAACCATTATACACAAATATGCAAAGTTTCCCATGTATATAGCAAGTAAGAGTGCATACAACCAAAATAGCACCGAGTGCAATCCATATTTGAACCAAAGTACATCAATAAATAGGCTATAAACTAGGGATTCTTCAAAAACTAGTTTTGAGGCCACCAACATCAATTTGAACAATTAGAACCACCAACGTCAAGATACATAGAGGGGTTGATGTGTTTGATTGAATGTCAATCCCATACCCTCATACATGATAGAATCCAGTGGAAACATTGCAATCCCGAAATCCTAAAAACGGTTAAGTCTGTTGAATTTTGAATGGGATCAAAAATTCTACATTTTGCATTTGAAGTCCAATGAGGTTGGAACCACTCTCAAACATCTTGAAACAATTAATGGTAATGTTAAAAATTTATGTAAAAGTTGACATTCTCCTTATCTTTCATTTTCTATCATTTTACTTTAAGAATTTAATATTACAATTTAAAGCTATTGATGATTACTAAGGTTAGGTTTTTAACTTTTTTTCTATTAGAATAAGTTTTTCCTCCTTTATATAGCATTAGCATAGGCCTAGGGTTAGTCCCCCCCCCACCCATCCCTTAATTTTTTGGTTTTTTTAAAGAAAAATTGAGAAAAAAGGAGGGAGTGTTTTTTTTGCAAGGAAGCGAGCTTCCTGAAAGCGCTCCCATACGGGAGCATTTAGGGAGCGCGCTTTCCCAGCGCTTCCTGGATGCTTCCTTCGGAAGCGAGCTTTGGGAGCGGGGGCGGAGGGGGGGGGCGCTCCCACGCAACGTAGCTTTGGGCTATTGATTGCTAGCTTCATAGGTGTATCCCTAAAAAAATTGAGAATTAAAAATTCAGATCTAAAGAAGTGACTGATTCATTTGGTCCAATGGGCATGGAAGGTTAAAAAAAAAAGAGAGTTGAACTAGCAGGCAATATACCTAAGGCCAATCAACTCAAAATACTATCAAACCACTTACATTATTCAATGAACACATGTGAAATTGCTTGCCAAGAAAGTGATTATCTTAATTACCAAAGTTGTGAACAAAAGGTCTAGTACATCATTTCAAACTTTCAAAGAAGTAAAAATCACCAATTTTTAGTGATTTTTGAGAAAAATCGCAACTTTTTTCTCAGCCTAAAAAATCGGCTAGGAAAAAGTGCAATTTTTTAAAACAAGTAAACAGCACGATCTTTTCTAAAAACATTGCGATTTTTTGGTAAATAGTGCGCCACAATGGAAAAAATCGTCAAGGAGGCTTTTTCACAGTTTTAAAAACTCGGATTTTTATTTTAAAATTGATCAATTTTGTACAAGTGACATTGAAGTCAACAATACTAAATGGTAATGTTAAATTCTTAAAGTAAAAATGAAAGAGAATGTCACTTTTACTTAAATTTTTAATATTACCATTAATTGTTTCAGGATGTTTGAGAGTGGTTCCAAGTTTCCAACCTCATCGGACTTCATATGCAAAAGTAGAATTTTAGATCCCATTCAGAATTCAACAGACTTAATGGTTTTCAGGATTTCAGGATTGCGACGTTTCCACTGGATTCTATCATGTATGAGGGTAAGGGATTGGAATTTAATCAAGCACATCAAACTCTCTATGTACCTTGATGTTGGTGGTGTTGATGCCTGATTGTTGAAGTTGATTGAACTTTTCTGTCGTGACCTTAATAAAAAATGTACCCTTCAGTCAAGAAAAATCACTTATTAAGCATGGGAAGCTCTTTCTACCTTATTTTAATGCTTGGATTAAGAAGTTTAATCAAAATTGTAGGGTATTAACTAATGTCCTTAGAGGATCAACTTCGAGATTCAAGGTAGAGGCAAGGGCTAGAGCCTAGAGGAGGGGGGGGACATGGTGCTATTGATGAATAGGATCCCAACATAGACAATGATTTTGATGATTATGTATTTTCAAATTTGATTTAGATATGTATTGCACTTGGTTCCATTTTGATATATTCACCCTTAGATGGTATATACATTAGTAGACTTTGCATATTTTGTCTCTAATGATTTGGAATCATAGCTTGGAATCTTTAATATATATTTTTTTCATTAAAATTGTAAAATTTTATGTATTTTTTAGTAGTCCGAGTCATTGAAATCAAACCACTCCGAGTTATTTGCATCCACTACATCTATATATCAACACTTTCTCCATATTTATGTGCCAATGTGTTTATCTTATGTTGTTGTTGCTTTATATATTTAAAATTCTGGAAAAAAATGAATATATTTTGTAATTTTAATGTTTGTTGCGGTTTGCTGATTTTTTCGTCGATGTTGCCGAGAAGTTGTATTCGGGACCCTTGCCGATATTTTGCCGATGCCGAAATTTACTTCTTTGCATCATATTAAACCATAAATCCCAAGAAGATGTAAATTCATTGGAACCTCTCTCCAACACTAATCAAGGATAGATGCAATCGCACGATTGACAATAGGAGGCACCAATATGAAGTCTCTAGTGAACTCTACAATCTGGCATTAAAGGGAGTAGAAGATGAAGCATGGAAGTGGGAGAGTAAGAAGGAGGACTCTAGCACAATTGATCCCTTTCTCTCTTAAATCTCTGTCACCTATACAAATGAATGGGTTTCATACAAAGAAAATATCCAATAATATTTAGATACCACCTATGAAAACCTAAAAAGCATGCTACATTAATTAAGAGAAAAAAAACTTAGCTTTGGGTGCTCTAATCCTCACCCAAGTACAAGAATGTTAACCAAGAGAAAGTGCCCAACATGTGCATGAAAATCTATCTCCAAAAGCACAGCAAAGCTCCAAGTACTGTAGCATGCTTAAGATTGGAATAGATTGGATTCACTGGAGTGAAGCTAGAGGTGAGTTATTTCCACATCTTTGGCTATCCAATTTATATCCATATACCAATCAGGAAGAGGACCATGTTGGAGCCCTCTATCAAGAAGGGTTTGTTTGTTGCTTACAGTCTGACTTCAAAGGCCCACAAGATCTATATTCTAGGGAAAAGAAAGACAGTTGTAAGCAAGGATGTAAAGTTTGAGGAATACTTTGCATCCAAGAAGTTTCATGAGCCAATTCCAGTGGTACAGACAATGTGGAGCAAGAAGCTCCAAGGGTCGATCCAGGGTCACCAACAACTTCTAGTTCGGAGCAGCAGCTTTCAAGTGCAGCGGAGGAGCCATCATCTCCTACAAGTTCTGTTAGGAGACCTCAATGGTTCACCCAGACATTGAGTGATGCTCAAGAGCAAGTTGAGGCTCCTACGAGCACATTCAAGGAGAGCAAACATCCAAAGAAGTTTCCAAATTACGTGGCATTGATGAGCAGCATCATAGATTCTCAACCTTCCAATTTTCAAGAGGTAGTCAACTAGCAAGTTTGGAGGGATGCCATGGTGGAGGAGTACACCTCTATCATGAAGAATGATGTGTCGGACATTGTGCATATATCGAAGGGGAAATCAATAGTGACTTCCACGTGGCTCTACAAGATCAAGCATATAGCAAATGACACCATAGAGAAGTACAAAGCAAGGTTTATGGCAAGATAGTTTTCCCAAAAAGATGGAATGGACTACGAGGAGACTTTTGCTCCTGTTGACCACCAAAACCGACTTGGTGGACAACAATGTACCATGCACATGTTGAATGTGCCTCGAAGATGAGAAAGAAGTACTTAGTGATTTATTCAAGCGAGGCAGCTCTTTTTCTTATCTTCTCTCCATGAAATTTCCACACCCCTGCAAGGGATTTTGTAAGGATATGTTAGCATGAAGGTCTATTTTTGTGTAACTTAGTCACCTAAGAATTTATCATTAGGGAAGTCCTTTCATCGAGTGTTTTTTCACTTGGATAATTAAAATTCATTTTTAGTGATTTTAATTATTTGAGTTTTTCACTCAAAAATACCTCCAAAGTGGTGAAAGGCATTCTAGTGATCGAGTCCATGGGATGATTGGGGCCTAGGAATGTTCTATATTACCATGCTAGACAGTATCCAGAGTCTTACGGAATTTCATTAGGTTTTACATAGGATTTTTTAATTTTTGGTCAGTAAAAAAAGTCCCTCATCATAAAATGTTGTAATGTAAAAGAGGGACACTTGGTCCTTTATGATGTTGTATAGGGGTATGGGTACTCAAGATAAATGGCATGAGACCCCCAACATCATTGGGCTAAGTTTGAAGTCATTCGAACAAGTCTTGCTAAGATTTTGGACACTTTTGCCCAGGTCAGTCATGGAAATCGGGAAATTGGGCAATTAATTAGTAAGGCACATTTTTGTAAAGTGACTATAGTCACTTGGGGAAGGGAAATAAGGTTTCCTAAGGTCATAGTATGATCCTAAGGTAAAGTTAAAGGTTAAACCCCCCCCCAAGCAAGTGTTCAGAGTGTGGTGAAGTGCCCACTCTAGGGAGTGCACCCTCCTCTCCTTGAGCTCATGGGGTGTGTGAAAGTCAATGGTGGGGGCCCCACTATGGTGGTTTCCCCCCATTTGGCTTAGGTTTGGGCATGGTAACATTAAAAGGGGGGTTTCCCCCCCCATTATTTAGATCCCAAACTATGGAATACACCCTCCTTGAGCAAATGCACCCTCCTCCCTTGGGACCCCCCTCTCTCCCATTTGACACTTGTCTTGCATGCAAGAGAGGTCTTCTCCCTCTCTTTGGCTACTTAAGGAGGCTCTTCCTCCTCTCGGTGGTTACAATCTCTCATGCTCTTGCTTCATTTCTATTTTTCTCATTCTCTTGTTCTCATCTTGCCCATTCTTGGGCCATTGTAATTTTCAGCCATTTGGCTAGGTAATAGAAAATCTTTGGAGGAGTTTTGGTGTTGGTGATGCTCTTTGATGGTGGTTTGCTTCTGCACTTCATAGCTTCACAAGCTTGGGAGGCCAAACAAGCAAAGTGTTTTGCTTTGGTAAGATTTTAGTAGTGTTGCTGGAATCTTATGAGTTTCTTGTTTAGTAGTTGAGATTTTCATATGCTTGTACATGTTAATGGTTTCTTAGCTCTTCATTAGGTACTCACCTTTCTTTCTAGTGTGTAGCAAACATTTTACAAATTGCAGGTTACTTGGCTTCGAGAGTGGAATTCCTTCGACGGACACCCCACACCTTTCTTTCTAGTGTGTAGCAAACATTTTACAAGTTGCAGGTTACTTGGCTTTGAGAGTGGAATTCCTTCGACGGACACCCCACACTCCAAGCATTGAAAGAGCAAGGAGCACTTTCTCTTCCATTCTCTTTGAAATTTTCTGTATTTATCTTCTACATCCTTCATATATAAATCTGATTTAAAGTCTTGTTTGCATACGGTTATCTTATCAAAAAACTACTCATAATCTTTCAGACATTTTTGTACATTTTGTATGATAGACTAACATTGTCCCAAAGTGATTTTGGGCATTTTTTCTGTAACTTTTGCTTGTTGGTTTTTAGCAGGTCTGCACACCTTGTAATCTTTGATCTAAGAAATGAAAAGCTGATTTGTAAGATAAATCATCTGTGTATGTGTGTATTTCATTTATGCTTCCGCTATTTACTTGTCCAGCTATTGCGTGATCGATACTCTGTTCATAAATTAAATTTCTACAGTTAAATATTCTGCAATTGATTTTTTTGATTGAAAACAAAGGACATCAATTATCTAGGGTTGAAAATTTTATCAAATCAGGTCCTCATTCAAGAAGTAATCAAGTTAAAAAGTACTGAAGGTAATTTGAAAAATTGTGTCAATAAATTAAAAAACCTTTGCGTTTAAGAAGTATAGTGACCTTGTTGAGAGTTGGACATTTCGTATACATGAGTTAGATGAATTCATTAATAATGTTTCTCAAGACCTCGTGAATGACTTGTTGTCACAAGGAAGAACTACTTGATTCTTTCGAAGGATCGATACCTTTTTCAACAGCCTCTTGATGATGATGCTTCTCAAAATGTTTTTGTTGTTATTTCTAGCAGCAGTAAGCTTTATGTTGATAAGAAGGACAATATTGATGATGTGCCTTATTCTCATGCTTTGTTGGCTACTAATGAATTGATTTCTCCTAAGTTTGAGAAACATACTAGAGGTATTGGATCCCAATTGCTGTGTAAGATGGGATATGCATGTGGTAGACTTGGGAACAATGGACAGGGTATTGTTGTTCATATTGTACCTGAGATCACACTGATTAGAGCAGGACTTGGATATGGTGAGACTTCATCACCAAATGGAAGTTATCCTGCTCCCACTGTTGTTTTGTTTGTTGCAGGTGGCAGTCGTTCCACTGAGTTGTTGAGATCAAATCTTGCACTGACTGTCTATTTGGTTGATGATAGTATGCCAGAGTTGGTGTGAGATATAGATGATGATAAAAAGCAAAAAGCTACTCCTACAACTTTGGTTGAGCAGGAATTACATCCTGCACCATTTGTTTAGGGGGAACAAAACTATTTTCAATATAGACATCCTAATTATTATGACAAGAGAAACTCGTCCAGGGATTACGGTTGCATTTATTCTTACATATCTTTGCAGAAGAGGCATAAGAGGCAAGAATCTTGGACCGATGCCGACTACCAAGATTGATTGCAGTTGGGCTGATGATTGGTTCTAGCACCATTTGAACAGGTGCTTGAAGACTTCGTACAGATGTGTATCATCAATTGTACAGCTGCACGGTGCTCTTTATTCTTGTCGATTCATTGACTTCCATTGATGGATTTATTGTAGTCTCTGTTTGTAGAATGAGAAACAGGTTTTCTGGTCATGTTACTGGCAATATAAGTATCCAATAGGTTATAGTAGAATGCCTTTGTAAAAAATAGATGTAAGAATAAATATTATTGACATTATTTCTATAGATGATGTTAGTTTGGGTTTGAATTAAAGAATGGCTCTTAGAAATGGCTGTTACTATCTAATACATCTTGAAGTCATATTCATGACAGTAAAATCGGTATGTCAACCTATTTCAGGCCATCCATGAAAAGCTAAGGAATACTTATCTACTTGGGCTTAGATAGAAAATGAGTTTGCCACAAGCCCTTGAAGACGGGCAATAAAATCTGATCATTGCAACAAATTGGCATCCATACTGCAGATGTTTGAAATGCAAGAGTTGACCTGAATGTATGCTTAGATATCAACTGAATCCACGAAGTTTACCTGCTCGTTTGGAACTGTGCTTTTGGATTTGACGACTTAGATGCAAAGGTTTCGATGGGAGCTCGGTTCCCACATGTGGTTTGTTCTGGCTATCTTTGGAATAGTGTTTGTGATAATATTGTTCCGTGGAGGTATGTTATTAATTATACAATAACTAATTCTGTTCATACGGCTTAATGCCACAGAACCCCAACAAAGAGTCATGAAGCTAAATGCCTTGGCTTCCTATGCCTACAACTAAGATCCTCAAACTTTCTGAATTTCCAATGCTGACATTCATTTTTTGTACACTAATAGCCTATATAAGTCATTGAACATGCGGTGGTTCAAGGCATAAATCGCGAATGCAGTTCATTTTTCCATATCGTTGAATTCGTGATTAACAGCCAAAAAAATACCATATACTAGGCAATGTACCACAACTACTTAGTGTATCCTTGGATTTCAATTATATCAAGTCCCGTATTGCCAAAAGTACCATTTTGATTTGTATTCAGTGAGCCATTACTGAAATTATAATTCACACCGAGCGATATACGTAGAAAAGAACGATTTGGGTTTAACCAAAATGTCAAGGGTTCAAATCTTAGACGAGCACATCGGGGAACTCTTGCACCGGTTGCGAAAAGAAAGAGCATAAAGGAAGAATCAATACCTCATTTTCTTCGCGTAGACTGAGAGTGCCCACTAAGAAACTTGTGTGTTGAAAATCAGCTGCCACATTGGCAATGCATCTTGCCTGCCGACAAACAGACACCGTAACATTTATTATTCATGAAGGGTTGTTAAATTAACAAGGTAATGTAATGTGTGTGAGAGTATTAATACCTGATACTTGAGACCGTATGCAATGCCGCCAGATCCCGCTTGCATCTTTGCAAAACAATTGCTGAAAGCAGAGCACTGGTTGAAAGTATCAGATCTCCGCAGTGGCACATTCAAAATCGCAAAAGCCCAAATTCAAATGCCAGTGAAAATCCAATTACAAGAAGAATATTAGGACGCTGACCTCTCCCTCGATTATGCGAAGAGATCAGCAAGCATTCAAAAGTTTGTGTCAATTGCAGTTGAACACTATAATGTAGGCTTTCATCATCCCGTGTTGGTGTAAAATAATATTAATTTACTCTTATCATCATGATCATATGTATTTGTTTTCGTATTAAGATTTTTGTTTGTAGATTGAAGTAGGATTAATTGAGTTTAGATTGAGTAATTGGGAGGAATGTTGTTATACTTTATATTCAGGTTCAAATTTGTTATGTAGTCTAGGATTCTTAAATTACTTGTGAATAGTGTGAGAAGCATTATTTTTTATCATATCTTTTTGAAATATAATGCATAATATTGAGTCCCAAGACCTTTAGGGGCATTTGCTTGGCCTATGTTCAATGTGAAGAATTTGGTTTTGGCTTTCTTCATGTTTAAATTTATGGATTGTCAATTGTGTGTCTAACATATCTTAGGGTTAGTGGATTTGTAAAAATGTCCTCTTTTTGCTTGTTAGAATGAAGATTTGTGTTGAGATCTTTGCCCAACATCATTACCTCATTTGAGTTAAATTATTGTGACCTTCATGTTTAATATTAGCATTTTCTAAAAAGATTGGCCAACCCTATTATCACATCGATTTTTTTCCATATACCACATTTAAGTGGTTTTATCTAGAGACAACCCAAATTAGCATTAGCAACACTTACTACTCTCAAAAACATGGAATTTGGACCAATTGCATATCTCAAATCCAAGTCAAACTTCAAGTTGACCATTATAAGTGTCATTTGAGTTTACCTTTATTAGTCGTGTGACTAGTTGGGGATTTCTCTAAATACTCGCAAAATCCGTGTAGTGGCATGATTTGAGCAATTTTGTGACCCATTAATGGTTGAGTTCATTTCAAGTGGTTGGTGGGTGAGTTCAAAGTCATACTAGTTGATCTTCTTAATTCAATGGAAGGATACTTTGCCTTCTTTTGGTCAATTCAATCACATGAGTGACCATACTTGACTCTTGTGCATTCCCATTGAAACTAGTTCACCTTCAAGCTCAAATTTGGACTACAAATACAAGCCTCTCCGTGCTTTCTTCAAAAAAATCTATGTGAAAGTTATGCTATTGAGATTTTCTTCAAAAAAAACCTATGTGAGAGTTATGCTATTGAGATTTTGTCCTAGAGTGATAATTTTTTTGCTTCCACTCACATTTATTACTCTTTCCTTGGCCTCGTGTTACCAAAATTCATCTTCAAAATGTTAATGGCATAAGGGGAAGTGTTGTCAGATTACTTCTTCAACAAATAGAAATCCCATTGGAGGAGAGAAAGGATCCTCTTGTGAAGAAGGATTGGAGACCACATCTGTAAGCCATTCCTCGGGTGATATCTAATTACTTGTTATTGCTTTTCCATTCAATAATTAAGAATTGATATGGTTTCGCCCCATAGGTATTTTAGGTTGTTTAAATTCATGTTTTGGATGGTTTGATCAATTCCTCGTGGATTGGTTTGTAAATTATAGCCCAAAATAGCCAAGAAGGTAGCCATGTTAGAGGCTTTTACAGAAGAGCAAGTTATTGCATGTGTGCAACAGTTTAATTTAATTTATTCATAATCCAACACATTGTATGAGTTAATATCTCATACATATCAATCTTCATTTGACATTTCAAAACTTTCTTTAGGACTACATGCTAGTGGCATGATTGGCTCTGTGAATCATAATACCAATGATCAATTAATTGGCTAGATGATACAAGTTTCCATTCATGCACCTACAACTGGTCAAACCACACAAAATATTGCAAACTCAGTGAAAACCTCTAATGTTCTTTTTGTTTGGTCTACTACTCAGAAATATTGGCAACCCTGAGGAAAAAAAACAATAAGAAAAATTCTAACGTTGAGGATAGGGAAGATCAAAAAACTAATGTTAATGCTAGGGGTAAGAAAAAAAGAAAAAAACTCAAATTCCCATGTACAATTTGTGTTGTAGACAACCCAGCATATTAATGTCCCAAGTTAGATGAGGTTCATCATTACTTGAACCAATGGGGGCTACATAATAACCCATAGTCCTTCCTCAAACTCTTCCTCCATAGTATCAGCAGATGGTTGCCAGAAATATTGCACCCCTACAATGGGGAAATTAGGTAAACCCCCGACAAGGGGGAATCACCTCGATTGTGAACATATTCATATGTGAGAAAGATGTTAACCTTCTGACTCACGCCTAGACTTATGAAAAGCCTAAGGGTGGACCTTCATAGGCTAAGTCTTCTCCACCTCATCCTAGTGGTTCTCTCCACATTGAGCGACCACCCAATGACCTATTTCCTAGACTTCCTAAAGGAACCTTGTGTCAATTGACACATAATCCCAATGCATGAGAAGATAAAAGCTATAGTATAGTCAAAGATATTGTGTAGGTCCCCTTGTGTGATGTTGGCCCTATAAGTGTTACAAATCTCCCCATCGCAATGGAAAGCAATGTTGAACTCTAGTGGCATAACCAACACTACACATTCTCATCCGTTGACATTTGATATCAAAACAAGCACATATGAGGCTACCTCACCTAATCATGTTTTAGAACCAAGTATTATCACAAGGGATGAACATATTTCAATGCATCGTTGTTGAAGGAACCTCTACATGCATTATGTCCTTAACATGCTGAAGAGATTTGGGATGCCCATAGCTAACTTCATCATCCACACTATTGAAATCTTTTGGCGTTCTCTCTTTCAAACTGCATGGAATTGCCATTGCCTTTCTAGTCATGCTACGGTGAAAGATGGTCTCAATCGAAGTAGAAGTGGTCGATGCAACACTTGAAAATAATATTATTCTATCATAGAGTTGGTCATATGTGATGATGGTTATCTTATCTTCGGTCTCTAGGGTTATTCATTTCCCCCGTGAAGGAAAAATAATTACTATTGACTAGTTAGACTACTGCATGTTTAAATCTAGAAGCAACTTGGAATCTATTATTCTATTTATTAGTGGTTCTAAAGAAACTATAGATAGCATCAATGTGGGGATGTTTAAGGAATTGTTAAAAAAAAATATAAAAA
This sequence comes from Larix kaempferi, assembly GCA_027924585.1. Lineage (NCBI taxonomy): Eukaryota > Viridiplantae > Streptophyta > Pinopsida > Pinales > Pinaceae > Larix > Larix kaempferi. The sequence continues at coordinate 755,800 of BSBM01001770.1, forward strand.
TAGAAGTAAACAAGAATAACAATATAACATGAGATTTACATGGAAACCCTTTTGTGCACAGGTAAAACTATGGGGCAATGGAAACTTTGATATTTTATTATTACTCAGCAAAAATCTCACAATGCTTTCTTATTTTGTGAGACAATGCCATGGGTTGCTTCCCTTTTATACAATAGATATGAAGGTTATGTTGTCCCCGAGGTTATACCCCTCACAAAGCCCTCTTCTAGATATCTTTGTAGAGAGCAATGGGATAGAAAGAGGCACAAGGCCAAGGCATGTTGTGGATGATGCACCTTCCCGAGCCACTCTAGGTTTTCGACCCAATATTTGGACCATAGGAGGGGTACCCCCAATTTCTTCTAAGGCAAGCATTCTTGTCTGCCATCAAAGAACAACCTATTTATATGTGGAATCTCGATTGGATTTACAACAAAAAATGGTGATGCATGGAGTTAGCTTCTATTGCTGAAAGGTTTTCAAATGATGCCATCTATAGGAGGAAAGGGAATTTGCACAATACATACTATACATTCAACTGAATAATGTTTCCAGGGCACCTTAATCACAACCTTAGCATTAGAAGATGAGTGTAGGTTACAAACACAACACACAAAAGAGAGAAAATCATTCATTCTATCAAGCTATGCTTATAATAGACAAAACACCAATGGGCAAGGTAAGCATAGTTCCATTGATTCATTCAACATAATGGAAGACATACAATATTCAAGGAAAATAACCATAATAACATGTACAAGATTTGTAGCTTCAATGTAGTGTCAAAATGCCTTGGTCCTGATCTTATTCAAAAAAATCAAGACAGTTATTTAGTAAAATAGGAATGCACCAAAAGGGACTCTTTAATCTCGATCATGGGTCTATTGTTCATCTTTTCCATAAAGGACCTTAGATCATGTTTATAGTAAGAAGAGAATAATAAAATAAGAAGGATAAAATTAATGTTGTAGATCCCTAAAACTTAGTTGAATGTTGGTATCCTAGTCGTTTTGAAGAACATACCTCCTTTTATCTATGTACTCCCTCTCTAAGTGCGAGGCATCCTTTGATCCTCCCATGTCGTTAGGAGAGAGTTGGCTCTTCATTATAACCAAACTGAAAGAGGGTGTTTGTTGTCACTATCTTTCATAACTTCTTGATCCTCTTGATTGGTTTGGATTACTTCTAAAATCACAAAATATTCTCCCTTTAATATGCATCATTGATCTATTGAGATTCTTGTGTGCCCTTGGCTTTAGGGGAAGGAAGCTAGGAGCAGTTGATATGTTTTGCTCTTTCATAAGTTCTAGAGCCTCCTTGATATGTCTCTTGCATTAAAGACATGGCTCCCATGAGCATTGGAAGACCACCCTTATCCTTTTCTCTTTAATGAGTGACCCTTTCCTCCACTGATTGAAAATTTTGGCCCACTAGTATAGGATCAACCCCACCTTGTTTTGCGTTGTCCGATATAGATCAATTTTAACCTTATATGCACCCACCACTTTAGTCTTGGCCCGAGGGATATATCCCACATACACTGTGTAAACGAGGACTGTAAGTTTTATATCCATAGGCATTTTAATAGCATATTGACATGTTGGGCACATTGTACTTCCCCATGGGATCATATCGTGGGATTTCTCAACTTGGTAGATGTATGGAAGTATAGACAACTTGGCAAAAAATAGAGGTGAGGCTAGGAGAAAACCAAATAATTTTACAACATATGGCACTGGCGTACTCAGACCTAAGATGGAGCCACATGTGGTAGATTATGATTAGATGCTAGAATCCTAACAGGGTCTGGTCCACCCTAATAGTTGCATCATTGGTGGGTGAGTTGTCATTGATATTCTGTTAAGGTGGCAAGTGTATCCCCAAGGAATCATGCACAAACTTCGAAAACCCCCAAGTTGTAGTGGATTGTCGATCTTCATCGAGAGGAGATATGAGCCATCAGTAGGATCCCTTAATGTGCAAAGGGTGGCTATCCTTCCCTCCTACGAATGGCTAAAATTAAAAGATAAAATATGCACAGAAAGATCCTGGCCATTCGCAGGGGTGGGGGCGAACTTATAGCGGACCCAATCAAACAATCCTTTGCGTGAATGGCTGAGATTGAACTGCACATTACCCAAGGACTCATTGTAACCATTTGCAAGGTACCTCCCGTATTGTATCACTCGATCATATGTATTCCTATGAATGGCTAGAATTGCATGCCAAAAGGTATGTGGATAAATCTTGGCCATTTGCGAGGCGGGGGGCACCCCTGATATTTCTCGGTCAAGTGTTGTGTGTGTGAAGGGATGAGATTTGGAGATGGAACATGCATGATGCATACTACCCATTTACATGCATGTCTCTGTGTGCGAATGGTTGAGATTTAGATATGGAACATGCACTATGTATCCTAGCCATTTGCGGGGAGCCACTTCTAATTACCTCCCACGCATGTATTTGTGCATGAATGGATGAATGTATCCACCTCAGCCTAGTGGTTCTCTCCACATTGAGCGACCACCCAATGACCTATTTCCTAGACTTCCTAAAGGAACCTTGTGTCAGTTCACACATAATCCCAATGCATGAGAAGATAAAAGCTATAGTATAGTCAAAGATATTGTGTAGGCCCCCTTGTGTGATGTTGGCCCTATAAGTGTTAGAAAGCTCCCCATCGCAATGGAAAGCAATGTTGAACTCTAGATCAATTTTAGAAAGCTCCCCATCGCAAAGATGGTCTCAATCGAAGTAGAAGTGGTCAATGCAGCACTTGACAATAATATTCTTCTATCATAGAGTTGGTCATATGTGATGATGGTTATCTTATCTTCGGTCTCTACGGTTATTCATTTCCCCCGTGAAGGAAAAATAATTACTATTGACTAGTTAGACTACTACATGCTTAAATCTAGAACCAACTTGGAATCTATTATTCTATTTATTAGTGATTCTAAAGAAACTATAGATAGCAGCAATGTGGGGATGTTTAAGGAATTGTTAAAAAAATATATAAAAAATAGAAGTAAACAAGAATAACAATATAACATGAGATTTACATGGAAACCCTTTTGTGCACAGGTAAAACTATGGGGGAATGGAAACTTTGATATTTTATTATTACTCAGCAAAAATCTCCCAATGCTTTCTTATTTTTTGAGACAATGCCATGGGTTGCTTCCCTTTTATACAATAGATATGAAGGTTATGTTGTCCCTGAAGGTTATGTTGTCCCCGAGGTTATACCCCTCACAAAGCCCTCTTCTAGATATCTTTGTAGAGAGGAATGGGATAGAAATAGGCACAAGGCCAAGGCATGTTGTGGATGATGCACCTTCCCGAGCCACTCTAGGTTTTCGAGCCAGTATTTGGACCAGAGGAGGGGAACCCCCAATTTCTTCTAAGGCAATCATTCTTGTCTGCCACCCAAGAACAACCTATTAATGCGTGGAATCTTGATTGGATTTACAACAAAAAATGGTGATGCATGGAGTTAGCTTCTATTGTTGAAAGGTTTTCAAATGATGCCATCTTTAGGAGGAAAGGAAATTTGCACAATACATACTATACATTCAACTGAATAATGTTTCCAGGGCACCTTAATCACAACCTTCGCATTAGAAGATGAGTGTAGGTTACAAACACAACACACAAAAGAGAGAAAATCATTCATTTTATCAAGCTATGCTTGTAATAGACAAAACACCAATGAGCAAGGTAAGCATAGTTCCATTGATTCATTCAACATAATGGAAGACATACAATATTCAAGGAAAAGAACCATAATAACATGTACAAGATTTGTAGCTTCAATGTAGTGTCAAAAATCCTTGGTCCTGATCTTATTCAAAAAAATCAAGACAATTATTTAGTAAAATAGGAATGCACCAAAAGGGACTCTTCAATCTCGATCATGGGTCTATTGTTTGTCTTTTCCACAAAGGACCTTAGATCGTGTTTATAGTAAGAAGAGAATAATAAAATAAGAAGGATAAAATTAATGTTGTAGATCCCTAAAAATTAGTTGAATTTTGGTATACTAGTCGTTTTGAAGCACATACCTCCTTTTATCTATGTACTCCCTCTCTAAGTGCGAGGCATCCTTTGATCCTCCCATGTCGTTAGGAGAGAGTTGGCTCTTCATGATAACCAAACTGAAAGAGGGGGTTTGTTGTCACTATCTTTCATAACTTCTTGATCCTCTTGATTGGTTTGGATTACTTCTAAAATCACAAAATATTGCCTCTAATTTCTCCCTTTAATATGCATCATTGATCTGTTGAGGCATTCTTGTGTGCCTTTGGCTTTAGGGGAAGGAAGCTAGGAGCAATTGATATGTTTTTCTCTTTCATAATTTCTAGGGCCTCCTTGATATCTCTCTTGCATTAAATACATGGATCCCATGAGCATTTGAAGAGGCAACCGCCCTTACCCTTTTCTCTTTAATGAGTGACCCTTTCCTCCACTGATTGAAAATTTTGGCCCACTAGTATAGGATCAACCCCACCTTGTTTTGCGTTGTCCAATATAGATCAATTTTAGCCTTATATGCACCCACCACTTTAGTCTTGGCCCAGGGGATATATCCCACATACACTATGTGAACGAGGACTGTAAGTCTTATATCCATAGGCATTTTAATAACATATTGACATGTTGGGCACATTGTACTTCCCCATGGGCTCATATTGTGGGATTTCTCGACTTGGTAGATGCATGGAAATATAGACAACTTGGCAAACAATAGAGGTGAGGCTAGGAAAAAACCAAATAATTTTACAACATATGGCACTAGTACTCAGACCTGAGATGGAGCCACATGTGGTAGATTATTCTTAGATGCTAGAATCCTAACAGGGTCTGGTCCACCCTAATAGTTGCATCATTGGTGGGTGAGTTGTCATTGATATCATGCTAAGGTGGCAAGTGTATCCCCAAGGAATCATGCATAAACTTCGAAAACCCCCAAGTTGTAGTGGATTGTCGATCTTCACCGAGAGGAGATATGAGCCATTAGTAGGATCCCTTAATGTGCAAAAGGTGGTTATCCTTCCCTCCCTACGAGTGGCTAAGATTAAAAGATAAAATATGCACAGATAGAACTTGTCTATTCGCAGGGGTGGGGGCAAACTTACAGCGGACCCAATCAAACAATGCTTTGCGTGAATGGCTGAGATTGAACTGCACATTACCCAAGGACTCATTGTAACCATTTGCAAGGGACCTCCCATATCGTATCACTCGATCATATGTATTTTTATGAATGGCTAGAATTGCATGCCAAAAGGTATGTGGATAAATCTTAGCCATTTGCGGGGGGCACCCCTGAGATTTTTTGGTCAAGTGCTATGTGTGTGAACGGATGAGATTTGGAGATGGAACATGCACGATCCATACTATCCATTTACATGCATGTCTCTGTGTGCGAATGGTTGAGATTTAGTTATGGAACATGCACTATGTATCCTAGTCATTTGCGGGGAGACACTTCCAATTACCTCCCACGCATGTATTTTTGCATGAATGGATGAATGTATCCACCTCAGCCTAGTGGTTCTCTCCACACTGAGCGACCACCCAATGACCTGTTTCCTAGACTTCCTAAAGGAACCTTGTGTCAGTTCACACATAATCCCAATGCATGAGAAGATAAAAGCTATAGTATAGTCAAAGATATTGTGTAGGCCCCCTTGTGTGATGTTGGCCCTATAAGTGTTAGAAAGCTCCCCATCGCAATGGAAAGCAATGTTGAACTCTAGATCAATTTTAGAAAGCTCCCCATCGCAAAGATGGTCTCAATCGAAGTAGAAGTGGTCAATGCAGCACTTGACAATAATATTCTTCTATCATAGAGTTGGTCATATGTGATGATGGTTATCTTATCTTCGGTCTCTACGGTTATTCATTTCCCCCGTGAAGGAAAAATAATTACTATTGACTAGTTAGACTACTACATGCTTAATCTAGAACCAACTTGGAATCTATTATTCTATTTATTAGTGACTCTAAAGAAACTATAGATAGCATCAATGTGGGGATGTTTAAGGAATTGTTAAAAATATATATATATATAAAATAGAAGTAAACAAGAATAACAATATAACGTGAGATTTACATGGAAACCCTTTTGTGCACAGGTAAAACTATGGGGGAATGGAAACTTTGATATTTTATTATTACTCAGCAAAAATCTCACAATGCTTTCTTATTTTGAGCGACAATGCCATGGGTTGCTTCCCTTTTATACAATAGATATGAAGGTTATGTTGTCCCCGATGTTATACCCCTCACAAAGCCCTCTTCTAGATATCTTTGTAGAGAGGAATGGGATAGAAAGAGGCACAAGGCCAAGGCATGTTGTGGATGATGCACCTTCCCGAGCCACTCTAGGTTTTCGAGCCAGTATTTGGACCATAGGAGGGGTACCCCCAATTTCTTCTAAGGCAAGCATTCTTGTCTGCCACCCAAGAACAACCTATTTATGCGTGGAATATTGATTGGATTTACAACATAAAATGGTGATGCATGGAGTTAGCTTCTATTGCTGAAAGGTTTTCAAATGATGCCATCTTTAGGAGGAAAGGGAATTTGCACAATACATATTATACATTCAACTGAATAATGTTTCCAGGGCACCTTAATCACAACCTTAGCATTAGAAGATGAGTGTAGGTTACAAACACAAAACACAAAAGAGAGAAAATCATTCATTCTATCAAGCTATGCTTGTAATAGACAAAACACCAATGGGAAAGGTAATCATAGTTCAATTGATTCATTCAACATAATGGAAGACATAGAATATTCAAGGAAAAGAACCATAATAACATGTACAAGATTTGTAGCTTCAATGTAGTGTCAAAATGCCTTGGTCCTAATCTTATTAAAAAAAATCAAGACAATTATTTAGTAAAATAGGAATGCACCAAAAGGGACTCTTCAATCTCGAACATGGGTCTATTGTTCGTCTTTTCCATAAAGGACCTTAGATCATGTTTATAGTAAGAAGAGAATAATAAAATAAGAAGTATAAAATTAATGTTGTAGATCCCTAAAACTTAGTTGAATTTTGGTATCCTAGTCGTTTTGAAGCACATACCTCCTTTTATCTATGTACTCCCTCTCTAAGTGTGAGGCATCCTTTGATCCTCCCATGTCGTTAGGAGAGAGTTGGCTCTTCATGATAACCAAACTGAAAGAGGGAGTTTGTTGTCACTATCTTTCATAACTTCTTGATCCTCTTGATTGGTTTGGATTACTTCTAAAATCACCAAATATTGCCTCTAATTTCTCCCTTTAATATGAATCATTGATCTGTTGAGACATTCTTGTGTGCCCTTAGCTTTAGGGGAAGGAAGCTAGGAGCAGCTGATATGTTTTGCTCTTTCATAATTTATAGGGCCTCCTTGATATCTCTCTTTCATTAAAGACATGGCTCCCATGAGCATTGGAAGAGGCAGCCGCCCTTATCCTTTTCTCTTTAATGAGTGACCCTTTCCTCCATTGATTGAAAATTTTGGCCCACTAGTATAGGATCAACCCCACCTTGTTTTGCGTTGTCCGATATAGATCAATTTTAGCCTTATTAGCACCCACCCTTTTAGTCTTGGCCCGGGGGATATATCCCACATACACTGTGTAAATGAGGACTGTAAGTTTTATATCCATAGGCATTTTAATAACATATTGACATGTTGGGCACATTATACTTCCCCATGGGCTCATATCATGGGCCTTTTCGACTTGGTAGATGCATGGAAGTATAGACAACTTGGCAAAAAATAGAGGTGAGGCTAGGAAAAAACCAAATAATTTTACAAGATATGGCACTGGCGTACTCAGACCTGAGATGGAGCCACATGTGGTAGATTATGATTAGATGCTAGAATCCTAACAGGGTCGGGTCCACCCTAATAATTGTATCATTGGTGGGTGAGTGGTTATTGATATTTTGCTAAGGTGGAAAGTGTATCCCCAAGGAATCATGCACAAACTTCGAAAACCCCCAAGTCGTAGTGGATTGTCGATCTTCACCTAGAGGAGATATGAGCCATCAGTAGGATCCCTTAATGTGCAAAAGGTGGCTATCCTTCCCTCCCTACGAATGATTAAGATTAAAAGATAAAATATGCATAGATAGATCCTGTCCATTCGCAGGGGTGGGGGCAAACTTACAGCGGACCCAATCAAACAATCCTTTGCGTGAATGGCTGATATTGAACTGCACATTACCCAAGGACTCATTGTAACCATTTGCAAGGGACCTCCCGTATCGTATCACTCGATCATATGTATTCCTATGAATGGCTAGAATTGCATGCCAAAAGGTATGTGGATAAATCTTGTCCATTTGCAGGGGGCACCCCTGAGATTTCTCGGTCAAGTGCTATGTGTGTGAATGGATGAGATTTGGAGATGGAACATGCACGATGCATACTAGCCATTTACATGCATGTCTCTGTGTGCGAATGGTTTAGATTTAGATATGGAACATGCACTATTTATCCTAGCCATTTGTGGGGAGCCACTTCTAATTACCTCCCATGCATGTATTTGTGCATGAATGGATGATATTCGAAGATGGAAAATGCATGATTCATCCTAGCCATTCATGGGGAACCACCCCTAATTACTTCCCATGCATGTCTTTCTGTGTGAATGGCTGATATTTAGAGATGAAACATGCACGATTCATCTAGACCATTCGCGGGGATCTTTCCCTATGATCTCTTGAGCATGTACTAATGCGCAAACAACTGAAATATGATGGATTTTTTCTATGGGGTAATTCGAGCCACTCACAGGGAAATTCCTCCTATTATTTTTTTTTATCTATGAGGGTACAGGACGACAGTAATCTAACTGAGGGTGACAAGTCCATTCAAGGGTATAACAATGGCTCCTTATGTGGGATGGTTCCTCCTTGCGAGGGACTAAAAATCCAAGGAATATTTAGGGTGAGCATACAAGTGCCTTATCCATTGGCATATGGAGTCAAAATTAAATGCCTTGATGCTAACTTACAAAATTATCGGTTGCGGACTTAGGAAATGTTTCTCAAGGGAGATTAGGGTTAGAAGTAGTTATGCATTGTACATGGAAAGTCAAGGTTGTTTATACAACTTGGTGTTCTATTGTTTACCTCATGGTGACAAAAATGATTTAAGTACCTATCATTAATAGGAAAGTCCAATGTTTGTCCTTCCATGTTCTACAAACAAAAAGAATTAGACAAAATTGCACATTTCTCCTTGATGATGAAAGGGTTGATCTGCAGGCTGTCAAATTTTCCACGTTTGCTAGGGTTTTCATGACTTTTGTCCCACGTTAACTCCAAATCTCATTAAGTGAACTTCCTTCATTTGGCCTTTTATTAAACACGATCTTCATCTTGTTTTGATACTCCTTGAAACCTCGGTAGACCCAACTCTACCAATTGGTTATCCTTTTTTTGATCTTGTTTGGCTCAGCCATCAAATCTTGCAATATCTTTATTGTTGGTAGCTCTAACTAGATGGGAAACACTACTTCAAGGCCATATATCAATTGGAAAGGTGCCTTCCCTGTAACTTGTTTAGTGGAGATCCTATATGCCCATAAAGAATACCTAAGTTGTGAGTCACAATATTTTATATCTCTATCAAAGTCTTCTTTATGTTATTCATGAGGTTTTTGTTTGAAGACTCTGCTTGGCCAATTCCATGAGGGTGGTAATTGGAAGAATGAACGAGGATGATACTATATTGTTGGCATAAGGCAACTAGTTTAATGGAGCTAAAGGTTTTGGCATTGTTGGCTACTATCTTCTTGGGGTAGCCAAATCTAGACAGGATGTTATCTTCTAGGAACCTAATGACTACTAGGTATTTGCCTTGTTTGGTTAGGATAACTTCTACCCATTTGTTGAAATAGTATGTGGCAGTTAGGATTCATCTATTTTGGCCACTAGATGGAGCATGAATCTCTCATATGAAGTCTATACCCCACTACAGGAAAGGGACTTCAAGTTAGACAGGTTTGAAAGGAAGGGTTGGGAGATTTTGTTTCCCAGTGAAAGTTTGACATGGTAGACAAACTCTTATAAATTTATGAACATCTGAAAAACATAGTTGGCCAATAGTAACCATACCTGAGAATTTTATGTGTTGTGGCCTTGGTAGCAAAACAACCTCCACAGATCTATTGATGCATGTATTTGACCAAGTCCTCAGTCTCATCTTCCAAAAGGAATTTAAGTAAAATTCCCTCAAGGTCCACAAAAAATTACCTTATAGTTCTAAGTCTTAGGAATCTTCTTTGAGACTTATCTATCTCTAGAGAGCACGTGCCAGTTTCTAGTAGGTGTATTATGCCATTGTACTAGCTAGACAGGTAATAGAAAGCATTAACATAATTATGTGTCTCATTGCCTAGATCCTCTCCTTCCTAAACCTACATTGCATAGACCCCTGCTTCTTGTAGATTTGCCTCAACCATTAATTTTGCTAGTCCTTGGACTTTGATCATCTCGATGGGCTTTATCACCATGTCAATTTCTTGTATCTTGGTGATCCATATTCCCCACTTTCCATATGCTTGCGACTGACATAACACCTCCTTAATTTCCGCATGAGGGACAAAGGAAGTGATTTGGGATTGCTTGATATATTACCTAATGTACTTAAGTTCTTTGAACAATCTGTGCACCTATTTTTCCATGATATTGTACATTAGCTCTTCATCTTTTAGGGATTTCCCAAAAGAAGAAATTGGTTTCATATACCCTTCAGTATTCTTTTGCAGCAAGACAACAACTATGGTGTGTTCAGAGACGAATGGGAAGATCATGAAATCCTTAGAATAGTCAAGGTTGATCATGAATGGAGTTTAACCCAATTCCTATTTGATAGCTACAAATGCACCTTTGGATTCATCATCCCACAAAATGTTAGCATCCGTCTTTAACATTTTGGTCATGTGTATAGTGTTAATGGATTAACTCTCTGTGAATCTATATTTACCACTTGGACTGAAACCATATGGCCCAAGAGTTTCCCTTGAGTCCATCTCAAAGAATGACTTTTTGGGATTGAGAGATATCCCAAATTTCATGCATCTCTCAAAAACTTTTCTCAAGTGATGCATGTGATCTTCTACTCTTCTGGAGTACACTGTCAAGTGATCCAAGTAATGATCATGAAGAGATCCTTGATATCAACAAAGGAAAATCCCATGGCCCTTTGAAAAATAGCAGCAACATTTATCAAGCCAAAATGCATACTTTCATAAGAAAATGTGCCCCACAAAGTAGTGAATGCAAATTTCAAAATGTCATTCGTGTCCATTCTTACTTGGTTATATCCTGAGAAATCATCCATCACTAACATTTTTTGCTCTCCCACCACCTTTTACAACATTTGGTCCATCTTTGGCAGAGGGTAATTATCCTTCAAGTAGGCTTTGTTTAAATTCTTGAAGTCTACACACAACCTGATCTCCATATTCTTCTTTCTAACTAGAACTAGATTGGCCACCTACTCTAGATATCTAATAGTTATGATAATTTTTTCTTGACATAGCTTTTCCACTTCTTTCTCTAATAGGGTTCTTAATAGAGGGCTTACCTGTCTTTGATTTTGCATGTATGGCTTGACATTCTCTTTCAAAGGGATCTAATGTTGGAAAATATATGGGTTATAGGTTTTCAGATCCTCATACCTTTAGGAAAAGTCATCCTTAAATTGTTTGAACCACTTTGTATAATCCTCCTTCTCAACTTGAGTTAGGGTTTTATATAATTTGATCATTCTAAGGTCTACAACGGTTCCCAAATTACGATCCTCCACCTGACATGGTTTGGGTTTCAAGGTAGGTTTCAATGGGAATTCATTTGAACCAAACTGTTAGAAAAACAGGATCACAGACCAATAACAATAAACATAAATGCAAATATAATCACACACACATTACAAGAGAGACACAGATATATCGTGGTTCACCCCAACTTGGGCTACGTCCACACTGAAGTTGCCAGTCCTTATTATTATTTCGTCCAGCAAAGTGAAGGGATACAACCTGCAGCACAACCACTGCACTTCCTCTTCACTGTCTCACAGTCTCTCTTCTAATCGTAGAGATCTTTTCAATGCATAAAACCTAATACATAATTAACCCTAGCTGTGTTACAATGTCTTTCTTTTATAAGGGAAATACGATGGGAAAATACCACGGGTTACCCAAAACCATGGGCCCAAAAACTGGTGGCGAAAACAACCCCAAATTTTTTTCCTCGGGGGCGTTGCCCCCAAACCCCCTTTTTCGGGGGCCCGCTAGCCCCCGCGCCCCCCACCGGACCCCCTGAGCGTTGGGCCGGGATCATAACCAAACCTGGGGTACGGACACGGCTGAATCATCATCTATGAGATTGGAAGATCTGGCTCCACAACCAACAATCTCCCACTTGGAGACTGATCACAACAACTCCACCGCTACTGTACTTGCTGGACCTTGGACTTGGCAACTTTCTCATCTTCACCTTCATGCTAGAAGGCCAACTGAAACTCAGTTTCTCTCTAGTCACTACCTTTGTGAACATGTCTGCAGGATTCTGGCTAGTATGTATCTTTTCCAGCTTCAACAGTTCATCTTCCAGAACAGAGCGTATGAAATGGTACTTGAGTTGTATATGTTTAGTCCTGGAATGGAATGCTGAGTTCTTTTCAAGATGAATGGCACTTTGGCTGTCACTATACAACCTGCTCTCCTTCTGCTTCTTACCCACTTCCTCCATAAACCTCTGCAACCAAATCATCTCTTTACTAGCCTCTGTAACATCAACATACTCTGCTTCTGTTGTTGAAAGTGCAACAACCTTCTGCAGTCTCGAAATCCAACTTACTGCTGTTCCACCTACAGTAAACACATACCCTGTGGTGCTCCTCCTGCTATCCTTATCACCTGCCATATATGCATAAACATATCCCTGTAGGACAATGTCTGAACCTCCAAAACATAATGCTGGAGTGGTGGTACCTCTCAAATACCTGAGAATCCACTGTACTGCCTTCCAATGTTCTTTACCTGGATTGTTCATTTATCTGCTCACAACTCCCACTGCTTGTGCAATATCTGGTCTTGTGCACACCATGGCATACATCAAGCTGCCAACTGTTGATTGATAGGGAATATTGGACATATAATCTGTCTCTTCCTGTGTCTTGGGACACATTTCCTTACTTAGACTGACATGGCTGGCCAAAGGTGTACTTACTGGTTTTGCATTCTGCATTCTGAACCTCTCCAACACCTTTTGTATGTACTTGCACCGAGACAATGTCAATTTGCGATTTTTCCTGTCTCTTGTTATTCTCATACCAAGGATTTGCTTTGCAACACGCAAATGAATTAGCTAGCTTCCTTTTGAGTACATTTATATCCTGCATGTTAGACCCTGCAACAAGCATGTCATCCACATACAGTAACAAGATAATGTATCTTTCATTGTCTAGCTTCTTGAAATAAACACAGTGGTCAGAATGACATCTACTATAACCTTGTTCTGTCATAAACCTGTCAAATTTTAAATACCACTGCCTTGGAGCTTGCTTCAAACCATACAAGCTCTTTTTCAACCTGCACACCAAATTCTCCTTACCTTTGACCTCATACCCTTGTGGCTGCTGCATATATATCTCTTCCTCCAAATCCCCATGGAGAAAGGTTGTTTTTACATCTAACTGTTCAAGATGCAAATCTTCTACCGCCACTAGACTTAAGATAGTCCTAATTGAAGTCATCTTAACAACAGGAGAAAATATTTCATCAAAATCTATACTTTTCTTCTGTGCAAACCCCTTTACAACAAGTTTGGCCTTGTACCGCTTCTTGCCTCCTTCTTCTTCCTTCAACCTGTAAATCCATTTGTTCTGCAATGCTCTTTTACCAGCAGGCAAGTGAACCAGATCCCAAGTCTGGTTTCCTACCAATGAGTCCATCTCCTCATTCATGCCTTGCTCCCACTTCTTTCTAGTTTCCACCTGCATTGTTTCTTCATAACATTCTGGTTCACCAACATCAGTCATCAACAAATAATACATTGAAGGAGAGTATCGTTCAGGGAGTCTACTTAACCTGGTAGATCTTCTTACAGTTGCAGGAGTTTCAGGTACTTGCTGCTGTTCTTGATTTTTTGGCACCTTTGGAACTTCATTTTCTTCAATTTCATCAAGTACTATGTACTCTGTGTTTTCCTTTTCCTGTTTCTTTCCCTGCAACTGATCTTTATACATGACCTTTTCATTGAATATTACATCTCTACTCTTGATGATTTTATTTATTTATTTTCATAATCCCATAAACGATAACCAAATTCATCAACCCCATATCCAATAAAGGTACATTTCTTGGATTTAGCTTCAAGCTTTGTTCTATTTTCTTTATCAATATGGACAAATGCTTCACAACCAAACGTTCTAAAAAATGAGTAGTTTACCTTTTTATTTGTCCATGCCTCCTCTGGAATACCACCATCCAAAGCACTCGAAGATCCTCTGTTTATTAAATAAACAACAATATTTACAGCATCCGCCCAAAACTGTAAGGGCAACCCTGCATGCAATCTCATACACCTTGCACGCTCCATGATCGTTCTGTTCATCCTTTCTGACACACCATTTTCTTGTGGTGTGCCTGGGACTGTCTTCTCTCTACGAATCCCATGGTATGAACAGTAACTATCAAACTCCTTGCCGCAGTACTCACCTCCATTATTAGATCTGAGACACTTCAACCTTTTTCCTATCTCATTCTCAACCAAAGCTTTCCACTTCTTAAAAGTAGCAAACACATCAGATTTTCGTCTAATGCAATAAACCCAAGTTTTCCTAGTTGCATCATCAATAAATGTAACATAATAATGAGAGCCACCAAGAGATTGTACCTGAGCCGGTCCCCATACATATGTATGCACTAGCTCTAACTTTTCATTCTTCTTCTGTTTCCCAACCCTGAGAAATCTGACTCTCTTCTGTTTTCCATAAACATAGTTTTCACAGAATTCCAAACTTACTTGCTTCAAATCTGACAGCAACTTCCTTGAGTGGAGAATCTGCATCCCCTTCTCACTCATGTGGCCAAGCCTATGATGCCACAATGCTGTATCTGTTCCTATGGAAGCTAAAGAGATAGAATGGTCAATATTATGAGGACATAAATACAACGTACCTATCCTGTCTCCTTTTGCTATCACCATTGATCCTTTAGTGATCTTCCACCACTTTTCTCCGAATGTAGATAGACAATCGCCATCTCCCAACTGCCCTGTTGAGATCATATTTCTTTTCATAGCAGGAATATGCCTAACATCTTTCAACAGCCAATCAGTTCCATTCTTAACTTTTATCCATACCTTACCCATTCCAACAATTTTACATGGCTCATCATCACCCAATAAAACATGTCCAAAATCGCCTGGAACATAATCATGAAAATATTTCCTATGGGGTGTAGCATGACATGAAGCCCTTGAATCTACTACCCAATAATCACTAGTATTATCTAATGCAAGAATCAAAGCATCTTGTAACACATCACCTGCTACATTTGCTTCCTGGGTAGTTTCCTTCTGTGCATCTCCTTTCTTCTTTAGAGATCTGCAGTCTTTCTTTAGATGTCCTTTCTTTCCACAGTTCCAACACTCTATTTTTCTCCGTCTGGACTTGGATCTTCCCATTTTAGACTTGCCACGATTACCTTGGCTCTTTCCTCTCTCCTTTTGTCTTCCCCTGCTCTCCATGGTCAACACATTACCTGATGTCTCATCTGTGCTTTTTCTTCGCATTTCCTCGCTAAGAATAACACCAATAACATCATCAAATTTCAAGGTGTTTGAACCAGAGACATAGTTACTTACAGCCATGACCAAGCTATTCCAGATTTATGGCAATGAACACAAGATTAGAAGAGCCCTAACCTCATCATCAAAGTTCACACTTACAGAACTTAGTTGATTTGTAACTGTATTAAACTCATTTAAATTATCAGTAACAGATCCACCTTTAGACATCTTCATATTAAATAAACGCTTCATTAGAAATACCTTGTTGGAGGCCAAGGGTTTTTCATACAGCTTACCCAATGCACTCATCAAACCCTCCGTTGTCGTTTCTTTTGAGATATTGAAAGCCACCGACGAAGCCAGGCTCAACCATATTGTTCCCAGAGCCTTTCTGTCAAGAACCTCCCATTCTTCGTCCTTCATGGCCGCTGGCTGCTTTGCTCTTCCTCCCAACGGTAGGAATAGATCCTTCTGGTATAGATAGTCCTCCATTTGCATCTTCCATAACTGGAAGTTTTGGCCGTTAAACTTATCGACCTTAAAATTTCCTTCTTCTGCCATTGCTCCCACTCGAACCAGAAACCCTAGCTTCCTACGGGTTTATCTGCTAAATAGACCTTCGGCTCTGATACCAATTGTTAGAAAAACAGGATCGCAGAGCAATAACAATAAACAAAAATGCAAATATAATCACACACACATTACAAGAGAGACACAGATATATCGTGGTTCACCCCAACTTGGGCTACGTCCACACTGAAGTTGCCAGTCCTTATTATTATTCCATCCACCAATGTGAAGAGATACAACCTGCAGCACAATCGCTGCACTTCCTCTTCACTGTCTCACAGTCTCTCTTCTGATCTTAGAGATCTTTTCAATGCATAAAACCTAATACATCATTAACCCTAGCCGTGTTACAATGTCTTTCTTTTATAAGGGAAATACAATGGGAAAATACCACGGGTTACCCAAAACCATGGGCTCGAAAATTGGTGGCGAAAACAACCCCAAAATTTTTTCCTCGGGGGCCCACTGGCCCCCGCGCCCCCCAACCAGGGGGTGGTTCGACCCCCCCCGGACCCCCTGAGTGTCGGGCCGGGATCATAACCAAACCTGGGTACAGACACGGCTGAATCATCATCTATGAGATTGGAAGATCTGGCTCCACAACCAACACAAACAACATTTCAAGTGAGACTAGACCCTTTGGAATATAGTTTGTTTTCAGTTGTATTGCCCTCTAACCTCCTATTATATTAGGAAAATTTTCCCTTTCCCTTTGTCATGTATTCACACTCCTTCTTCATCTTCCTCCTCCCCTTTTGAATATATGTGCATATCCACATATTCATCCATCAAGCTAAAAAACTTATTAATTTGGTCATCATATTCCAAAACCAGCCATTGCTTGAAGTTGTTTGGGACAACTTCTATGTGCATAATTTTAATGGAATAGGAGAGATGTTCCAAATCAAGGGGAGCAAATATAACAACTGATTTTGCTAAATTGCCATCTCTATGATTCCATTCTTTGGGTACAACAATGGTATTGAGAGCCTCAAAGAAATTGTCGAACATATCCTAGACATCATATTTATATTGCCTCATTCTTGGGTTCCTTGTATGCCATTTCTCCTTCGCCTGATTTACAGTAGGTATAAATCTCCAAAAAAAATTAGTTGTCTAATCACCATTTTTCTAGTTGTCTCCAATCCTAAAATAAGGGCCTCATACCCTGCCACATTGTTCGTGCTTTCAAAATCAATTTTGAAAGCATGAGGGAATTTCTTACCCTTGGGATATTTCAGTAGTACCCCCACCCCATTTCATTCATTATTGCATGCTCCATCGAAGTATAATGTCCATATACTAGAGGGATTTAATTCTTATTTTCAAAAAATGTCAATAGTCCAATTTGCATGTTGTTTGGTGGATGATGACTTAGGAGGAAGTTTATCAGAGGCATAGGAGGTGAAATTGGTGGGGCTATGAGGGTCAATGATAACATAGATAATTTTAGGTTCTATTTGTAACATGTGGGTATCTCCCCCAAAGACCGAAATGGTGGCATATGAGAGGTAAAATTGAATGTTGCCTCCCACCTATGTTTCCCAGTGTCTAGATAAAAGAATGCCATAAGTGGGGGGAACACCAGTTATAACCACATCCATCATTACATACTTCCTGGGTATATGAACTATTCCCACCACCTAGTATTTAATCATACCAAGGAATTGGACTCTTTTGGAATCAAATGAGAAGAGGTGTTTGCAGGATCTAGTGATATCAAATCCTAATTTTTCCATGACAACCATGGGAATCAAAGAATGGGAAGCTCCAAAGTCATATATGCAATTGTGGACATGCAAATTTTGTAGCTCTAGAGTGATATGGAATGGTGGTATGATTTGATCATCTCCATCCGGTAGGTTCCCTAAGACAATCTTGGGTGCATCATCCTAGATATTTACGATGTCATCTTGCAAAGGTGTCTCATGACTCAGGATCATCACAATTGTGGATTGAAGAGGGTCTTATTTTGAGTGCTAGGAGGCTCATATACAGATAAATATGTGACCTCTTTAAACCCTAGATAAGATGAGACTTCTTTGCTAAGAATAGGATACTTCAAAACTTCACAAAGAGGCATAGGAATTAAAATTTTACTGAGATCATACATGATATAAAATGATGGAAGAGGAGTAGGGCTTGCTTCTTAATTTTTAGAAGCTAGTGGAGGCTTCACGAGGACCGAGTTGGATGAGGACTATGCCATGTTCAGATCTGTTGATTTTGGCCTCCTATCTGATGGGGATGGCAGGTTGCTTGAAGTCAATTGCCTTCGAGGTTGTTTCTCTCATGGGTTGTTGAGTAGTCCTAGGAAATTATCTCCTATTATCATTTGGTTGTCTGTAGGCTTCTTATCTTTTGTTATTTGAAGCATTAAGCCTTGGCCTTAGATCATAGTTCCTCCTCACCTAAGCCATTATGTTATTTGTCACCATTTTGGATTTGAGCACGAGATAAGCTGAAAGTGTCATATTCTTGCTAGATAATTTCTTCTTCCTATGAACCTCTTCTTCTCCCATCATCGACGACCCTTGGCTTGGTTGATTAGCCTAGACATATTCAGGATGGAAAAGCATGTGTAGGTCTGAAGATGTTTTAGGGGTCTCTTCCTCTATAATCTCATGATATTCTTCATAGCATGGAAGAGGAGCCGTCGTATTTGCTTAAGCCCTTTGATATGGAGGAGGGTTCACCTCTTCCTTCCTGAATTCCCTTGGAGGTGCAAAGGGATCTATTCTATATTGTGGTTGTCCTTTAACGAGATGATTATGAGCTCTAGGGGCAAGCCCTACAAATGAATGGGAAACTTGTCCTTGCTTTACCTTGGTGAGTTCATTTTATATAGTCTCAAGGGGTTTGGTGACTTCTTCAAGGTTCTTGAAAACTTGCCTAGAAGAGGCAACTTTTGGTTCTGTCCCTCTCCTTCTTTTTATATAATCCCTTTTATCTGGGGGGTCTTATCTTGTTTGCAAGGAGATTCCAGAAACCTTCATGTTACCTTCCATATATTTTGCATCATTAAATAAGGTTTCTAGGTTAGGGGACACTATTTCTCTTAATTGGATGGAGAAATTTGCCTCAAAAGAGGCAACACATGTTGCCATAACAATAGCTTCTAAGGGCTTAATAGTATCTACAATTCAATGGTAAAGCTTGCAAAACCTGTTGGTGAATTTAGGGACAAATTCCTTATCATTCCTTTTCAAATAATTGAACTTGATAATATAATATCTATTATCTTTCTTGACTTCCCATTTATTTATGAGCCTCTCCAAGAACTATCCCCAATAGGTTATGGAGTTCTTGGGCAGGTTCCTGAACCAATTTCTAGATTCTGCTTCCAAATATTGGGGGAACAACTAGAAAACACATCGTCCTCTTCTACAAAGAAATTATTAGTACAATCATGAGAAGCAGTGAGGTGTTGTAATGTACCCAAAAAGAGGTTTAGGCACACTAACTCAAAACTGGCAATCTTGGACTTATAACTTCAAGAAATTTGGTTCAAACACCACTAGACTAATACCAAATCTTTCAAACAGAGTTGCTAGAACACCTACAAACTCTAAACAACTAAAAATATACACATCCCATACCCTAAAAAAATCCAGTAAGGGATTTGCTTCGATAGTTTGCACTTTTTGAAGTGCATCACACCTGGGAAATTCCAAAATAACCAGAGGCAATGGCCCCAAGAATTACATGGGAACTTCTCTGCTTCTGGTGCAATACTGTAAACAACTAAAAAATAGTAAGAACATATATTTGGAATCAGTAAGACTAAAGGAATATCATATGCTTGGACTTAGATACCAGGTACAACTTCACATGCATCAATTTTAGATTAGGAAAGATTGGCTCATTATTTCATCACAAAAAGGAAGACTAGCTCGAATCTGACTAGTAAGACTGATGGTTTCCAACACTTTCCAAACACATTGAGACCTTCCTAAATTCGACCACAGAGACTCATATTGTCATTAACACAGCCAAATTAATCTGAATAGCTCACTTACAGACTCCAGAAGCTTTTAATAGAAGTTTTATACTCACAGCCAGATGACTATGCAACCATAGAAAACTAAACAACACATAGTTTAACCAATAACTCGAATATATGGACACAATAATGAAAGAAAACACTTGGGTATTTATTATTAACTATATATGAAATTAATAACACTGGTTACAACAATATGGGGCTATTACATAGCTCGAAAATCTAGAAATACAATGGCATAAATACACTGGTGCGCTTCTTTACAACTGAAACCCTAATATCCGGTAAACGGGTTGTATCTTGTTCATTTGGAAGTCTTTTTGAGTGAAAAAAGGTGTTTCCCATTGATAAACGATTCTCTAGATGCAATGGAATAGGTCTCAAATTCCAGAAATGATTATAACTATTCGAAACAACTTTTTTTTCGGCTCATCAACATCGGATCCATTGATTGAGTTGATTTAACCACACAAAAGAAGCACAACACATTGGATCTGAAGAGGAGAGTTGAGAATATGAATTATAAGCTCCAAATTGAAACCCCCTCATCCAAAGCTACGCCACCAATAGAGAAAATAGGATCAAGCCCACACTGTAAATACTGGAAAACCACACAAGAACACTATTTGAAGGCAAGTGCGCTCTCCACACTGAAAATACTGGCACACCACACTATTAAAATACTGGAACACCATCAAATATTTAGATATGTGTGAAGAACACAATATGCATTTGATCCATGAATCTCTATACATAAATTTATGTGATTTCTCCTACCACAATCACTTGCAATGAAACATAAATGAGAGGTTTGGATGATCTCTCCTCATAGTTGCAAGGGGCACATCTCCCAAGTTAGCAAGGGGCACATCACCCAAGCTCTGAAAAGCGCATAGCTCTTCAAGTCAATAAAAAAATGTCCAAAATATTCTCCAAGGAGGTTCTCATACTCATTTTATAAACTTCTGGTAGATTTTTTTCTTCCTCTAGAGCCTTCTTTCTTAGAATTCGAGTCATTGATGAGTTGGTTGATTCTTTGGTAAGTTACACTTGCATATGGACACACTTGTCTAAAAAATTGTGCCCTCACTGGCTAAAATTAGGACCTGTAGCTTTCCTGAGATTCCTTCCTTGCTTTCTTAATAGTTACTAATCCTTCTTGAGCCTTATTGCAAAAATATGGAAGCTTCTGTCTTTTCTGCTTTTAAGTTGCTTTCCTACTTTATGCTGCTTTCCTTCTTTTAGTTGATTTTCCTACTTTTAGCTGCCTTCTCCAGATTCCTTGAGGGAAAAAACTCATAAGGGCCCCATACATCCTCCTATGCGCCCTCTTGATCCACCTAGACCATTTCAACCTCATTAAACAATCAATATTTGGCCTCATCCATGACTTATGCTACCAACATTGCTAATTAACATGAATTTATCAAATAAATTTTGGCCAACTTTAATTATTTTAATCAAAGGATTAAAATTAATATTTGGGGACATGACAGTCCTCCTCGTCCAACATTTCTTGTCCTCAAGCAATTTAAGATACGCCAGTGGAATGCATGTTTTCTTCCCCAACTCAATGCACAAACCTTTTCTTTACCTCCTTCTCTATTGATGACTGTTTATTAAGTGTATGGTTTTGCAATGTACTGACTTAGGAACTCTTCTGAATTTGCAACCCTCAACTGAATCCACAAGGAAGTAATACACTATGACTCCAATCAAATGAAAGCTAAAAATGATTCCCACCGTAAGATCTACTACTGAACTGACAGACATTGGAATTCCAAATTCCTAATTGAACTTAATGAAGATCCACCATGCTACTGTTGTGCCAACTCTGATTATAACCTTACCCACTAGAAATGACTTTGTTGCCCAATTGAAAATTATGTTCAATCCAGGTGAGCAACTAAGTTCCACAATGATCCCAGGGTCCCAAATGAACCCGATATTTGCAAGGTGTCTGCAACATCCACCTCTGAACTGCATGGTGTCTATATAAAGAGCCTTCTGAAGACTGCCAAACCAACAAGATAGAAAAAAGTATGTCCATCCATCATAAGGCTTCTCATTTATGAAATTGTACCACTGCTTTCCATGGATAGACTCCTGAAAGTGATGACTGGCTTGCTCTCCTTTTCCAGCTGCTAAACTGTAGAACCCAACAATACTAGTATCCCATTGTCGATGTTTCATACCTCTAATCTCCACCATCATCTGAAACAATCTTTCACTACATGGAATTCCAGGATCCCACCACCAAATTGGTAGTCCACCACTACCAATGTTTACTAGAAACTCTATGAGTTTCTCCAACAGGAAAAGAAACTCTTCTTGAGCATTGTGCACACTGGTTCCACAACTTACATCAATGTTATTTGTCCCATCCAACTGAATCAAATGTGATTTCCATGCTCTGCTATGAACAAGGAAGACATCATACAACAATCACATATGTCTATGTTGCTGCTCACAAAATAAGACAATGTCAAATATATCAATAAACCCACTATTGATGCAAAAAGAACTCTTACCTATTTGTGTCTCCAACTCTGTCATATATCTATCCACCCATTACATGGATGTATAGAATTCCTTGCTTGATGATTCAAATGGAATGTAATCAACCACCTCCTCCAAGACCAAGTATTTCTCTAATAAGTGCATCTCACAATCCTTCTTATGCAAAACAAGTGTTTGGCCAACATTCTCCTTATCCATTTATCCTTCAAGATTCTGCATATGTCCTTCATTTTCAAACCTCTCCTAAGGTTCTTCCATCAAAGCATGAGTGTTATCGTCCATATACATTTGGTTTTCTAAAGTATAGGAAGAAAGATGTGATCCTTTAAACTCCCTACAAAGTTGGTCCCTTTGCATCTCGGATTCTTGAAGTGTTTTCTGTGTGCTCTTCAAGAAATCATGGGTGATCTCTAGCTCATGAGTGAGCCTACCAACTTCATCTTATTTTTCTTGTAATGCATAATGATACATCTCAGTAAGCCTAAGAAGATGATCTCTATCGGAAAGTAGGTGAAGATATTTACCTTTCATGATTGTCATTGATTTTCGAATTTCCTCCAAATCTGTAATGGAAGATTATTTTCCCAATATATCAGTTGGTTCTGAAGCCTTCCAACAATAATCTGACACCAGGGCATTAGTATCATCAAAATATTTCATGGTTGTCCTATCATTTTCCTTACTTACCTTTAACTGCGTTGCTAGGAAATGCAGCTCATAGGAACATGGATCTCTTCAACCATCTTTGTTGGATTGTTTCCATCCTGTGTGTGGTTGACATTAGCTTCATAATGAGGCTCTAATGGTGACTGGAACGCTGATATTTGTACTTCCTCTGAATCGGATCCACAAGATGTCTCTCCACCATTATCCATATCAGAACCCATTCCATCTTGAACCTCATGTGCAGTGATCTCAAATTCACCCACAAAGAAACTTGAGTGCTTTGTTGTGGATTCTTTTTCATCCCAGTCCATACAGTCAACGGTTTCAAGAACTATTGTTAGGCCTTCACCTTCTCCCTATTCCTCCATCTCATTGATGGTTGGCTCATTTTCATATCCCACATGCTCAGCTCCTGCATATTTTTCTTCCCATTTGCATCCATCACCTGAAAGTGTTTTCTTCATATTTTCTATTGGATGGAATGAAAAATCAATTTGCTTGTGGCATTGAATGCAACACATAACTCTTCTTTAACACCAAAATCAACATTAGATGGTTTTACAATATCATTACATGAAATGGTTTCTATCTCATACTGTTGCAAAGAAGTATGATTGCTACAAAAATCAAAATTTTTGTCATACCTTGGTGTTATATTTTCCACATGCTCATGTGCATTTTCTTCTTCATATTTAGCTACCATTCCTTTGTTGTCCGTGTGTTCCTCCTGCTCATTTGCACGCTGATCCATGACTATAGATTTTCCTTTTTTTGAATCCATTTTATCACAAACATTTTTGGAGGTTTTGTTTGAAGAAAAACCAAAAAGTCTCATAATAATTCAAGATGCAAATGGTTCTTCTTTTGGTGGTCTGTTTCTTTTTAAAGAATCCTCATCCACATTCTGGGGACAAAATCCTTACCTACAAGTAAAATCATCTTTGAAGGGAATAGTTGCATAGGTTTACTCACCCAAAGCTAGATACTCTTGCTAACAGTGAGGCATGATAGCACTTTTTGCTAACCTTCTTTCCAATTTATCCTCAAAGATATCCATTGGTGGATAAGGCTTCCTATATTCTCTGTATGTGATGTCACATAAGAAATCCTCCTCCTCGTGTGAAATGTGCAAGCCTCCATCTATATAAATAATTTATTCATCAGGGAATGACTATTCCCATTCATCTAGTTCCCAATCATCATCTCCAAACCAAGACATGTTTGCAATTCTTCTTCAACTGAAGGTTTACCATTCATAGGTGCAGACGACCACGCTCTGATACCACTGTAATGTACCCAAACAGAGGTTTAGGAACATTAACTCAAAACTGGAAATCTTGGACTTATATCTTCAAAAACTTTGGTTCAAACACCACTGGACTAATACAAAATCTTTCAAACATAGTTGCTAGAACACCTATAGACTCTAAAAAAATCAAAATCTACACATCCCATACACTAAAAAAATTCACTCGGGGATTTGCTTCTACAGTTTGCACATTTTGCAATGCATCACATCTGGGAAAGGCTAAAATGACCAGAGGCAATGACCCCATGAATTACGTGGGAACTCCTCTGCTTCTGGTGCAATCCTGGAAACAATTAAATAGAAGTAAGAACATATATTTGGACTCAGTAAAACTATAGTAATATCATATGCTCAGAATTACACACTAGGTACAACTTCACATGCATCAATTCTATATTAAGAAAGATTGGCTCATTATTTCATCAGAGAAGGGAAGACTAGCTCGAATCTGACTAGTAAGATTGTTGGTTTCCAACACTTTACAAACACACTGAGACCCTCCCAAATTCAACCACAGAGACTTACATTGTCATTAAAACACCCAAATTAATTTGAACAACTCACTTATAGACTCCATAATCTTTTAATATAAGTTTTATACTCACAACCAGATGACTATGTAACCATAGGAAACTAAACAACACATTGTTTAACAAGTAACTTGAATATATGGACACAATACTGAGAGAAAAGACTTAGGTCTTTATTATTAACTGTATATGAAAATAATAAAAATGGATACAACAATATGGGGCTCTTACACAATTAAAAAATCCAGAAATATAATCGCAAAAATACACTGGTGCGCTCCTTTACAACTGAAACCCTAAGATTTGGTAAAATGGTTGTATCTTGGTCATTTGAAAGTCTTTTTGAGTAAAAAAAAATTCTTTACCACTATAAACAATTCTCCAGATGTAATGGAACAGGTCTCAAAGTCTAGAAATGCTTAGAGCTATTCGAACTAGAATATTTTTTTCGTCCCACCAACACCAGATCCACTGATTGAGTTAATATGACCACACAATAGAAGAACCAACACACTGGATTTGAAGAGGAGAGTTGAGAATATTACTTAGAAGCTCCAAATTGTAACCCCCACATCCATATTTGTTCCACCAACAAAGAAAACATGAGCAATCTCACACTGTAAATACTAGAAAACCACATAAGAACATTGTTTGAAGGCAAGTGCACTCTCCACACTGAAAATGATGGCACACCACACTATGAAACTACTGGAACACTATCAAATATTCAGATCTGCATGAAGCAAACAATATACATCTGATCCATGAATCTCTCTAAAGAAATATGTGTGATTTCTACTCCCACAATCACCTGCAATGAAACACAAATGAGAGATATGGATGATCTCTCTTCACAACTGCAAGAGGAACATCTCCCAAGCTAGCAAGGGGCACATCACCCAAGCTATGAAAATCACAGAGCTCTTCAAGTCAATCAAAAAATGGAAAAAAATATCCCCCAAGGAGGCTCTCATACTCATTTTATAAACTTTTGTTAGCTTTTTTTTCCTCCTTTAGAGCCTTCTTTCTTGGAATTCGAGCCATTGATGAGTTGGTTGATTCTTTGGTAAGTTACACTTGCATATGGACCCACTTGTATCAACAATTGTACCCTCACCAGAAACAACTAGGGCCTGTAGCTTTCATAATATTCCTTCATTGCTTTCTTGACAATTACTAATCCTTCTTGAGCCTTATTGCAAAAATCTGGAATCTTCTGTCTTTTTTGCTTTTATGATGCCTTCCTGCTTTATGTTACTTTCTTGCTTTTAGGTGCTTTTCCTACTTTTAGCTTCCTTTTCCAGATTCCTTGAGGGAGACAACTAGTAGGGGCCCCATACATTCTCCTATGCGCTCTCTTGAGCCACCCAGACCATTTCTAACTCATTAAACAATCAATATTTGGCCCGATCCATGACTTATGCTACCAACATTAATAATTAACATTAATTTATCAAATAACTTTCGGCCAAGTTTAATTATTTTAATCATAGGATTAAAATTAAAATTTGGGGACATGACAGTCCTCCCCACCCAAGATTGCTTCTCCTCGAGCAATTTAAGATCTAGCAGTGAAATGCTTGTTCTCTTCCCCAACTCAATGCACAAACCTTTTCTTTACCTCCTTCTGTATTGATGATTGTTTATTAAGTGTATGGTTTTGCAATGTACTAACTTAGGAACTCTTATGAATTTGCAACCCTCAACTGACTCCACAAGGAAGTAATACACTATGACTCCAATCAATTGAAAGCTAAAAATGATTCTCACCGTAAGATATGTTGTTGAATTGGCAGACATTGGAATTCCAAATTCCAAACTGAACTCAATGAAGATCCACCATGCTACTGTTGTGCCAACTCTGGTTATAACCTTTCCCACTAGAAATAACTCTATTCCCTAATGCAAATTTATGTTCAATCCAACTGAGAAACCAAGTTCCATAATGATCCCAGGGTCCCAAATGAACCTCACATTTGCAAGGTGTCTGGAACATCCACCTCTTCATTACTTAGTGTCCATATAAAGAGCCTTCTAAAGAATCCCAAACCAACAATCTAGAAAATAATATGTCCATCCATCATAAGGATTCTCATTTAAGAAATTGTACCACTGCTTTCCATGGATAGACTCCTGAAAGTGATGGTTGGATCGCTCTCCTTTTCCAACTGCTAAACTGTAGAACCAAACAATACTAGGATCCTAGTATCGATGCTGCATCCCTCTAATCTCCACCATCATTTGAAACAATATTTCAATACATGGAATGCTAGGATCCCACAACCAAATTGGTAGTCCACCACTACCAATGTTTACTAGAAACTCTATGAGTTTCTCCAACAGGAAAATAAACTCTTCTTGAGCATTGTGCACACTAGTTCTACAACTTACATCAATGTTGTTTGTCCCATCCAACTGAATCAAATGTCATTTCCATGCTCTGTTATGAATAAGGAAGACATAATACAACAACCATAGATGTCTCTGTTGTTGCTCACAAAACATGACAATGTCAAATATATCAATAAACCCACTATTGATGCAAAAATAAATCTTACCACTTTATGTCTCCAACTCTGTCATGTATCTATTCACCCAATCAATGGATGTATATAATTCCTTGCTTGCTAATCCAATTGGAATCTAATCAACAACCTCCTCCAAGACCAAGTTTTTCTCTAATAAGGTCATCCCATAATCCTTCTGATGAAAAATAAGTGTTTGGATAGTGTTGTCACTAGGTTTGTCCTACAATTTGCTCAAGTTTTATGCTATTAAGGTGATTAGTCAATGGTGTATTGCCCAATCGAAGCTCTCCAAAGGATTGATTGTGTTGCATTCAATTAAAATTTCTTCAAATACCGAAGCCCAGTGTTTTATTCGTGGCTGGAGTTTACATCAATAAAAAGAAGAGACTATTCGCAGTTCGTCCCAGGTTGAGTTTTAAGCAGACAGTTAGAAATTTATTTATTTTTTTTTTCCTCGGAAAAAATTGTAATTTTATTTCAAATAGATGAATAAAATTACATTCTGCACATGTAGTAGAATAACTGAGATCCCTACATTGTCACATATTTACTGTCCCATATTATCATCATATCTGATGTCCCATACATACAACAAAAAAAACTGCTACTGCTGTCCATACGACACACATATATCCTATTACAGAAAATCGAATATTGTAACAGAAATGGAAGAAATCATTGATCAACAAAAGCTGAGCTGTTGCTCAATGTTGTGCCTCAATATCATCAAGAAAAGGTCTGTGATAATAGCTGAAAGTGCCCCTCGGTGAATGATTAGTAATCCTCCAAGTGCCAAATGCTATATCCTGCTGCGTAGCTTCCTTGGAGAGATGATCTGCCAGCCCATTCCTCTCCCTATAAACATGTGTAAATGTAATGTGGTTAAAGGACTGCTTTAACCGGATCACCTCCTCCAGGATGGGTAATAGTACCATCACATGACAAAATGAGATCTCCTTTTCCCAGTTGATTACTAACAGGGAGTCGCCGAAAATCTGTAGAGATATACATCCTTGTTCAAGTGCAAATAACATCAATAGTTTAAGTGACATAAGTTCAGCATAGTTATTTGATCCTCTCCCCAGACCAGCCACGAGATGGAAGTAATGGGACGCAGTTTTGTAAAGGACACCCCCCCCACCACACACCGATTGATGGTCCAAAGAGGCTCCATCAAAAAATGCCCACGGCATTGATGTGCCAATCTGTTCAATCCGCACAGGTCGTGTGCTACTCATCAGGACAGGAGCCTCGTAATGATGTATAACCGCCAGCGCTTGAGCCACAACAGACACCAACGGAACCCTTCTATCGTGAAAAATCAGCAAGTTTCTGGTAATCCAAATGCCCCATGCAAAAATACACGGGACTGCCCGGATGGAAGAGGATTTTTGAAAAGACCACCACAGATGGAACGCTTCCAGTACGCTCTCTCCCCTCCATCTCACCTGAAAATCCAAAGATCTGCTGATTTCATTCCAAACTGCCTGTGAAAACCGACATTGAACAAAAAGATGAGCTATGGTCTCTTCCGCTTCCCTACAAAGAGGACAGATCCCCGGACCCTGGAGGAAACGTTTTTGCAAAATGTCCCAGGTAGGAGCCTTATTTTCCAGTATTGCCCAGAAGAGTAATTTTGCTTTACCCGGGCACCTTAACTTCCACAAATATTTCCACCACCACACCAAATTTCTGTTATGAGCTTCCACATTTAGCTGGATATATCCATTTTTAGGTGAGTATAATCCTGAGGGATGGTGATCCCAGATAAGTTCATCCTCCCTATTAGTCAGTCGAATATTAGAAATTCTTAAAATCCGCAGATAATCCTCCCAAGCCCCCTGCAGTTCACCAGAGATCTCAAGTCGCTGTGCAGGGATCCACCCTTGATGCCATAGAGTAGATGATCCCGGATCCTCTATGTCATCCAGAAAATGACAACCTCTAGCAGCCAAAAAATTCCTCAGTTCCACTGAAAGGACATGACCTCCCCTGCAGCCAACCCAAGGGTCTAGTCCAATACGAAGTAGACGCCCATTTCCAATCCGCCACACTAATCCAGAACCGACCAAAGAGAAATGCTGCACCACTGCTTTCCAGACCACAGAGCAATTTGCCCTCGACTTATTGCCCAGCCTGATCCATTCGAGAAGAGTAAGAGGGGCAATATATTTATGATATACCACTCTTGTCCAGAGACTCTGTGTATGTATAAGTCGCCATGACACTTTGGCCCCCAAGGCTTTTGCAAACAGAAAAATATTCTTTAACCCCCAGCCTCCCAATGCTTTTGGGATAGCAATTTTTTCCCATCTGACCCACACTAGAGCTCGATGCTCACTCAAACCCTTCCAAAGAAAGGCAAAACACAATCTCCGGATTTGCTCCAGTACTCCTATGGGTATCCAAGCAAGAGACATCCAATACACCGGAATTGCTTCCAAAACTGATTTAACCAGGACAAGCCTCCCAGCCCGAGAGAGCCATTTATGACTCCATCCATGTAGACGCTGTTCTAATTTTTCTATTAACCAGTGCCAGTCATCCTTCAGGTAAGCATTCGGTTTCAAGTGAAAGCCAAGGTACTTTAATCCATCATCAAT
The DNA here is from genome assembly GCA_027924585.1 of Larix kaempferi. Taxonomy (NCBI): domain Eukaryota; kingdom Viridiplantae; phylum Streptophyta; class Pinopsida; order Pinales; family Pinaceae; genus Larix; species Larix kaempferi. The sequence continues at coordinate 786,346 of BSBM01001770.1, forward strand.
ATCCAAAGTCCTAAATGGTAGTTTGTTAGCCATACTATGAATCTCCTGCTTGGTTAAATTCGAGCATGTGATAGTGGATTTATCAATATTCACGAGCATACCCGCTGCAACTTGCACTAATTGGAGACCTTCAACCACCTTATCAATATCCTGTCGCGAGCCATCACAAAATATCAGAATGTCATCGACAAAAAGGAGATGTGTAATAAACAATACCTGAGAAATGGATATGCCCCGAAAGGAACCATCAACTTTTGCATGTAGAATAAAACGACTGAGTCCTTCAGCAACAAGGAGAAACAGCAGCGGAGAGAGGGGACATCCTTGTCGTAGCCCCCTGCCCGCCTGGAAGAATGGACTAGCAAAACCATTGATCAGAACAGCAAAGCTTACCGTAGTGAGGCAGGCCATAATCCATCTAATAAATTCGTAGCAGAACCCCAGATGAGTTACAAGCATTCGGATATAAAGCCAGCTAACCCTATCAAATGCTTTGGATAGATCAATCTTAATCATAGCACCCTTCTACTTCTGCACTTTCAGAGTGTGTAATCCTTCCTGTGAAACGCCAATGGCCTCATGTATTTGGCGGCCTTCCAAGAATCCAAATTGCTCACAAGAAATATGCTTAGGCAGAATATTCTTAAGTCTCCTCGCCATAACCTTAGAGATGATCTTATAGATACAATTACAGAGAGAAATAGGTCTGAATTCATCAAAGCTATCAGGCTTGTCCTTCTTTGGTATAAGAGCTAAAAAGGTGGAGTTGAACGGGCCATGGACAAACCCAGCCTTTCTCGATTCTTCCACCACATTCAATAATTCCTCCCCGAAGAAATCAAAGAATCCTAAGAAGAATTCTATAGGCCAGCCATCTGGCCCCGGGCTTTTATCCTTTTGAAAGGATTGCATTACCAGCGAGAGCTTGTTCGGCGTCACCTCCTCCATCAACAGTCTATTATCTTCCTCCCCCACAAAACGAGGGAAAAGCTGAGTCACCCGCATAATCTCAACAATGGAGACTCCAGGTTGTGCTGTGAATAAATCTCCAAAATGTCTAACACCCATATCCGCTAATCCATCAAAGCTGGAAACCTGTTCCCCTGCTTCAGAAGATAATTCCCAAATTGAGTTTGTGAATTTTCTACCCTTAGCATACGCTTGAAAAAATTTGGTATTCTCATCACCGCACTGAAGCCAGATCGCCCTACTTTTCATTCTCCACAGCTCTTCTCGCTCGCACGGAATCACATTCCTGCGTCTCTCCCACTCCAACAGCTCACCTTTCTGCTGATCATCCAAATATCCCATGCCCAGACTATTCAGAATCCTATCGATATTCAGCTCAGCATCCTGCAAAGTCTGATCATCAATCACCCTTTTATCATGTGCCCAGGAAATAGTGGCCTTTTTAATTCTCTTAAGATTGTGATGAAAGTGTGCACCCACATGCATCTGAGAGTCAAGTGGTCGATGATCCCACTGCTCCTGAACCAACTTAATAAAATCCTCCTCCTTCAGCCAGCTAGGATTGAATTTGAAAGGGCTTGGAGGTTTATTCCTGCTACCTCGTAATTCCAGGAAGATGGGGCAGTGGTCAGATATCCCACCTGACCCTACCCACTGTCTGACAACATCAACACCCAGTGCCAACACTTCAGCCACCAGAAACCTATCCAGTCTTTTAGCCACCCGATGTTCCCCAGCTCTCTTATTCCTCCAAGTTGGAGATAACTTGGATGGTAAAATATCAATAAGATCCTTCCTGACAAAGGCTTGAATGAAATAATTTGCTAATGTATCCGGAGCAGCCCGAGGCCCCCACACTTCAGAGGACCCCAGAGTAAGATTTAAATCCCCACCCAAAATCACATCCCTGCCATCAAAAAGATCCATACCAAGCAAGGAGTCCCAGTATCCAACCCTATTTAAATAGGGCCCGTATATATTGAGAATCGTGATCATCTGACCAATCTCAGCATCCCAAACTTCCAAACCGATACCAGAAGAGATTCCCCAAGAACAATCACATCGGCAACTCTTAACCTTCCACCCCGAGGCCAGCCCTCCAGAGCGCCCCCGGGCATCCACTCCAACAAACTTCCAACTAGGAAGCAAAGATTCTAAAGCTCGTACAACATCCTCACTGCCACCCAAAGTTTCTTGCAACAGTAAAACATCCGGTTGCTCTAAGTCTACCAGCCTCCTAAGCGATGATTTTTTAATGGGACTCGCCAACCCACGACAGTTGAAGGACATAAGTTTCATAATACACCCCCTTCCGGGGCTTTCACTGCTCTAAGTGCCCACTCAATAGAAGATTGTGTACCCATCACTAAATCCACCTTAGCCCGTTCTTGAGCTTTAGAAAAATGGGATTTGCGGCCCCGACCTCTCCCCCCAACACTATAGGCCAATGCAGGAAGTCCCTTGCCCCCCGAACCCTCATCAGGTATCTCCCTACTACGAAGAGCATATCTGATACTTCTACCCTCAGAGCAGATGGAGTGAGTGGTGGAAACAATGGACGGCGTGACAACACTATCCACATCAGGCAACAGACAAGGAGCATCCAGACGAGGAGGAGACCCAAGGCTACCCCCCCCCAAAACAAAAGTGTCATCAAATAAGGAAACAGCAGGAGAAAGGAAATGAGACAAACCCAAAGGATTCGCAGGTGAGCCCCGTCGAATAATGGACAGCTCCTGTAGCAATTTGGAGGTAGCCCCGGTAGTAGAAGTCACGGAACACAAAGAAACCCCCTCAGCATCTGGAGGCGCACTCCCAATAATCACCTTTCCGATGTTCACCAAAGGTGGCAGCAAATCCTCTGATCCAAGCCTCCCACATAAATCGGATGGAACCACCGATTCTAATATCACCCCCTCGTCAATAGTAGGCCCACTCTCATCAGCCACCACCGCCTGAGAGTTCACCATCGACGGTGGATCAGCGTCTGCTGCAGCTGCCTCATCGATCTCAGGATTACTATACCGAAACGGTAGAGGGCAACAGGCTACCATATGTCCAAGAGCGTGGCAGCGGTGACACCTAAACGGCACACCCACATAATCCAGTAATTGAACAAAGTCCCCATTCTTGGAATGAACTTTAATCTCAGCAGAAAGTCCCATCCGAAGATCGATATTTACCAATATCTTAGCTACCGTGTAGATGCCAGTCTGAAGATGGGAGGAATCTGAACACACATAATCACCAAGATAATTCCCAATCTCAGCAAACCGAGTTTCATTCCACAAATGCATGGGAAATCCAGGAAGCTTCACCCACAGCGGTTCTTTATCTACTTTCTCCTTTTTCGAGTCGAAGAAGGGGGACCATCTTTTCAGAACAAGAGGGACTCCCAACATCGATCATTGTCTGCTTAAAACAGCATTGACCTCCCCTCTGTTCCTTAAGATGAAGGAAAACCATCCTTTCGTCAACACACGGACTTCAGGGGCTGATGAGACAAAGTGCTTCCACTTCTCAGCCACCCAGCGCTGAAGGAACCCTCGGCCAAATATTCTGCCCCGTACATGTCCCACCACAGCAGTGTGAGAGAAATCCTCCGCCTCTTCCATTGAAACATCCACCCCCAGCACCAACAGGTCCTGTCTCTGCCGATCTTTAACCGTCTTAACAGGTTTTTTAAGTGAGTCAGCCTTAGCAGAAGTCCCTGTTCGTGGACTAAGCAGGGATTCATCATCTGGCAAAAATTCTCCTCCACCCGGGGTAGCCATCAAATCTCCACACAACACCAAGAATCAAACCAAGAAGCAGCTATACAATCCAAAATCACCAGAATCCAGAATCACTCAATCAAAGCTCAGAACCCCACGAGCCGTCAACCTGTAAATTGGGTCGACCAGATGAATCGGGTTATGCAACTCATGCAGAAATGGTATGCTATACAGGAACCATGGATGGGTAATCCACATGGAATATGGCCAAGAAAAAGGATATAGATCAGGTGGTAAAATCCATGCCCAGAGACGTCCAAGAAAATCATCCACAGGTGCCTTAATTTTCTCAGTTATAATCACATCCAAACAGAACATCAACTACAACAATCCTCAGATCCCCTGTTATCCTGCTTACGGCCAACAATCAATTCAGAGCATGATTTTCTGGCAATTGTTGATGAATCTTGTATTCGAGCACCTTAGGTTGCTCATCCGATCACCAACTCGAATCCACCCAAATTCCAATTAGTATTCACAAATCTATGAAGTAACGCACATCATCATGCTAAGAATCTTGTCCTCACGCCCCCGGCCAATGCCAGATGCAAATAATCCAGTTGATTAGGGTGAATGGATTAGTAGGAGACTGGTCTGCAGATTTGTAGAAGATTGCTCAGCGGCTCCTCTCAGTTTTCAAGAATGCAAATAATCTGTTATCAATAATGCCAATAGCAGTTATCAATGGTGCTCCTCTCAGTATTCAATGGTGCTCGGCTCCCATACAGATGCACCCGTCCATCTTTTTGAACCATCCTCATCTGAAATAACTTCCACTTCCTTCCGCATCAGGGATTTAACACCTATTATAGGAGACACCAGAGATTAACGTACTCCTAGGGATCTCCATTTTCTTGGAGCTCAAATCTCCTCACAGTTTCCATCCATACAATACTATCATTTTGAACTCTTCCTTCAATTTCTGAACGAACCTGACGTCTCAGCAGACAGTTAGAAATTATTTATGGTTTGGAGATTTATAATTGCTGTTGCACCAATCTTAAGGGCGTGACAGATGATGGTAGATGAGCAGCTGTTTAGCAGCTTCATTATTTTGAAAAGGGGAACTTGTTGGTGTTCATACATATTAAATTGTCAAGTGACTATGGAAGGCTTCGTCATCCTATTATGAAACTCCATGAACACAACCAGTTTCAAATGTGACTGGAAAGCTGACAAAAGGATAATGGCATAAATGAAGAGCTAGACAAGATCTTGTCTTTGGGTTTTGATTTTGTTGTAATGTGTTCATCATATAAGGAATTGTGCAGTTCATATTTGGAAGCAGTCAATCCATTTTTTGTGTGGATCAATTCGTATTGGAAGTGGATTGATTCTTCTCTTTAATGTGCTCGGATCATTTTTTCTTATTAATTAATTGATCTACATATGTAATTAAAAATGAAGAACAACTAGCATATTTTCTAGCAGCGACAGAATTCCAAGGGTTAATTGATGACACGGTATCATGAGAATCGAGCTTCTTAACAAGTTTTATCTTCATTTTTAATCAAATTCCAGATTTCTAGCTCGATGTATCAGGCATATAATCAACAATTAGAAGCTTGATCTTATCATTCCTAGATTTTCAAGAATTTAATCAGTCAAAGGGTCATCTCCAGCATTTTAAGGTATCAAGACAATCAATTACAAATGACAGAGCATTTGCTTAGATGAGAGTTATTCCTGACTTCCAGCCATCGAGATATCATTCAAAACCACAAGATTAGCACTTAAAGTTCCATTTCAGCAGTTCCAGAGTTCCAGGACTTATTTAGTATCTTCATTCAATCTCATCATTTCCAAATTTGTAGGGATTTGATCAACATAAACGGGCAGCAATCAAACTTTTAAAGGATACAGAAAGCAAAATGTAGGTGACAGAGCATATATAACTCTAGATGTTTAGACATAAAGTCAATTTGTTCCAGATTTATGGGATCGTTTTTAGATTTATTGCAAGGTTGATAGGATTTGATTCCTAAAGGCTGATTACAACTCTTATCATGTAATGGTTATAAATTTCATAATTGGTGATGTAATAGTGAGAGAGTTCCAACCGAGGGCTGAGACAGGAATAGAGCTATGGAGATCAGATTGTTATCATGATGCTTTGGCATGTATGTATTTTGATTCCCTTAATATGAAGGAGTGCTTTGATATGATTGTAATCAAAATGAGCTTATTTTGATACATACTGCATGTTGTTCATAATTTTGTTCTATGTATGGTCCTATTCATCTGTACCAGAATTCTTATGTTTCAGCTGTATGTTCTTGGAGATTTGAACATAATAACTCATATCTTTTTATAAATTTGTGCTCGTACTCTTTCTATTAGAGTATATTACATATGTATATTTGCTGCAGCCATGTCCGGTATTATATCCTGATCTCCGTCCTGTTTCTACCTTGTTTAAAACTATCATTCCTATCCTTTACATACTGTTAAGATTCACTAGCCATGCTCCTTATGCAGTCAAGGTGCATCTTTTAGCGATAACATCTTCTGGCGCCGTTGTTAGGGACGAAGAAATGAATTTATCTTCCCCTGGGTTTGATATTGATTAGATCCTCTTCTTGATGGTGAACAAGAAGTGGACATTTATATGACTATTGATTTCTTCACCGAGTGACTCCACTGTTTGAAGACCCAGAATGACATCAAATGATCGAATGGCTGCCATTGTGGCTGCAAGGTTTGCTCCACTAAAATTTTCATCTATTCCAGGCTTTCCAAATGCAATACCTATCATGGACGTTAGGGGAGATTGCCTTCCACGGTTCAAAGAAATCAAGGAAGATAATCCTTCGGATCACCTCATCCAATTTCATCAATGTATGGCTCAGTTAAATATACATCATGAGGACGTGCTCATGAATATGTTTATGTATTCTTTAGAAGGGGATGCTTGCGAATGGTACCGATACTTGCCTCCTTGTAGCGTGTCTTCTTTAAAAGAATTTCATGTAGTGTTCCATCATCGTTGTGAAAGGTATTTTTCTCGGGAACTTCTGCTTGAGCATTGTTGTGAAAAGTTCAAATATTATATTCAACAGACAGTAGTTTGTTCCTCGTATGATGAGCTTTGTGAATATCTTGATGAAAAATATGATAATGACGAGGAAGATCATGCTAATGCTTCTTCAAATCAGCCTTTCTATGATGAACGTGAATCTGACCCAGGCATTAAGGGAAATGATGAGAGGTTATCAGATTTTTCCATTATATTTTCTCCTGCATCAAAGGTCGAGAAGCAGTTTGAAGAGCCCTTGGTTTCCATTATTGAGCCAAAGTTTAAAAAGAGCAACAATGGAGAGGAAAAGATTTTTGTTTCAGCACCTATGGAAATTTTAAGCAGTGAGCCTATATATGATGAATACTCAGATGAATTGGAAGAGCGACCCTTTGAATCAGTATTTACAGAAGTCTTCAGCAACATACCTATGTATGACATCCACGAGGACAGTGAGAGCGATGATGTTGGGTCACCAAATCAGTGCATAGTGTGTCTTTTTGAGCAACAATCTCTGGAAAGCAGAAAACTCATGTCCTCTATTCTAGAAAAAGAATTTCAAGGAAATATTAAACCAAATGTAGTTGGATCAGTTGGATATTTTAGAGACCAAGGAGGTAACTTTCAATTTTCTTTTGTTTCATCTCCAAGAGTCCAAGAAAAGAATTTTGATGTCACCAATGAAGCAACGATTCCACATAAACAAGAAGATGTGGTAGTTACCTGTTGTCGACTTGCTTCTTCTAACAATTTCTATGACCCTGTGGCAAGTTACATGGAAGCAAAGCAGAGTGATAAGTCTTGCGTCCTTCATCTTTTTAGCACAAAATTTCGAATTTGTGGATATCATTTCTTAGATCATGTGTTTTTATGCTTTCAATTTTTTTCAGTCTTTTGTATGCTCAGAGATGGAAGCAAATCTCAGCTAATTCATAAAATTTTGGATTGGTTATATTAGAAGTTTTCCTATATTTGAGAAGAAATTTTTGATTGCTTAAGTGTGGATAGTGTAAATAAATAAGCTCACTTTTCAAGCATTTCATTTCCATTCTGAATTCAGTGGATTTGTTTTCGGTTAAGCAGTGCCGTAAAGCAGTTTTGTTTGAAGTTTTATTTAGTTGCAGATATTTGAGATAAAGACTCCATTTCCAAATGGATAAGGCACTATACAGATTTCAGTTTGCTTATAGAAGTTGTTATCACTCCAGGAGTCTTTCTAGGTTGCAGTCGAAAGAGCCTGGTAACTTAACCAAAATCTCAATAATAAAAAGGGGGGTGGATCAAGTTGGACGATTCAAACACACTTTTTCATTCAAAACATACCTAATGCACTCAGATGGACAAGGATCTCAACCACTAATGCTCAGGGGGCTTGTAAATAAGTAAATGCGTGGAGAGGTAACTGTCATACCAGCATAATCATACACAAAAACATATATATGAATGGCAGATTATAACAATCACAGAACACTTGCAGAGTTAAGTTTTATAAATACACATGATAAGATGACAGTCATCAAATGTAAACAAACCTAACAGCTTGAATGTAACATTCAGATACAAGTGCAGAATAGGAGAAAATGGAAACTGAACACTTAATGGCGAAAGAAACAGGCTTTACTGATGTAACATAAAATGTCTGAGTTTATAAAGTGTGAAAAATCTCCCCAAAATCGAACCCTTCTCTTACATCAGTTCTGGGCTTTATAGCCATTACAAATCTCTTCCCCCCAGATCCCCAAAAGCTGGGTCGAAATCCTCCAGATAGAAGATCAAACCGTTTAAAAAAAAAACGGGAAAATCATTTTTTTAACTGGTGAAACTGCTGAAAAATGGGGCTCAGAGATGGGTTCGATTCTCACAATATGTGACACTTGTAGTAAAACTGAGAGAGGTTTTTGTTCTATGACATGTTAAGAAGAAAAAACTCCAAGCGTTTTTCAGAATGACTCTCGAGTCGCTCAGAATCATCATTTGAAAATGATGACTCTGCATAGTAAAAACGCCATTTCTGTTGAAACTGCTGAAAAAGAGGCTTAGAGATGGGTTCAGTTATCCAGCTATGTGACACCTGTGTATAAAATGAAAGAGGTTATTGTGCATTGATTTTTTGTGAGCAAAAAATTCTCTCATATCTTTGAAACTCGTTTTGGTTTGCCCGAGATCTGCATTTCAAGAACATGTGTCGAACAAGCAGATTCTGGGATCCGAAAATTGGGGCTCAGTGACGGATTCGATTCTCTCAACCTGAAACACATGTAGGAAAATGGAGAGAGTTTATTGTGCTATGACATGTTAGGAAAAAAAACCTCCGACCATTTTGCAAAATGATTCTCCAGCCGCTCAGAATCGCTATTTGAAAATGATGACTAGGGACAGTAAAAACACCACATTTCTTCATTATTTCCATCTTGTTGGCACCTTCACTACTGGAACAACACATTGAAACAGATCCTATTAATTGTAACCTTCACTTAGAAACCATCCTCATGTCCTTTAGAATGATAAAACTTGGATCTGTGCAAAAATAGCCATTTTTCTGTGATTTTTAGGCTTTCGGTAGCTAGTAAGTCTGAGCTTAATTTCTGTTAGCTACCGAAAGCTCTGTTTCGGTGGCTATTGAACAACTGTCGTAACTGCCTAAACACCGAAAACTATTCCACGATACATGACATGTCCCTTTCCTTTCGGTAGCTTGAAAAGTTCTGAAATTTTGTTTAAGCTGCCGAAAGCAGAGCTTTCGGTAGCTTAGGAACCGTTTTAAAAAAGCGCTTAGCTACCGAAACTTGTCTTTTGAAATTTTTGAAATGAGAACCCAATCTAATGCTTTCAAACTTTATTACACGCATAAAGCTATCAACAATGCCTTAAGAAGTTTAGAAATGAATTTTCCAATGACATCCTATCGTCCAAAAATTATCAACTCGACAAACTTTTGGGGAGATAACAGAAGTGATTGCAGAGATGGAATGGAAGGCACTTGGTTTGCATTTCTTGGCAGTTCACAGGGAGCATGCCATCCCCAGCCTGAGTCAAATGTTGTCACCAGGTTTGTCCTACAATTTGCTCAAGTTTTCTGCTATTAAGGTGATTAGTCAATGGCGTATTGCCCAATCGAAGCTCTTCAAAGGATTTATTGTGTTGCATTCAATTACAATTTCTTGAAAGACTGAAGCCCAATGTTTTATTCATGGATAGAGTTTACATCAATAAAAAGAAGAGACTATTTGAAGTTTGTCCCAAGTTCAATTTTAAGTAGACAACTAGAAATTATTTATGGTTTGGAGATTTATAATTGGTGTTGCACCAATCTTAAGGGCATGACAGATGACGGTAGCTCAGCAGCTGTTTAGCAGCTTCATTATTTTGAAAAGGGGAACTTGTTGGTGTTCATACAAATTAAATTGTCAAGTGACTACGGAAGGCTTCATCATCCTATTATGAAACTCCATGAACACAACCAGTTTCAAATGTGACTGGAAAGTTGACAAAAGGATAATGTCATAAATGAAGAGCTAGACAAGATCTTGTCTTTGGGTTTTGATTTTGTTGTAATGTGTTCATCATATAAGGAATTATGCAGTTCATATTTGGAAGCAGTCAATCCATTTTTTGTGTGGATCAATTTGTATTGGAAGTGGATTTATTCTTCTCTTTAATGTGCTTGGATCGTTTTTTCTTATTCATTAACTGATCTACATATGTAATAACAAATGAAGGACAACTAGCAGATTTTCTAGCAGGGGCAAAATTCCAGGGGTTAATTGATTACATAGTATCATGAGAATCGAGCTTCTTAACAAGTTTTATCTTCATTTTTAATAAAATTCCAGATTTCTAGCTCGATGTATCAGGCATATAATCAACAATTAGAAGCTTGATCTTATCGTTCCCAGATTTTCAAGAATTTAATCAGTCAAAGGGTCATCTCCAGCATTTTAAGGTATCAAGACAATCAATTACAAATGGCAGAGCATTTACTTAGATGAGAGTTATTCCTGACTTCCAGGCATCGAGATGTCATTCAAAACCACAAGATTAGCACTTAAAGCTCCATTTCAGCAGTTCCAGATTTCCAGGACTTGATTTAGTATCTTCATTCAATCTCATCATTTCCAAATTTGTAGGGATTTGATCGACATAGAGGGGCAACAATCAAACTTTTAAAGGATACAAAAAGCAAAATGTAGGTGACAGAGCATCTATAACTCCAGATGTTTAGACAAAAAGTGAATTTGTTCCAGATTTATGGGATCGTTTTTAGATTTATTGCAAGGTTGATAGGATTTGATTCCTAAAGGATGATAACAACTCTTATCATGTAATGGTTATAAATTTCATAATTGGTGATGTAATAGTGAGAGAGTTCCAACCGAGGGCTGAGGCAGGGATAGAGCTATGGAGATCAGATTGTTATTATTATGCTTTGGCATGTATGTATTTTGATTCCCTTAATATGAAGGAGTGATTTGATATGATTGTAATCGAAATGAGCTTATTTTGATAAATACTGCATGTTGTTCATAATTTTGTTCCTGTGTATGGTCCTATTCATCTGTACCAGAATTCTTATGTTTCAGCTGTATGTTATTGGAGATTTGAACAGAATAACTCATATCTTTTTATAAATTCGTGCTCGTACTCTTTCTATTAGAGTATATTACATATGTATATTTGTTGCATCCATGTCCGGTATTATATCCTGATCTCCTTCCTGTTTCTAACTTGTTTACAACTATCATTCATATCCTTTACATACTGTTAAGATTCACTAGCCATGCTCCTTATGCAGTCAAGGTGCATCTTTTAGCGATAACATATAGCATTCTCCTCATCCATTTTTCCTGCAAGATTATGTAAACCTGAATGTCCTTCGTGCTCAAACCTCTCATGAGTTTCCTCCATCAAAGCATGAGTGTTACAAGCCATATACATTTGGTTTTATAAAGAATAGGAAGAAAGGTGTGATCCTTTCAACTCCATACAAAACTGGTCACTTTACATCTATGATTCTTGAAGTGTTTTCTGTGTGCTCTTCAAGAAATCATGGGTGAGCTCTATCTCATGAGTGATCCTGTCAACTTCATCTTCTTTTTCTTGTAATGCATAATGATATATCTCAATAAGACTAAGAAGATGATCTCTATCGAAAAGCAGGGAAGATAATTACCTTTCATGATTGTCATTGCTTTTCAAATTTCCTCCAAATATGTAATCGAAGATTCTTTTCCCAATATATCAACTGCTTTTGAAGCCTTCCAACAATAATCTGACAATAGGGCATTAGTATCATCAAAATATTTCATGGCTTTCCTAACATTTTCCTTACTTACCTTTAACTACCTTGCTAGGAAATGTAGCTCATGGGAACATTCCTCTTCAACCATCATTGCTGGATTGTTTCCATCCTGTGTGTGGTTGACATTAGCTTCATAATGACGCTCTAATGGTGACTGGAAGGAGGATCTCTATTCTTCCTCTGAATCCGATCCACAAGATGTCTCTCCACCGTTATCCTCATCAGAACCCATTCCATATTCAACCTCCTGTGCAGTGATCTCAAATTCACCCACAAAGAAACTTGAGTTCTTTTTTGTGGATTCTTTTTCATTCCAGTCCATATAGTCAACAATTTCATGAACTGTTGTTAGGCCTTCACCTTCGCCTTATTCCTCTATCTCATTGATGGTTGTCTCATTTTTATCTCCCACATTCTCAGCTCTTGCATATTTTTCTTCCCATTTCCAACCATCATCTTCTTCATATTTTCTATTGGATGAAATGAACAATCAGTTTGCTTGTGGCATGGAACCACATCACATACCTCTTCTTTAACACCAAAATCAACATTAGATGGTTTTACAATATCATTACATGAAATGGCTGCTATCTCATATTGCTGCAAAAATCAAAATTTTTGTCATACCTTGGTGTTATGTTTTCCACATGCTCATGTGCATTTGCTTCTTCATGTTTAGATGCCATTCCTTTGTTGTCCTTGCTTTCCTCCTGCTCATTTGCAGGTTGATCCATGACTACACATTTTCCTTTTTCTGAATCCATTTGATCACAAGTATTTTTGGAGGCTTTGTTTGAAGAGAAACCAAAAAGTCTCATAATACTTCGAGATGAAAATGGTTCTTATTTTGGTGGTTTGTTTCTCTTGAAAGAATCCTCAGCCACATTCTGTGGCCAAAATCCATACCTGCAAGTAAAATAATCTTTGAAGGGAATAGTTGCACATGTCTTCTCACCCAAATCTAGATACTCATCATCCCAGAGAGGCATGTTATCACTTGTTGCTATCCTTCTTGCTAATTTCTCCTTAAGTCTAGGCATTGGTAGATCAAGATTCATGTCTTCTCTGTATGTGATGTCACATAATAAATCATCTTCCTCATGTGAAATGTGCAATCCGCCATCTATATAAATAATTCGGGGAATGACCCTTCCCCTTCATCCAGTTCCCAATCATCATCTCCAAACCAAGATATGTTTGCAATTCTTCTTCAATGAAAGGTTTACCATTCACAGGTGAATAGGACCATGCTCTGATACCAATTTAATGTACCCAAAAAAAGGTTTAGGCACACTAACTCAAAACTGGCAATCGTGTACTTATAACTTCAAAAAATTTGTTTCAAACACCACTAGATTAATGCCAAATCTTTCGAACATAGTTGCTAGAACACCTATAGACTCTAAACAACTCAAAATCTACATATCCCATACACTAAACAAATTCACTCATGGATTTGCATCGACAATTTGCTTGAAGTGCATCACACTTGGGAAAGGCCAAAATGACTAGAGGTAATGGCCCCACGAATTACGTGGGAACTTCTCTGCTTCTGGTGCAATACTAGAAACAACATTAAGAACATATATTTGGACTCAATTAGACTATATGAATATAATATTATCATACTTAGACACCAAGTACAACTTCACACGCATCAATTCGAGATTAGGAAAGATTGGCTAATTATTTCATCACAGAAAAGAAGACTAGGTTGAATCTGACTAGTAAGACTGTTGGTTTCCAACACTTTCTAAACACACTGAGACCCTCCCAAATTCAAACACAGAGACTCAGATTGTCATTAACACACCCAAATTAATTTTAACAACTCACTTATAGACTCCAGAAGCTTTTAATAGAAGTTTTATACTCACAACCAGACGACTATGCAACCATAGGAAACTAAACAACTCATAGTTTAACCAGTAACTTGAATATATGAACACAATACTGAGAGAAAACACTTGGGTCTTTATTATTAACTGTATATGATAGTAATAACACTAGTTACAACAATATAGGGTTCTTAAACTACTCGAAAATACAAAAATACAATGGCATAAATACATTGGTGCACTCCTTTACAACTGAAACCTAAGATCCGATAAAATGGTTGTATCTTGGTCATCCACAAGTCTTTTTGAGTGAAACAAAAGGTGTTTTGCACTTGGAAAGATGCTCCGAATGCAATGGAACAAGTATAAAAGTCCAAAAATTCCCAAAACTATTCAAACTAGAAGATTGTTTTCAGCCCACCAACACAAATCCACCGATTGAGTTGATATGACCACACAACAGAAGTACCAACACAATGGATCTGAAGAGGAGAGCTGCGAATATGAATTAACAGCTCCAAATTTTAACCCCCTCATCCATAGTTGCACCACCAACAGAGACAACAAAAACAATCCCACATTATAAATACTGGAAAACCACACAAGAATATCGTTTGAAGGCAAGTGTGCTCTCCACACTGAAAATACTGGCACACCACACTATTAAACTACTAAAACACTATCAAATATTCATATCTGCATGAAGCACACAATATACATCTGATCCAAGAATCTCTGTAAAGAAATTTGTGTGATTTCTCCTTCCACAATCACCTACAATGAAACACAAATGAGAGATATGGATGATCTCTCCTCACAGTTGCAAGGCGAACATCTCCCAAGCTAGCAAGAGGCACATCACCCAAGCTAGCAAGGGGCACATCACCCAAGCTATGAAAAGCACATATCTCTTCAAGTCAATCGAAAAATGGCCAAAAGATCCTCCAAGGAGGCTCTCATACTCATTTTATAAACTTCTAGTAGCTTTTTTTTCCTCCTATAGAGCCTTCTTTCTTGGAATTCAAGCCATTGGTGAGTTGGTTGATTCTTTTGTAAGTTACACTTGCATATGGGCCCACTTGTCTCAACAATTGTGCCCTCACTGGATAAAATTATGACTTGTAGCTTTCATGAGATTCCTTCCTTCCTTTCTCAATAGTTACTAATCCTTCTTGAGCCTTATTACAAAAATTGGGAAGCTTCTATCTTTTCTGCTTTTATTTTGCTTTGCTGCTTTTAGTTGTTTTTCCTGCTTTTAGCTTCCTTTTCTAGATTCCTTGAGGGAGAAAACTCATAAGGGCCCCATACACCCTCCTATGAGCCCTCTTGAGCCACCTAAACCATTTCCAACTTATTAAGCAATCAATATTTGGCCTGATCCATGACTTATGCTACCAACATTAATAATTACCATGAATTTATCAAATAAATTTTGGCCAAGTTTAATTATTTTAATCAAAGGATTAAAATTAAAATTTGGGGACATGACAAGTGCTCTTCTTTTTCCAATCCATTCTCCCCATTAAACTTGGGTAAAACATTCAGATATCCATCTGGTAAATTACCTAGTTGGTTTGCTAGAGGAAGCACTAAGGGATTGAATATAGCATCCAAGCAAGGGTAAGGGGGATTTGGAGCAACCATTTGATGATTTGGCCTTGGGGTTTGTAGTTGGTTGGGATTATTCAAAGTAGAGTGGATTGTATAGTGCACATATACTTGTAAGGTTGGTATAACCACAACCTGAGGGGGTGAAAGATAACTTGAAGATGATAACATATGGGTGACACTTTCTCTTTCTTAAAGGGGAGTACTGTGAACCAGGGGTTTGTAGTATCCCTAGTTGAGAAAAGCATATAGGGATTTGGGAGAGGTCAATTAGCTAAGATCCTTGTAGAGGAGGAAAATATTTGGTTTAGAAGATAAGAGGCCGAGTAGATTGATGGTATGCTTTAGGAGAGTGGTGAATATCAATAGTATCATATGGGAATAAGACAATAGAATTAAGGTGCCTACCACCACTTTGGTTGTGGAAATCCCTCTTTTTCTTCCACACTTGGTCAAGGTATTCTAGAGGAAGGGTTAGCTTTCCTTTGTCCTTAGATATGATAACTATGGATCTAGGGTCCAACTTTTATGATGAATGTGTTGTCTCCCAATGGAGTCTATTGTGAGGGTGTGGTGTCACGAGAGGAGATATCTTGCCTCAAGTGATTCTACTTGCTCTCCATAAGCAACACATACATTTTTAGTAGTGGGAATAGGGCTTTATTTCCCATAGTGAAGTTGGAAAACATTTTCCATTAGGATGTAAAGTCTGCAATAAACTCATAAAAGGTATTAGATTCAAATTTATAGTGGATTTGCCTTAAGATTATTCATGTATGCCTAGAAGAGCCCCGAAAAAACACACAATGACCTATGAAATATCCTCGACAACAATGATGTCTTGCTATGTTTTACCCCAATTTGTACCCCTCACAAAATCCTCTTCTAGATATCTCTATGGAAATAAATGGGATAGAAAGAGACACAAGGCCAAGGTATGTTGTGCGATATGCACCTTCCATTGCCACTATAGGTTTCCCATCCAGTCCTGAGACTAAGGGGGCATCCTCAATTATAAGACAATCATTCTTGAATATCACCAAAGAACAACCTGTTTATGTATGGAATCTTGATTATATTTGCAAAAACAAATGGTGATGCATGGAGTTAGAATATGTTGCTGAAAGGGTTTTAAATGATGTCATCTTTTGGCGGAAAGAGAATTTGCACAATACAAACTACACATTCAATTGAATAATGTTTCTAGTGCACCTTGATCATATCTTTATCATTGGAAGATGAATGTAAGGTTACAAGCAAAGCATGTAGAATATAGCAAATCATTCATTTGATCAAAGTATGCTTGCAATAAACAAAACACTATAGGGAAAGGTAAGCATAGATCAATTGATTCATTCAATATAATGGAAGATACACATTCAAGGAAAAGAATCATAACAACATGTACAATATTTGTTGCTTTAATCTATTTACAAAATGCCTTGGTTATGATCTTATTCAACATTCATGATAGTTCTCTAGTACAATAGGAATGCACCAAAAGGGACTCTTGAATCTCGATCTTGGGTCTATTATTCATCTTTCCATAAATGACCTTAGATTATGTTCATAGTAAGAAGAGAATAATAAAAGAAGAAGGATACAACTAATGTTGCAGATCCCATAAACTTTGGCAGCCCGACGATGTGAAAAATTGCCCCCCCTTTCGTTTTGAAGCCTAGGTCCTCCTTATATATGCTTACTCCCTATTTGAGTGTGAGTCATCTACTATTCAGACTATCATGCTTGTAATTCCATCTAGAGCTATTTGATTCTCCCATGCCATTAGGATAGATCCAACCCTTCATGATAACAAAATTGAAAGAGTGCTTGTTGTCACTATCCTTCGTAACTTCTTGATCTTCATGATTGCTTCTGATTAGTTCTTAAATAATAAAATATTGCCTCTAATTACCCCCTTTAATATGCATAATTAATATGTTAATCCATTCTCATGTGCCCTTTTCTTGAGGGGAAGGAAGCTAGGAGCATTTGATCTGTTTTAGTCTTTCATAATTTCCAGGGTCTCCTGGATGCCCCTCCAACATTAATGGCCCACTCTCATGGCTACTAGATGATGTAGCCACCCTTTTCCTTTTCTAGTTAATGAGCAATATTTTCCTCCACCGACAAAAAAAATTGGCCCATTGGTATAGGATCAATCCCACCTTGTTTTGCGCCCTTCAATATAGATCATTTTCATCCTTCTCAATGCCCACATGTTTAGTCTTGGCTTGGGGGATATATCCCACCTACATTGTGGAAATGAAGACTATAATTTTTATTTACGTATGCATTTCAACAACATATTGACATGTTGGGCACATTATACTTCCCCATGGGCTCATATCGTGGGCTTGCTCAACTTGGTAGATGCATGGAAGTATATCCAACTTGACGAAAAAAGAGGTTAGGCTAGGAAAAAACCCAATAATTTTACAACACATGGCTTCGAAATCCTCTAATATGAGTTGGAGGTACGCGTGGTAGATTCTAATTGGATACTAAAAGGTGGACTAGGTCAGGTCCACCCTACAAGCTACATCATTGGCAGGTGAGATGTTGTTGAGATTTTGTTGAGGTGGTAGGTGGACTTTCGAGGAATCATGCATATACTTTGAATCCCCCTAAGCTGTAGTGGATAGTTGATATTTTACAAAAGGAGATTCAAGTCATTGGTGGAATCACCATATGTGTGAAAGGCAACTGGCCTTCCCTCCTTGTAATTGGCTAAGATTAAATGTTGGAATATGCACAGATAGACCATGGGAATTTGTGAACGCGGGGAGGGGGGTATTTACGATAGACATGATGAAATAATAATTTGCATGAATGGATGATATTTAATTGCACATAATCCAAGGTCTTATCATAACCATTCGTAGGGGACCCACCTGTAGTATCACCCGATCATGTGTATTCCCGCTAATGTCTAGGATTGCATGAAGTTCTGTGGATAAATTCTGTCCATTTTTGAGGGGCCACCACTGATATTTCCCAGTCAAGTGCTATGTGTTCAAATGGATTACATTTGGAGATGGAACATGCATGATGCATCATGGCTATTCCTAGGGGATCACTCATAATTACTTGCCACACATCTCTTCATCTGTGAATGGTCGAGATTCAAAGATGGAAAATGCACGATGCATTTAGGTTGTTTGTGGAGGATCACCCCTACTTACCTCCCATCCATGTATTTTTGTGTGAATGGATGAGATTAAAAGATGGAATATGTATGATACATCCTGGCCATTCACTGGGGACCACCCTAATTATCACTCATGCATGTCTTCGTGCATGAATGGATGGGATTTGGAGATAGAACATGCACATTGTATCTAGAATGTCCATGAGGATATCTCCCTATGATCTCTCGAGCATCTTTTGATGTGTGAATAACTGATATCTAATGGCTCTAATATGCGCGATAATATGGGCCTCTCATGAGAAAATTCTTTTCTTGTTAGTTTTTTCTCTGTGAGGGTGTTGGCCTTCAATAATTTGAGTGAGGGTGATAGTTTCATTCAAGGGAACAACATGTTCTGAAAGGAAACAAAATACACTACAAGGGCCTAGAAGTTTTTTCCTTGGGGCTTCCATCCTCAAACACCTAAAATGCAAGGGCTCCATCCCCACACCCCTAGGAAAGGGTGAAATTTCTAAACCCCCTTGCGACTCCCCTAACGCATACAAATTGCACGAGGCGATAGTCATGTACCACTATACATGAAAATATTTAGGATCTCGATATTTACTTCACCTCCTAACATTCTCCCACTTGAAGTTGATACATAGAAATTTTCTTGCCTATGTTTTCCACTCATGTGTCATTGCCAAATGTTGCCTTCATCACATTTTCAGCAAGCCCAAAGAAGTTTTGCACCATTCAAACTTCTCTATTATGATTGGCTTTCTAAGCTTATCTGTAGTATTCTTAGTGAGTGCCAATTTTCTCCAAAATGATACTACCTTCTTCCACCTCTTTCATTATGAAATGGTACTTAATATCAATATGCTTTGTGCTATCATGAAATCATGGATCCTTCAATAAGTGAATAACACTTTGACTATCACAATGCAAAGTGATCTTCCCCTACATCATCTTGAAGTCATCCATTAGTCACTCTAGTAATATTGCCTCTTTATTGGCCTCAATTGCTACAACATATTCTATTTCAGTGGTCGATAAGGCCACTATGGCTGCAACTTAGATGTCCAACTTACATCTCCATCAACAAGAGGGACAATATGTCCTATAGTAGTCTTTCATCCATCTCTATCTCCACCAATATCATAATTTGTAAAACCTTTAATTTGTAAATCTATCGTTCCGTAACAAATAGCAACATTTGCAGTGCCCATTAAATATCTAAATATCCACTTCACAACATTCTAATGCTCCTTACTAGGATTCACCATGAACCGGATAACAACTCCCATTACTTGTGCAATATCTGGTCTAGTGCTCACCATGCTGAACATGAGGCTCCCTACTATCTATGAATACAATACACAAGGCATGCTTGTCTTCTCTGCTTATGTGCTAGGACACTATTCAAAAGACAACTTGAAGTGTCCAAGAAGTGGGGTGCTAACTTCTTTTTCATTATGCATATTGAAGTGCTGTATAATCTTTTCTTTATATGGCTTTTGACTTAACTATATATTCCTACATGTTTTGTCCATGTGTATCTCCATCCCTAGAATTTGATTTGATGCTCCTAAATCCTTCATTCTGAATGACCTAGCCAACTAAGCTTTAATATCAATTATTTTCTTCATGTTGGGGCCTACAAATATCATATCATCAACATACAACAATAAGATAATACAACTTCCATCATCAAATCTTTTATAATATGCATAATAGTCGGCTTCACTTCTACTAAAACCTTGGCTCTTCACGAAGGGGTCAATTTTTTTGTACCACATCCTTGGGGCCCATTTCAATCAAATTCTCTTTCCCTCTTTATTTATAACCCTCAGGCTTATCCATATAAATTTCTTCCTCAAGATCACCATGTAAGAAAGTAGCTTTTACATCTAGTTTCTCCAAATCTATATCTTGTGCTACTATAAGTGCAAGTAAAAATCTTATATTAGTTAGATTCACAACTGAAGATAAGATTTCATTAAAATCTATACCTAATTTCCGCACATAACCTTTTGCGACCAAGTGGGATTTCTAATATTCCGGCAACCCATCATTGTTCTTGTTTACTTGATACATCCACTTGTTTCCAAGAACCTCTCTTCCTAGTTAGAGATCCATAAGTTCCCACATTTCATTCTTGTGTAGTTCTTTCATTTCTTTGTCCATGGTTTTCATCCATTTATCTGCAATCTTAGATTCCATAGCTTCTTTAATTGAATTAGGCTCACCATCATTAGTTAACAAAGAAAAAGAAGACTGAAAATCAAGAGAAAACCATTATGGATGTCCTGGGATGTGTAGTTCTTTAGAGTTGTGGTAGTTGAACTTCCTATTCTTCATGCTGATTAGAAGCTTCATTTCATTTTCATCTTCACTGGTTTCTACTTCAATAGTTACAATCTCAAGTGGTTGTTTTAGCTCCTTCCTTCGCATGGATTATTCATTAAAAATAACATCCCAACTAACAACTACCTTGTGTTCAATAGGATCCCATGGTCTATAGCCGTTATTGTATTAACATAGCCAAGAAAAAACATATTTCCTTGAATTTAGGTCAATATTAGACCTCTTTTCTTTAGGCATATGCGGAAATGCATCACAACCAAATATACACAAATGAAAATAATCAAATGGCTTACCACACCAAACCTCCTCTAGGTATTTCCATCCAACATAGTTGTAGGTAATATGTTTATAAGGTAAGAAACTATATTAACAACCTTTTTCCCATAATCCATTATCCAACCTAGATGTGTTGAGCATGCTTCTTTCACGCTCCATGATTGTGCAATCCATTTGCTCAACCACCTCATTTTAATGTGGAGTATACGAAGCAATATTTTGGTGCTTAATTCCTTCCTGCATATAGAATTTATCAAATGCATCTGAGAAATTTTCTCCTCCGTTATCCAATATAATACATAACATATATTTGCCCAAACTTTTCTCTTCTCGTGCCTTGAACTCATTAAATTTATCAAAGTCTTTTGACTTATTTTTTACAAAACCCACACTCTACTAGAATAATCATCTATAAAAGTTAGAAAATATCTAGCATCATTTATTGACATAGTGGGGACTAGTCCAAATATATAAAAATGAATAAGTTGCAAAAGCTTTGAACTTTTACTAGAGCTTGCAATAAATTGAACTCTCTTATGTTTACCAAAAATATAGTGCTCACAGAAGTCTAATTACAAGACTTAATCCTAGAAATAATACCTCAATCGTGCATAATTTTCAAAAAACATTCACTCATATGTATAAGTCATCGATGCCATAGCATCATTGCATCTAGAACATTCCTCGAGTCCATTGCTACTACATGTTTGTCATTGTATCACCACATAAATGATATAGATTCCCATAAGATTTTCCTTTTTCTATCACTAGAGATCCTTTGGTAATCTTGCAACGATTATTACCAAGGTAGTATAGTACCCCAGTTTATCTATCATCTTTATTGAGAGCATATTCTTCCATAGATCTAGTACATGTCATACATCACACAACTTCCTTTCTCTCCCATGTCCATCTTGATACTAATATCCTCTCCTCCTACAATTTATAGAGGATGATCATCACCTAATTAGAACATCCCACCATTATAGGGATAATATTGATGAACTAGTCTCTATATGGATACATGTGGAAAGATGCACCTAAGTCCAGAATCCTAGCATATAAAAGAGATCTACTGTTACTGATACATAAAGCCTCAAATGTTGTTGTTTCTTTTGAATCTGTTATGCTAGCCTCGATTGATGGTTGATCTGCATCTGTCTTTTCCTTCTTTAGATTCCAACGTTCTTTCCTCGGGTGCCTTGGTTTCCCACAATTCCAACACTTCCCTTTTACCTTGTGTCCTTTGGACTTAGATTTAGACTATAATCTACCTTGTTGACCCCTTTTTCTAGATAATATTATCAGATATAGGGATTCACTAGTAGAGGATACCATAGATGATTTTCACTACAACTCTTTTCCTAACAAAGTAGGATACCACATCATCAAATTTCATAGTTCTCGATGATGAGTTGATATGGTCATCACCAATTGATACTAGGTATCTGATAGGTAACATAATAAAAAGCTTGCTTTGTCTTCGTCCTCCACCTTTACACCAAACGAGACCAATTTACTAATTAGGGTATTAAACTCATTCAGATGGTCTTCCATAGTTGAACCCTCCTTCATCCTCAGATGATAAAGTTTATTTTTTCAAGAAAATATTATTTGTTGTTGAGTTAGTCTCATGCAACTTCCCAAGTTTCTCCCAAAGTGATTCCGTCTTATTTTCTTCAATAACATTGAACAAGATAGAGTTTTCTAGGCAAAGATGAATTATATACACTGCCTCCTGTCCATATTTATCCACTACTCATCTATCTTGCCGCTTGTTTTTTTGCAACCCCTTTCAAGGATAGGGCTTGGTTGTTTTGAACTAGCAAATCCTCCATCTTCATTTTCCATGGGGAGAAATTCTTTCCATCAAACTTCTCAATCTCGAACCTTGTTAAACCTCATATCATTGTTGCAGTTTCCATTTGTAGAAAATCCTATTCCTATGAGTTAACTTGGCTCTAATATTAGATGTTAGGAAAATATAAAAAACAGAAACAAACAACAATAACAATATAACATGAGATTTATGTGGAAACCCTGCTAAAACCATGGGGCAATGGTAGCTTTGTAATTTATTATTACTCAAAAAAAACTTACAATGCTTTCTTCTCTAGTGATACAATGCCAGGGGTCACTTCCTTTTTATACAATACATATGAGGGTTCTAGAAGAAGCCAAAGTACACTAGAAGGGTAAAGAAATGTTTTCCTTATAAGCTCCACCCACGAACCCCTGGAATGCAATGGCTCCACCCCTGCATCCCTCGGTAACCCCTCTTGGCACATATGAATCACACGAGGTGATAGTTGTCTACCACTATACTAGAAAATGTCAGAGATCTG
Source organism: Larix kaempferi (assembly GCA_027924585.1). NCBI lineage: Eukaryota > Viridiplantae > Streptophyta > Pinopsida > Pinales > Pinaceae > Larix > Larix kaempferi. The sequence continues at coordinate 809,974 of BSBM01001770.1, forward strand.
CATATTCACTTCACCTCCTAACATGACTCATCTCTTATGGGAAGTTTTACTCTACCCCTACTAGTTTTCTACGTCGACACTTCCCCCATATTTACCATGTCTACTATCACCATTGAGACCATGGACAAGGATCCATGGGTGTTACCTAGCATGGTTGAGATCAGTACCATGGGAACATGTATTCCTTTGTCTACAGTTGAATGGTTGAATTGTCTTATCATTCCATATAGATGGTTTCCACAAATGCTAATCACAATCTTCACCTGTAGGAGGAACATGATCAATATGCCTCACCTATTTGTATGAAAATCCTCACAGCAGATCTAAGAGCTGATGTATACCTCACAATGAAAGAATTTAGGAATAAGATTAAGAGTGAATAATGCAGTAAGAGAGCAATAGAATAATAATACAGTAGAACTCGGATAGAAGCAAAACAACTTCACACACACTAATTCATTAATCACAAATGGACAAATAAATAATACAATGCATGAGGATTCGAATGCCAAGGTGGCAATTCGAATTAGCCTTCATGGAGTGATCAAAAGATCACTGGAGTGTCATCGGAGCACAACTAGAAGTCTTCATCATCATCAATGTAGTCATCAATGCTCAAGTAACTGTCAACCCTTAGTCAAAATGAGTCTAACTAAGTGTGGTAGGTGTAACTGAGTGTAACTAGCACTAACTGAATGAAGGAGGCTTAATGGAGGGCGCATGAGGAGTTAACTGGAGTCAGAATGGGCAGTCTAGTCTCACTGGAGGTCCATCAGAGTGATACAGTCAGTTGAGAGTCAGTCTTTCCTTAAATCAAGGAAAGAACTAAAGATAACTCAATTAACTGAAGGGCAACTGAGTGGTAGGTGAGAGAGGACAAGTGGCTTCCTTAAATCAAGGAAGAAGGGTGCATTAAGCTCTAGGAGGGCTAAAAATGATCCGTGAGAAGCTCTCGGGGCTAACTAATTGAGGGTTAGGTGCTGGGACTGATGACTGGGATGCATGCAGTTGCATGCATGCAGAATGCATGCAAGACTGAAAATGCAAATAATGAAAATGCTGGTAGGACTAGGATGGAGTATAGGAATATCCTAACAATTTGGAATGTCGATTCTCGTCCTTCCAATGATTCCTTGAATATGGTTTTTCCTTTAGATGAAGCTATCATGGAAGCATCGTAAAAGTCGAAAATGACCTTGGGAATATGTGCACCATTGCTCATCGTTTTTACCCAAGCATGAGAAGATGGAGGTTGGCCTTGAAATACTGATTCGTCTAGGGTACCTTGATTGGTTCTAATGTCATATTCTTACACATGACATGTTTGCATAATATAGTTTGACCAACATTTTGAAAATGATACCCATCAATATCTCCATCAAATTTGGCATAGTCGAGAATATTCTCATTGGTGTTGATTGTTCTTCTCAAGAAATTGAGGAGTATACAACCTTTTTTAAAGAATTTCGAGACGTTTTTGCTTGGTCCTATGAAGAAATATCCAGCATCGATCCTCGGATCATCGACTATGATATTAAATCGTATGATAATGTCAAAATAGTTTGGAAAAATCTTAGGTTGCTCAACCTGAAGAAAACAACTTCTATCAAGGTAGATGTGGATATGCTACTCCCCGTTGGCTTCATATATCCTGTCCCCTTGATGGAATGAGTATCCAATCATGTTATGATGTATAATAAATAGGGTACAATTTAAGTCTATATTGATTTTAGGGATTTGAACAAAGCTTGTCCTAAAGAGAATTATCCTACCCCATTCATGGAATATATTATTGAAGAATGTGCTGAAAATGATATCTTATTGTTATGGATGTTTTTTTCCTATAATCATATTTAGATTCAACCTGAAGACAAACATAAGAATTATCCTACCCCATTCATTGAATATATTATTGAAGAATGTGCTGAAAATGATATCTTATCGTTTATGGATGTTTTTTTCTTATAATCATATTTAGATTCAACCTGAAGACCAACACAAAACAACCTTGATCTATTCTTGGGGCACATTTGACTATCAAAAGATTTCATTTGTTCTTAAAAACATTGGAGCCACATTTTAGTGGGCCATGTTCTACGTTTTTCACAATATTAATCACATTGTCAAGGCTTATCTAGATGACTTAGCTACTCACTCTCGACAGTGGAAAAAACATCCATATCACCTTCGTGCATTTTTTAAACAATGTTGTTATTATAACATATGATTAAACCCCCACCTTGATGCATATTTTAGGTGGTTTATGGGTGACTTATTGGGTTCATTATGTCCAAGTATGGGATCATGGTTGATCCCTTCAAGGTGGAAGTGGTAGTTCAATTTCCTCCATGTACAATTAGACAACTTCAAAGTTTGCAAGGGAAAGAAAAATTCTTACGAAGTTTTATAGATACCTATGGAGAGATTGCGAAAGGTTTCATGCACCTTTTGAAACAAGGGGTTCCATTTATATGGGGTGATCATGCCCAATCATCCTTTGATGCTATGAAACCTTCTCTTATGTCTTATTGCATCCTATGTATTATGACAATGATATTTTTTTATACCTAGTAGCATCAAATTCAACCATAGGCATGGTCTTGATCCAAGAATATGAATCACAACATGAGCATGTGATCTACTACCTAATCAAGGGACTTGTTGGTCCTAAGTTGAGATATTACCATGTCTTGGCATTGGCAGTAGTGCATGTCATCCAAAGACTTAGATATTACATCATTCTTAGATGGAATTTTTTTTTTGCAAACTCCAATCATATGAAACATAATCTAACCTGATGCATAATCAGTGGAAACTATTCAAAATGGATTATCATCCTCCAAGAGTTTGATTTAGAGTTTGCCACATCCAAATCCAATAAGTCCTTATATTTTACCGAGTTAATGTATGAGTTGCCTAGAGATAAGGATGATGTTAAAGTAGATGAGTCCTTAATAGATGATAATTTATTCGTCATTGTCTCTTAGGATCCTTGGTATCGAGATATCCCAGTATATCTTCAAACTTAGTGGTGCCATTCCCATTTATCACATGATGAACAAAAGTAGATTCATCGTCAGACCAATAAATTTTTTATTATCAAAGAAAGTTTTTATGACCAAAAAATTGATTAAATCTTGCACTATTGTTTAATTCATGAGGAAACTAATAAGTATCTAAATTATCAGCATGATGGAGTGTGTGGTGGTCAGATTTTGGGAATGGTGACAATCCATAAAATCCTACATGCAAGTTAATTTTTGTACTTTGTCTTTGAATATTCTATTAAAGCAGTCCAAAAGCGCCATCCTTGTTGGGTTTTTACTAAAAAATGTGCACTCTCCTTGCTCCTCTTCACCTTGTAGTTAACATATGCTTTTCAAAGTGGGTAGTTGATTTCATGATACATAAGCTAGCCTCTATGAATGGTCACCATTATATCATACTTGTTTTTTATTACTTCACCAAGTGGGTTGATGCCATGCCCACCTTAACTAATGATGATGCTTATGCAATGCCACTTTTGATATTTAATCACATAACCACTCGGTTTGATATCCCTAGATACATTGTTACGAATCACAGATCTCATTTCTAGAAGTACATGATGTCAGAATTAACTGATAAGTTGGGCTTTCGGCAAGAGAAATATTTGCCTTACTATCCTCAGTGTAATGGCTAGGTAGAAGCTGTGAACGAAGCTTTAAAAACTATGTTGTAGTGAATAATAAACAAAAATAAAACCAGTTGGCACTTGATGCTTTGTTTTTATTTATGGGATTACCAAACTACTGTGAAAATTTCCACATGATTTACTTCTTTCCAATTTGTACATGGAATGGAAGCAACGTTATCAATTGAATGTGAAATACCTTCATTAAAACTAATAGTTGAATTCCTCCCTAATACTTTAGTCAAAGATGGATGAATTGTATACTTAGAACAACTTAATGGGAACCATCAAGATGTAGCAGTAGCTAACGAGACTCGTCATAAATGTGTCGAAGTGTGATATGAAAAAAGTTTTCATCCTCGAATATTTTCTAAAGGTGACTTGGTCTTGGTCAGGGAAATTCAAACCTATGTGGCATGGGCCTTACATTGTGATTCATTTGTTGTTAAAGCGGGAATATGAGTTAGTTGATTGAAAAGGGTTTTCTTTGGAAAATACTCGTAAGGGGATCTACCTAATTAAGTAATATGCATGAAGCAGTCATGCTTTGTGATTCCATGTAACATGTTGTATTCTAAAATTTGTATTTTATACAATTTTATTCTTTTTGATCTCTTACCTTGCTTCAGATAGTTACTTATCTTGTTTTGGTCTTACTTTTATAGATGGAATCCAGTGCCCCTTTATACATAGGATTTGTGAATGGTGCTAGTTTCCACACTTGAGACATTGCTTCCACTGCATGAGTGGTTTTTTCACGCACCGACCAACTTGTGGATTTTGGTGGTGTTTGTCTTGGTCCAACAACCAAAAATGTCGCTGAGTATAGTGTCATTATCCATCTTCTAATAAAGGCTATCTTTCTTGGCATTCAATACATCACCGTTTATTTGGATTCTCAATTAGTGGTGTCTCACTTAAGCAATGTTTACTTGAGTGACAATTTTTAAGGGTCTATCTTTTGAACGACAATTTGAATTTATCACATACATTCACATCCCAAGAATATTTAATGCATTGGATGATTCTTTAGCTAATTCTGTAATTGATTGGTATCTATTACAATGAGTTATGAACCATAAAAGCATGCATGTAAAACAAAAATCATGACATTAAGATGCACATGCCATTTGAAGATGTATAACTAGACCCACAAAACCATGTGTGTATGTGTATAAAAAAATAGAGATACATACCATCATGTCTACATAAAAAAATTGACTACAAAGTGTCGATATACACCATAAACATATCTAGACTTTCATAGATACATGAGCCAAGTATAAAAATTGAAGAGCCCCTCAATAGTCTGGTCATCCTAGAAGGAACCGGGAGAACATGATGTTGTAGCTTCCTGTCTCAATTGCACCCTCATCCTCGAAATCAAGCTCCAATTGAAACTCTTCCCTTGCACATCACCTACTGGTAGGCATATTTGTAACCAACATCTATGCCATTAAGAGCTGATATGGTTGGTAGACATCAAAATTTAAAACAAAATATTATTTTTCCACAAAAAATACATAGAAAAAATATAATAATTTAAAAAATCCCATATAAACATTTTGAGAGCACAGAAAAGGAAATTATTTTTGCCTATAGGGCCCCATTAGGCCTCAAGAGAAAGTTCTAGCTCAAGATCATTCATGAAGTTCATCTTTTCTCAAGGATAGTAATCTACAACGATGCTCTTCTCTACCCACCAATTGAGGAACTTAGGACCAAAGCTACTCACCTGTGCTACACCTCCTAGGTGAACAATCATATCACTCCATTGCCACATCTTGGGATATTGTGGCCCAAGCCAAGGAGTGGAGATCCTAGGGTGCATAAGTGGCACCCTCTCTATGAAAAATGAATAAAGACTCAAATAATAGTAGAATTGCTTCATGTTCCCTATCCTGCATCGTGTCAGCTAGTCTTGCATACTAACCACTAGGGTTGACCATCAGTTAAACACAATGGGTTGTAAGCACTCTAGGGAATAATACATCTCTGCATATGTATCCATATGATCTGCTAGTGATCCTAATTATCGCGTAATGGTAAAAAGGATGGTCTTCAAGTTCAAATATTGAATCCCACAAATGGACACTTGGTTGCTTCTCTTTTGGGTTCTCATTGTATATTGTGCCATGATATACTCTGACATATTTATGGTACCTAGACTACTTCCTCGTTCCTTAAGGAGGAATGGCTCCCCCTATTATGCAGCAAATTCCCAAAATAACATAAAAATAGAAAGATACAGTAAGCCAACACCTTGAGAATGAACTAAATAGATTAATTAGAAGACTATTTGAGGGGGAAACCTTCTTATACAATGTATAAAATGCACAGATCAAGATGAGATGATCCTAAAACTAGGTCTCCTTGGTGTATATATATATATATATATATATATATAGGAGACAAGGGGTACAATTACAGTTAAGGTCCTAGCCAACCATACAATTACAATTAAGGTCTTAGTCGACGAATAAAGGCAATACTAATATAATAATACAAATTTAATGTCACAATATATGTGGATTAGCATGCGACTCTCCTTCAAACAAGTGTTTCCATCAACACTTGATTAACTCTAGATTTTTTTGCATGAATAACACATCTTCCCATGTTTCCTCTTCTATTGGAAAGTTCTTCCCCTTGATAGGGAACTTAGTAATTTCTTTATTTCACATTTGTTTGATTCTTATGTCAATGATATTTACAAGTTCTAGTATCAATTTCCCTTCTTCATCAATCCATGGTTAAATATTCTGGACTTGGATCTTATCACCAACTACCTTTTTTAGAAAAGACACATGGAAGACTAGATATACACATGAAGATTGAGGCTAATCCAATTTATAAGCCATATTTCCAATCCTTTGCAACACCTTGTAGGGACCATAGTACTTGGATAATAATTTATTCTCCTTCTCTTACTGCTTAAGGGACATCTATTTGTATGGTTGTAGCCTAAAAAATACCCAATCCCTAATTCAAATTTCCTTTCACTATGATGTTGATTTGTTTGTTATTTCATTGTATTTTGTGCTATAGAAAAGTTACCTTTCAATAGATGGATAACCTTTTGTTGGTGCTTTATGTGATCCTCCATTGCTTGAACCTTAGCTTTATATTTCAAGGATGATGTGATGAAAGGAGGATGATAGCCATAAAGTTCCATAAATGGTGACATTTTTTTTTATGAATTATAGAAATATGTGTTGTACCACCATTCTGCTAAGGGAAACCACTTGACCCTTTGTGTTTGTTTATCAAATGCAAAGCAACGAAGATACCATTCTCGTAATTTATTAAAATCTTAGTTTTCCCATCAGATTAAAGATGGTAAGAGGATTTATGAGCCAATTGAGTGCTCAAACAAGAAAACATTTCCTTCCAAAAATTATTAGTCAAAATTTGATGTCTATCACTTAAAATAATCTTAGGGATTCCATGTATCTTGTGAACTATTTCCATGAATGTGCAGCTACTATACTTGGTTTATAAGGATGAGAAAGAGAGTAGAAATGGGCATACTTTGTGAGTCGATCCACTACTACCATGATAACAATATTTCCTTCTAACTTTGGTAGACCTATAATAAAATACATTGAGACCTATTCCCAACATTGAGTTAGTATGGCTAATGGTTTTGGAAGACTTGGTGTCTTGATTGTCTCTCCCTTATTATGTTGGAAAACTAAACATTCCGCCACAAACTTTTGAACATCAATTTTTGGACCTTCCGAGAAAAAAATCCTTTTTGATATTGGGGCAAGTTTCAAAAACCCTAAATGTCCCCCTATAGGAGAATTGTGAATTCCAAAAGGAACTTATGTTTTAGTTGAGAATTTTTGCATAAATAAAGGTGATCCTAGTACAATAGTGAATCACTTTTTCCACACAAATTTGTCCAATGAACTAGGGTCCCCTTGTAGTTGTTGAATTATCTTGCATGCCTTGTGATCATGTTTCCATTCTTTCCTTGCTTCTTCCACCCAATAAGATTTCATAATGGAAATAGCACAAAGTAAGCCCTCTATGTCATCTTCTTTTCTTAAATGTGCATTTTCCAGCACATTTTGTTTTCCTTTTTTGTAGATAATTTCAAAGTCATAACCTAACATCTTTGTAACCCATTTTTGTTGCTCTTCTAAATATAATCATTGTTCTAAGAAGTACTTAAGTCTGTGATGATCTATTCTTACCTTGAAGTGTCTTCCTATTAGGTGAGGGCACCATTTCTTAATTGTATGTAATATGACAATTTTTTTTTCATAAATTAGTTTGACTAAGTTTTTTCCTTTAAGTTGGAAACTGCACCAATGCCATGCCCTAAGGCATCACATTCCACAATAAAGGTTTTTGTGAAGCTAGACATGGCTAATACATGAGTTGCACACATAGTCCACTTTAAGTTTTTCAAAATCTTTGGTTTCTTTTCGCGCCCACGAGAATGCATTCCTTTTCAATAACCTAGTTAGAGGTGTTGTTATTTGACCATAATACTTGAGGAACTTGCAATAGTATCTTGTCGATCCTAAGAATCCTCTAAGATTATTCAATGTATTGGGAATTGACCATTCCATGATAGCCTTAATTTGGTTAGGGTCCACTTTGACGACCTTCATGAAATACAATATGGCCCAAATATTCCACTTCTTGAACCCCAAAGGAACACTTATAAGGCTTGGCATATAGTTGGTGCTCCTCCAATAGTTTTAACCATGCCAACTTGTTCTACACGCTCTTCCCAAGATTTTATATATATTGGTATATCATCAAAAACTATTAACACAGGTTTTTTGAGGAAGGGTTTAAAAATAGAATTCATCAAGATTTGAAATGTGCTAGGTGCATTGGTAAGGCCAAATGGTGTCACCAAAAAATCATAACGACCTTCATGTGTTCTAAAGGTTGTTTTCAGAATGTCTTCTTTCCTCATTATGATTTGATGATATCTAGAATAGAGATCCAACTTGGTAAATAAAATTTCTCCCTCTAATTCATCTAATAATTCATTAATGTTAGGAATAGGAAATTTATAGTTAATGGTAATCTTATTGATATTTTTATAATCTAGACACATATGCCATGAACATTCTTTTTGCGAACCATCACCATTGGCGTAGAGAAATCAATTTGGATAGGTTGAATGATGTGTGCATCTAACATTTCTTAAAACATATTCTCAATCTCATTGTTTTGTGCATATGGGTACCTTTAGGGTTTGATGTTAGGTAGTACACTTCCTAGTTGCAAGTGAATAACAATATCATGATATCAAGTATAGTGGAAGACCTTTATGAAGATCTCCAAATACCTTGGAATGATTGTTAATAACTTCTTAGAGATCCACTAGAATAGAGGGCATATATGCTTGAACATCTAGTGAGCACAAATGTGCAATTAAACCATGGTGTCTCCTTTTTAGCAATTTATCATGTTATTGGAGCTTATCACTTTAGAGGGTTTCCATGGAATACCTATGAGATCATTTTCCTTTCTTTCTAAAGACAATCTCATGAACAATTGCTAAAAATTAAGAGCCATTGTTCCCAAAGATTATAGCCATTTGACCCCTAGTACAACATTAACATCACCCATTTCGATTGTGATCATTGTACTATCCAATAAATACCACCCAATAGTAAGCTTAATAATATGGCACTTCCCTGAACATTTATGGTACCTATTTCTACAATCATTACTTGAAATTATGGTTCTAGATATATACAGAAATTGAGAAGTTTCCCTAATTTGCAATTGATGAAGTTATGGGTACTACTAGAGTCAATCAACAATATTACCTTTTTCTTTTTGATATATATTTATATGCCGAGAGTTTGAGGAGTGATAATTTTGGTCAATGCATGGCAATATATGGTTGTAGTAGTATCTTATAGCTCTGTTTCTTGAGGATGTTTTGGTTCTAGATATTCATCCTCTTCACAGTCTATGTAGAATAATTTATTCTCACTTCATTTATACCCCTTACTGTACTTGTTGTCATAATTGAAACATAGTCCCTTTGCTCTTCTTTCCTCCACTTGTTGAGGCATATACCTTGTAGGTTGAGCGAGGTTAGGAGAGGAAACATTTCCCTCTCTATAGGTGTTAGTAGTAGGCCTTCAAGTAGCTATATTTTTACTTTCAACTTTCCTTGGGAAATTAAAAGCATTCTCCGATGATTTAGGTTCAAAGAGATGTACCTCATGTTGAATTATCTTCTTTAAAGTTCCCATAAAGAGATCCAACAAATTATCCTCAGGAATGTTCTTCACTCATAGACTCAACTTGTCAAATTGCTTAATGTGCTCTATGACTAGAAATTTTTGCCTGAGATTTATCAATTGCCTAAAGAAGGTGTTGCTCTTAATATCCTCATAATGTGTTATCAATTCATTCGTAAATATTGAACAAAAAATGATAGATTCCTTTTTATGACCACAAAGCCATTTGCACATACAAATTGATCAGGTTCTAAACACAAGGATGCAATAGTTACCTTTTGTAAATTTGGCACTTGGTGTAGATCAAAGAATTGCTCCGTTTGCAATATCCAAGTTCTTCGATCATTGACATATAAATTTATCATATAAACCTCGAGAATGAAGTAGTTCCTTCGTCCCGAATAGAACCCATGATGACGTGGATTATGTAGTGATGAATGATCAAGTGCTGGGAACTCAAACCTCTTGTTCTCCAATTGCTTTTCAAAATTTTCAATATGCGACTAGGAGACTATCCTTTTGTTCTCCTTATATTATTCTTGAGGAGGTAAATTAGGGGTAAAGAGTTGCCTGATCTCATTCAGAATTACCCCCTTCATATCTTCGAGATCATCTTTCATCTTTTAGACCTTTTGATACATTGTTTCCATCTTTTGATCCACCATTTCTATCTTTTGCATATCCAGTCTCAACTCAGCTTCTATATCACTTTTTATGTTTACCAATTGAATATGTGTCAGTGACCTATCACTCAATTCCTTAAAATTTTCCTCCAAATTAGATATCTAGTTATACATATATTCATTTTCTTCATAAGTCATGGTTGAGTTTTTGAGGCAAAGCAATTTTTTCTCCACCTCTTTCCATTAGATCCCACTAATATTTACTATATTTACTCTATCTCCTTTGTATCACATCTCTTGAATCACCCAAAACAAATATTTGAATAAATAATTATGAAAGTTTCAAGTTAACGTACCTTTAAATAACAACCTTGGTTTGTAGGTTGTCTTGTTGGATGACTTTGCTCTTGAACTATGTCTAAAATTTCAGCCCCCTTGCGTCTAAAATTTAGTTCTATATTATCCTAGTATGTATTTTTTGTAATGACATACTTTTGACCCAATTTTAATGTGGTACAAGAGAGTTATGGTAACTTTCCCAAAACTTGTTTTTTTTTGCCCTTCTAGGAAAGTGAACTCATATACATATGTGGCCACACTTTTCCTTGAAAAAAGTGTAGGCCTCACAATTCTTCTTGAGTGGAACCATGGTCGGCTGCATATGTTCTATACAAGAATTGTGGCCACATCTCAAAATACCTAAATTAGGGATAAAAGCTTGGGAATTGAGAAATACACAAGGAAATATCATGCATGGACAACATTTGTGCAACATTCATGCATTTCTAGCCTCAATCTTGTCACCTTCCTAGCCTAGAAACGGGAGATCCATGGCTAAGATATAGATATAGAGAAAAGTGATATCAAGTACTGAATCACTAAGAGAATTCATAGAAAGTGAAAGAAGTTTGAAGCTCACATCTTAGTTATTGAAATGAAGTTCCAACTTACTTCCTTAGATGCACATGAATCTTCAATGGAGTATGAGGGATCTCTATATCTATCTCTTGGCCATGTGTTCCTTCCTAGGAGGTCAAAGGGTCAAATATGGAGGGGGATAGGGTACGTACACCTCTATAGACTTTAACAGTTAAATTGATGCACAAAGGGGGTCTCATACACCAAATTGGTGTCTCGCTTGGTGGTGACCTTAAAAAATAGATTATTATAGATAGATATTGATTGCTCCATGTAACGCAAGAGATCATAGATCACCATCAACAACAGTTAAAGTGTATGGATAAGGGTAAATGATTAAGATATCTAGTGAAGGAGGCACAATATATAGAAATTAGGTATTCATAATGCTGTAAGGTTTCCTTTTCATGTTAATAAGATTGGTATTCTTCCCCCTCCCAAATACTTGTCATTTTTATATTTTAAATGGTGTTATTTGGAATGAGATTTTCTTTACCTGAAGCAATTTAAATCCATATACTTTCTTGTTGTTAATATTCAAATGTGATTGAGAAATTTTGTTGCTTGATATGTGTACATGTATAGGTACATCATTGTAGCGACAAGGAAAATGACCAACATATTTAGGAACATCAAACGACCCAGAGAATAGTTTCCTCCCCTTTCTTCCTCTCTCTTTTACATGGACATATAAGATTGCATGTATATTTAAGGGAATGAATATAGAAGATTGCACTCTTGAATGTTGGAGGGATTGACCCAATCTCCGAAGAATCAACCTTAGGGGGGTTCTTAGAACAACAATATTTTAGATTATATACACCTTACCCCATTGGTTGGTTGTTTTCATTTATGGCCTCTATGGTCCCTTTGGGGAGTAGGATTCTCTCTCTTTGCTCACTCCTACTACACACTCATACCCTTATCTTCTACTAAGGATTGAAAAGGGAACAAACCTAGATCCATTTCATCCATACAATAAGCTCCCTCTCTCACACATCAGGGGGAAACTGTTAACATCCTAATTTTTCTTACCTACTTTGTCATGAACATCATCACCATTCTACATATTTTACAATTATTAGCCCCATTTCCATAACCTACATAACTAAATGACCTCAGTAATATGACCATAAACCAAACTAAATCTAAGAGTTGGCCATCATAGAGGTCATTGTGTGGAATTTCCTTAAAAATATGTGTAGTCCCATTGCACTAAAAGCCTTGAAAACTGCAACATGGACCCAAAACCATAATTTAGTTTCTCATAACTATTGTGCGCCTTCCAAAAATCTGTAGTGGATGAATGTGGACATTCCCAAATCATTATTTCTAAAAATAGCCTTTGATATGGTCTCCAATACCTATCATTATCACATTATCATTAATGAAAAGGGTTTATCACTTTGGAGCTAGTTTAAAGTAGCATCCACATTCTTTCCTTTAAATAAATTCCACAAGGTCATTCCATTATACCATACACATTTGTAAGAGAAATGTTATGTTACTAGATTTTTTGTAGAAAGAGATAGAACCATTTGTATCCCTTTCCTTTCACCATCACGAGTCCTTCACATACATCTCTAGATGGGAGTGTAGCATCAAAGGAGAAGAATAACCCTCCCTTGGGTTGGCTTTAGAGGTCCATATCACTTCATCCAAAACCAAGGTGTGTCTCATACTTCATTATTTTGTTAATACTAAAATACAATAGTTTCTATCATGCTTTGTCTACTTCTTTAGATGATTTCTTTGGTTTGATATTGCATGAGTATTAAAGATTGTTCTTCATCTCATTTTTTCTTTCCATTAAACCCTATTAATCCATTACTCATGATTGCACAACCCTTGAGTATGTACTTTTGGTATGGGTTGGTGGTAAAAAACTAACACCATTTGGTACACATATACATTAGATGGATCCTCTTTGGTAGGTTAGGGGGATTGCATGCCATTGCGTTCAATGAAGCAAAGAATCCATCATTGAAAATTGAATCTCCTTGTGATATCAAATTCCAATGATTTCATATTTAATGGGGTGTACGAACTAGCTTAATTGCCTATAAATCCATCTAACCCATTGACCCATCTTAGACAATATTGCTTTCAACCTTAACATATTCAAACTCTTTCCCATAAAAAGAAAAAAGTGGCCTTGTACATCTTTGTGGAAGTGATCAATAGAACCACCAAATAATCTCACACATGTGTCCCATGCTACAATGCTAGTATAATGCATGAATGTGAAACCAACTTATGCTTGGCATAGTTCCACAGTTGATTGGTTCATCAAATTCAATTATGTGGATGATAAAACATGCAAATAAGGAAATCTAATTCTATGTAATGTAAGAATTCCACCAAGAAATTTTAGATAAAAAATATTTGAGCATGTAATCGCTAGACTCAAATAAATATAGTTCATGGTATGCTAAAGTTGGATGATATTTATGCATTCGAGGTAAAACCATTCTTGGGAAGGAAGCATGCTAGCATGTACAAGCAGTCTAAAGTTCACCTAGTAGTACAACTAATAAAAATTTGTTATGTCAGTGTTATAGGTTGATTTGTACAAGAGATGGTACTCCCTACACACATACAATGTGCAAATATGCTATCTTCCCTATAGTCATACATATATGGGACTATAGCAATCCTCAACCCAACTCTAGTATATACAAAATAGTAGACAAATACAACTTACACATAATTTTCACCTAAACCTATATTGTCATAGAAGAGAATGTATTTGATGGGAAAGGCTATTAACAGAGTATGTTAGTGACCTCACTAATCCAATTCTGATTATTATGTGAAACAATAGTGTACATTTCATGATTAATGATCCCAATGGTCAATCATAAGAACAAGCTAAGTCACTTAGTTCGTGTTCATGCTCCTATAGGAAACCAATGAAAATTAAAAAAAAAATAGTAAATGGAAGACCAAAATATGATGGAATTCACCATTAAGTTTCACAAAGTAAATTACTCAAATATTTTCATAACATCATATGTTGAAGGGAAAAAACATATGCAAATAATTTTTATAATTTAATCCCAAGATATAGTTCTTTGCTTCAACCATTTTTTCAAAGGCATACTGCCTAAGACGATTGCAGAATCCATTCCCATAAATCCTTATGGGATTACATGATAATATTACAATTGGAAATCAATACCACCCTCCATCCATGAACTTAAGGAAAAGGGTGTAATCCACACAACATTGGAAAGGTACCGTTGTTCTCAATCTGAATATTTAAGTGCAAAAAGAGGCAATTACTTAGTACCAACATCCCCATTCTTCATTAAAGCGTGTGAGGGTGGATTAAAAGATGAGTGAACTCTCAGATAGATATACTTAGCCTTGAAGGAAGGTTAAAACCTTAGATAAATCCTATGTGAAGTGTTATATTTGAAACATAGTTAAAACCTCAATAGAGGACAATAAAACAAATTCTTGTTACATAGTGGCCAAGAGAGGTAAAATGCCACTAGCCAATATACTATTTTGATAAAAAACTAAAAAGGATGAACGATGTTTTGTTAATCCCTATATATTGAGTTATTACAATTCTATTGTTATATTTGTGTTGTTCTTATTGGTTGGCTAGACCCTTTAATTGTAATTATACCATTTTCCTCCTAAATATACTAAGGAGACCTAGTTTTAGAGACCATCTCATCTTTGTGCATTTGATTTATTATAAAAGGAGGTTGCCCCTACAAAGGGACTACTTATTCATTCTCTTTATTTCATTCTCAAGTGGAGTTATTTCTTATTTCTAATTTTAGTTTTTTTGGGGAATTTGGTCCTGGTTTCAAATCCATTTTCACTATACATTTTTTTTGGTGGAAAGTTTCAAACAATAAATTTTTTAGGAGACTCAAAAGACATATCAAAGCACCCTTGTTAAAACTTTTAGGTTCTCTTTCTCTATAAGTTCAAACTTACAGTATCTGGAAATTATAGTTTTTTACTAGTCCAAAAACTAGTCTCAAACATGTGCTATGAGTAAAAAAATTATATATGAATCTTGTGATCTCTAAATTGAGTTCCACCTATTTCATAAGAAAGAATACAAAAAAAAGTGGTTATGGTAAATTCGGAATTAGAACAAAAAATTTAGATATGTGGTACGCTATAAAAGTTTGCTCTCCTAAAAGGGACAAAAAACAAGAAGTTTTGGGATAGTTATGATAACTTTCTCTTGTCACGTAGGAATTTGGTAGAACATATAACATTGTAGAGAAGTGAAACGATAAATTTTCTTTACCCTAAATTTTAGGTTTGAGAACGAGTTTTAAATAAAATGTTGGAATATGTAATGATGAATGAATAGATTTGGAAGGTAATAATGTCCAATCTTATGTAAACGCGTTATCCCACATGTAATTTGTAATAATTTACTCTTATAACCTTTTATTATATAAAGAGGTGAAATTACATTTATCCCACATTTGTTATGGGATGTAATTCCTCTATTACCTCTTGGTATATAATGAGGTGAAGAGTCATTGTAAATTGATCAAGAATTCAAGAATTCACATATGAACACAAAGATTTGTCATGTAATGTGATTATGGAGTGGGATGTGATGCTCATGTGTGGGATATCTATTGTAAGATTGGAGATTATTGATGATTAAGAATATTTCAACCTTCCCGTGGATGTTTCCCCATTTGGGGTTTTACGACGTATACCTGGTGTTCTCTTTTCCATTCTCTTATATCCTTTTTTATTCATGTTCATGTGATTTGTTGCTTATTATGATAGAATGCTAGATCAACTCATGCTATGCATGTTTTGTATTGTTGTACGACTTTATCATATTCTCAATATTCTAACATAAAAGAAACATGAAATATGATAAAATCATACAACATTACAAAACATTCATAACATGATCTTATCTAGCCTTCTATCATAATAAGCAACAAATAACATGAACATGAATAAAAATGGAGATAAGAGAATAAACAAGAGAGCACTAGATAAACATGGTAAAACCCCAAATGGGGAAACATACACAGAAAGGTTGAAATCTTCTAATAATCAATAATATCCAATCTTACAATAGATCTTCCACACATGAGCATCACATCCCACTCCATAATCACATTACATGACACATCCTTGTGTTCATATGTGACAAACCCTAAATTTACACTATATATATATATATATATATACATAAAATTCTATATAAGATAAAAACAACTATAACCAAGTTTCTCCTGTATCATATCATCACGAGAAAGGATTCTATCCATCCTTTAAGCACATAATAACTAACACATGATTGCCTAACAATTAACTAGTTACCTTATTTTCTTTATTTATCCTTCGGATTTGGTTTATAAAAGAAGTAGCAACTGTAGCCTAGCTCGCATGAAATATTCTAAGGTAACTTGGGGATAAGAACGGGGTTGATCTAAGAGTAAACAAGGTAAGATAAGCCATACTATATGCATTGCAACACCTTAGAAAAAGGTTTAACCCTTGGCTAAACCAATGTTTGGCAAGTAAACTCGACCTGAGCAGATAGCGGGTCACATCGTGTGTAGTACGATGGAATATCTTCCCTCCAGTTGGCTTGAGATATTGACAATCAAACTCCCCGTAAGCGACGCCGAGGTTTTTCCCAAAATAGGAGGTTTTGGTATGGAAAGTTCATTTTTACCCTTACGAGTTCGGTGGAGTCCACTGCTTGGTTTTTGAAGGGGGGATTTGGCCTTCTGTCTGAGCTAAAAAAAAAATACTACCCAGGAGTGAGGCTAGTCAGTTACCAACTGCGAAGGTAAATCAACATTTTCATTTTTAGTATATGAATCTATTGTCTTTTATTATGTGTTTGCTTGGAAGAAAGAAAAAGGAATAAATCTAACGCTGGTTCTTTTTCTGCCAATTTAAATTCTCGGCAAAGCTTAACCTAGTGTTCTCAAAGAAAAACAAGCACAGATCCTAGATAAAACACAAGGTAAGGGTTGTTTTTAAGATTTTACCAAATTTTTTACATGTTTCTAAAATAGACAAAGTATTGAACTCTCTCGTTTTTATTTTGCATGAACCTTGGTAATTTATCTCCTGGCAGCATTTAGAGGAGAAAAACCCTATAGGTACGGCGTCACAACTCCTTCCTGAGAAGGTACAGATAAAATGCTGTCGGTTTTACCTTGTTAAGCGTAGCTCACAGGGTTGCTTCTACATTTGTTCGACCCCGAGGTTTTGAGTAAGGTTAATGTTTGAGACAAAAAGAACTAGCACAACACTACAAATATTTTACTTTGAAAAATATGTATTGTCTCTAGGACGAAAGTCATCAGATTACAACTCTGTATAAAAGTATTATTTTAGTTTAGAAGCCATTGCGACATTCATAAATATTTGACCCTGCAGGTTTTCCTAAAAGAAAACATTTTAACTTAGAAGCCTTTTTGGTTCGGCTTGATATAATTTTATTGTTACATATCTTCACAGTTATGTTTATTTTTCCAATAAAAGTTTTGGGTTGGGAACCCCCCTACGCCCTATATTATATGTAAAAAAAATGTTGTGTTTGGTTTAGTGACCGTTGAAATCATGTGTGATTAATATGTTGTTTCCATATCGATTTAATTACGGCTCTATTTGATATAAACAACTTATTTTCTGTCAAAGCAATTTACAACTATGTTATGATAATATATTTTGTTTTACATCAAGGCTCTGTACAACTCTGTTTTGATAAAATATATGTTGTTTAATATCAAAACTAATTACAACTCCGTTTTGTATATTGTTTTATGTCAAACTAATTACAGCTCTGTTTGATATAGTATATTATTTTATAACAAAAGCCCTTGCTTCTTTATATATTTGTTCAAACGATATGTATAGTGGATTTCAGGAAAACATTATGGTTCTATTGTTGATTTACTTGATAGCTATATTATTCTAGGTTTGAAGCCCTTGTAGCCCTAAAATTTAACACAAATGTTTGGGGTAAATCGAGGAGGTGTATAATACCTTCGCAACTCTGTATCTAGTTGATTAAACTAGTATATGATAAACTCTTCACTACTGACAAGATTTTAGTAAATTTTACCCAATTTAAAAGTTACAACGATGCTAAGAATTTAAATTAACTCTAATCATGTTATTTCGATTTCCTGTAGAATACATTTTTGAAAATGCTTGTTCAATCCTAATGTTTTAAAGTTAACCATAAAATACACATTAAATCTGATAAAATACATAATTTTTCCCGTGAATAATTTTCCCATACTAGAGTTCATATTAAAACCCTAACATGCATTTTAAATCTGCAAGGAAATGAGGAATTATTCCTTGAATACTATTCAGAGTCTATTTTCCAAATTTTTACACCATGACAGATAACCAAATAAATAATCATTATGGAAAATACTTATAGGAAATTAAAACATGAATAGGGTTAGAGAACATATCTGGAAAAACACAGTTGTTACATCTGTTCCTCCCAACCATAGGAATAGGATAGCCAACCACTTGTCCAATTCCACCCCCGAGCCAACTACTGCCCCATGAGATAATTAACACAACCATGAAATTTATAAATATGAATGCAAGTTCTCTCCTCGAACTTGTAACGAATTTGAGTGGACTTATATTAGAATTCAACTTACTATAAAACTCATAGTAAATACTCTTTTCACACCACACATCGTCCCGTGTTTCCTTGGTGTCTCTTATTTATAGTTTTTTTCTCAGGACTTATGCCACCATCTCCTACTCCTGTCATTAGGTTCCTACTCCAGTCATTAGGTCCCTTCCCCTATTTTGGTGGATCTTGTCTAATTATGACTATTGGAGGTAACCAGTTTTTCAACCAAGTGTCTTTCTTGCTGCCACTTGTTAATCTCATTGGAGCAGTAATCCCTGTTTAATAGGTGTAATCAATTGTCCCTTATTCTAATATAAAATATAAAATTTGTCTTTTCCTAATTTGAAACAAAAAAATAATTTTCATACAAGTTCAAATGTTTTTTAGGAGGGATATCACATCATCTCCACCTTATTTATTAACATCGTCCTTGGTGTTATTCAGAGCCTTCATTCCCTTGCTAGAATAAATATGGATATGCTTCACACATATCCTCCTTTCGTTCCCAAGTAGCCTCTTCAGGGCTTAGGTGCCTCCATTACACCTTTACTTGAGCGACAACTCAATTCCAGAGTATATGTTCCCTCTTGTCTAGAATGCATAAGGGTTCCAAAATAAATTCTCCTTTTGGTTCCACCTGTATCAAATTCCAATCAATAGTATGAGTAGCATCACGAACATATCTTTTCAAGAGAGATATATGAAAAAAATTATGAACTTTCATTGAGATAGGTAGTGCAAGCTGATAGGCTACTGGCCCTATTTTGGCTAGCACTTCGAAAGGTCCACAATACCTTGGGGATAATTTTGAACATATTCCCAAACTAATAGAGCTTTTCTTAGGTCTAACCTTTAAATAAACATGATCACCTATATTGAATTCCCTTGGAATTATTTTTAGATTAGCATAGTTCTTTTGCCGATCTTGGGCTACTTTGAGATTTTGCTGCACCTGTTTTACAATCTGCTTCATTTCTTTCAGCATGTTAGGTCCTAAAACCATTTTATCAATAGGGTTTCCCCAAGAGATAGGGGTATTTCATTTCCTACCATATAATACTTCAAAAGGACTCATCTTTGAGGATGACTGGTAGCCGTTATTATACACAAACTCCACTAAGTGTAAGTAGTCTTCCCACTTAGTAAGTTTATCCATGATGTACATTCTTAACATATCTTCTAAGACTTGATTTGTTCGTTTAGTCTCTCCATTTGTTTGAGGGTGGTAGGTAGTACTGAAATTTAATTGTGTATCAAGTCCTTTAAATAATTTTTTTCAAAAATTCCCTGTAAACTTAGAATCCCTATCAGAAATAACAACTTTAGGAATACGATGTAGACAAAAAAATTTCTTTCATGAATATATCTGCAATATTTACTGCCTTATAAGTTGACTTAATAGGAATAAAATGGGAATCTTTGCTAAGTTTATCAACAACTACCATAATGGAATCATGTTGTTTATTATTCTTAGGTAAACCTGTTATGAAATCCATACTTATAACCTCCCATTTCCATTTCGGAATGGGGATAGGTTGAAGTACACTTGCTAGATGTTGGTGTTATGTTTTTACTTGTTGACATTTGAGACATTTGGCTAGATACTCTGCTGTTTCACATTTCATGTTTGGCCACTAAAACTCTTTTCTTAGCATATTGATAATCTTTTGATATCCTGGATGTCCAGAATATGGCTTTTTATGCAGTTATGATAAAATCAACATCTTAATGTCTTTGAAATTTGGAATATACAACCTGTTCTTGAACATAATTAGATCTTTATTTCCTAATCTAAAATCTGTCATTTTTATTTATTTATTTTTTATTATTTTTTTTAATTTTTTTTTTTTCTGCATTATTTTTTAATTTTTCCTTGATGCTTTGGTATTATACATCATTTTTAGCCGCATTAATAATTTTTGCTTGCAAATATGATTAATAAGTGTTGGATGCAGTAGTAAAAATCAGATTTGCATGTCTACTCAAAGCATCCACAATTTTACTTTCTTTCCCTTTTATATGCTTAATTTCAAAATCATATTCGCTTAGAAATGCTAGAAATCATGCTTGTTGTGCATTTAAGTTTTGTTGATCAAACAAGTATTTTAGGCTTATATTATCAGACATTAACATAGGCCTTCTCCTAATAAGATAATTCCTCCATATTTGTAGTGCATGTATTATAAATGCCAACTCGCAATCATGAGTGGCATAATTTCATTCATGATCTTTTAGTTTCCTTGACTCATAACTAATGACATAGCCATATTGAAGTAATACCCCTCCCAGTCCTTCCTTACAAGCATCTATACACACTGCAAAATCCTTGTATGGATTTTTTTTAGCTTCAATATGTGTTGATGTGAGGAGGTATTTGAGCTTATAAAAAATTTCTTGACATTTGTCAGACCAAATAAATATAGTTCTTTTCTTTTGAAGGGATGTTATGGGGTAATCTATTTTGGAAAATCCCTCGATGAATCTTCGATAGTAACCAATTATTCCCACGAATGACCTGATGTCTGATGCATCTTGAGGGACCGACCATCTTATAATAGCTTTAATTTTATCCGGGTCAACAGCTACCCCTTCCTTGGAGATAACATGACCCAAGTAATGAATCTTTTCTAGATAAAATTCACACTTACTAAATTTTGTGTTGTTGTTCTTTTAGGGTTTGTAACACAATTCTTAAATGTTCTTCTTTATTCTTAGAATAAATAAGGATATTGTCAATGAAGATCAAAACAATTTTGTCTAGGTATTTACTAAAAATACTATTCATTAAACACATGAACAAGGATGGAACATTAGTTAACCCAAAGGGCATGACAACAAACTCATAATGTCCATATTGTGTTTGAAAATCAGTTTTAAAAATATCTTCGTCTTTAATTCTTACTTGGTGGCATCTGGATTGCAAATCGATTTTAGAAAATACCGTTGCTCCTCCGACTTGGTCAAAGAGTTCGTCTATGCGAGACAACTGATACTTGTTCTTAACTATCATTTTAATTAGTTGTCTATAATCTGTACACAACCTTAAAGTCATGTCCTTTTTTCTTACGAAAATCACTGGTGCTCCCCACAGAGATACACTAGGTCTGATATATTTATTTTCAAGGAGTTGTTGTAACTGCATTTTTAGTTCGGTTAATTCAACGGTGTTCATTCTGTAAGGTACTTTAGAGGCTGGTACATAACCATGTATAAATTCTATAGTAAAATCAATACGTCTTTTCAGAGGTAGAATTGGAATTTCTTTCGGGAATACGTCCTAAAAAACGTTCATTAATAGTTTTAAATTCCTGAAATTCTTCTTGCAATGTTCTTAAATTATGCAGAATTTCAGACTGTCCTTTGCTGTCATTTAAGTCAACCCAAATATTTGCTCCCAGACTATACTCCCCGTTGGGTTCTTGTCCTCCATGGGAAGGTTCTTCTGCCATCTAAACCTGAAACAAAATTATAATTTTCTTCCTATGTGTAAGAAGAAATTTTCAACAACAAATCCGTTAGTTTTCCAAGTGTCAAAATTTTTATGTGTTGAACCCAAGATAGGCCAACATTGAAACCCAATGCTCTGATACCATATGTGATAGACCCAAAATTTACACTATATATATATATCCTTAAAATTCTATGTAAGATAAAAGCAACTATAACCAAGTTTCTCTTATATCATATCATCACAAGAAAGGATTCTATCCATCCTTTTAGCACATAACAACTAACACATGATTGCATAACAATGAGCAAGTTACCTTATTTCCTTTATTTATCCTTCGGATTTGGTTTATAAAATAGGTAACAACTGTAGCCTAGCTCGCATGAAAGTTCCTAAGGTAAATTAGGGATAAGAACGAGGTTGATCTAAGAGGAAACAAGGTGAGATAAGCCATACTATATGCATTGCAACACCTTAGAACATGGTTTAACTCTTGGCTAAACCAACGTTTGGCAGGTAAACTCGACCCTAGCAGATAGAGGGTCACATCATGTGTAGTACAATGGAATATCTACCCTCCCTCCAGTTGGCTTGAGTTCTTGACAATCAGACTCCTCGTAAGCGACGCTGAGGGTTTTCCCGAAAAAGGCGGTTTTGGTCTGGAAAGTTCATTTTTACCCGTGCGAGTTTGGTGGAGTTTGCTACCTGGTTTTGGGAGGGGGATTCGGCCTTCTGTCAGATCTAAAAAAAAATACTACCTAGGAGTGAGGCTACTCAGTTACCAACTGCGAAGGTAAAACAACATTCTCGTTTTCAATATATGAATCTATTGTCTTTTATTATGTGTTTGCTTGGAAGAAATAAAAAAGGGAATAAATCTAATGCTAGTTCTTTTTCTGTCAGTTTAAATTCTCAGCAAAGCTTAACCTGACATTCTCAAAGGAAAACAAGTGCAAAGCATGGATAAAACACAAGGTAAGGGTTGTTTTTAATATTTTACCAAAGTTTTTACATGTTTCTAAAATAGACAAAGTATTGAACTCTCTCGTTTTTATTTTGCATGAATTTTGGGAATTTATATCCTGGTAGCATTTAGAGGAGAAAACCCCTACATGTATGACATCGCAACTCCTTCCTGAGAAGGTACAAATAAACTGTTGCTATTTTTCCCTTGTTAAGCGTAGCCCACAGGGCTTCTTCTACATTTGTTTGACCCTGAGGTTTTGAGTAAGGTTAATGTTTGAGACAAAAAAAACTAGCATGAATCTGCAAATATTTTACTTTGAAAAATATTTATTGTCTCTAGGCTGGAAGTCATCAGATTACGACTCTATATAAAAGTATTATTTTAGTTTAGAAGTCACTGCGGTATTCGAAAATATTTGACCCTGTAGGTTTTCCTAAAAAAAAAACGTTTTAACTTAGAGTCCTTTTCAGCTCGGCTTGATATAATTTTATTGTTACATATATTCACAGTTATGTTTATTTGTCCAATAAAATTTTTGGGTTGGGAACCCACCTACTCCCTATATTGTATGTAAAAACAATGTCGTGTTTGGTTCAGTGAACGCTGCAATCCTGCGTGATTAATATGTTGTTTCCATATCGATTTAATTACATCTCTATTTGATATAAACAACTGATTTTCTATCGAAGCAATTTACAACTCTGTTATGATAATATATTTTGTTTTACATGAAGGCTTAGTACAACTCTGTTTTGATATAATATATGTTGTTTAATATCGAAACTAATTACAACTTTGTTTTGTATATTGTTTTATGTCAAACTAATTACAACTCGGTTTGGTATAGTATATTATTTTATAACAAAATCCCTTGCTGCTTTATATATTTGTTCAAACGATATATTGGTGGATTTCAGGAAAACATTACGGTTCTATGTTTGATTTACTTGATAGCTATATTATTCTAGGTTTTAATCCCTTGCAGCCCTAAAATTTAACACAAACGTTTGGGGTAAATCTAGGAGGTGTACAATACCTTCACAACTATGTATCTAGTTGAACGAACCAGTATATAAGAAACTTTTCACTACTAACAAGATTTTAGTAAATTTTACCCAATTTAAAATTTACATCGATGCTAAGCATTTAAATTAACTCTAATCATGTTATTTCGATTTCCTGTAGAATACATTGAAAATGCTTGTCCAATCCTAGGGTTTTAAAGTTAACCATAAAATACACATTAACTATGATAAAATACATAATTTCTCCCGTGAATAATTTTCCCATACTAGAGTTTAGATTAAAACCCTAACTTTCATTTTAAATATGCAAGAAAATAAGGAATTATTCCTTGAATACTATTCGTAGTCTATTTTCCAAATTTTTACACCGTGACAGATAACTAAAGAAATAATCATTATGGAAAATACTTACATAAAATTAAAACAGGAACAGGGTTAGAGAACATATCTGGAAAAAACACAGTTGTTACACATGTTCCTTCCAACCGTAGGAATAGGACGGCCAACCACTTGTCCAATTCCACATGAGAGAATTAACACAACCATGAAATTTATAAATTTGAATGCAAGTTCTCTCCTTGAACTTGTTACAGATTTGAGTGGACTTATATCAGAATTCAACTTACTATAAAACTCATAGTAAATACTCTTCTCACACCACACATTGTCCCGTGTTGCCTTGGTGTCTCTTATTTATAGTTTTTTCCCTAGGACTTATGACACATTCTCCCACTCCAATCATTAGATCCCTTCCCTTAGTTTGGTGGATCTTGTCTAATTATGACTGTTGGAGGTAACTAGCTTTTTAGCCAAGTGTCTTTCCTGCTGCCACTTGTTAATCTCTTTTGAGTAGTAATCCCTCTTTAACAGGTGTAATCAGCTGTCCCTTCTTTTAATATAAAATATAAAAATTATCTTATGCTCTCGCACGTGTTGACCCCATGGTCAAATACATGTATTTTCCTAAGTTAAAACAAAATAATAATTTCATACAATTTCAAATATTTTTGACTAGGGATATCACATCATATGTGAATTCTTGATTCTTGATCAATTTACATTGACTCCTCGCCTCATTATATACCAAGAGGTAATAAAGGAATTACATTCCATAACACATGCGGGATAAATGTAATTTCACCTCTTTATATAATAAAAAGGTAATAAGAGCAAATTATTACAAATTACTAGTGGGATAACTCTTTTACATAAGATTGGACATTATTATCTTCCAAATACATTCATTCATCATTACATATTCCAACACCCCCCCTTAATGATGACTGGGAGATAAAATACAAAAATGGAGGAAGATGACATTACATATCATCCCTCTTGATGATAACTTCCAGAATGTCCATAAGCCACAAATAAAAACACACTTCACCTCATGGAGTATATGAATATAACAACCGCTTCTCACTGAACCATGAAATTGCACCTAAACCAATTGTATGATGAACTCTACCACAACAGTGTATGACCAATACAACAAAACATGTGGCAACAAAATCCAACTGCATAATGCTTAGATATGAAGAGAAGCCTTAGCGGCTACTAGATCCAACAACAAAATGCCTAGAACATGTGGCAAGAGATCCAACAACAAATTTCCTAGATCTAAAGGAGAAGCCATAGTGGCTACTAGATCCAACTACAAAATGCCTAGGACACCAAAACAATCATCACAACTGGAAATCAACTTATAGTTGAAAGATGCAATAAAATTATGGAAATAGACCTCATCACGAATACAAGACCCCATTGGTCTACCATCGAATATGATATTGTGTAGATAATCATCATGACGTTAACAATAGAAGATGGTGCTTCATTACATTATATCTAGAATATAGTGATTGAGATTACATTACATTCCCCTTTAAGTAAAACTTCAAACATCTGAGATAAAGAAGCAAATAGGATCACACTTTGCTGCCAAGGATAAGGTAATCAACGAGGAAAAATGCTGAATGAACATAGATAATCAAAGCATATGATTAATATTGGAATGGATACAAGAACCAAGCTGCCCCATAAATCTTCACAAATACACAAGAAGTGAAGTACACATAGAGCTAATCTGCACAAAGAACTTCCAAGAGTAAAGCATAAACATGATAAGCCCAAGACATGATATATGAAATGATAATATGAGATTTCCCAAATCCATATAAATATTGAGTAAAAGGTGGTCGAAATAATTCATGACATGATATATAAAGATAGATCAAAATGTTTAACATGATCACCATGTAACAATTTAGGATCAAATCATGATATCACTTATAAAAAAAATGAAATGACTAGTCATTAAGCATGGGTTAATTTCTTGTTTTCATGTTAACATGCAAGAGATGAATGCCGTGAAAATGTCAATGCTTCCATATAGGAATGTTAGAGAAACATAACACATAACTAGATACAATATCTGCAATACATGATAAAGAAACTAAATCCTTTTAAGAAAGGATACGCCATTACAATGTAAGACATAATATCACATAGATTCAAAGATTGATTTTACTCAAGAAAATAACAAGAGAAAATATGATCACATATTAAGATATCACAGAGATGGAAAACTATATCTATTAAGCACTTGTTAGAATAGTGAGCATTAGATGGTTTCTTGTTGTTATCATGAAAAATATAGAGATGCATGTTCCTAAAATGTTGAAAAATCATCTACCAAACAAGTAGGTTATGTGATATTTTACATAAGAGATCACACAGTTGGAGCAAACCTCACTAAAAATCACTCAAGAATAGCAGAGAAGAGAAGAAGATTGTTGAATCAATAATCACTCATTAACACAAGAAATGACAAAAGCTGTTGTATCATACATAAGTTGTAAGCTGGCACTGTGAATAGTGAATAATAACTGAATACAATCAAATGGATTTGAATGCCTCTAAGGTCATTCGAATTCTCCTCAATGTGTGGCTTGGATAACATTGGAGACATCATCCAATCAATGGTAGTAGTCACAAATAGTCAAAATTCAGTCAAATGAGTCTAACTGAGTCATGCGAGCACAAATCAAGCAATGGATACTCCAAGGAGGGCGCATGAGGTTGATGAGGCTGTCAGTAGGTCAAGTGGCACTCCGATACAGACAACTGGAAGCTACAGATAGTTAAACTGAGCAATAAATGAATAAACCAGTCAATAAATACTGTAACTGACTGTTAGTGATCCAAGTAGTGTAGTAGGGCGCATTAGTCTTCCAGGTGAGGAAAACAAGGTGCACTAGGTAGGTAGGAGGGATCTCGAGGGATAAAAACACGATCTAGAGGGCTGAACATAGGCTCTAGGAGCTGGGGAGACTGCCATACTGATGACTGGATGCATGCAGATGCATGCATCATGACTAGATGCATGCAAATATAAAAAATGATGGTGAGAATATTCCAACACCCCCTCGCAAGCCAAACTACGAGGAACAACTGAAGGAACTAATGGTAGGGCCCTGTTGAATGAGACCAAAGGTCACCCCGTACAACAATCTAAATAAATAAAGTGAGGAAAGAGGGAAACCCAATGGGAAGAAAGCCCCCCCTCAAGATAGACTGTGGTAGGATAATCAATCATGTACATCACTCACCCCAAATGGTAAGTGAACTTCTCCACCAAAGAAAGATCTATCAACAAGAAATGGATCTGTAATGTGAGAAGGATGAAACCTTCCATTCTGAAAATCAGATCTGGTTCTCCTTGGATCAAGTGGATCTCCAACAAGATCTCCGGCAGATCTAAGAGTAGTGGCTGGCCATCTAGGAAGAGGAGGATCATCAAGTGCAAGATCATCATGTTCTTATGGATCTGGATCTTCCATTCGCTCATCTTCACTGTCAGGTGCTAGATATTCAGGTTTTGTGGATTTGGATCTATCATTCTCTCAAAAAGAGTTATCTTCCTCTTGGGAAGAAGTGGATCATGCTCCAAAAACATGTGCTTGAGTTCTCCAACAATGGATGCAAGCGAATCTGGAGGCTTCCTGAACTTGCTCTTCCTACCAAGCATGGTGGGAGCAAATTAAAAAATATGAAGATCATTATGGAGCATGTGATTCGAACCAACTGAGGTAGGATCAACTCCATGAATGTGTATGTAGTTCTTTGATATTTCCTTTGAACCGACATAGGTGATATCATAACCAAATGAACTAATACATGATGGTGGTGGCTTGGACTTCAAATCAGATCCAATAATTGATAGATTGCTTCTTATGATCTCCTTTGAACCGACAGGGGTGAGATCAAAACCAAAATCACAAGGATATGCATGAGACTTGAAACCAAGCGAATGATGGTGTCTTCCATCTTCGGTAAAACTCTAAAAACATGTGCCAATGACCAAATAAGAGTTTATAGGAAGAATTTGATGAGGGAGAGTGAATGCATCACCTCCAAAATACTCAGTAGATCATCATCTTGCACATCAGCAAGCTCATGGGAAGTAGAGATTTCAACAATCTCTTCAACTTCTGGAGTAGTAGCTAACATATCTTGCTTAGAATTTGAATTAGAAAATGGATCAACTTCATCAGTGGTGATGGACCATTTTGCAATAGTAGATCCTGATATCATGTCTTGTATTTCGACTTCATCATGGGAGATGATTGAGGCCGAATCATGAGTAGAGAGAGCACCGAAGACAATATTACTGGGCTTATTCTCCAAATGGCTAACATCATCCTCTTCCTTCTTTACAAATAATCTGTCCAATCTTGTCCAGTTATCACTTGGATGTTTTGCAGGATCAATGAGGTATTCCATATTGGAAATCATATCAGTACATATTGCTGCCGAGGCTCTGTCACAATCATCTAGCCAATCTTCTTCCTCTTCATAGGAAGAAAAATCTCTCTTAACACAAATACACATATCGAAGAGACCATATCTTTTCAGGTATGCTATCATCTTGGGTTTCCATTCTTCATAGTTGTATGAAGAGAGAGAAGGATCCGCTTTCAGATTCATGGAAGCCGTTGTTGAATTCGAATCTACTGCTGCAATTGCAGAACACTACTGCAACTGCAGAAAGCTTTGAAACTGCTGCAACTGCAGGAAACTACTGCAACTGCAGAGAGCTTCAAATAACCTGCAAAAACAATGGAGATCCATAGTAGCTTCTAAATTCGAATCCGTTGAATATGGATTCGAATGATGGAGATAACCTGCAAAACACATGAGAATTGTAAATGGAGATCTATTGCAATTCGAACTAAACACTGCCTTAGGACAATAAGCACATGTGACTGGATCCTTCACACCTGTCTAGACCTCATTGGATTTCTCCAGTGAATTCAAGACAATTGCACCAGGAATTGCTGTGGAAATCCAGAGGCTTCTGGTGCTCAATGAAAGACAACTGCTCAAAGAATTGCTGCAACTGCTGCTGCTGTTTCAATTCGAATAGCTGACTCCATCTATGATACCATGTGATATTTTATAGGAGAGATCACACATATGGAGCAAACATCATTAAAAATCACTCAAGAATAGCAGAGAAGAGAAGAAGAATGTTGAATCAATAATCACTCATTAACACAAGAAATGACAAAAATTGTTGTATCATACATCAGCTGTAAGCTGGCACTGTGAATAGTGAATAATAACTGAATACAATCAAATGGATTTGAATGCCTCTAAGTTCATTCGAATTATCCTCAATGTGTGGCTTGGATAACATTGGACACATCATCCAATCAGTGGTAGTAGTCACAAATAGTCAAAAGTCAGTCAAATGAGTCTAACTGAGCCTAATTGAGTCATGTGAGCACAAATCAAGGGATGGAGTCTCCAAGGAGGGAGCATGAGGCTGTCAATAGGTCAAGTGGCACTCCAATACAGACAACTGGAATCTACAGGAAGTTAAACTGAGCAATAAATGAATAAACTAGTCAATAATTGCTGCAACTGACTGTTAGTGATCCAAGTAGTGTAGTAGGGCGCATTAGTCTTCCAGGTGAGGAAAAAAAGGTGCACTAGGTAGGAGGGCTCCTGAGGGCTAAAAACAGTATCTAGGGGGTTGAACATAGGCTCTAGGTACTGGGGATACACCCATACTCATGACTGGATGCATGAATATGCATGCATGATGAATGGATGCATGAAGATGCATGCATGATGAATGGATGCATGCAAATATAAAAAATGATGGTGAGAATATTCCAACACCCCTCGCAAGCCAAACTATAACGAATGACTAAAGGAACTAATGGTAGGGCCCTAGTGACTGAGACCAAAGGTCACCCTGTACAACAATCTAAATAAATAAAGTGAGGAAAGAGGTAAACCCAGTGAGAAGAAAGCCCCCCCTCAAGATAGACTGTGGTAGGATAATCAATCATGTACATCACTCACCCCAAATGGTAAGTGCACTTCTCCATCGAAGAAAGATCTATCGGCAAGAAATGGATCTATAATGTGAGAAGGATGAAACCTTCCATTCTGAAAATCAGATCTGGTTCTCCTTGGATCAAGTGGATCTCCAAAAATATCTCCGACAGATCTAAGAGTAGTGGCTTCCCATCTAGGGAGAGGAGGATCATCAAGTGCAAGATCAACATGTTCTTGTGGATCTGGATCTTCCATTCGCTCATCTTCACTGCCAGGTGCTAAATCTTCAGGTTCTTGTGGATCTGGATCGAGCATTCTCTCAAAAAGAGTTATCTTCCTCTTGGGAAGAAGTGGATCATGCTCCAAAAACATGTGCTTGAGTTCTCCAACAATGGATGCAAGCGAATCTGGAGGCTTCCTGAACTTGCTCTTCCTACCAAGCATGGTGGGAAAAAATTAAAAAAATATGAAGATCATTATGGAGCATGTGATTCAAACCAACTGAGGGAGGATCAACTCCATGAATGTGTATGTAGTTCTTTGATATTTCCTTTGAACCGACATAGGTGAGATCATAACAAAATGAAATATTACATGATGGTGGTGGCTTGGAATTAAAATCAGATCCAAGAATTGATAGATGGCTTCTTATGATCTCCTTTGAACCAGCAGGGGTGAGATCAAAACCAAAATCACAAGGATATGCATGAGACTTGAAACCAAGCGAATGATGGTGTCTTCCATCTTTGATAAAACTTTGAAAACATGTGCCAATGAACAAATAGGATTTTATAGGAAGCATTTGATGAGGGAGAGCGAATGCATCACCTCCAAAATATGATTTTACCTCCAAAATACTCAGTAGATCATCATCTTGTACATCAACAAGCTCATGGGAAGTAGAGATTTCAACTTTCTCTTCAACTTCTAGAGTAGCAGCTGACATATCTTGCTCAGAATTTGAATAAGAAAATGGATCAACTTCATCAGTGGTGATGGACCATTTTGCAATAGTAGATCCTGATATCATGTCTTGGATTTCAACTTCATCTTGAACAACTTCATCATGGGAGATGATTGAGGCCGAATCATGAGTAGAGAGAGCACTGAAGGCAGTATTACTGGGCTTGTTCTCCAAATGGCTAACATCATCCTCTTCCTTCTTTCCAAATAATCTGTCCAATCTTGTCTAGTTATCACTTGGATGTTCTGCAGGATCAATGAGGTATTCCTTATTGGAAAGCATAGCAGTATGAAGAGAGAGAAGGAACTTCTTTCATATTCATGGAAGCTTTTGTTGAATTTGAATCTACTGCTGCAATTGTAGAAAACTACTGCAACTGCAGAAATATTCGAAACTGTTGCAACTGCAGAGAGCTTCGAATAACCTACAAAAAAAATGGAGATCCATAGTAGCTGTTGAATTCGAATCTGCTGAAGATGGATTCGAATGATGGAGATAACCTGCAAAACAAATGAGAATTGTAAATGGAGATCTGCTATAGTTCGAATTGAACACTGCCTTAGGACAACAAGCACATGTGACTGGATCCTTCCCACTTGGCTAGACCTCACTGGATTGCTCCAGTGAATTCAATACAATTGCACCAGGAATTGCTGTGGAAATCAAGAGGCTTCTGGTTCTCAATGAAATACAACTGCTCAAAGAATTCCTGCAACTTCTGCTGCTGCAATTCAAATAGTTGACTCCAACTCTGATACCATGTGATATTTTATAGGAGAGCTCACACATCTCCAGAAAACCTCACTAAAACTCACTCAAGAATAGCAGAGAAGAGAAGAAGAGCGTCGAATCAATAATCACTCATTAACACAAGAAATGACAAAAACTGTTGTATCATACATCAGTTGTAAGCTGGCATTGTGAATAGTGAATAATAACTGAATACCATCAAATGGATTCGAATGCCTCTAAGGTCATTCAAATTCTCCTCAATGTGTGGCTTGGATAGGATTGCAGACATCATCCAATCAGTGGTAGTAGTCACAAATAGTCAAAAGTTAGTCAAATGAGTCTAACTGAGTCACGCGAGCACAAATCAAGGGATGTAGACTCCAAGGAGGGCGTATGAGTCTGATGAGACTATCAGTAGGTCAAGTGTCACTCCGATACAAAAAAATGGAAGCTACATGCAGTTAAATTGATCAATAAATGAATAAACTAGTCAATAAATGCTGCAACTGACTGTTAGTGATCTAATTAGTGTAGTAGGGTGCATTAGTCTTCCAGGTGAGGAAGACAAGGTGCACTAGGTAGGTAGGAGGGCTCTTGAGGGATAAAAACAAGCTCTAGGGGGGTGAACATAGGCTCCAGATGCTGGGGATACTGCCATACTAATGACTGGATGCATGCAGATGCATGCATGCAGGCGTGCAAATATAAAAAATGATGTTGAGAATATTCCAACAGGTTAGTGACAAATTAATATGAACAAGCTCCAACAACATGATAAAATAAGATACACTCTAATGCGAAATAAACAAGAAGCTAATCACCAAAAACATATATAAGATGTCCAAATTAGTTAAATTAAACACTAAAAAATTGGATTTAAAAAAATGAACATCTAGATATGCAAGAGCATAATGAGCAAAATATGATACCAGGTGAGAAGCATCATCAATATTAGAAGAGTGAGACCATGTTAAAATATTGAGCAATTTTTTTTGATCAAATAAAACAATGATATCACTTATAGATATGAAAATATAACCATCAAGCAACTAAGTCCTAAGCATAGGTTCATTTCTTAATGTCACCATTACCATACTAGATATCCATGTCCCTGAAAATGTGAAAACATCTTCCACACAAGAAGGTTTTAGGAGATATTTTCTAGAATTACATTTAGCAGATAAAGAGGTGAAATTACATTGATCCCTCATGTGGTATGGGATGTAATTCCTCTATTACCTCTTGATATATAATGAGGTGAGGATTCATTGTAAATTGATTAAGAATCAAGAATTCACATATGACCACAAGGATGTGTCATGTAATGTGATTATGGAGTGGGATGTGATACTCATGTGTGGAAGCTCTATTATAAGATTGGAGATTATTGACGTTTAAGAAGATTTCAACCTTTCCTGTGGATGTTTCCCCATTTTGGGTTTTACCACATATATATGGTGTTCTCTTGTTTATTCTCTTATCTCCATTTTTATTCATGTTCATGTTATTTGTTACTTATTATGATAGAAGGCTATATCAACTCATGCTATGCATGTTTTGTATTGTTGTATGACTTTATCGTATTCTCAACATTCTAACATAAAAGAAATATGAAATATCAACATTATTTACAATACCATCATTTTCACCATATATATATATATATACACACACAATAATCACTTTACAAAAATAAATAGAGTAACTTTATTCCATCATAAAAATATAAGTTTTACAGTACTTATCTATTTACAGTTCATTCTAGTCTCTAGAGGGGTAGATTCAATGACTAATGCATAGACAAGAGCCCTGGATCATCGTCCATCGATCTCCATCCAGAAAGGGTCTATGTTTGGATCATCGTCCAACGGTCTCCATCCAAAATATATCCCTGGCCTCTTATCTTGCTTCATTTTCACTGTCAATTCTCCATTCCCAAGCTAATGTACAAATTCCAATTAAATAGAAAATGAAGGTTTACATTACCAAAAGCAACACCCCTTTATTTTTACATCATAACTTTTTGGTTATTACCCAACCACAACATAACTAATTACTTTTAACTTTTACATGTTTTTTCTTATTTCATAACTTCTCTTTAACACACGATTACAATAATTGATCCATTTTAACTCTTTTATTTTGAATTCCTTCTCCATTTATTACATGGGAAAATTGGTCTGTGACATTCTCCCCTCCTTGAATTGATGATGTCCTCATCATCCTTGACCCTGCCTACATCAAAATTAAGTATGAGACATCAAGTTCATGAAATTCATAAATCAACAAGCATCGATAAGTTTAATATAATATCAAACAAAATATTATAATAACATAATTAAAACAAGTTATATTCCAAATATGAATACTAGTGGTATCAGTCACTATATGCCTCTTATTTTGATTGTGGCCAGCTTGTAATTACTGAAAATACTTTGATATACATTTTCTTTTATGAGTTTTTGTTTAAATATATCTCAAATATTCGTGAATATACACTTCACCTAAATTTCATAAGACTTCACTTCATATCACACACCATGTATTAAGCTATTAAGCAGAAAACACATGCCTTGTGAATTTCATACAATCTTAAAAGAAATATTGATAATTACCTGTATACTTTAAATAAAAAATCACATATAACGTATCAATACAATTACATACAAATTTCAAAAAATGAGCATTCCACCCTTTACCATAATATGGTACTACCATTATCACATCACCATTTATTGTAGCATGACCTGAATAGAATACTCTACCATCTACCTAGATCTACTTCCTTTTAGGATTTGAGCATACCCCAATGAGTATTTTGTTCACGTGGACTTAACAATTAATAACAACATAATCATGTTATTAATTCCATGATTTAAATGTGTCTATCATCACACAATTATCTTAATGAAATACATCATACCATAGATAAAAAGAGTTAATGAGTAATTGAAAAACATCCACCTAAGACAGAGTATTAAGATGAAACCCACTTTTAAATGCAAATTGCATTTAACTTTCCCAATACCTCCATTATTCATTCCACTATTTAAAACACCTCTCTTAGCTATTCTTTCTGTCAGGATAAGATAAATCCTTCTAATATTACGATCCCTCATAAAATTATTTTATATTCACAGAAAGGAGGATCTTGGACATGGTATCACTAATAGACCATTGATTAGTGGCATGACTATTATAATTTTCTCAACCAAGACATTATAAAATCTAGCAGTGTGTTAGATAACCTTAGCATAATCTTAGCATAATCCTCATGAATTTCACATACCGTGCTACATTTTTTTAAAACAATATATTCACATGACTCTCAACTATTCTACCTCTTCCAAATATGAGAGTGATCTACTCTTTTATAAATGAAGGAATAAATCTTAACCTTATTCAAGGTATGGAACCCATTTTAAAATATTGGTACTTAGATAAAGAATCCAAAAGAAAAATAAGGAGTTGGGATACTCTTCAAACTCATTTCTATGAATACTTTTTTTTTTATGGGGAATTTCGATGAAGTCAAAGCTACACTAATGTTCACTAAGGAGGCCTTGTTCACTTACAGGCTGCAAAATTTGAGTAATCCTTCTATCTAGCCTTATCATCAATAATTTATGAGCTTAAAGATACCTGTCACCAGGGTGGAGTCTCCTCTATATTGTGGAAAAATCAATTAGTATAGGGATGATGTGAATGATTTAGAAAATTTAAGGCACTTATCATTCAAAGAATTAGAAGGGACTGTCACTATGCATACAAAACAAGGATGATGACTATTCCTGCTAATGTTGTGCCAATGCAACCTACTTCTTCTAAACAACCTTCTAGCTTATCAATGTATATGTTGAAAGGGAATGGGAGAGGGGACAACCTTTCTTAACTCCAATATTAAAATTAATATCTTTCGACTAACACTCCATGTTTTTTAAAACTTGCCAATGCTCTCAACTCGAAAGGAACCTTTAGCTTTTCTAATCTAGTCCATATGTTATTTCTAAGGATTATATCAAAAGCTTTTCTAAAGTCCACATAGCAACAAAAGAGATAAACCTTAATAGAACTTGAATTTAGTCCCATTACTCTTTATAAACCAATCACATAACTCTATGTCCTTAACGAAATTATTTTAATGTGATCTCAGATTGGAATTTCTCTATAACTTTAAGGTTGTCTAGAAGTTGAAAATAAATTCATATTTCACAGTTGGAAAAGCATTAGTCCACAGATGAAAACTAAGGACTTATCCTTAAACCATATATTTATGTCATGACATATATCTACATGATATAATTTAGGATTACGACAACTTAATCATATCTTCAAGCATAAATTGGGATCTATACGTCACAACTAATTATTTATATGTTCTAATTATATAATTATATTAGACACATCAACCTATAAACGAACAATGAAATTTCCTTAGTTTTAGGTTCAATTTGATATTCAGTGATCTTATTATAAATTGTTTTTATACATTGTTGACTATCTATTAGTGTTGGCAGGCAGTTTGGACAAGTCAGCATCGTAGCATCGCGGATGCTGCGCAAGGCCGAAGATACTGCAGAAGGCAGAAAGTTGAACACAAATGATAATATTTTATGTAATTTTGGGTCAGTTGAACCATGATATGCAAGTTTTTGGGTCATTTGGACCACAATAGATAGATTTTGGGTCATTTGTTTTGAAGTGTCGGTTAGGAAGTAGTTAGTAAGTGGACAAACAATGTAAAGGCGTAAGCCTATAAGTAGATGCAGGGTTGTAAGTATTGGATCACCTATGTTCGGAGAAGATCGATCTTTTACGGAGTATGAATGTTGAATCTTAACATATGAGAGATCTTGATTTGATGCTGAAGGATGAATATTTTGTATCTGGGTTTTTGTGGAGTTAATATGATGTGACAGACTTGCTGAGCAGAATCCCTGTGTTTTTCCTGTTTATCTGTGGTAATGCATTTTGCGATATGAATATATGAATGATGCGATGTTTCCTTGCTGTGATTAATGATTTACTATTATATTGTTGCAATTATGAATTATCCTGTTGAATGATGCCATGAATATGATTGATGCTTGAGTTAAATGCTTAGATCTATTTCGGAATATTGCAATAAGTTAAGTAGTTGATCCACAAACATCCTCCTTCATTCGACGGAAGCATGGTTCCGTCAACTCTCCCTTGAACATCTCGGGTGAGACCTCATCTGCTCTTTAGGTGTTGCTGGACGGGGTAAAACCTGTCAGGGACCATTGCTCAGGGAGATCATGGTGGTTTGGGTGCCGAAAGTCCTGGGAGCCCCTGTCGACTGGGTTTGTGTCAACAAATGGTTCCATTGCTGGGATCGTAGTGCGAAGTGAAAGGAGGATATGTTGTGGCATCCGACGCAACCGGAAATCCAGAACTCGTTTGATCAGAAGTTGCAAGAATTTGCTAATAAAGAAAACTAGAACCCTCGACTGACGGTAGACTAGTGGGTGGAAAGGTACATTCACGACGGTCCGCATGAATATTTTTTCTGCGAATTCCCAGTCATCTTGTTTGAGTGGTTGGAAAAGTTTACCTTTTAGAAGAGGAACTTCCAAGGTGGTGAACCAACGACCTGGATCCCATAACTGATCCAGAAGCTGCAGGAAGTCGACAAAAAAGCGTCGCGGGCTGTCGAAGTTTGGATCGATAGCATATTGGAAGGCTATATCACAGAATTTGCGGTTGATATGAACAAATTCTATAGTGAAGCTGAAAGATATTTCTTCCGCGGACCACAGGGAAGGTTTCTGTTGTTGCTACAGCTGTCTATTAAGATTCTCATTTGCGAGAAGGGCATATTGAAGATGCATCTTGATCAGTAGAAACCCTGGTGGGCAGAGGCCGTGGGTTCCACGACAACAAGGGGGAGGTACATGGAATGATAAGGGGTAGATGGGTGGAGGTCATGAAG
Source organism: Larix kaempferi (assembly GCA_027924585.1). Lineage (NCBI taxonomy): Eukaryota > Viridiplantae > Streptophyta > Pinopsida > Pinales > Pinaceae > Larix > Larix kaempferi. The sequence goes on from BSBM01001770.1 coordinate 848,479, forward strand.
AGACTGTGAGGGAAGCCGAGGAAGAGAGTGGTATTACAAGGGGAGGAGCAAGGTTTCGACAAAAAAAGAGGCAGAGGATAGGAGAAGGTCCTGCTGCGATCGAAATGCAAGGCCGCGAAGGAAGACCACACGGGATGAAGCGACCTCACAGTCCTGACAAGGACAACCAGGCTACGCCCAGGATAGAGGCAGGACCAAACCCCAACAACAACATGCCCACACCTCCGCTCACTATCTCTCAACCAGTAAGAAATACAAATTCGACACCACTGTGTCCATCAGGTCAACAAAATTTAATCACTAGTAGCTTAGCGACTGGAGGAAGGAATCCCAAGATGGCGAGCGAGCATACAAAGTTACCGCTGTTCCACAGAAATGGAATAGATAAGCCTGAGCAGTATTGGTTTTTATGTGAAGCAGTATGGACTCTAAAGCAGATTACTGATGATAATGCTAAGAAAGGACAAGTGGTGACAACCCTTTAGGGTCACGCATTAGACTAGTTCATGAAGTTTATGCAGGTTCCGGTAGGTGCTCCAGAGAAGACAGTAGATGAAGTTCGAGCTGGATTGATCACGGAGTTTAAAAAACCAAAATCTGAAGCGCAGTTTATTACAGAGCTAAAAGAGATTAAGCAGTATCCCAATGAAACTGTGTGGTATTTTGACCAGCGATTCAAAACACTGATGGCGAGGGTCAGCTTTGATATAAGCACTATCCAACACAAAGAATGGTTCATCGCAGCATTACTCCCGCACATTCTATTACCGCTGATGCAACATAACATTAAAACACCGAGTGAATCTCTTGAGGTTGCAATGCGGTTGGAAGCTTCGCCGATTGGTGAGAACGCAGCTGGCATGTCGCAGATTCAGACACATCTGGCCAAGTTGACTATACAGCTGCAAGATATTAAGAAGGGAAAGGAACAATGTGAAGAAGTATGGTGTATGCAATGTCAAGGAGAGGGGCATACCAAGGACAATTGCCCTGACTTCTGCAATTATCTGGTTTCAGGAGCACTGAATTAATTGAGTGGAGGTGGTATGCCGTGGTGTCGCATCTGGTAGGTATATGGGCACCGCCATGAGGAATGTAAATACATGCAGAAGATGGTCACAAAACCAATGAATCTGTATTGTACATTCTGCAAATCCGTGGGAAACAAAGACAAAAATTTCTGTGCATATGGGTTGCTTTAGGAGCGAACGTACGATGCATTCTATGTGAAGGACGACCAGCATGCCATACAACAACTGCAACCGCAACCACAGGTAGCCCATCTGCTACCTCAACTGCAGGTGCAGTTTGTCCTGCAGTAGCAACCACAACAGTTTATGCCGCAATATGCTCCGATTCAAATGGGTCCATAGCACCCACAATATGTTCACCAACCACAGTATGTGCAACAAGGGCAAGGCATGCAACCGAATCCTTTACAACAACAGTTCAATCAACCGCAGTACCAACAGTAGGGAGGATTTCATGGCGGATTCCGGGGCGGACGTGGAGGAAGATGTGGTCACGGAGGAGGACCAGGAGGTCATGGACCTATTCAGTGCTATCACAGCGGGGTATGGGGACACTACCAGCGAGATTGCTCACAATTGCAGACGCAGTGTACGTTTTGTTTCGTTAGAGATCACACCGTGGAAAGCTGCCCGCAATTAATTGCACGATGGTAAGCAAGGGATGTTCTGCAACTGCAGAACTAGAATCAAGTACAACAACCAAGGAAAAGTCAAGTGCAACAACATGCGCAGAACCACAACCAGCGTCGAAATTAGAATGCTAACCAAAATGTGAACCAACCTGGGAATCCACCACTGAACCAGACTCAGGGTGCGACCATTGCGACAATTTCTACGGAGCCGAGGACACAAGATGCTGCTGTTGCTGTTATCACCCGTGGAGGCACGATGACAGAAGAAGACGGTCCACATTCTCTCATTCGGTTGGCAGGGCAGAAGAAGGTGTCGTTTGACATTGACTCCGAGCATGATGCATTCTTTCAGGCGCGTCGAGTGATGGAAAAAGATCTTGTTAAGGCTATTATTTGCGACATGCCTCCTGTTTTTGATGCCACTTCAGAGGCCGGTCCGTCGCGACAGTCCGAAACCTTGCATAAATTCTTTGAGAGTTGTTTATTGCTAACAAGGGATCCTGATGCTCTTGCCCAGATCAAGGGACTGTTGCAACGACCAGCTAGAGGACGACAAGAGTCTGTGGTAAACTCCTTACAGCGGCAGAAGACAAGTAAGGAGATGCGTATGAACATTCAATTTGGAGACTATGAAGTTGATTCGGTTATTCTGGATCTTGGTTATGATGTCAACATATTAACCAAGTAGGCCTGGCAGAAAATGGGGAGTCCCATGTTAAGCTGGTCTCCCGTATAGCTTCGACTGGCTAATCAGGCCAAGGTGACACCGATTGGGAGAGTTCCACGTTTGGTGGTGGACATTGAGGGAATGAAGATATATGCCGAGTTCAATGTCATTGAAGTAGTTGAAGGAGGCTGCTCCTATCCCACGTTGTTGGGGATTGGATGGGCTAACGACAGTGCAGCAGTTATCAACTTTAAGAAGCGAATGATGACTTTTGAAAACCGCGATCTCAGAGTCATTGCCCCGTTGGATCCGGCTGAGGGACGCAGGTATATTGAACTAGTAAAAGATGAATATCCTAGCGGATGGGACAATGCATTCAATATTTCAGAATATTATATTCATCCGACTGCCGATGGTGAACTTGGGTGGCGCAGTTTCAGCTCTGCGTCTTTCGACTCTGACGACGCGTTAGAAAATTGGCAAAATCGCTTGCATGAGGTGTTGCTCCGCAAGTGTGGATTAGTCATGTAGTCATTATGCCGTGTTGCGATTGAGACTATTTCACTGCCAGTATACGAAGGTTTTCCTGGCTTGTCTGAGTTTCTTGTGGCATTCGAAGAAAAGGTTGCAGAACCACAACGACTGCTGGCATTGGAGGAAGCACTGAAGGCTCCTCTAGCACGTTGGTGGGTGACACATAAGAAATCAATCGACGGATGGTAGCAGTGCTGGAGATTGATGTCAGTCCACTTTGGCGATACCAAAGTTTACCATACAGGAAAATACGATGGATGGAATGACCCTGTCAGTCATTTGATGGAATGTCAGATGTCGTGGGCATCGCGACCCAAGGATGAGTGGGTCCATGCCTTCGTCCATACGCTGGATGAAATGTCGCGATCATGGTATACTACAGCTGAATTGCGAGGAGAAATTACCACGTGGCTGGAGTTGACAGTTTATTTTACTCATACGTTCAGCTTCGCGGATGCCAACCCAGATGTCCATAACGCTTTGCAGCTCATCCGCGACATAGTTCTGAAGGTTGTTCCGGTGGCATATCCCGTGGATCCGCATGCGCACTGCAAGATGCAGTCCATGATGGAATGTTATAATATCACTGGTGGGCCTAAGGATGGTGATGATCTGCGGAATGTCAATATTCCAGAATTCGAAGGAAGTCACGACGTTGTAGAACCTGATGCGCCAAGTGACTTGATCAGTCAGATGATAAAGCTCCATAAGGTCAACATTGGGACAAAGGACAGTCCAAAGTTCGTGAATGTTGGGGACTAGTGGGATGATGAGATGATGGGGAAGGTCACAGACTTGCTACATGAATTCCAAGACTTGTTCCCTACGAAGTTTTCTGAGATGAAGGGAATCTTGGGCGATCTGGGGGAGATGAAAATCTCATTAAAGCTAGATGCCAAACCACTCAGGCAGCGACCATATCGACTAAATATCGACCATTAGGAGAGGGTCAAGGTAGAACTTGATCGCATCTTGGATGCTGGAATTATTGAACCGGTTGAGGAATCCGATTGGATCAGTCCTATGGTGGTGCAGGATAAGAAGACAGGAGAAATGCGCATTTGTGTCGATTTGCGGAAGTTGAATGATGCCTGCTTGCATGATCTTCCGACCCCATTTACTGATGAGGTGCTCGAAGGCGTGGGTGGCCAAGAGATGTATTCTTTCATGGATGGGTTCTCTGGCTATCATTAGATCCGCATCACAAAAGAAGACCGCCACAAGACCACTTTTGTGACAGAATGGTGCTGTTTTCAGTACACAATGATGTCGTTTGGACTAAAGAATGCACCTGCGATATTCTCGCGGGTTGTCGTTGCGGCTTTTCGGGATTTCATCCAGAAGTTTTTGCAGGTGTACAGGGATGAATGGACAGTCTATGGCTTGATCAATGATCATGTGGAAAATCTGCAGTTGATGTTGGAGCGCTGTCGACAGCATTAGATATTGCTGAACTTGAAGAAATGCATCTTCTGTGCACCATTTGGAATATTATTGGGTCACATTGTGTGCAAGCAGGGATTATTAGTCAACCCAACAAAAATTGTGCTCATTCTAAGCTTAACACCGTCGACTAACGTCAAGCAGTTGAGAGCGACGTTGGGACACACTCGGTATTATCGCAAGTTCATCAGGGGTTATGCAGCTATCACGACCCCTATGGAGAAGTTGCTGAAGAAAGATGCGGTATTTTAGTGGAGTCCTGAATGTCAAGCTAGTTTTGAAACTTTGAAGGCTAAGATGGCTTCAGCGCCAATACTGGTATTTACAGACTGGAGTAAGGAATTCCATGTCCACATTGATGCATCATCAATTGTGCTGGGAGTGGTGCTCGCGCAACCAGGGGAGGGGGATTTGGATCACCCCATTACGTTTGCAAGTCAGAAGTTGTCATCTGCCGAAAGTAACTATACAAAGACAGAGAGGGAGGGTCTGGTAATGGTCTATGCCCTGCAGACATTTCGGCACTACTTTCTAGGAGGACACTTTAAGATGTTCACAGACCACTTTGCATTGAAATATCTGGTCAATAAGCTTGTGTTGGGGGGGAAGATATGTCGCTGGATTCTTCTTTTTCAGGAGTTAGATTTTGAAGTGATTGTGAAGCCAGGACGTTTAAACGTAGGACCAGATCATCTGTCGCAGATTGAGACAGGAGAAGAGTTAACCAACATTGAAGATGGGTTGCCCGATGCGCAACTATTTAAGGTTGAAATAGCTGATGACTACTATGAAGATATCCTTAAATTTCTGGCGACAGGTACCGCACCGGAGGGATTTACCACCAGTAAGAAGAAACAGTTGGTGGTCAAGGCCACAGATTTCCAGCTGATTGCAGGTGAGTTATACAAACTGGGATCGGATGAGATATTGAGGAATTGCGTCTTGCCTCATGAGCAAGGGCAGATCTTGTCAGAAGCACACGTAGGGGTGGCTGGTGGGAACTATGGCGGTTGTGCGACTGCTAGGAAGGTGCTTCACGCAGGGCTTTGGTGGCCCACGCTTCACAATGAGATGTTTTCCAAAGGACTGGGAAACCCTCTAGGAGGGATGAGATGCCCTTGAAACCTCAAGTGACAGTGAAACCATTTGATAAATGGGCAGTGGATTTCGTGGGCCCTATCAACCCACCTAGGAAGCGCACTGGTGCAAGATACATCATTACGGTGACATATTATTTGACAAGATGGGCGGAGGCTGCACCAGTCATCAATTACACCGCTACGATAGCAACGCGCTTCTTATTTGAGAACATTGTCACTCGGTTTGGCTGTCCGAAGGTGTTGATGAGCGATCAGGGCAGTCACTTCATCAATCGCACCGTCAGCGCATTGACCGTAGAACTACATATACAACATAAGAAGAGCACGCCATATCATCCGCAGGAAAATGGGACAATAGAAGCATTTAACAAGATTTTGGAGCACGCGCTGACGAAGGTGTGCAATGCAAACCGCGATGACTGGGATCTGAAGACCCCAGCAGTTTTGTGGGCGTATCGTTCCACGTGTAAAAGGTTGACGGGACAAACACCATTCAAGATGGTATATGGGCAAGAAGCGATCATGCCTATGGAGTACATCATTCTGAGTCTGTGAATAACGGCGGCAGTAGGTATGGACGATGAAGTGACATTAGGAGAACGTCTAATGCAGCTAGTGCAGCTTGAGGAAGATCGCTTTATCGTTGGGTTTCATCAAAGGGTGGAGAAGGATTGACAGAAGGCTTGGCATGATCGCCATATAAAAAATAAACAGTTCTAGCAGGGTGACTTGGTGCTATTGTATGACAGCAAGTTTATGAAGCATCCAGGAAAGTTGCAGATGCATTGGCTTGGCCCATATTGCGTCAGTAGCATAACTTCAGGAGGGGCAGTCTAGTTGCTGCAGTTAGACGGAGCGATGCTCCCAAAGTTGATCAATGGTAGCAGGTTGAAGCCCTATAGGTTGGGCTCAGAGCAACAAGATGCCTGAGTCGCATCGGTTAAAAAAAAAAAAAAGCAGGATGCTCGGTGGCAGGATGGTGCACCAACAGGAACGGAATGCACAAGCAGAAGTGCTTTCATCGTAGTTTGGGAGCAGGTTTGCGACAACGGTAGGGTCACGACTGAGTCAAATAAGCCATAAATGCAGAAAGTTTAAGACGATTAATTACTGGCGCTTGTTCGAATGATGAGCATTAATGGTCGATCTGGTCGATCAGATGACAGGATCGACGACGGATTTGGGTCATTAAGGCAGGATTTGGTCCAAATTAATGCATGATTTAGTCATGATTACGAGGGATCGAGATGGGCACTATAAGAACAGACTGAGGCTAGTCAGAAGGCACATGTTTGTAACGAGTGAGTTCATCTCCCAATTTTCAAATTGTGCAAGGTTGGGTTGTGTTGCAGAGTTCCATTGTGGTGTGGTTGAGCAAGTTCTTGGGTTGAGTAAGCTTGATCCATCTGTTGGCATTGCGGGAATTGAGTGCGGCATGTTGGGAGCGCCGGATATGGTGGAGATTTCAAGTGAATCCGAGTCACCCATCATTCCCGTCAGTATTGCAGAGGAGGTAAATCTCGAGGAAGAAGTTGCTAGCATGTCGATGGGATTGTCCTCCATTGTGTGCTAGAAGAGGGGGGGGATGCAGCCTAGCTCACCGCGTCCAGAGAAGCGGCAGACGCACTCCACTGCCCAAATGATGGAAGGGGTCCCTGAGGCGAGCCCATCGAGCTCTGGTGTTGTGGAATCCGCAGTCCGAGCAGGCATTTTTGATATGGATATCCCGGGATCCCAACCTCCATGTCGACCTGGTATGTAGCTGAGGAATCCCACAAAGAACCAGCAGTATCAAATCAAAATGCCAGCGATTCCACCAGGTATGAGCTGCACCACCGACATTCTTCCTGCGCTGATGTAGCTGCGGTATGATGATCATGATTTGTTGGCACTGGAATATGTTATGATGGAGCCCTTTAAGCCATGAGAAACGGGGCAGACTGGACCGACGCCACGCATTCCACATGACTGAGCACGCGGTTTGGAGAAGGCTGGGTTGTTGGGTTTGATCAACATGCCACACTTTGGGCGGTTGATGGAAGCAAATGCCTGTGTGAAATAGCTGCTGGCCTGTTTTCATGGCGGCATTCTATGGTTGGACAACAGGTCACCGTCACGGTGGACTTGATTTCTAAAATCACAGGGTTTCCAAAGGTCGGGGTAGACCCATCGCAATATTTTTAGGGGAAGAACAACGACAAGGATGAATCCTTACATGTGAAAATTCTGACTTGGAAGATCGGGAAGCAGTGGTTTCCCATCGAATAAAAGGATCAGTAAAGAAGGAAGGGTGAAACCTCCTATGCTGAGACTCTGATCTAGCTGACCTGAAAGTAGTGAATGCCCGTTGAGGAAGAGTAGGAAAAATAGGTGAGAGATCTTCAGGTTTTTGTGGAACTGGATCTCCCATTCGCTCATCTCCTTCATTAGTTTCTAGACCTTCAGGTTCTTATGGATCTGGATCTAGAATTCCCTCATCTCTGTCTGAAATATCATGTGAATATGTATCATAACATCCAATCCCTGAATCTAAAATCTCAAGTGGAGGAGCAAGTAAAACGGGCTCATCTTCATCATCACTCGGAGGAGGAACATATCCAAAAGCATTGATGCCATGAAGCTTTTCCAAAACATGTATGAGGTCTTCATCAACATTAGATGAGTAGTGGAGGCCCATAGGTGATCGACCAATAGGTGCTGGATCTTCAGGTTCTTGTGGATCTAGTTCCAGCATTCGCATTTCATGAGAATGAAGGGCAGACTCTTTTGATAAGAAGTGTGAAAACTCATAGAGTTTTGTCTCTTGATTTGCAACTCCTTTTGCAATAACTTCTCCTGAAATCATGTGTTATACTTCGACCTCATATGGAGTAAAGATCACTCTTTTGGGCTCTCTAGTATGAGTCAGTTGAAATACCGAAAGAACATTTGCTGCAAGAGAAGGAACATAGAGCACATCAGAAAAGTGACCATGATCAACATCAATTCTTCCTATCCCGTGAGAGGTGACAACTGAATTATTTCCCAAACTAATGATATGACCAGTAGAGCTTTTGAGATTAGAGAAGAGATCTTTTGAGCAAGCCGTATGGCAAGATGCTCTAGAATCTATGATGAGAGAAGAACCAGTTGATGTAACTGTTGTGAGAGCATGACAACTTTCTTTGCCTTTGGATCTAGAAGAATCAGTATCAGAATCCTTCTTCCTTGCACATGCTGGTATAGGAAGGTTGTTTTCTTCAAGTGATTTAGCCATCAAATCAATGGCCTTCCGCATGCAAGCACTCTCAGGGTGAGGCCCTCTATGATAGTATGTGCACTTTGCCTTTCCTTTTTTAGAATGTTTGGCCTTCTTAGAGTACGAAGCTCTATTTGACTGGTGTGTAGGCCTTGTATCACCAGGAATCTCTGGCTTTCCTATATCATTTGCTCTCTCTGCATCTGTAAGGGATGAATCCAATTTGGGTTTGATCATTCCCATCGAAATCAACTTCTCTTCCTCTTGGGTAAGAGATTGTGTGAAATCATCAAATGAGGGAAACTTCTATTTTGGAATGGACAACCTAGCTAACTGGAAAGTAGAGACAAAAAATGAGAAATTTGCCCCCAACTTTGAGAAAATGGCAAGTATAAGCTGCTTATATTCCTTCATTATCTCATATCTTTTCAATTGTGATATCAAGCTTTTGAACTTGGTGAGAAAGGCATTGATAGATCTGAAGCTGCTAGGACTCAAACATATGAGCTCATTCTCCAATTTGTGTGCTTCCATATCATCCTTTGGCCCAAAAAGAGATTCAAGCTTGTCCCACACTTCTTTCGGAGATGTAAGATCAATGACATGAAAATGTAGATCATTAGAAATTGAGAGAAGGAGGAGACCAATTGCTTCATCAAGCCGATCCAAGTACTTGGACTTTTCAACTGCACTGAGAGGTTCTACCATCGTTCCGTTGAGTATTCGGGTGAAGCTCTTGGATCTCATGAAGAGAGCCATCTTGGCTTTCCACTCAACATAGTTGGAAGATGTAAGCTTTAGATCCATTTGAACAGAGAAAGTCGAATAGTTGAAGAAGATTTTGAACGGGTGAATAAACCTGCAAAATAATAAAAGATGTGCTGATGGAGAATGCTACACTTCGACTGAACACTACCTTAAGGAAACTTGGCACATGGACTAAGTCCTTCAAACCTGGATAGACCTCACTGGATTTCTCCAATGAAATCAAGTAATAGCACCGGGATTTATTGTGTAAACTCAGAGACTTCTGGTGCACAAGTGAAAGATAGCTGATCAAAGAAATGATGCAACTGCTGCTGCAATTCGAATAGCTGCTTCCTGCTCTGATACCATGTAAGAATCTGCAAGGGATTTGGCAGTTGTAGCAACTCACAATCAAACTCTCAAATATGTTGCAAGAAGAAGAGAAGGAGACACTCAATGATAATTCATAAACACAATAGAATATAACAATATCTCAGTATTATACAATGAATACAATAGCCATGAAGATGGCATAATATAGGATTCGAATAGGCCAAGTAGGGCATTCGAATTCCTAACTCAGAGTGTGGATTGAATGATAGTGGAGTCATCATCCAGTCAATGTATCAGTCATCAATGGTAACAGTCATTCAACTGAGTCTAACTGAGTGAGGTAGGAACTAACTGAATGAAGGAGGCTCAATAGAGGACGCATGAGGAGTCTAACTGAGTGAGGTAGGCACTAACTGAATGAAGGAGGCTCAGTGGAGGGCACATGAGGAGCTAACTGGAGTTAGAAGGGGTAGACAAGTCTCACTGGAGGTCCATCGGAGTGAAACAGTCAGTGGGGGAGTCAATCTAGCCTTAAATAAAGGAAGAATTGAGTGATAACCGACTGGTAGGTGAGAAAGGAACCTAACTGGTTGTGGTAGGTGAGAAAGGCACACTAGTCATGCAAAAGATTGGAGAAGGGCTCCTTTGGTAGGTGGGAGTCCCCCTGGGGGCTGTAGATAGGATGTGGAGAGATAGAACCAAGCTCCAGGAGCTGGGAGGTCCACCATGATGATGACTGGATGCATGCAAATGCATGCAGCATGCAGTTTTTCATGCAGGAAAAGAAGAGCTAGAAACAAGCTCTAGGTGCTGGGGAGATCACCATGATGATGACTGGATGCATGCAGTTGCATGCAACATGTAGATTTGCATGCAAGTATGCAAAACACAAAAATGACGGGGAGAATATTCCAACAACCCCCAGCTTAAGGTGCGCCCCATTTGGCGCGAATCCTCATGATGGTGCCCTGGTTGGGTCGTTACACCCTAGTTCAATGGTTTTTCTTGCTTAGTTTGAAACCCTTGAGAAGAACCCTTCAATCCCTACAACTCTTTGAAAAACATAGAAATATCTAATTGCATACTCTCATAGCCACAAAAGGCATTGTCCACCAAACACCTAGGCCACTCTCATGAGAGATACTAGGCTAACTTGGTGCTCTAATATCACATGCTAAAATTTAAATTACATAAGAAACAAGCACATCATAAGAAACCGATTTTTTTTAACCCTAGAAACCGAAAATTGGGAAAACCAACAACAATAGATCTATTACCCTCTACCAATTCGACCAAGACATGGGTATAATGGATTTACTCAAACATTTTAGTTAGATTCATCACACTCAATGCCACAGGAAAATACCATGGGTCCATAAATCACCAACGGTAAACCCAGTTGACCATATCAAGGTTATCTCACTCACTCTATAACTGAGTCAACTAAGTTAACAACGTGTACATCTAGTATTCATGTTTCTTGCTTAAATATGGTAATTGACAACAAGATCCATGTCCAAAATATTTTACTAGAGATTGATGAACCTAAAACAATCCTTGAAATATAGATTAGGTAATTATCGAGCGCCTCATCAAGTGGAAGGACCTTCCAATAAAATAGGTCATGGGAAAATGAATTATTCTTGTATAAACACCCACAACTAATCAATGTTGATGGAACACCTTGTTTGAAGAGGAGGGGCATGTTAATCCATAGATATTGAGTTATTACATTTCTATTGTTATATTAGTGTTGACCTTATTGGTTGGTTAGACAGTTTAATTGTAATTGTACCTTTTGTCTTCTATATATATACCCCATAGACCTAGTTTTAGAGATCATATCATCTTGTTCATTTTATATATTGTAAAATAAGGTTTCCTCATAAAAAAAAGCTTGTTATTCATTCTATTTATTTCATTTTCAAGGTATGGAGTTACTTCTTCTTTCTAATTTTATGCTTTTTGGGAAACTTGGTCCTTAAAATGTTCATATTATCTTTAATACCATGCTAATATTCCTAAGAGAGATCGAATGAAACCAACCTACAAAATCCTAATCCAATAAAATATTAATCCAGAAAATCAAAACAACAATATAAAACACTAATGCTCTAAGGAAATAAAGCACTATTCTACTAAAGGGTGAGGAATAACCACAACAATAAGAGCACATAAGGGAGAACCATAACACAATAACCCACATAAGTGAAAAAAAATAGTGAAGTTTCCCTTCGGAAAATAAATTTATTAATGAATCACTTGAATGAGGAATAGAAACGAGAATAGGTTTATTTAAACACCATCCAAGATTGGAGGCATTAGCCTTGAAAATCATTAAATAGGTTGGCCTTAGCCTAAAAATGCCAAAATAATTAATGTTACTAAAATGTAATGAATAAAAATACATTTTCCCAAGTATTGAAATGGTATACCTTTAATGAAAATGTCAAGTTTGAAATCATTTTCAAGGGTGCCTTTAACACCCTTTATATCTCACCAGTAGAAATGAACTAATCTCTCAACAAATTATCATAACAAAAATTTCATGGATTTTAATTAACGAACCTCATGCATTATTAAAGGAACTCAAACGTTTTGTACGTCATGATGAAATATTTTTATCTAGGATCTACAATATTTTCATTCATATAAATTAATTTTAAATCAAGTGCATCTCTAGAAGGTTTGATTGAATTGTGAAATAGATCTAAAGAGCGGAGGATACCTCACAAAGAAGGAATGAGCAAAAAATTAGAATAAGAGTGAAAACTGCAGTAAAACGAGTAGAAGAATAATAATGCAACAAAACTCAAATAGGAGCAGACAAAAGGATATAGAAAGGAGGGAGATGAGCAAGAAACCCTGCAAGAATGACAGCAGGAAGGTGTACGTTAATCAAAGACTGGGTTTACACAGCGATTTTGGGTGTCTTCGAGGAGGATTATCAGCTGTCCACCATTGTTGATTTAGCTGATGACAACTGAACTGGGCACGCGGATGGATTGCTATTGAGTTCCTCATCTATTCGACAGGACTGCTTTCATACTGGTATCGGCTGAGGAAGTATACGCTGGAATGACAGAGATGAGGGTCATGATTATTAGGATCGGATTCCCCTGTGATCGCTGGTGATGCTGGAGAGCTGAGAAGGTGTGGGGAAGTTCTTGGTTCTGCATTGGATCTTCAAGATCGCTTCCAGTGCTGGTTTTTTTGTGTGATTTACATTTCTACTGGTGCTATGATGGCCGCCCAGGGGAGAGGAGCCACTCCTGTCGATGAATCCATGTCTCGATCAGGGAAGACTGCAAACGCTGGAGCTCCGAAACACCCTGCAAAAACGGTCAAGGAAAGAAAGAGACCAGACCTGTTAATATTGGGGGTAGATGTGACTATGGCAGAGGCAGAGGATTTCTCGATTACTGCTGTGGTTGGTCATGTGAGGGGACGCAGATTTGGCCGTGGTTTCCTTCAACGCTGGGTATCTGCACAGTGGCGGAACGTCGTGTCATCAGCCCCGGAGGTCCGTGTATTGACGAAAGGCTGGTTTGCATTTATCTTCAGGAATCCAGGGGAGGTCCAGACTGTATTGAGTAGCAATTGGTCGATTCTGGGAATCCCTCTTGTTATGAAACGATGGTCACCATTCTTCGACTCTAAGACGGAGAGAGTTGCGAATGAACCTCTGTGGGTGAAGCTCCCAGGCCTGCCCATGCATATGTGGAATGAAACACGGTTTGCCGAGATTGGGAATTATCTTGGGGAATATGTGTGTTCTGATTCCTCCCATATTACGACTGGCATCTACACGGTAGCAAAAATATTGGTGAAAATCGATATTCGATTGGGTCTCTCGGCTGAGATTAATGTTCACTCCCAGGATGGGGATTTTACACAATCACTGGATTATGTGGGTGTGCCGTTTCGGTGTCATCGCTGTCACTCTCAGAGTCATCTGGTAGCCGGATGTCCTTTACCGTTTCGGAAAGGTAAGCCTCTGTCCGGTATTGCAGCTGTTATAGCGGATGTTCCAGTGTCGAAGGTGGACTCTCCGGCGGTGGTAGTTGATGGGAGTGGGCCTGCTGTGGAGGGGGAAGTGAATTATGTCTCTGAGGTGCCACCCAATCTTGATGGGAGACTAGGATCAGAGGTATTGTCGCCACCTTTGGTTATTGGGTTGGAACACATTGAGCGGGCGCACACTGGTACTGAGGGGGTTTCTACTTCAATACCTCCGTCTTCTATGTTACTGGAGCTGCCAATTTCTCGTCGGGATTCATCAGCGAATCAATCAGGTTTGTCTCCTTTAATTACACCTACTGTTTCATTTTTGGACGATTCTATGGTATTGGGGGGGGGGCTGCCATGGGTCTCCACCGCGACCGGATGCTCCTTTTCATCGGCCTGATGTGGATTGTATGGTCACTCCGACTATGGTTTCTACCAATCACTCTTCCAGCTCTGAGGGCAGCATCCGTTATGCCCTTCGTAATAGGGAGATTACTGATAATGGAAAGGGGGGAAAGGGTCTACCTGAATTGGCCTTCAGTGTTGGGGGGAAAGGGCGTGGTAGAAAATCCCATTTGTCCAAAGCAAAGGAACGGGCTAAAGTGGATGTAGCGATGGGTACTCAATCTTCTATCGTGTGGGCACTTAGAGCAGTGAAAGCCCATGCTGGGGATTTATTATGAAAATTATGTCCTTCAACTGTCGTGGGTTGGCGAGTCCCATTAAAAAATCGTCGCTAAGGCGGCTGGTTGATTTAAACCAACCGGATGTATTATTGCTGCAGGAAACTTTGGGTGGCAGTGAGGAAGTAGTACGTACGTTAGAATCTTTGCTGACTGGTTGGAAGTTTGTAGGAGTGGATGCTCGGGGTCGTTCGGGAGGTCTGGCCTCGGGGTGGAAGGTCAAGAGCTGCAGATGTGATTGTTCTTGGGGCATAGTCTCTGGACTCGGTTTGGAGGTTTGGGATGCAGAAATTGGTCGGACGATCACGGTTCTCAATATTTACGGGCCCTACTTAAATAGGGTGGGCTATTGGGACTCCTTGTTAGGTTTGGATAGTTTTGATGGCAGGGATGTGATTCTGGGTGGGGACCTCAATCTTACCCTGGGGTCTTCTGAAATTTGGGGGCCGCGGGCTGCTCCGGACATTTTAGCAAACTATTTCATTAATGCCTTTGTCAGGAAGGATCTCCTCGACATTATACCATCCAAGCTAGCTCCTACCTGGAGGAATATGAGAGCTGGTGTTCATAGAGTGGCTAAACGCCTGGATAGGTTTCTGGTGGCCGAAGGATTGGCACTTGGTGTTGACGTTATCAGACAGTGGGTAGGATCAGGTGGGATATCTGATCATTGCCCCATCTTCCTGGAGATACGCGGCAGCAGGAAAAAACCACCCAGCCCATTCAAATTCAATGCTAGCTGGCTGAAGGAGGAGACTTTCAGAAATCTGGTTCAGGAGCATTGGGTTCATCGTCCACATGACTCGCAGACGCAGGCTGGTGCTCACTTTTATCACAATCTTAAGAGACTTAAAGAGGCCACGCGTACATGGGCTCATGACAAAAGGGTGTTGGATGACCTGAATTTACATGCGGCTGAATTAAACATAGCTAGGATACAAAACAGTCTGGGCATGGGATTCCTGGATGAGCTGCAGAAAGTTGAGTTGTTGGATTGGGAGAGGCGCAGGAATGTGATTCTGTGCGAGAAAGAAGAGCTGTGGAGAATGAAAAGCAGGGCGGTTTGGCTTCAGTGCGGTGATGAGAACACTAAATTTTTTCAAGCTTATGCTAAGGGGAGAAAATTCACCAACTCGATCTGGGAACTTTCAGCTGCTAATGGGGATCAGGTTTCCAGCTTTGATGGATTAGCAGAGTTGGGAGTTAGACATTTTGGAGATTTATTCACGGCTCCTCCTGGTGTCTCTATCGCTGAGGTAATTCGCGTGACACAGCTTTTCCCCAGCTTTGTGGGGGAGGAAGATAACAGACTGCTGATGGAGGAGGTAACGCAGAATGAGCTCTCCTTGGTTATGAATTCATTTAATAAAGATAGCAGCCCGGGGCCAGATGGCTGGCCGATAGAATTCTTCATAGGATTCTATGATTTCTTCGGGGAGGAGATTTTGAATGTGGTGGAAGAATCACGCAAGGCTGGGTTTATCCATGGTCCTTTCAACTCCACCTTTTTAACCCTCATCCCGAAGACGGACAAGCCTGTCAGCTTTGATGAATTCAGGCCCATATCGCTCTGCAATTGCATCTACAAGATCATCTCGAAGGTGATGGCGCGCAGACTCAAGAAAATATTGTCCAGGTATATCTCCTGTGAGCAATTTGGCTTCTTGGAAGGTCGCCAAATTCATGAGGCTATTGGAGTTGCACAGGAAGGTTTACACACTCTCAAGGTGCAGAAGCAGAAGGGGGCGGTGATTAAGATAGATTTATCCAAAGCATTTGACAGGGTGAGCTGGCTTTATATCCGAATGATTCTTACCCATCTGGGGTTCTGCTATGAATTTATCAGATGGATAATGGCACTCACAACAGTGAACTTTGCAGTGTTGATTAACGGTTCTGCTAGCCCTTTCTTCAAGGCTGGGAGGGGGCTCCGACAGGGATGCCCCCTGTCTCCGCTGTTGTTTCTCCTGGTTGCCGAAGGTCTTAGCCGATTTATTCGGACTGCAAAAGCTGATGGTTCCTTCAGAGGCATATCTATCTCTCAGGTAATGTTCATTACACACCTCCTTTTTGTTGATGACATTCTGCTTTTCTGTGATGGCTCGCGACAGGATATAGACAAGGTGGTTGAAGGCCTCCAATTAGTGCAAATTGCAGCGGGTATGATAGTGAATAATGACAAATCTACTATCACTTGTTCGCAATTAACCGAGCAGGAGATCCTTAGTATGGTAAACAAACTACCATATAGGATTTTGGAAATCGATGATGGTTTAAAGTACCTCGGATTTCACTTAAAACCGAACGCATACTTGAAGGCTGATTGGTGCTGGTTAATTGCTAAGTTAGAACAGCGACTTCATGGTTGGAGCCATAAATGGCTCTCTCGGGCCGGAAGGCTGGTGTTGATAAAATCTGTATTGGAAGCAGTTCCGGTGTATTGGATGTCTCTTGCTTGGATACCAATTGGAGTGCTGGAGAAGATTAGGCGACTGTGTTTTGCCTTTCTTTGGAAGGGTAACAGTGATCAACGTGCATTGGTGTGGGTCCGTTGGGAGAAAATCGCTGTTCCTAAAGCATTGGGAGGGTGGGGATTAAAGAATATCTTTATGTTTGCCAAAGCCTTGGGGGCCAAAGTGTCGTGGAGATTAATTCATACACAAAGTCTCTGGACTAGTGTGGTCTATCATAAATATATTGCCCCTTTAACTCTTCTCGAATGGATCAGGCTGCGTAATAAGATGAGGGCAAACTGTTCGGTGGTCTGGAAAGCGGTGGTGCAGCATTTCACTTTAGTCGGATCTGGTTTAGTGTGGCGGATTGGCGATGGGTGTCTCCTTAGAATTGGGATGGACCCTTGGGTTGGATGCAGGGGTGGACATGTCCTTTCTGAGGATCTGAGAAAATTTTTGGCTACTAGAGGATGCCTTTATCTGGCTGATTTAGAGGATCCGGGAGCTACTACACTTTGGCATCAGGGGTGGAAGTCTGCACGACATCTTGGGATATCGGCTGAACTACAGGGGGCCTAGGAGGCTTATTTAAGGTTGTTATATCTCACTCACATTCGTTTGTCCGATAGGCCTGATGTTCTTATCTGGGATCACCATCCATCCGGTGTATATACACCTAAACTTGGATATATCCAACTCAATTTGGAATTACATAACCGGGAAATGGCGTGGTGGTGGAAATACTTGTGGAAGCTAAGATGTCCGGGCAAAGCCAAACTACTATTCTGGGCGATCCTGGAAAATAAGGCACCCACTTGGGACACTCTGCAAAAACGTTTTCTCCAGGGTCCAGGGATATGCTCCCTTTGTAGGGATGCCGAAGAGAACATGGCCCATCTTTTCATTCATTGTAGTTTTTCACAGGCTGTTTGGATTGAAATCTGCAACTCTTTGGGTATTAAGGTGAGATGGAGGGGTTCGAGTGTGATGGAAGCATTCGAATTGTGGTGGTCTGTTCAACATAACTCCACCTCCCGGGCTCTCCCGTGTATATACACTTGGGGCATATGGATTGCTCGCAATATGGTGTTATTCCAGGACCGCAGGGTTCCACTGGAATCTGTTGTGGCACAATTGGTGGCGGTTTATCTACATTATGTGGCCCCGGTACAAGTGAGCAGAGCCAGGCCTGTGCAGGTAGAATTGATTGATCACTCCATGCCGTGGGCTTTTTTCGATGGCGCCTCCATAAACCAACAATCGGTATGTGGAGGGGGGGGCGTCCTTTACAAATCAGAGGCACATTTTTTCCATCTGGTGGCTGGTTTGGGTAGAGGGTCAAATAACTATGCAGAACTCATGTCTCTAAAATTACTGATGTTATTTGCTCTAGAACAAGGATGTTTATCACTTCAGATCTTTGGTGACTCCCTGTTAGTCATCAATTGGGCTAAGGAGATCTCAATGTGTAATGTGATGGTTCTATTACCTATCCTGGAGGAGGTGAACCGGATAAAATTGTCCTTTAATCACATCACTTTTACACATGTATACAGGGAGAGGAATGGGTTAGCAGACCAGCTATCCAAGGAGGCAACGCAGCAGGAGTTTGCTCACGGAACATGGAGGATAACCATACATTCTCCGGAAGGCACCTTCAGCTATTACCACCGACCATTTTATGAGGTTAATGAGGAGGCACTGCTTTGATCTATTGATGATTGGGGAGATAGGGGAAGGCTAATCGCTGAACTCCTCTCGTCGGGAGGAATCACACAGGTATATTAAGGACAGGCTGGTCTTGATGAAACTAACATACGCCCTCTGTTGGAGAATTGACGGGCTGTATGGACAGTAATTAGAGCTGTGACGAGCACGAACTGATTGTTCTAGAGAAACTACTCTGTAATGACGGGCTGTAATAAAAAGCAGAGTCACGACCTTCTATTAGAGCAACTGTAGCGCGCTGCAGGCTGGAAAAACAATATATATATAGAATTTGTAAGGGACTTCTTGTGGGCTGTATGTACAGCATCATATTATTGATCAGTGATGGTCACGACCAATTAGAGATAGCAGTAGGATGCAGTCGGTTACGATTGGCTCTGTTGACAATAATAAGGACTGTAATATGTGACAATGTAGGGATCTTAGTGATCCTATTACATGTGCAGAATGTAATTTTGTTCCTCTTTTTGAAATAAAATTACGAATTTTTCTAAGGAAAAAAAAAAGGAGCAGACAAATATCACATGTTCCAATAATCAGTATAATAAACAATGATGTTACAATGGAGAGAATTCGAATCATGCACGAGAATTCAAACCTCAGTTGGTCTAGCATAGGGATTATGACCACTGGAGTGCTCCAGAAGACTCAAAGTCAACTGAACTGAACCTAAAGTTAGCTAACTGAAGTCACAATCAAATAAATGACTAAGGAGGGTGCAATAGTGAGTCTGTCATGCATTCCAGTCAGAAGAGGGCGCATGAGGCCACAATCAGTGGCATCCAGAGCTCTAAACCCCCACAAGAGTCAAATAACTCAGGTGGACTGCACTGGAACACTCAGTAGGTTCCTATAAAATAGGGAACTGACTGAAGTGGTCCTAAAATGATGCATGCAGGGCTCAGAAGGTGGTAGATGGATCCTGGATGACATATGCACACCACTAGGGGGGAAATGTCATCATCAACAACTAGGAAAAAAAAATGCTAGGTAGGACAATGATGGAGTATTGAAATATCCAAACACCCCACCTTAATCCATACTTTGCATCCTGGGCCCTGGTTACTAAGACCAAAGGTCACCCATACAATCAAATAAATGATAGAAAATAAAGAATTGTCCATGAAACAAGGAAATGGGGAAAAACCTCAAGGGAAAAATACCCCCCCTCAAAAAGAAAAACAATAGGGAAATCAAAGAACCTTCATGCTAAGCAGAGAAGGAAAAAAATTTCCTCAGTGAAATCCTTTGCAAAAATATTGGGAAGTTGCTCCTCTGTAGGATAGAAAACCAGGTGCTAGATCTGGATCTACTCCTCTGATGTGCCTCCCACTGTGTAGAATTTGTATTTTCCAAAACAAGTCTTTCAGGAACCCTTCTTTCTACTGGAGCGAATGGCTCATTGTGGTCCAAATCATGAGCCTTTGAGTACCTTTTGTCAGACAACCTATATATGTAATTGGTTGTAGATCCCCCATGGAAAGTCTCCTCAAGATATTGTGGATCAAACCCCACCATCATGCAACACCTCTCTGAGAGAAGTGGATCTGCATGACATAGTGCAAGTTTTGCATGATACTGAGATCTGGTGGTTCTATGGTTAGATGGATCCCCAACTGTGTTCCCAGCAGCTACAAGGACTTTGTGAGCCCATATTGGCCTTGGCCATGGATTGGGAGCATGTGTTGGATCTGAATCTGATTATGAATCTCCTTGAAATTTATTCTCAACATCAAAATCTTGATCCTCATCTTCATTAGAAGAGGTATCGCTTTGATCTTCATCAGATTCCGACGGGGTAGGCAGAGAGTATGGCAACAAATGTGACAATTCATATGCCTTGGAGGCATGGTTTGCAAACCCTTTTGCTATAATCTTCCCAGTGGATATCTCTGCAATCTCAACGGTGTCAGGACCAAAGACCACTTTCTTCGGTGAACCTGTGTGAGTCATCTGATATACAAACAACAAATTTTCTGACAAAGAAGGCACAAATATAACATTCTTGAACTTGCCATGCTCCATATGTACTGTGCCCTTCCCTTCAACAAAGATATGAGAGTTGTCTCCCATGTGAATAATCAGACCATCTTTGATATCTAGAGAAGAAAATGATTCCCCGGAGGAAACCATGTCGTTGGAGGCTCTTGAATCTATGATGAGGGATTGTGATTTTGAAATCCAACCTTCAATGCATGGCATCTATCATGACCATTAGACTCATTTCCAGAATCAGTCTCTCTTGCACCTTTTGGGAGGGAAATGTTGTGATGTTCAAGAAGTTTGGTTATCTGATCTATATTCTTCTACATGCAAGATCTCTCTGGGTGGTTTCCTTTCTTGCAATAGGAACACTTGGATTTCTCAAATCCCTTCTGTTTGTCCTTCTTAGAGCTGGAGGCTCCTTCAGATGAACTTGAATTGGCATTCTTATTGGGTTCAGATTGCCTCTTATCCTTGCCTTTATGCTTCCCCTTCCCATTCACACTTTTTGGTTCTCCAACCATAAGAGCTTGATCTTTGGAGGCCTTCAAGGTGCCCACCTGGATCAACTTATGTTTTCTTGGATGAGAGATTCAGTGAAAACATCTAAGGAGGGAATCTTCCAACAAGGGATTGAAATTCGCCCAGAATGGAAGCTAGAGACAACGACAGAGAACTTAGGACCTAGCTTGCTCAGAATGGATAGCACCAACTGATCATCCTTCTTCTCAATGCCACATTGCTTGCATTTCATAACCATATATTTGAATTTTGAAAAGAAATGCTGAATGGTCTCAAAACTACTCGTTTGTAGAGAAATCAACTCATTTTCTAGAACATGGCCTCTTAGCTCATCTTGTTTTCTGAAGAGGGTCTCTAAATTCAACCATAAATCTTGTGGAGTCTTCAATCCTTCAATGTGGAAGAGTAGATCCCTGGAAATATGAATACACATGAAACCAAATGCTTCATCCAATCTATTCAGATACTTGGTTTTCTCCACAACTGATGTTGGTTCGGTATCCTTCCCCATTGTCACCCTGCACAGTGATTTGTTTCGCAATACCATCTGCATATCAACCCTCCAATCAAGATAATTGAAGGGTGTAAGGATCCTGGGAGAGAGAGGAGAGTTCGAATTGTCCATACAACTGCTGGAGCGAGTATAAGGTGAAACTGCTGCTACTGCAGAAAAACTGCTGCAACTACATAAAACTACTGTAACTGCTACAACTGCTGTAACTACTGTAACTTCTGCAACTACTGCAACTGCTGCTGAACTCAAAAAATTTGAATAACATGCAAAAAAATCTCAATAAGGAAGTAGACTAATATTGAGCACTGCTTTAGGACAGTAGGAACTTTTATCTGGATCCTTCACACATGGCTAGACCTCATTGGATTTCTCCAATGAATTCAATGCAATGGCACTAGGATTTGCCATGGAAAAACAACTTCTCAACCTATTCGATCTATGGATCTAATACCATGTGAAATTCTATGTCACAGGAGATCTAAAGAGCTGAGGATACCTCACAAAGAAAGAATGAGGAGAAAATTAGAATAAGAGTGAAAATTGCAGTAAAAAGAGCAGAAGAATAATAATGCAGCAGAAATTAGATAGGAGAAGAATAATATCACATGTTCCAATAATTAGTATAATAAACAATGATGTTACAATGGAGACAATTCGAGTCATGTAGGAGAATTCGAACCTCAGTTGGTCTAGCATAGGGATTATCACCACTGGAGTGCCCCAGAAGACTCAAAGTCAACTGAACTGAACCTAAACTCAGCTAACTGAAGTCACAATTAGTTAATTGACTAAGGAGGGCGCAATAGTGAGTTTGTCATGCATGCCAGTCAGAAAAGGGAGCATGTGTTAACACCCAAAAAGTGATCACTAGCTCATTCCCTTATTCACATGACCCATTTGTCCACTTTTCCACCATCTGAGCCTCTGAAGCCAACAAAAGGTCACCAAAAGACCTTAGTACACCCCTTTTTCCTACTCAAAAAGATTATTTTTCCTAAAAAAGCATAAAAAACCCTCAAAAAGGGTCCAAAATTTCCAAAAGTATTAAAAAGGGAATAAAAATAATAAAAATATTCAAAAAAGGAAAAAGGAGGGAAAAGTACCTAAACCATGTTGGTCAATACCATTGGTTTCCACAAAACCACAAATGGTATTCCCCACCACCAAAACCTATAAAAAGGTGGTAGGGGCTCCTCATTTCACATCGATCCATATTCCTATCCTCATGCTGCCAAAATCTCCCTTGAGTTTTTGTCCATTGTAGCAACCTTGGAGAAAGGACCCATTGGAGATTGGAGCTGCTTACCATTGGAGCTATTCAACAACCTTCATCACTTGGAGGTATTGTTATTGCAAGCACTTGCTTGCCCCCATTTTCAATACAAATTTATTTTCTATGTTTCTTGTTTTTGTTTTTTAATTCAAAAATGCACATGCTAGTTTAGTTTAGTTTAGATTTAGTTTATTGTTTTGGCTTAATATTGAGACTACTGCTACTAGTTAGCAGGTGCCCATAGCACTAAGCTTGGTTGCAAAACCAAGCCAACAGTTTTTTTGGCGACTCTGCTGCTTTTCGAATCTTTAGATCTCACTTTTGCTTTAGATCTTAGTTTTTGATAGTATTAGGTAGTTTAATTCATAGATCTGCCACCCTAGACAGCAGATCCATTGCTGTTTTAGACCTTGGCCCATTTTTTAGCCACTAACAACCCGGAATTCTCAATTTTTGGGTTCGTTTTTCGGCGTCCGCGTACGGCTTTCGCCTCGCGGGTTTTTGCCCAACAGTCGCGTGGCTCATCGCGACTGCGCGGCCTTTTTCCGCGTGGTTCACCGCGGCTTCGCGACCATTTAGCGTGCTGCACATCGTGGTTTCGCGGACATTTTCCGCGCTGCACATCGCGACTGTGTGACGAAATCCCGCGCGGTCCATCGCGGCTTCGCGGCCAAAACCCGCGCTGCCCATCGCGACTGTGCGACAGAAACCCGCGCAGTCCATCGCGACTGTTCTGTCCAAATCCGCGATGCCAAATTTTTTCATTCGGCCGATATGTTTAAAAAATTAATTTTTTACTGTTTTTTCTGCCCACATAGCACATTTTACAGTAGTAAGATTCCAACATTGTTTACAGCCATAGGAAAATTTTACCATTTAGAATGCACATTTGAAAGAGTCTTTTTAAAAATTTTCAGAAAGTGAAAGAAGGATTTATTTGCATTTTATCTAGCTAAAATTTTTACTGTTTACTTCTTTGATATTTTTTCCCATAGCAGAATTTTAAAAGAAATCCATTTATTTTGTCAAGAAGTTATATTATTTGCTTTCCTATTTCAAAAGATCCTTTGTTTTTTGAATAGTCTTTGCAAAGCATTTAATTTTCATTTATTGAAAAAGTCATATTATTTGCTTTTCTATTTCAAAAGATCCTTTGTTTTTTGAATACTTAGCATTTACTTTTTCAATTTCAGTTTAAAATATCACACGTGCACCCACTCAAACACTAATTTTAAACTGAGCCTTAAAACTTACCCTAATTTCAACCCACTTTTAACCCCACTTGGGGAACACTAAAAGAACTTTGTAGCTAGGTAGTATTGAGGGGATAGGTGTTCCAATAACACCCCTCAGTTATTAGATCTGAGACATAGTTGTTGTCCATTAGGGAACCAAAATCTCTTAGTATTTATTGGCACGGTCACAACCGGTTTATGGGAAGGCCTCTCCCCTAGGAGGGTTGAAGTCGTGAGGATGGTTCCGGAAGCCTGAGTGGAATACCGAAATCCATTCAGTAACCGAAGGGCTACCATTCGCAGTTCTCGGGATATCCCTGTATGGGGGTATTG
This sequence comes from Larix kaempferi, assembly GCA_027924585.1. Classification (NCBI taxonomy): domain Eukaryota; kingdom Viridiplantae; phylum Streptophyta; class Pinopsida; order Pinales; family Pinaceae; genus Larix; species Larix kaempferi. The sequence continues at coordinate 872,936 of BSBM01001770.1, forward strand.
CGATAAAGGACCAAACGACAGATTTACCTTTTCTCGACGTGTCATGAATGGGGTATCCTAGTTGCCATTCTTTAGTATTGATTACTCGGTGTCCCTCCCGGTAGGGGGATATCTAGCCGTTGACTCAACACTCAATATTTTCTGACTTGGATTTCATCACCTTGCAGAGAATATAGTTTGTTGGTTCACAATACTTTTAGTTAGGTGTTTGCATGATACAATCCATCTTTGGTCTAGTTACACCTATTTTTTATAGAAGCTGTTTGCATGTTGGTACTCTGACCATTTTTTTGCATCCCTCCACTTATTATAGCACAGCTGCTATAATAAGTGCTTTTTGAGGTTGGTTTTTTGGCCTGAGAGCCTTCATTTTCACTCCCATTCTTGCACCCTTGGTTGCATTAGGGTTTAGAGTTTTTTATACATTACCATTTTTTACACAGATTATTTTTAAACACAAAACTTATTTCTCACCATTGAGAATTTTAGACGCTCTCGCCATCTTCAGGGCGAACTCCCAGAGTTCAGTCTACTTGGCTCGCCACGTCACCGACGCCGAGCCTTATCCCTTGACTCGACACATCGTCGGTCAAACAGACAGTCATCCGATTCTGACACGCCTCACTTCACATTTGATTTAGAGGCAGAATCCGAAAACCCCACAGAGTTATTCCCAACCAACCTTATGGCTGGAACACCATTTGAACCACTTTTTACCAGCACCATAGGTGAGACATCCACAGACCCTTCTACTGCGGTGCCATCCATGGAAACAACCACCCCCGTGGGTATGCCCAATATGGGAAACACTCCACATTTAGGAATGCCCAACACAGGGCCACCTCCTGTTATAGGAATTCCCAACACAGGGCCACCACCTGTTATGGGTATTCCCAACATAGGGGTCACACCCCCTCTGGTTTCCACAAACCCTATCCCCGGAATCCCTACTGCTATTCCTAACCCAAGTGTAACCCATGTTGCACTTGGAAGCACTAGCCCATACCAGACCACACCTATTGGAGGACACATACCTTCAATACCTAGCATACCTTTAGGCGCTACTGGACCCCTACATCATACCACCATGACTAGGCATGTCCCAGTCCCAGTCACTACATCTGCTAGCTTACCGTACATGGAAAGTCTGAACTTACCAGACTTAGCCAGGCTCACCAATGATCCTATCAGACACGATCCTGTGTGGCCTCAAATGCCCACCAAACTCCCCTCCGACATCCCTAAGTTTGAGGGCAAGGCAGGTGAGGACCCACAGAACCATATCATGTCCTTCCATCTGGTGTTCCTCCAACTCCATAGTGGACGACTCAGTCCGCCTCCGTCTGTTACAGCGCACCTTCACTGGCTCTGCAGCTAAGTGGTATATCAAGCAGCCCCATGGGACGCATGCCACCTTTACCTCCCTTGCCTCGACCTTCCTGCAGTTCTTTCAGTTACCTGTCCGCTATGATGCGGGAGTTGAGATCTTACTGTCTTGCAGACAGAACACGACCACCCACATCACTGACCACATTCATGAGTGGCATCGACGCCGAAGCCTCTGCAAAATCAAGTTAGACGACTGTATCTTCTTAGATTGGTTCCTCAAATCCCTCCTCCCTCTCATCGCCAAGGATGTGGCATCCGAACGACCCCAGTCTGAAGAAGAGGCCATCCTCAAAGCCCAACAGTTTGACCTCATTTACGCCCAATCGGGTTATCTGTATACCATTATACCAGATGCCCCTCGGGGCGAGTCATCCCAACACGATGCGCCGGGGGCATCCCATGCCGCTGATGGCATCATTGGTCGTATGGCCTCGCATCCCCAACCCTTTTCCATTGCACATACTAGCCATGGTCCCGACCTTTTGTGGGCTACATCACAATCTGGAGCAACGACTTCATATGCTCCCATGGCACATCACCACCATACCCACGGACCTTCATGTCCACCTCAGTGCTTTGGTCATGCACCATCTGCATACGCCCCCCCAGCCGCACCTCAACCAATGTATTACCCGCAGCAAGCTGCGATAGCTAATCCAACACCTCCAATAGCTCAGGGTTACCAACAACCCCAGCAGGCAACAGGTCTACCTCCAGCCCCACCGACTTATTATCCACCTGCTCCCGCACCTGCGGCGAACCAAAATCCTCCCACTGCTCAAGGGAAAGTGTACACACAGCACAACCAGCCTCAGCACCAGAACAACCAGCGCAACCAAGGTGCGCAGCAAAACCGTGGAAGAGGACGTAACCGCGGTAATAACCAACAACATCAGCAAGGTCCTCCACCTCCCAATCCTCCGCAAAATAACAATGCTGATCCTCCCAACCGCAATCCAGATTGTAATCCAAAGCAGCCTAAAAATAACAACCTCAGAACAAACCACCCTTGTTCTATCTGCGGGGTCTATGGTCATTACACACATTCTTTCCCACATTTGGAGCGAGCTCGGCAACTCTGGACCGACGATGCCCATCGTCAAGGGCAAGTGGCTCCTCAGCCACCACCCAACCCTCCACCACCTCAACATCAACCTTTGGTACTGCAAAACCCCTTTCCAAACCAAGGTGTAGTGAACACTCAGCCGTTAGCTCCCCCTCAGGGCAACGTGCCACCACAACAGATCACTTATGCAGCCCCTGATCAACCCATGTTCGATTCAGGTACTCACCACTTGTTGATGATGTCAACCGCCGACGCCAACCTCCAAACCCGTCGGAACCAATATGACTCCACTTCTGAAGCCCCTCTCGCCGACAAGAACACTAACGTTAATCCCACAGATCAAACGTTACGTATACCTTCGGCTCCACTTGATGGCGCTTCCAAAGCACCTCGCTTCCCACTTCGTCGTATCAACAATAATCCCAATGCTCGTGCTGCGTCGAATTACAACATTGTAGACGACTTAGCCCAGTCTCCTGCAGCCATGTCTGCTTTAGAGGTCTTGAAAAACTGTCCTTCACAGCGCAAGACTTTGCTCTTTTCCATTGGCGCCATTGACCCCAATGATTCACAACTAATCGCATTCGATTCAGACCAGTCCGAACCATGACTGCCTTCCAGTTTAGCATTCCAAGTTTCCGTTTCCGTTCGGAATCTTGTCATCCATCGGTGCATTATCGATGAAGGGGCCTCTACATGCGTCATGTCTACATTCGTTTGGCAGAAGTTGGGATCCCCTACTCTCCAGCACTCCACCACTGCATTGCGAGCCTACGACGGCCATTCGGCTCAACCCCAAGGTCTCTTAGCCAATGTCCCCGTCCAACTGGCAGGTAAAACCATGCTCATTGACATTGAGGTCATCAATGCCAAACTTGATTATAACCTTTTACTTGGCCGCAGCTACATGTATGCCATGCGGGCCTTTGCCTCATCCGTTTTTCGTACCATGCAGTTCCCCCATGAGGGACGCATGGTCAAGGTCGACCAACTCACCTACTACGATCCTAAGGCCCCCCGCCACACCTGAAAATGTTCTCCCCATGGTCGAACAACCTGTTTGTGGTGCAACTACCTCGTTCGTTTCCTCAGTAGGACCCGGACTTTACTCCGAGGCGCCGATGACTTCTACATTCCAATCTATTCCACCACCGTCACCGGAGACCCACGTCGCTGACCTCTGTACTCTTTCACAGAATACACAAACACCTGGTAATCAACCACCTTTGTTCCCTAAACCACCATTGGTCCCTAGTCACATTGGTGTTACACCCATCCACACAATCCCCTTTCTATTCCCTCCCTCGGGTGTAGTAAGCGCTCCGGTTATGGCTACCCTTAGTCTCCCCGGGTTAACATTGGGATTACCCGTGTGGTATATTTCGCCTCCTGTTCCTCCGCCAACACCAAATGTCATCCTGCAACCGGTGCAACCCATTGTTACTTCTACTCAACCACCTCCTGGTATCACTACTCCTTCGTCATCGACAAACCCCCCTCCACTCATCAGACCCACTGGGGGCAGAGGCCCACAACCATACACTGCGGTACCCCCACCCAAGGCAGTTAAACCTTCCCCCGTATTCCGTGCTCCTCCAAAATGCTCATTGTATGATGAGTTAGGCCATCCAACCCATTAGTGTCCACAGTTACCTGCATTACAGGAACACATGCAAATGTTGGACGACGACCCCAACATCCTGGTGGTCAAACTCGATCCAAACCCCATGCCTCGTGATAAATCACTGCGTACCAACCACCCATGTGCGATATGCGGTATTTACGGCCACGACTCCCACAACTGTCCTGACATCCTAGATTACAGAGCAGCTCTCTACGAGATGAATAATTTGGACCTTGAGACGGCACCCCCTACTATCGAGGAGATCTACCCTCCCACACCATCCTCATCCGGAGAGATTAACACCATCTATATGATCTCTTCGACTACCACTTTCAAACCAGAACCCCTTAAATTAATGGTCTGATTACTTCCGTACTGATGAGCAAATTTTGGAAACGCTCACTGCACCCGACTACCTGTGGGACGATATGCATCATCGCTCATACTTCCTTCCAGAGGCGTCTACATCCACGGCATCTGACCAGTTGTCAGTTGAATCGAAAGATTTCATACCCACTAAGGTCGATTGGCTCAAGGACCCCATCCCAGCACCGGATGCCTTCGAAGAAGGGAACATGTCAAACATTTCCCCCATTATACAAATTGATATTTCCACCACACCTGGAAAACCTGAGCTCATCTCGCTGGGCGCATCTTGCACTCAAGCGGAAACTTAGGCGTATAAAAAGATTTTTCAAGAATTTCGTGATGTCTTTGCCTGGTCCTATACCGAAATGCCTGGTCTTGACCCTGCCATTATAGAACACCACATTGATACATGGCCTGATGTCCCCCCCGTTCGTCAGAAACAGCGACCCATTCATCCTTCCAAGCTCCCCGCTGTTAAAGCCGAGGTTGAGAAACTTCCCGAAGCAGGATTCATTTATCCTATCCCTTATACCACATGGGTTTCAAACCCCGTTCCCGTCAACAAAAAACAAGGCACCCTTAGAGTATGCACTGATTTCCGTGATTTAAACCGCGCTTGTCCCAAAGACAATTTCCCCACGCCATTCATTGACCAACTCATTGATGCGTGTGCGGGACATGAAGTCCTATCTTTCATGGACGGTTTTTCTGGATACAACAAGATTCAAATTTGTAAGGAGGATCAGTATAAGACTACCTTTACTACCCCATGGGGCACCTTCGCCTATCGTGTCATGCCTTTCGGCCTCAAAAATGCTGGTGCCACCTTCCATTGGGCCATGACCTATTGTTTTCACGACTTGGTTCATATCCCGCTGGTCTATCTTGATGACCTTACAGCTCGTTCCCGGAAACGATCAGACCACCTTAACGACCTCCGGCAAGTTCTCCTGTGTTGTCGCAAATATAAAATCCGCTTAAACCCACACAAGTGTTTCTTTTGCGTTCCTGCAGGCCGTTTGTTGCGTTTCATTGTTTCCCAGGATGGAATCACTATTGATCCCCTGAAAGTCAAAGCCATATTAGACCTTCCCTCTCCGCGCACGCTTCGGCAACTCCAGAGTTTGCAAGGGCGGTCCAAGTTCCTTCGTCGCTTCGTGCCTGATTACGCCACCAAAGTCCACGGATTCTTACGCCTACTTTGCACCCACATACCCTTTGTTTGGGATGAGCAAGCAGACACGGCATTCGAAGCCCTCAAGAAAGCTCTCACACAAGCCCCCTTGATCTCCCCTCCGGATTTCTCTCAGGACTTCATTCTTTATGTCTCAGCATCTGAACATGCCATGTCAGGAGTTTTGGTCCAAGAAGATGCCTCTCACCAGGAACATGTCATTTATTACGTCAGCCAGACCTTGTCTGTTCCATCCCTACGTTACCCATACGAGGAAAGATTAGCCCTAGCTGTAGTCTTTTCCGTCCAAAAATTACGACACTACATTCTGCTCGGTCATACCACGGTCGTCGCCGACTCCAACCCTATGGTCTATCTCCTAAACAGGCGGCTCCTACAAGGTCATGTTGCTAAATGGGTCATTATCCTCCAGGAATATGACCTTACTTTCAAAACTCCCAAGAGCACCAAAGCCCTCGCGCTTTCCCATCTCATCACTGACCTCCCATCCTCTTTGTCATCACCCGCTATCCAAACGGATCTGATTGACGATCACATCTTCATTATTTCGTCTGACGACCCATGGTACGGTGACATCCTAACCTACCTCCGCACGCAGAAATTTCAACCCCACATCGATCGTGAAGGATGCCGTCGTATACGACACCACGCCCCCTGATACCTCTTGTTAGGGGATGTACTTTATCGACGTGGCGTTGATACAATCCTCCGACGTTGCCTTTCCCATAGTGAGGCAGAACAAGTCCTCAATGATTGTCATAGCGGTGCCTGCGGAGGCCATTTCTCCGGCATGGCCACCGCCCAAAAGATCATTCGTGCAGGTTACTTTTGGCTGTCATTATTTACTGATTGCATCACCGCAGTCAAACATTGCCAAAACTGTCAACTTTTTGCCCCCAAAGCAAGAACACCACCCGCCCCCCTTCATCTAGTCGTTACCGCCGGACCATTCTGCAAATGGGCCATTGACTTCCTTGACTGCAATCCCACGTCAGCCAATGGTCACAAACATATTATTGTGGCCGTAGATTATTTCACCAAGTGGGCAGAGGCCATGCCAACTTACAATTGCACGGCCGACACCGCAGCATGGTTCTTTCTCAACCATGTTATCGCACATTTTGGAGTACCAAAGCAACTTGTCTCAGATCACGGCTCTCACTTTGAAGACGCCGTCTGGAAAGAACAATCAACCTTACTGAAATTTGAACACCATTTCTCCTCTGCCTACTACCCCCAAGGAAATGGCCAAGTCGAAGCGATAAACAAAATTTTGAAAACCATCCTCCAACGCACTGTGGACAAACACAAGTCGAATTGGCACCACATGCTCTTCCCAACACTATGGGCATACCGCACATCAACTAAAACCACCACCGGTTTTACCCCTTTCCACTTAGTTCACGGTGTCGAATCCGTCCTCCCCATTGAGTGCCAGATTCCAACCCTACATATGGCCGTTGAACTCCTACCGGACACTGCCCCAATTGAGCAACGCTTACTACTCCTGGAGCAGGCCGATGAAGATCGGCGCACAGCCCTTCAAAACATGGAAGCAGCCAAGAACCGATCCAAATTGAATTATGATAAACATGTCCACCCAAGAACTTTTTCTGAAGGGGACCTTGTCCTCGCCTACGATCAAGCTCATGACAAAACCGGGAAAGGAAAGTTTGTGTCCATGTGGCAAGGCCCATATATTATACACGCTTGCCTCGGACAAGGGGCATCCATTCTAACCGATTCAGAAGGCAACCCCCTCCGCAACCCACGCAACGGGTTGTACTTCAAACGATTTTACCCATAATACCGGATGGACACCACCGTCCATTGAAGAACCTCATGATAGTTCTTTCCTTTTCCTGTTTTCATCAGTTCCATTTTTTGACCATTTTTGGCCCCCCCTCGTCACCTCGGTTTGTGTGCCACATCGGCCGTCGTCCATTTTCAGGGCGTCTTACATCGCCGGATTCAGTTTTCCATGCTCGTGATGATGCTTGAGATCATTTCTCGCTCTCACGCCCAGTTTTTTTGGGCATTTTTCCATGCCCCCCTCGTCGCCTCGGTTCGCGTGCCACATCGGCCGGCGTCCGTTTTCGATGAACCTCATATCGCCGGATTCAGTTTTTCGCGCTTGTGATGATGCTTGAGATCATTTCTCGCTCTCACGCCCAGTTTTTTTGGGCATTTTTCCATGCCCTCCTCGTCGCCTCGGTTCGCGTGCCACACCGGCCAGCGTCCATTTTTGACAAGCCTTATATCGTCGGATTCAATTTTTCGTGCTCGTGATGATGCTTGAGATCATTTCTCGGTCTCACCTCCATATTTTTTGGCCACTTTTTTTCCCTCTCATTGCCTCAGTTTGCGTGCCACATTGGCCACAGCCCCCTTTTGACAATCTTTATGTCATCGGATCCAGTATCCCGCACACATGATGACGCTTGAGACATTTTATCGCTCTCATCAATCCCCTTTGTTCGGTATAATTTTACCCCTTTTTTGGGCCGAGCAATCCTTTTTACGAAAAAGGCACTTAGGGAGTTTCTGTTAAGCTCTTTTCTGACTCTTAAAACAATGAAAAGATCGCCGAGCAACCTTGCTTCCTTTCATGCTTGCTAAACGTATCTGAAAGGGTGTCTACCTGGTATAAGTTTACCCCTTTTCCGGACCTTGTAGACTAACTACGAAAAAGGAATACTCTAGTCACATCGGCTAGAATAGTTCTCCATTTGCATCATTTTATGCTTTTTCGGGCCTTGGAGACTAACTTACGAAAAAGAACACCAATAGAGTCCACTTACCGCTTTCAGACTCTCTAAACATGAAAGAGACCACGAGCAACCACCATCCTGGGCTCGTAAAAAACCAACAGGACAGTAGTCATAACTACTGCAGAGTCTTCTTATCGTTTTCAGACTCCTTATAAATGAAAGCACCAATGAGCACGAACAGTCCTGGGCTCACAAATCCACAGGATAGTACCATTTCAGAGCACACTTTTATACCTTCTTGGAGCTCATTAAAACTACGAAGAAGGACCCAACGGTGCTTCTCGGTGCCACAACAGATCACGTCTACTCATATGGCAGCTTCCCCATTTGGTCGCTTTTGTTCAGAGTATTTCTGCAGTATGTCACCCTGAGAACCCCTCGATAGCACCCATCACCTTGATTCCCCCCCAGAGTCAATACATACCCTTCAGTCCTTAAAAGCTATGATCCCCACACCTACAAGTCAGTTCCCTACGCTACCAGGTCAACCATGTCATCATGCTCTGAACAAAGGAAGTTTGAGTCTACCCACTATATGACCCCAGTTACTTCCCATTCCCACAAGTATGTCAGTCCTACCATCAGTACTACCACACTTCAGTTCTACACCTCGCGCTCCTATCAAGGAAACATCATTGCCTTGTTAGTTGCTGGTCTCCCTCTATCGACGACAAACAAATTTAGTCCAGAGGATAGACCTAGAGGTCCTTGTGTCTTGGACTCATCACCATTTATGATGAGTGCCTACGAATCATTTCAAGAAGAATCCTCAGTGCTTCTCCAAATGGTTGTCTCTCACATGCTTGACTTCAACACCTTGATCGCATCGTTGAAACTCGCACAGGGCATTGGTCCGCTCAGTTATTAGTCGAAGACCTCGGATACCTCCCGACTCCTCCACATTTGAGAGTCTACTTATGGATACAACCAGTTACACCTTTTTCTATAGATATCCGGGTTGCGCATGGCGACAGTATTCAGATGTACACCAGTTTTATACTCCCTTGAGTATACAGTCACATATACTTCCTAGAGATGGCTCATAGTCATTGAGTCCCTACAGATGTTGGACACCTTCAGTCTCAGCAGTTCATCAGTTATTCCAGTGTATCAGTTATTGAGATCAGTCATGTCATGATCATAAGTACATCCCAAAATGAGGTCCCCTCTGGACCATTATGATGTACTAGCAGATTTTTTATGTATTAGATCCCCCTTCTTGGGACTAATTGTTATGTATATGTCTTGATACGAGCATGGGTATGCCCGCCTCGTCCATTATCAGAGATTATTCCTCATTCATATTGAGGCCATGTAATATTGTTTATTTTTTGCAGCTTCCAAGGGCCGTGGATCCAGTCTCCAATCGGTCTCTTCTCCTCCCCAAAACCCCAGAAAAAAGACAAAAGAACTATGATGTCTATCGGCCATACGATGAGCTCCTGCCCTCACACATCAGGGGGCAATCTGTTAACACCCAAAAAGTGCTCACTAGCTCATTCCCTTATTCACATGACCCATTTGTCCACTTTTCCACCATCTGAGCCTCTGAAGCCAACAAAAGGTCACCAAAAGACCTTAGTACACCCCTTTTTCCTACTCAAAAAGATTATTTTTCCTAAGAAAGCATAAAAAACCCTCAAAAAGGGTCCAAAATTCCCAAAAGTATTAAAAAGGGAATAAAAATAATAAAAATATTCAAAAAAGGAAAAAGGAGGGAAAAGTACCTAAACCATGTTGGTCAATACCATTGGTTTCCACAAAACCACAAATGGTATTCCCCACCACCAAAACCTATAAAAAGGTGGTAGGGGCTCCTCATTTCACATCGATCCATATTCCTATCCTCATGCTGCCAAAATCTCCCTTGAGTTTTTGGCCATTGTAGCAACCTTGGAGAAAGGACCCATTGGAGATTGGAGCTGCTCACCATTGGAGCTATTCAACAACCTTCATCACTTGGAGGTATTGTTATTGCAAGCACTTGCTTGCCCCCATTTTCAATACAAATTTATTTTCTATGTTTCTTGTTCTTGTTTTTTAATTCAAAAATGCACATGCTAGTTTAGTTTAGTTTAGATTTAGTTTATTGTTTTGGCTTAATATTGAGACTGCTGCTACTAGTTAGCAGGTGCCCATAGCACTAAGCTTGGTTGCAAAACCAAGCCAACATCATGCGGCCACAATTAGTGGCATTCAGAGCTCTAACCCCCCACAAGATTCAGATAACTTAGGTGGACTTCACTAGAACACTTAGTAGGTTCCTATAAAATAGGGAACTGATTGAAGTGGTCCTAAAATGATGCATGCAGGGCTCAGAAGGTGGTAGATGGATCCTGGATGACATCTGCACACCACTAGGGGACAAATGACATCATCAACAACTAGGAAAAATAAATAATGCTAGGTAGGACGAGGATGGAGTATTGAAATATCCTAACATGAATATCCATGCTAAATATAATAATGAAAATGATAGGGAAAACATATTGCAATTGGAAAAAATTGAGGAAAAATATAAAAGGGTGTATTTTTTATACAATAAAGCTTTTAATATTAAGTCTCTGTGACACACATTTCTATATATTTTGCTAATATCTTGAAAGCATTTGTCAAATATTTGGCACTTTGTTCTTTGCCCCAACCCTAGATATCAGCTTGTCATTTTTTAATCACTCTTGGATCAAGTTTGGAATTTCCCCAATAATTTGTCATGGTATTCACTCATTCACCTATTAATTGTGATCTATCTTCATTTAGGTTTGACATCACCCAATGATTTTTTATCTCTATGGCATTTTCCATGTAATCTTTTATCTCTCTAGCCTTGTGCTTCAGATTCACCTTTACTTTGTAATTGGCATTTCCATGTAATCTTTTATCTCTCTAGGCTTGTGTTTCAGATTCACCTTTACTTTGTAATTATAAGAACTTAAGTACTTTTTTCGCACAATTTCCTATGCTTTGAAGGGCAGAAAGAAATAAGGTTTGGCCTCTATAAATATTATCTTTACTACCATTCATATGTTGGGATTATTTTCTAAGAAATCACACATTGAAGGTAAAATATGAATGTATTCAATGAAAAATTTAGGCTATAATATGTTTGATCCTTTAAATGCTTAATTTATGTGTGATATTCTACAAAATCCTTTAAGATTGCATTCTATTTCTATTATATATTTCATGTTGATTATTAATTTTGTATAAGGTTTAAATTTGAATAAAAATGAAATATTTGGTGAATATCATAATAATAATTTTAATTATTAGTATGCTTAAAATTAGGGAAAGTTTTAAGAAAATCCTTTGATTTTTTTATGTTAATAAATGGAAAAATTTAAAAGATATTTTAAGAATAAAATAATACATAAATCCTTTGATTTCATGATACATAACAAAATTTAAAAGATATTTTAAGAATAAAATAATATATATATATAGGGTGAAACTTTCATCGAATTATAAAATATTGTAAAGTATCGGTGAATCTTTGACTGAATTATAAAAAAATATAAAGTCTCAGTGAATCATTGACTAAATTGTAAAACATTATGAAGTCTTAGAGAATATTTTGATAGAATATAAAACCACATATACCAAGATATTAATAGTAGCTTATTCCATATCTACGATTTTTTAGCTTCCAAGCATTCTTTTTGCCAAGTACTAAAATCTATTCTTCTCATATAATTTTGTTGAAGAAAAGAAATTCAAGAAAATAAATAACTTATGCACCCATAAAGTTCGATAAAAAGTAGCTCTTGTCTCCAATACAATTCTCTTAAATTTGGGACTTCCATCTTGAAGACAAAAGCATCTAAAAGAGTTCAATGTTGCTAAGAAAGGGTAGACCATATTTTACACTGGATACATAATTTTGTGAGTATAATAACACAACCATAAGGAATAATCTGCTTTAGACCACGACATTTTTTGAATGGCATGGACTAAATGTTTCCATACACAAATTTTCAAGGAAAACCATGAAATTCTCTTAAACAAGTGAAAGACACAATGAATAGCATTCCCATTTCATGGAAATTCTTCCAATAAAAACACAATTTTGTTTTCAAAATGAGCACACATCCCATTTTTTATACTCAAAACATTAATAATTTAGCATATCCACTCCCTATTCTTGAAAGTGTTTCACTACATACGTCTAATTTTCAAAAACCTAAATAGAGTATACTGACATATTGTATTTTAGCTATAGTTTTCAACAACTCCTTTTATCTTTATATTTTTATATTCTTCTGTCAGCTTTTCCATCTCAATTGGTTTGTCTCTTTTCTTTTGCAAACACAAATGGAAACATGGAGTTAATTAAAATATCACATTTTTTAGTATGCTACCAACATCTAGCTATGATAACAAAGGAAGGGTATTTCCAATAGTTAACAAGGTCATTTATTTTGTATACATTGTTAATCTATTTTGTATCCATTGTCCATGACATGCAATTGAAACATAAATAAACATATTTGAGAAGATAACTCCAAATGGGTCGTCCCTCAAATTTACAATAAAACCAAGCCCATTTTGCCACAATATTAGGAGTCAATCACAAGTGCTTGACACATGCCAAGGAAGTTGGAGTGAGGAAAGATGAATGATTGATTGAAGAAACAAAGAGGTATCTCTGTCTTGTGAATTGAAGATTTCAATGAATGAACTACTACATTTAAGAATGCTTACATGCATCACTAAGTAAGTCGAGACAATGGCTAAGTAGAAGTGATGTAGAAATGGTTCCATCGTCAAGAAAATTAAGTATGGATGAAATCATTCTACTATAACCCATGATTCCAAGAAATGTTTTTAGTGAAAACATGTCTTTTATAATACATACTTGATGTAATGGGAAAAATATTTCTTGAGCATGGTTTTCTAGAAATGGATCTTGGCATGGAATGGTCCTATAACATGAGGGTGAAAATCCTAAGAAGGGTTGGATGGTTTTGGAGCATATCTCCTCTTCTAGCATGAGTTTCCATGTAGGCTAGGTGTTAGGATAGATTTAGTCCAATGTGATTATAACCCATGACCCTCTTCTTTGGTTATTAAAGGCATGAGAGTAGAGTCATTCATTCCATTTTTGTGCTTGAGGTAAGTGGTTTTCTACATTTCCTATAGCATTTTTAATTTCCACTTATCTTTTGTTGTTCATACATTTATAATGTGACATGTTTCATTTTTTTAATATAGGTAAGATTAGGTAGTTTTGAGAGTAGGTTAAAGCATTTTTTTTCTTGTTGTTAGGGTTTTAATCTAAGTGTAGTAGACTATTACCATTACCTAAATTTTTTAACACAATCCATATATGACTGTCATATTATCATGGATAATGATCATTCCTTGAGTGACAAAAAAACGTTTTTTTCTCCCCAACAACAATATAAAGAGACCTTTAAATTAGTAATCCAAACAATTTTACTATGGAAAAAAATAGAAATTCTTATCCCATGTTTACAATGGGGGTTAAACCCTGACACAGATAATGGAAGGACTCGATTTGGAATTTTATAATTCCCTTATCTAGACACAAGATAGTGTACAAATGGTTTATCTAAAAGTCCCCATAGACATGTACAATTGGTGGAATGACTCAAATTACAATTTTATAAAGTCATTCCATGATAAAAGCCTCTTTATAAACGATTGTGGCAAAATATCCATTAACATTTGACTAAAAAAACTTAAAGGCTCAAGTCCAATCTTTCAACTTGGATTTTTATAATTAAATCCATTTGGAAATCTCAAATTGAAGTAACTTATGTTTGATTATTCCCTAATCCATTAACAACTATCTCTTGCCTTACATCTAAGTTGAGTTTCAAATAATTATTGAGGGAAGTTATTGAATGAGATATTTTCAACAACATGTGTGTCTATAAGGATAAAAAAGCATTATATAGTATACAATAAATAATTCTTCCAAACGGTTAACTACAAATCCTCTTGAAATTTTTGACAAACTATTACAAAAATGCACATGTATTGAAAATTTATGTTAGATTTTGTTGGGTCTCACACCTCTTAATATTTAGGAGAGGATTAAGACAAATAAACAATGTTTTATATTTCTTATATGTTTTTAACCTTTATTTGGACATAGCCTCCTCCAATCCCAACAAGGCTATTCTAGAGAATCATGTTCTGCTCGAGTCAATCTTGTTTGCTTCATTAGTCCTATAGTTTGATCCCATTGAGATTCCATCAAATGACATGAGATATTGGCAATGTGGATGAGGAGGTGTTAATTCTAGGTGGACAATAATAGGTCTCTACCTATCTATGTTAATGCATCCACCTTACCCAAAATTTTGAATTTTGACTACTTCCGAACAATGACTTAGTCTACTCAAAATTAGGCTCAATTGACATACCCCACCCTTATCCCTATTTCTCAATCATGAAGAAGAGGACCCCAACATGGATCTCCATCATGAACTAGTGAAGAAACTCTTGTAATCTAATAAATTTGTCTAGAAAATCACAACACCAACAAAAAATATAGGGAAAATAACAAACTTGGAAAATTTGGAAAAGAGTGACCAAAGGTATGAGATAAAGACTCTCTAAAATGTTTTATATATTAGATCCTTTAACTTTTGCATGACGTTTCAACATACATTTGATTTGTTTATTATCAAACTAAGGGAGTTTTCCCAAAGTTAAATCCCAATGATCTCTTTTCACCTAATGACACCAATAAAAATGCTTTTTGAATCACTCTAAACAACTAAAAGCATCCCTCAAACACTAACATACAAGCTCTTAAATGATCTCCCAGAATTATAAAGGTGGTGGGTAGGTTCAAGAACAAGAACAACTACAATAAGGAATTGCAAATCTAGAACCCATGTTTGACTAAACAATTGGATAAGGTTAGAGATGAGTAGTGTTTTGGATTTCTCTATTTGGGATAGAAGGATCCTCCAGTATGTTATGGACTAAATTTTAAAAATAACATAAAAATAGAAAGAAAGAGTAACTCCAAGCCTTATGAATGAAATAAAGAGAATTAATAAGAAGCATCTTCGAGGGGGAACCTCCTTTTATAATATATAAAATGCACAAGATGAGATGATCTCTAAAAGTAGGTCTCTTGGTATTACATATGATACAAATGACACACTTACACTTAAGGTCCTACCCAACCAATAAACGCAATACTAATATAGTAGTAGAAATGTAGTCACAACAACTAGACTTAACATGCACCTCCTCTTTGAATAAATGTTGTCCTCAACACTTGATTAACTGTGGATGTTTTTGCATGAAGAAATCATCATCCCATGTCACCTCTTCTATTGACAAGTTCTCCCACTTGATGCGGTACTCAATAATTGCTCGATTTTGTAGTTTCTTGATCCATGTTTTAAGCTTTTTTAAAGGTTATAGTATGATTTTCCTTTCTTCATCAATCTTTGGTAAAACATTCTTAACTAGGATCTTGTCATTGATTACCTTTATTAGGAAAGAAACATGGATGATTGGATGTACATGTGAATATGGAGGGAACTCTAGTTTATAATCCATACTTCCAATCCTCTGCAACACCTTATATGGACCATCGTACTTGAGTGCTAATTTATTTTCCTTCTTTTGTTGCTTGAGGGAAATCTGTTTTATGGTTGTATCCTCAAAAATACCCAATCCCACACTTCAAATTTCCCTTCACTATGATGTTGATCTTCTTGTTCTTTCATCCTATTTTGTGTTATAGTCAAGTTGTCTTTTAATAGTTGGAGAACCTCTTGTTTGTTCTCTATGTGATCCTCCACTAATTGAATCTTAGCTTTCCCTTTCAAGGATGATGTGATGAATGGAGGATGATAGACATAAAGTGACATAAAAGGGGAATTTTTGATGAAGTATAGAAGGATGTGTTGTACCACCATTCTACCAACGCAAACCACTTGACATATTGTGTTTTTTTATAAGATGAAAATCAATTAAGATACCTTATTTATTCACAATCTTATGTTGGCAATTGGATTGGGGATGGTAAGAGGAGCCGTGAGCCAATTGAGTACCCAAATAAGAAAATATTTGCATTTAAAAATCACTAGTGAATATTGGGTCTCTATCACTTACAATAATCTTGGGGATTCCATGTAGCTTCTGAACTGTTTCGATGAATGCTGCAACTACTATACTCACTTTAAAAGGATGAGAAAGAAAGATAAAATTGACAGACATTGCGAGTTGATCCACCACTACCATGATGAAATTCTTCCCTTCAAATTTCGGTAGACCTATGATAAAATATATCGAGACCTAATCCCAAAGACGACTTGGTATGGTTGATGGTTATAGAAGAACTAGTGTCTTGATTGCCTCTCCCTTATTCTGTTGGAAAACTAAACATTCTGCCACAAACTTTTTAACATTAATTTTAATACCTTCTCAAAAAAATGCTACTAGATCCTGTGGTAAGTTTTCAAGAACTTTGAATTCCCTCCTACAATAGAAGTGTGCAACTTCAAAAGGACCTTCTATTTGAGTTGGGAATTCTTACATAAATATAGTTGATCTTGATAACATAGTGAATCACTCCTCCATGCAAATTTATCGAATGAAATAGGGTCCTCTTGAAGTTTTTGAATTATCTTGTATTCCTTCTAATCCTACTTCCATTTTATCCTTCCTTCTTCCACCCAACCAGATTGCGGAATAGAAATAGAAAAAAAGTAAGCCCTATGTCTGTTATTCTTTGCTTGAAAGTGCATCTTCCACCACATTGCTTTTCCTTTTTTGAAATAATTTCAAAATCATAACCTATCATCTTTGTAACCCATTTTTTGTTGTTCTTCTGAAGATTATCATTGCTCCAAGAAGTACTTAAGACTATCATGAATTTTTCTTACCTTGAAGTGTCTTCTTATTAGGTATGGGTGTCATTTGTTAACTACATGCAATATGGCCAACATTTCCTTTTCATAAATTGCTTTGAGTAAGTTTGTTCCTTTAATTTGGAAAATTTCAAAGGAAAGAGTCCTTCCTTCTTGCATTAAAACTACACTAGTGCCATGCCTTGAGGCATCACACTCCACAATTTTTTATTTGTAAAGTCATGCGTGGATAATACATGAGTTGTACACATAAGCTATTTAATATTTTCAAAATATTTGGTTGCTTCTTGAGTCCAAGAAAATGCCTCCTTTTTCAATAACACTATTAGAGGTGCTACTGTTTGACCATAATTCTTGAGGAACTTGAGGTAATATCCTATCAATTCTAAGAATCCTCTAAGATACTTCAAGGTTTTGGGAATTGACCATTCCATCATAGATTTAAATATTTTTGGGTCCACTTTGATGCCTTCTTGAGATACAATATGACCCAAATGTTCCACTTCCTGAACCCTAGAGGCGCATTTAGAATGATTTTCATATAGTTGTTGCTCCTCCAACAGTTTTAAGACCATGTCAATATGTTTTACATGCTCATCCAAAGGTTTGTTGTAGATTAGTATATCATCAAAATATCCTAACACAAATTTTATAAGGAAGGGTTTTAAAAAAGAATTCATTAAGATTTGAAATGTGGAAGATGCATTGGTAAGGCCAAACAACATCACCAAAAATTCATAATGACCTTCATCTGTTCAAAAGGTTGCTTTCAAAATGCCTTCTTACCTCATTCTAATTTTATGATATCTAGAAAGGAAATACAACTTGGTAAAGATAACCGCTCCATGTAATTCATCTAATAATATCTCAATGAGATGAATAACAAACTTATCGTTAATGGTCACCTTATTGATCTCTCTACAATATGGACAGATACACCATGGACCTTTTTTTCTATGAACCATCAGGATTGGATGAGGGAAATCACTTTGGAAAAGTTGAATGATACTAACATCTAAAATTCTTGAACCATATTCTCAATCTTACTCTTTTATGCATATGGGTAATTGTAAAGTTTGATGTTAGGTGGCACACGTCCCAATTGCAAGCGAATAACATGGTCATGAGCACGAATAGGTTGAATACCTTTATGCATCTCTCCAAATACCTTGGAATGATTTTTAGTATCTCTTTGGAGATGCACATGAATATAAAGTATAGATGCTTGAAAATCTGGTGAGCACAATTGTGCAATTACACCATGGTGTCCCTTTTTAGCAATTTTATCATGTTGTTAGAGCTTATCACTTTAGAGGGTTTCCTTAGTATACCTATAAGTTAAATTTCCTTTCCTTCTGAGGATAATCTCATGAATTTTTCTTAAAAATTAAGGGCCAAATTTCCCAATGATTTTAACCATTGGACCCATAATACAACATCAACACCACCCATTTGGATTGCAATAATTGGATTATCCAAAAAAACTTCCCCATAGTAATATTTATACTATGGTGATTTGATGCAAAATTTATGGTACCTCCATCTACAATCTATAATTGAAACTCCGAGTCCTGGATATATAAAGCAAGTGATAAGTTTGGCTAATTTGAAATTAATGAATTTATGGGTACCACCAGAATCAATCAACATTGTTGCCTTTTTATTTTTGGTATATCCTTATATCTTGAGAGTTTCACGGGTTCTAATGCAACCTAATGCATGATAGGATATGGTTGGAGTAGTGTTATCACATGGATCTACATAAGAACAATTTGTACAATAATTATAGGCAGGAAAACCTTTGTCATGATTGGCAAGTCTCTCCTTTTGGACTAGTTCTTTACCAGTCACAATGGGGTGTCCCTAAAAGTCATGTATTTCTAATTAATTTGAAAATATGCATAGATAACATATAAAATAGTGTGCCTAAAATCCTTCTTTGATTGTCCTAAAACAATTAATGTTAGATTTTTAGCATTAATTCAATATGATCTAGGATCTTATTTGAGAGAATAACATGTACAGCATATCAATCACAAGAGACAATAGACACAGAGTTTCCTCGGGGAAAACCAAGAAGGTGAAAAACCCTACAACTTCCTCAGAGATATAAAGAGCAATGATCCAAAAACCAAATACAAGAGATAGTCTCCCAACAGCTTCTCCTCCTCCACTAGTGCGCATCACTCAAGTGAGAGAATAGATGAGTAAGTGAATGATCAAATAGAGTGACACCCTCACTCTATTTATACACAACTTAACTTTCCTAATAAGCTAACATGGTCGAATTCTCTAGGAGAGTCTAATAACCCATGGTAACTCAACTCAGGGTCGACCCCACACTTGGTTGTCTAATAACCCATCACACACAAGTTGTGGTACATGTAATGCAACCCGCGACACTTGTAAATACAAACGACGACACTTCCGTACAGAGGAATAATAACATCTATGTAGGGATACAATATACATATATGAAATACATTCCGAAGTTACATATACATCAACACTCCCTCTTAACTAGGAATGTATTTCTCGACACAGGTCTTCTAGCACAAGTCTTCTTCTCTGGATCATTGTCACTGGATCATTGTCATCGAATCATCGTCATCGTCATTGTTGTTGCTATCTCAATCAATATCCAATCTACTCGTCATAGGAAGTTCTATAGAGCCATCCCTTTTTCATGTTGGATGTAGGCCTATCCTCCATGTAGGCCTTCATCATCTCTGTGAGAAAGCCATCAAGTAGGTACACCTCAAGACTGATTATACTGCCTCTGCAAAACCTGCAAGATATCCTAGGACTGATTACATTGCCTTTGCAAAACCTGCAAGAGCATCTCAGGACTGATTATATGCCTCTGCAAAACCTGTATACCCTACTGTCACATCATATCACCTCATAGTCCACAGAGCACAACTTAGATGCACACACATATCACAACACTTACACTCACCGACATGGAAGGAATTTCCTCTGACCATCCGGGAAAGGCTCAGCACTTACATCAACGACCATGGAAGGAATTTCCTTTGACCATGTCGGAAAGACTACAACAATTACATCAACGACCATGGAAGGACTTTCCTCTAACCATGTCAGAAAATGCACGGCAATTACATCAACGGCCATGGAAGGACTTTCCTCTAACCATGTTGGAAAAGCCATGCCCAACCCTTATATCTCACCATGGGAGGACTTTCCTACCACCATGTCAGAATGTGGTGAGAATGGCCCAGCCCTTACATCTGCACCATGGGAGGACTTTCCTACAACCATGTGAGAATGGCCCCAACCCTTACATCTACACCATAGGAGGAATTTCCTACCATTATGTGAGAATGGCTCATGTGCATATGTGTCTCCGGACTCATTACTTCCCCTTGGAAGGAATCTCAATCTGAAGTACACCAAGTCTCTCTCTGAAGTACTCAAACTTCACTCTGGCCAGCGGCTTGGTCAATACATCGGCTATTTGCTCATCCGTTGCAACATACATGAGCTTCACTGCTCCTCTCTGCACCATATCCCGGATATAGTGATACTTGATCTCAATGTGCTTTGACTTGTCATGGAACACTGGGTTCTCCGACAACTTCACAAAACTCTGGTTGTCGCAAGTAGCATCCAACTGGAGATCAAACAAATCAGACAATAGCTTCCTAAGCCGTATTGCCTCACAACTAGCCGAACAAGCTGCAACATACTTTGCTTTGGCTGTACTCAATGCCACATAGGAATGCTTCCTGCTAAACCAAGAGATCATACCGGATCCCATACTGAAGCAACACCCCAAAGTGCTCTTTCGATCAATGGAACTTCCTGCCCAATCTGAATCAACATAACCCTCCAGGTTAAAATTTTGATTCGCATCAAAATTGAGCCCATAATCAACTGTACCCTTCAGGTACCTCAGAATATGCTTTGCAGCAATTAAGTGAATATGTCTCGGATCCGTTAGGAACTGGCTCAAGGTGTTCACAGCAAAGCAAATATCCGGTCTCATATTCGTTAGGTACATCAAGGACCCAATCATCTCACAATACATCGTGGCATCAACTGGTTCAGATGAAGCATCACACAGAAGCTTCAGGTTCGATGCCATAGGTGTGGCCATGGCCTTGCAGTCCATCATCCTGAACCTCTTCAAGATCTCTACTGCATACTTCCCTTGTCCAAGGAAGATTCCATCTTCAATCTACCACGCCTCCGTGCCTAGAAAGTAATGCATCATCCCCAAGTACTTCATCTTGAACTCGGCAGCAAGCTTCCTCTTTGTGTTGGTAATCAATCTATCCTCACCTGTCACAAACAGGTCATCCACATACAATAGGAGTATCACTGGATTTCCTTCCTCAACCTTGTAGTAAAGGTTGGAATCTGCTTTACTCTTGGTAAAGCCCATGCTGGATAGAAAGCTATCTATCCTACCATACAAAGTCCTAGGAGATTACTTCAATCCATACAAGGATTTCTTCAACCTACACACATATGACTCCCTGTCATGTGTCTCAAAACCAAGTGGTTGCTCCACATACACTTCCTCTTCGACTACACCATTCAAGAAAGTTGTCTTGACATCCATTTGGTGTATTTTCCATTTCAACACTGTAGCCAGAGCAAGTACTGTTCTGATGGAAGTGTATTTGGCTAAATGAGCAAAAGTCTCTTCATAATCTATCCCCTCTTTTTGGGAGAAGCCACGAGCTACAAACCTCGCCTTGTATTTCTCTATGCTACCATCTGCAACATGCTTGATCTTCTAGATCCACTTGGAAGTCACAACAGACTTCCCTTCAGGTCTTGGGACCACGTCCCAAACATCATTATTCATGATCGACTGGTATTCCTTGACCATGGCATCCTTCCATTACTGCATCCCGAATCCTAGGAACTTCAGATTCTTCAAAATCTTCAATATATAGTTTTCTTTGAACTTCGTTGCTGGAACAAATGTTGTAGTCCTTCTTTTGTAGGTGATTGTACACGATCTTTCCTACAAGTCAAATTCAATTGCATGATTAAAAACTTCTCATAGTTTACAGAACAAATCCTTACACATAAAGGCATATGTCATACAGTCATGCAATTATCTTAGCCAATGCTTCAATACAACATTTATCCATATTCCGTAACTTTCTAGATGCCTTCCATCTCTACCAGAACATTGTTAAGAGTGTGCACAACTCCCAACATGTCAGCAAAGAGGTTTCATTCTAGATAAGTAGAAATGGAATGTTGTACAGTGCCATAGGCCACTTACCCATCACATGCATATTAGTAGTATACTGTTCATTAATGCAATGATTCTAATATGCATAATACACAACCTAAGTCTAGGAACACAAGTAAATACATCATTGAACAATATTATTTAAACAATTAGATATATAAGAAATGACAATTCAAATACTTATCTTTGTTTGTTTGTTGGGTGGACTCCCTCTCAATCTTTGCTTACTTGTAGGGGCTGCTGGAGTCCGACTCTAAAGTAGCTTCTTCTACTCCTTTCTGTTGTGGATTGTAAGGAGTGGTCAACTCCCTCTTAATCCCTGAATCACAGCATAGTATCTTTGAAGTCTACTGAAGTGAATTCTTCACCATTGTCGGATCTAAAGATCTTGATCTTCTTATCAAGGCTTTGAATTCCTTGAATTTGCTGAATACTTCATCTTTGTTCTTCAAGAAATAAATCCAAGTCTTCCTAGAGAAATCATCAATAAAAGAAACATAATATACATACCCACTCAGAGAACTGGATGACATTGGACTGCATACATCGGAGTGGATACTTTCCAAGATTTCTTATGCCTTGCTTTTACTGCTTGGAAATGCCTTCTTTGTGTTCTTTCCTTTTGCACAAACTTTGCAAATGCCTTCATGCTTTGTCTGGATTTCAGGAAGACCTTCAACTACTTTGCTTGCAATAGGTAGTGCCATATAGTGCACATGTGCAATCCTTCTATGCCAAAGTTCACTTGGCTCTACTGAGTCATGAACCAAGGTTTGTTTTGGTTGGCCCTTCAATTTGTATAATCCCCCCTCTTGCTCTCCAATTACTACTGCATCATCAATGGTCTTACCTTTTGTCCACATAAGAACTTGGCCATCTATAAATGCAACCCTTATGCCTTTTGCATCCAAAGCAGATATGGAGAAAAGATTCTTCTTGAGACCTAGAACATATAGTACATCTTTCATTTTCATAGATTTTCCAGAGTCTAGTTTATAGGAGGCTTCACCACTTCCTTTTATGGGATACTGGTAGTCATCCCCAAGTTTCACCTTGTGGGGTGATTCATGTTCAGATAGGTTTACAAAGGATCCCTTGAATCCTGTCATATGTTTGGAAGCCCCACTATCTATAAGCCAATCATTACTTCCATGAGCAATAGTACCAGTGAGGGCGTGAATCAAAACATATTCTTCATCACTTGAATAATATTCACTTTCTTCCCTAGCCCTCTTCCTGGGAGGTTCATCATCCTCTGCAGTGTGAGCATGATGTCTTCTTTTGTTGTTCTTTTTCTTGTGAGAGCCATCTTTATTATTTCTGGAACAATCCCTGGAATAGTGTCCCTTCTCATCACATGTATAACATTGGACATAGGACATGTTTCTTCGAGGTTTGGGGTTATCCCTCTGATTCTGATGGTGGTGCCTTTCTTTCTTACTATGATGATGTTCTCTCTTGTCATCATGCTTCTTGGAGTGTGCTGTGAGGGCTTGGTCTTCATTCCCCATATTTTCGTCTCGAGCTATAATCCGAGCTTCTTCCTGTAAACATTATTCCCACAACCTACTGAATGTGATAAGTTTATTCCTAGCACAAATTCATTGGATGAAGGAATCCCATGACCTAGGAAGGCCATTAAGAGTGGTCATCACCACTTCTCCATTCTCTATATATTCTCCCACAACTTCAAGTTGTTATTTTATCTGGGAGACCCTTGAAAAATAAGACTGCATGGTCTCTGCATTCTGAATCTTGACATTCTTTAGTTGAACCCTCAAGGTCATCTTCCGATTTATGTTCTTCCCTTCGAATAGCTTAGTCAAAGAATCAAACATCTAAGGTGTCTTTAGAGATGACACATGTGGTATGAGATGGTCTTTGATAGAATCAACAATGATCCTCTCAGCCTTGAACAAGTTCCTTTTGTGTAAGGTCTTAGCCTCATCTTCCTCTGGAACTGGAACCTCTTCACTTATGTAGGTGTCCAATTCATTCTCTTCCAGGATTAACCCAATCCTATACTTCCATGCTCAGAAATTATCAGCCCCTTCAAGCATATCCTCAAGCTTGGTGTGGTGAGACATCTTAAAGAGTACTTCAAATGGAAATAGAAAATTTATTAGGTCTTACCACTTGATTTGATGAAAACTGGATCTGGAGCTGGATTAAGGTTTGTTAGAGAAACCCTAAAAATTCAAACTTTGAATTTCAAACTTCTGAAAGGATAGAAAGATGCGCCTTGCTTAACCGATCAAGCTAGTATACTCTGATTTTGAAATTTGTAAAATTTGACCCCTCAACATTTCCTTTGAAACTTCTGAATCTACTAGATAGGATCCCGAACTAGGTTTTGATAAAGCCCACTCTTCTTCCCAACCAAAACGTTCGATGCAAGGCTTAGAAGTTCGATTTTTCTGAGGAGCATCCAGCCATGGACTCAGATTGCACAAATTCCAACTTTCTCCGAAACCCTAATTTCTCGCAGCAGTGACAGGCCAAAAACTGAAAGTGCTCATATGAGATTCTGTTTTGACAGAAAGATGTGCCCTTGTAAGGAGAGTCAATCTAGCCTCCTTCCTTTGAATATTTGTGGAGAGAAACCCAAAAATCAAGAAGCCCTAGCTTCCGCAGCTGCACAATGTCTTATGCTCAGGTTAGCTCTGATACCATGTTAGATTTTTAGCATTAATTCAATATGATCTAGGATCTTATTTGAGAGAATAACATGTACAACATATCAATCACAAGAGACAATCACAAGAGACAATAGACACAGAGTTTCCTCAGGGAAAACCAAGAAGGTGAAAAACCCCACAACTTCCTCAGAGATAGAAAGAGCAATGATCCAAAACCCAAATACAAGAGATAGTCTCCTAGTAGCTTCTCCTCCTCCACTAGTGTGCATTACTAAAGTGAGAATAGATGAGTAAGTGAATGATCAAATAGAGTGACACCCTCACTCTATTTATACAAAACTTAACTTGCCTAATAACCTAACAGGGCCGAATTCTCTAGGAGAGTCTAATAACCCATGGTAACTCAACTCAGGGCCGACCCCACACTTGGTGGTCTAATAACCCATCACACACAAGTTGTGGTACATGTAATGCAACTTGCGACACTTGTAAATACAAATGAAGACACTTCCGTACAGAGGAATAATAGCATCTATGTAGGGATACAATATACATATATGAAATACATTCCGAAGTTATAGATACATCAACAATTAAGAGCGAGAGTTATTTCAAGAACCGAATTTAAATAGTCGAGAATAAGTTTTAGAAGTGACTATGATAGGAAACTAACTGAAATCAAATGAAAGAAATGTGTCTTGAGTGAAATATGAATCAAAACAAGAGACTTATCTACTAGTCAATAGTTAACAATTCAAATAATTAACAACCAATAACCATAGAGCTAGATTAAGCATAACCGATTTAATTAATTAATAGCCAAAATAATTTCTACATCAAGATTGATCATAGGTAACAAGTTGCCAAATACCTCCTCCCTAGCAATGGTGGCAGTGGTCTAGGCAGTGCTCCAAAAATAGTGTCTAATATTTACTCTTGCTCTTAAGATTGAATATAAAGGACTTCTTTCCTCAATCAAGTCAACTTGTTGTTATTTAGAAAAGGGAATAAAGCACCAAAACTCAAACTCTTTGCATGAAAGTTGTGTAGATATTTTTATTGCTTTACTTTGATTTTATTTTCTTTGTCGTTTCTCCTTGCAATGACTGCTTTTCCTCCCATTCATTAGGTCAACTATTTCATCTCTAATACGTTCTTTGAACAACCTTTTAATGTACGAAAATAAAAGTATTTAGTTATGAAACCTTTTTCTACCTTTAATGCCTTTTGGGGTATCTTTTTCCTTGTTATTATATCTGTCCTTCATGTTGAAAGTCTCTTTATGAAAAAACTATTTTTCACCACCCCTCATTGAGGTCGACTTCCCTTCAAATATTCTACTATTTGTCGTTACTATTTTCTGTCAACATGTCATTCTATCTTGCAGGATTATAAATCCAACCGATTGCTTATCATTATATAGTAGCAACTTATTCTACCCTCCACTCAGAAAGAATGATTCTTAAAAGAATTATTCCTTCAGAATTTTTCATCCACATGGCCCTTTTGAAAAAATATGCATGGCTTCAAGTGGAACTGAGGGTCATTTCAATGACAAATCCTACCATTGACTAAGCTGTCTCAATCAAAATTTTCCTACCTTGAAATCATCAAACATGTAATTGAAGTAACTTAACAATTGTGATCTAGTTTGAATCTATTTATTAAGGTACATGCACTAGCTTAGAGATTGATCTTGCGCCCTTCTTAGTTTGTTGTTCAAATTATATTGTTATAGTTTTATTTCAGTCAACTTACTATTGGTGTTTTAAGGGGAATCTCTACCTAAGTGGACACACAAATCCACCTCTATATAGTGAAACTATATACATGCTCAGAAATATTGTGAATAACCTTAATAGAGATCTTCCACCGCTGTATCAAAATATGCAGTT
Organism: Larix kaempferi; assembly: GCA_027924585.1. Lineage (NCBI taxonomy): Eukaryota > Viridiplantae > Streptophyta > Pinopsida > Pinales > Pinaceae > Larix > Larix kaempferi. The sequence goes on from BSBM01001770.1 coordinate 899,984, forward strand.
TATAAACTAGCTTCTCCTTTCTTACCTAATACAAATCCAAATAGAAGTATTCCCATGTTTTAGTCAGTAAAACAATGATTTTTTTAAGTCACGTAAATCGATCTAGCCCTCATGAATAACCAACACATTAAGATAACATACTATTCTTTTTACAACCAAACACGTTAGGTATTTTTGCATGATAAGCATAAGAAGGTGAGTTGATATGGCTAGTTTTGCATGGTATTTCTACATTAGGGAAGCAACCTAGTATTTATCTGCTTGACCATAATAATAAAAAACTGGAAATTGGGCCCCCTTTTTCCTTTTTCCTTTTTCCACATTTAATCACTTTACAAAATTTCAAATATTAGTAAACCCAAGGAACTCCATTATTTGATTTTTTGTCATATGCAGCACCAAAACCCATTATTTGATTTTTTTTGTCATATGCAGCACCAAAACCCATTATTTGATTTTTTTTGTCATATGCAGCACCAAAATCCATGATACTATGTATCCAATTACCAAGTGTCAATTTAAAGGTGTTTTACCTATACAATATTATTCTTAACTCCCCACTCTTCACCCACCAAGACCTTGGCCACCATGTTCACTTCTTTCTTATGATCTTGGCATTGGACATATACCTACCACATATAGAAAATATTAATACTAAACATTCCCAAAAAAGAAAAGAAGAAAAAAAGAAAAAAGTGGGAAAGATTGGAAAATAAAATCAATATAGTTTTCTTGTAAAAAAGTTAAATAAAAAAACAATTTTAATGGACTTGTTTTCTTTTACAAAAATCTTGAAAATATTGGATGTATGAGTATCCATGTCATGTTCTCCCCCTAATCTAGGGTTCCCCAAAAAGTAACTACTAAATATAACAGTATTGGATTATGATGGCTTTGGCAAGAAACCTTGATAAATGTGTATGGTTGGATCAACAAGCAATGTAGCCAACTTGATGGGATCTCCCTAGATCTTAACCCTCCAATTGTGCAAGCAAAATTGAGGATTAATAATGGTGACTCAAGGGGAAAATATATTCTTGCAAGGTGTTGTGAACCGCTGAATCTATGATACTTTGAGGCTTTGAAAATGACCCATAGGAATCTGGCATGTATCCAAAGTGCTTGTCCTCTAGGCAATGGAGTCAAGTGCATACTATCTTATTTGATAAGCTAAAAATGAGGTACAATTATGCATTCCCATATACATCCACAACCCACAACTTTCCCATCAAGTACACTTCTCCCACTAGCAAATGAGATAAAGTCAATGTCTTGGAGAAAGCTACTTGATGAGATGCCAATAATGAAAATGCATGACAAGTACAAAGATACCCACCAGTGATGTTAATGGTCTCTAAGTTATGAGCACAACCTATATCGATCCTTAACCTAGAAATTGAATCACAACAACAATAAAGAATCCTTATACTAATTTTGAAATACCAATAAACATTCACACCATACATAACACGAGAATGTAGAGAAGAACCCTTAAGGTAGGGTGACACTAGAAATTACTCCTTCAGGAAGGAATCACTCAAAATCCATGCTTGCTATAAAACAATTCATCCAACATATCTCATACAATGATACTCATGAATATCTATACTTTCTCGCGAGTATTTCTAGGGGGTCTATTCCAACTACCCCTTATTATTATATTATTTTTCTCTAACATCTAGTGGGTCTATTTATTACTTGTCAACTACCAAGTGGGCCCACTACAAGGAAAAGAGTCAGTAGCGGAGGTTTTTAGTTTTACAATATTGGCCAAAATTGTCAAAAAAACTCTGTTACAACCTCCGCCAATGGTACCAAATGTTTTAGAGGAGGTTTTTTTAGGAAATTTATAATAACTAAAAAAAAACTCGGTGGCCGAAGGATTTAACAGAGGTTTTTTATCAACGCTTTATTCAAACAAACACACCAATGCTAACAAATGCAAAATGCACCAGTGCTTTTAAAAGCAACATATGCACCGATGTGCATAATAAATTGAAAGCATTATATGCATTCGTGCTTGATAATACATATAACACCGAATCCCACCAAAAATTTTAACCGAACTGGTGCTTTATGACAATATATGCACCGAGGCATTATATCACAGATAACATCGGTGCTTACGAACTATTAAAACGCATTGGTGCTTACAAACTATTAAAAATCACTAGTGCTTCCTAACTATTACAAATCCCCGGTGCGATAAGTGAAGAAAAACACACTGGTAAAGTTGATTGAGACGTTAACTATCGCTATATTTTTAAAATTTAACGGTGTGGTTAATATATAGTAGCACACTGGGGCATAATAATAAAACAAGCACCAGGGCATGCAATGAGTATTTTGTTGCATTGGGTCTCTATTGTTTTGAGCACACCGATGCTACATTGCCTCAAACGCACCGGTGCGATTGAAACGATCAAAAGCACTGGATATTATTTTCTGTTTTTCTGTTTGGTGAACAATGACTACTAACATCGCACTAGAATATCTATATTTTATTTTTATTTTTCTTAATACCATTATTCATTAGAAATTGAAATATTTTATAGTATTATTCATTTGAATTTTAATTATTGTGTATGGATACGATGTTTGGATTAATTTGTTATATCATAAATTTTCACATTGATTGTAATATTTAGTCATCCATATATTTAATTAGCAATGCAACATTTCACAATGACATTGGAGAATGCAATAGAATAAAAAACGTTATTTTATTATACATCAATAAGATACCCTTTCTCATATAAAATGGGACAACATAAAGTCCACAATAATCAAAATGTTAGCATGCCTGTAATTGTTAGACTTATTGGTAACAACCATTGCCTTTCAATTGAGACACTATCACTAGTAGAATTTGGCAAATTAATGACTATGTAACTAAAAAAGTTAGTAACAACAATGTTTTTAAGCTAAATACTACTAAATTTGAGCAACACAACTAAAAATGACTAATTTAATCACGAGATAAAAAAGACGACTAAATAAGAGTGACAACTAAAAATTACTACAAAAGGACTAATATAGTCCAAGGATAACCACAACTAGATTAATATGAATTAGTCCAAACATTAATATGCCCTTTAAATATGATATAACTTGGTGGCCCATGAGCATGTTTGAAGTAGACATCTAATTGACCATTGCAGCTAATTAGGAAGGTGAATGAATAATATAAGTGACTAGGAAGATACTCTGAAGGGCTTGATGTTTGGCAGGTTGGCTAATTGGTCATGGAGAAATCTAAGCATAAAGCATATTAAGCTTCCCTATGTTTCCTACAATTTTTTTTATAATTCCGACATAATTTTTGATGGATTATTGAAATTGTCAATTTTAATCACTGAAATTGTGTTGGAGAGGTGGTCCAATGAAAATGAGAAATTTCAATTTTGACAATGAAATTTTACAATTTCGCAAATTTTACCATTGCAGATGGATTTAGAGACCTTTGAATCCATTTGCATTGTTAAAATTTATGAAATTGCAAGGGGGTCTCTGAATCCATATAATATATACATGATTAGGCGACATGACTTATGTGATGGATTAACATTGTTAATTAGGTCGATTAACTTATAATTAATATACACTACATGCTAATTAATTATACCAGCCTATAAGAAAACCAAGATGCAAATTAATCCATGAATTTCCAATAAAACTATAAACAAGCATCTCCATCTTGATCATAACATCTCCCTCCTCCTTGTCCACGCCATGGGAGACTATGAAGGCACAATCCCCATTAATCCCGCACACCTAACAATCAAACATTAATATAGTTCTTATTATACCCTATGGTTAATCCAATTATATTATTGCACTTAATAATTAGTCCTACACGTCATGGGTGCATGCTCACTGATGTTATATGGCATTTGGTTATACGCCATTATACACCATTATACACTGTTTGGTAATTATCATCACATTACATACATCATTGATTAAATTGAGTACATCACAAATGATTCGATGTGGAGTGGGGGCAAGCACAATCGACTTACCCTTTGCAATTAACCATCCTTGCAAATGAACCCTTTAGATGCAAATGCAATATCATCCATGGGCGTGGGAGCCAACCAGAGCTATGTGAATTAGAGGTTGTGAGGAGGTGTAGTTGGCTCTAGCAGGAAACCAGAGGGGGGAGTTTTTAATTGGGGTTTTTAGAATGAACAAGAGCATTGGAGCCAACCATAGGGGTTTTTATTAATTTAGAACTAAAGCAGTTTTTAGAATGAACAAGAGCATTGGAGCCAACCATAGGGGTTTTTATTAATTTAGAACTAAAGCATTGGAGCTGACCAAAGGGGTTTTAATTGGGGTTTTTAAGCAATGGTATTAAAATGGTATATCTATAGAAGCTAACATGGCTGAGAAAAGTGTCGTGGAGAGGACATGGAGGATTCTGAAGAGGCAAAAAAGGAGTTCAGAGTTGGAGAGACCCTCTGCAACGAATTTCTAGGTAATTATTTTGACCATTATGTGAGAATTTTTTTACATGTTCTTTTGAAATAACCAAAGCTCATAATAAGTTATAACTAGGGATGGACTATGGTATCGGGTCACTATGAAAAAGTATGTGGAACTAATGTATATGGAGGAACACATGCCTAAGAACTTCACATTTCTCTTTTAGGCAAACTAGCAGAAAAAGATAAATTGTGCAAAAACACCTCCTTCTATAGAGCTCTTTGTAGGGGGTTGGTCCAATATCTAAATCCTTTGGGAACCTTGCCACCTTTCGGTGTTTCTTGAAGTTATAGATCATCGCAATACTTATACAGATTGGAGTTTCTTTGTTATTCATATAATCTTTGCATCATATAATGTATACCTTTAGGTGTGTATGAATCTTTTAATACTTTATGCATATACACAGAAAGCGATCAACCAATGAGAACTGATCCTTATAAGAATTAATGGGTTAGATACAAAAGGGGAGTTGTGAATCAGAAGCACCCAACTATATTGGCGTGGAAGGAGTTTTTGGATTTTGCAATTTCATCGTTCCTATAGTTCTAACACTCGTAGTGTTCCTATTTTCACAATGAAGTTATTATTCCTTTTGAAAGTATCAAAATATTAAAACATTGTCTTTCTTTTTTATGCATTATATACTAGTGTTTCCCGTAAAGAGGAGTGCAAATCCTTCTTGTCGATTCCTTCATTTTGAAGTAGCTAGAAATATGGGTGGTACCTGCACTCACAAAGGTTTCTCAAATACTTGCTCTTTTTGTCCTTTGATAATGGTGTGTTAACTAAAATATTTTCTCTAGGGTCAACATAGTGGTGATAACCCGAGCTGGGAGTGTTTAGCAACCCCTAGTCGTTTGGGATGGTTGTACCCAACGAGTTTAACGATTCCGTTGGCTGAGAAAAACACTAATATAATCTAAGCAAACTAAATACTAAACTAATCCTAAAACTAAATATACTAACTATACAAATATGAACAAAATATACAAATGTACAATAAGATTCCCTGAAAGTCCCAAGAAATACTTGAATTTAAATAGAAAATAATAAACATAATGATTAAACAAAAGATATGAACTTTATAAAATTGAAACTGCTTGTTGAATTCTTAGCAAACATACATCAAAGTTAAAAAAACAGATACCTCAGAGTTATGAATAATAGACAAACCAAAGCTAAACGAAATTTTAATTCTACAACATTAAAACACACCAAAAACACTACAATATAACCGAAATCAATCAAACTCTATAGTCTATTAAACACTAGGAAAAAAAAAATCTACTTGGCCAACATTTAATCTAAATGAAAAATGATTAGCTTGTCAAATAATTAACAACCAAACTCTAACTCTATTATGTTCTTGTTGCAACAAAGACATTCACCAAAACAAAAAAAAATAAATAGAACTTAACAATTTTCAGACTTCTTCAAAGCTGGCAGAAACACATTCATTCTTATTTAAAAAAAAGGTCTTGGTTAATATAACAGAAACTAATCCACTTCAATTCTGCAGAACAAAATACATATGAATATTTATAAATCAATGACATACAATTCACTAATCTAAAATCACACATGTCATAATGTAAAAGAGCTTCCTATAATATTTTGCATATCACAATAAAAAAAATAGAATTAACCCTTTTATATACTGAAAAAAAGAACTCTAATTGATTGGAAAATGGTGTAAACTACAGAATAAATTATTTTTATTTTTCCTATAACAATTCAAAGGAATAGAAATATTATAACTTCAAAAAACGAGCTAGAAGCACAGTCACAACCCTAATTAAGAAGCCAATAAATACAACCAACAAAAGTTAAAGAATAAGAAAAAATTATAAAACATTGGTTTTAGTTCTAGTTTGATAAATTTTTAAAACATTGGCATAGCCACTATTCACTTTTATCTTTCTTGTGCATAATTAGTGCATAACCAAAAGTAGAGGTGTTAGGGTAAATCTTAGATTCTTCAAACAATTGCTTGATTTATTGTTCAATTTTTGCACTTTTAAAGACCAAGTTCAAGAAAATGTTATAATTCCTTAATGGGATATACAGATAGATATTTTTAATAAATAGTACGCGAGGTCAATATGATTTGGAGCAAACATGCTTACATACAATGATATCATTTGTAAGGAATTCAATACAACCAAAGTATATCAAAATATTAGAATGAAATATTGTAACCACAAACAAGACTAGGACACGTGAATCTATAAGAGCATGGTGCAAACACTAGTAGAATTTGGCAAATTAATGACTATGTGACTAAACAAGTTAGTAACAACAATGTTTTTAAGCTAAATACTACTAAATTTGAGCAACACAACTAAAAATGACTAAATTAAATGACTAATTTAATCACGAGATAAAAAAATACGACTAAATAAGAGTGACAACTAAAAATTACTACAAAAGGACTAATATAGTCCAAGGATAACCACAACTAGATTAATATGAATTAGTCCAAACATTAATATGCCCTTTAAAGATGATATAACTTGGTGGCCCATGAGCATGTTTGAAGTAGACATCTAATTGACCATTGCAGCTAATTAGGAAGGTGAATGAATAATATAAGCGACTAGGAAGATACTCTCAAGGGATTGATGTTTGGCAGGCTGGCTAATTGGTCATGGAGAAATCTAAGCATAAAGCATATTAAGCTTCCCTATGTTTCCTACAATTTTTTTTTATAATTCCGACATAATTTTTTATGGATTATTGAAATTGTCAATTTTAATCACTGAAATTGTGTTAGAGAGGTGGTCCAATGAAAATGAGAAATTTCAATTTTGACAATGAAATTTTACAATTTCGCAAATTTTGCCATTGCAGATGGATTTAGAGACCTTTGAATTCATTTGCATTGTTAAAATTTATGAAATTGCAAGGGGGTCTCTGAATCCATATAATATATACATGATTAGGCGACATGACTTATGTGATGGATTAACATTGTTAATTAGGTCAATTAACTTATAATTAATATACACTACATGCTAATTAATTATACCAACCTATAAGAAAACTAGGATGCAAATTAATCCATGAATTTCTAATAAAACTATAAACAAGCATCTCCATCTTGATCATAACATCTCCCTCCTCCTTCTCCACACCATGGTAGACTATGACGGCACAATCCCCATTAATCCCACACACCTAACAATCAAACATTAATATAGTTCTTATTATACCCTATGGTTAATTCAATTATATTATTGCACTTAATAATTAGTCCTACACGTCATGGGTGCATGCTCACTGATGTTATATGGCATTTGGTTATACGCCATTATACACTGTTTGGTAATTATCATCACATTACATGCATCATTGATTAAATTGAGTACATCACAGATGATTTGATGTGGAGTGGGGGCAAGCACAGTCGACTTACCCTTTGCAATTAACCATCCTTGCAAATGAACCCTTTAGATGCAAATGAAATATCATCCATGGGCGTGGGAGCCAACCAGAGCTATGTGAATTAGAGGTTGTGAGGGGGTGTAGTTGGCTCTAGCAGGAAACCAGAGGGGGGAGTTTTTAATTGGGGTTTTTAGAATGAACAAGAGCATTGGAGCCAACCATAGGGTTTTTTATTAATTTAGAACTAAAGCATTGGAGCTCACCAGAGGGGTTTTAATTGGGGTTTTTAAGCAATGGTATTAAAATGGTATATCTATAGCAGCTACCATGGCTGAGAAAAGTGTCGTGGAGAGGACATGGAGGATTCTGAAGAGGCAAAAAAGGAGTTCAGAGTTGGAGAGGCCCTCTGCAACAAATTTCTAGGTAATTATTATGACCATTATGTGAGAATTTTTTTACATGTTCTTTTGAAATAACCAAAGCTCATAATAATTTATAACTAGGGATGGACTATGGTATCGGGTCACTATGAAAAAGTATGTGGAACCAATGTATATGGAGGAACACATGCCTAAGAACTTCACATTTCTCTTTTAGGCAAACTAGAAGAAAAAAGATAAATTGTGCAAAAACACCTCCTTCCATAGAGCTCTTTGTAGGGGATTGGTCCAATATCTAAATCCTTTGGGAACCTTGCCACCTTTCGGTGTTTCTTGAAGTTATAGATCATCGCAATACTTATATAGATTGGAGTTTCTTTGTTATTCATATAATCTTTGCATCATATAATGTATACCTTTAGGTGTGTATGAATCTTTTAATACTTTATGCATATACATAGAAAGCGATCAACCAATGAGAACTGATCCTTATAAGAATTAATGGGTCAGATACAAAAGGGGATTTGTGAATCAGAAGCACCCAACTATATTGGCGTGGAAGGAGTTTTTGGATTTTGCAATTTCATCGTTCCTATAGTTCTAACACTCATAGTGTTCCTATTTTCACAATGAAGTTATTATTCCTTCAGAAAATATCAAAATATTAAAACATTGTCTTTCTTTTTTATGCATTATATACTAGTGTTTCCCGTAAAGAGGAGTGCAAATCCTTCTTGTCGATTCCTTCATTTTGAAGTAGCTTGACATATGGGTGGTACCTGCACTCACAAAGGTTTCTCAAATACTTGCTTTTTTTGTCCTTTGAAAATGGTGTGTTAACTAAAATATTTTCTATAGGGTCAACATAGGGGTGATAACCCGAGCTGGGAGTGTTTAGCAACCCCTAGTCGTTTGGGATGGTTGTACCCAACGAGTTTAACGGTTCCGTCGGCTGAGAAAAACATTAATATAATCTAAGCAAACTAAATACTAAACTAATCCTAAAACTAAATATACTAACTATACAAATATGAACAAAATATACAAATGTACAATAAGATTCCCTGAAAGTCCCGAGAAATACTTGAATTTATATAGAAAATAATAAACAGAGTGATTAAACAAAAGATATGAACTTTATAAAATTGAAACTACTTGTTGAATTCTTAGCAAACATACATCAAAGTTAAAAAAACAGATACCTCAGAGTTATGAATAATAGACAAACCAGAGCTAAACGAAATTTTAATTCTACAACATTAAAACACACCAAAAACACTACAATATAACCGAAATCAATCAAACTCTATAGTCTATTAAACACCAGGAAAAAAAAAAGCTACTTGGCCAACATTTAATCTAAATGAAAAATGATTAGCTTGTCAAATAATTAACAACCAAACTCTAACTCTATTATGTTCTTGTTGCAACAAAGACATTCACCAAAACAAAAAAAATAAACAGAACTTAACAATTTTCAGACTTCTTCAAAGCAGGCAGAAACACATTCATTCCTATTTAAAAAAAAGGTCCTGGTTAATATAACAGAAACCGATCCACTTCAATTCTGCAGAACAAAATACATATGAGTATTTATAAATCAATGACATACAATTCACTAATCTAAAATCACACATGTCATAATGTAAAAGAGCTTCCTATAATATTTTGCATATCACAATAAAAAAAATAGAATTAACCCTTTTATATACTGAAAAAAAGAACTCTAATTGATTGGAAAATGGTGTAAACTACAGAATAAATTATTTTTATTTTTCCTATAACAATTCAAAGGAATAGAAATATTATAACTTCAAAAAACGAGCTAGAAGCACAGTCACAGCCCTAATTAAGAAGCCAATAAATACAACCAACAAAAGTTAAAGAATAGGAAAAAATTATATATTACCCGTATTGAAAAACTGGTTCCCATACAAGTATATAAAAGTCTTCTAAGAAAATGTTGTATTGTGATTTCCCAAAAAAAAGTATACATCAATCTGTCTACAAGAACCCTCTCCCTTCTACCTTAGCCATCATACTCTTCTTATTTACAATAGTGGCACATAGCTAACGACTTGCAAAAAGTAAGGAAACTGACTAAACAATGGGTACAGATGTCCATCGACTTAACACTATAAGATAAGCCCAAAATAAGTTATGTTAAGTTTGATGATAGCCAACTGAACAACTCATGATATTGTTGAAATACAATCGAAGGATTGACAACTGCTTACTGATCTCTAGTGACTTGTCTTCTCTTGTATGCTATGTGTCCAGTATCTAGAAAACAAGAAGGGAATGAAAGCTAAGCTCCATCAAGATTCGATATATAATACCTACAAACAAAAACGACAAATTGGTAATTAAGATAAAAATAATAAGTATTAAGAAGTGCTTGCAAAATCTATGATTCTGCAGCTACTTCATACAAATCCAAGCTCGAAATTTAAAATATAGTTAATAACCAAATAAAAGAACTAACTACAGAATTTGATGATAAAAAACAAAACATACCCAAAAACAAGAATATGTACACAGACCAAACCCTAAGCATTTATCTATTGACACTTGGGATATTGGACAGATCTGAAGTAACATAAATGTTATCCCCTGGTGTATGCACGATAGTGTGATCTTGGGAAACCTTAAGTTCTTGTTTAAGATTATCAATTTGAGCTTGATGCTGTTGAATTAACACGTTCCCTTGTTTTGTTAAGTTAAGAATCTTATCTTTATAAACTTGAACCCATTCATGTTGAGTTAAGATGCATGGACCTTGCTCATCGTGAGTGGCCTGATTACTCCCAGTGTTTGCCTCTGAAACAAATGTGCTTTCCAAAGCAACACAAAATACCTTATTCTCCTTTTGACATGTGTTATGGATTACCCTAGCATCAAAAAAATCACAAAGCATTTCACATTCAACAAAACCTTGTTGACAATTTTGATCAAGAGATTGATCAGGAGGCAAACTGTCATCAATTTTCATATTCAATTCCCCAAGAGTTCGACGAAGAAGTTCATTCTCCACTTGATTAGACTTGCAATGGGTGGTTGTATCAAAAGCCTCTTCAGGCAAGGATTTTCCAATAATATGGTCACGATCCAGAATACCATCACCATTCACATTCTGTACAAAGGTATTGACAACTGAAGGACTTTATTTTTCACCTAATTCGGGCCAAACTTGGTCTTGCAAACGACCAAGCTTGCAAAGGATACATATTATACCTATTCTGTCAAAGGTATGTTCCATGATGTTTTCGATAGTTTCCTGTTGATCAGACGAGGGTCCATCTTCGCTATCCTGATGTAATACAGAGACCATAGACAATTCATCGAATTTTGAACCTAAGGCATTTCCTGTTGAATTGGTAATTTGGGGGAATTTTATACCTTGGCTATCAAATTGCTGAGTGTGACCCTGTAAAAGGGACTTCTCATTCGCGAGAGCAACATGATCACTTTCTTGTTGATGGGGCTTAGATGAAGCTTGAAATTTGGGGCTTTCATCAGACATGACCGAATCATCATGATAAATGATACAAAGACTTTCTGGTCAGGAATTTCATTAACGGATGCTGAAACTTCAGCTTCGTGAGCGGAGGTAGGGCTAATATCGTAAGGGACAACTTGAGCTACATCTTGGACAAGCCTGTTCTGCTTAGGAGATGTCTCTTCAAACCCATTCCTCATAATAAAACTCTGCCAACTGTCCCCTACGAAGCGCAACCTATACTATATAAGGATGCGAATCAACCTGAAATGCAACAATCCGCGGGAAGGGAAATCCGAGGCCTTTTTGACTTGCCTTGCCATATTTTTCAAACTCATGCACAGGAAATATGGAAGATTCAACTCGTATCCTAAAAATGCCATCAAAAGGCGAATATGGTAACAAAGGACCACAGAAAACTGATTATCACAAAACTGACTATCACAGTAAACAAACATGGAAAACTGACTATCACAGTAAACAAACTTACTCAAGACTACAAAAATTTCTTGTCAATTTTGGTTGTGGAGCTTGATTTTCCATATTTATCTTCTATATTTATAGGTCGTGTTTCAGCGGTGTCTGGATCCCAGCCCATGAAGGGAGTTTTGGGGGCTTGCCCCCAAAATAGTCACCATGGGGTCTAGCGGCAGTGACTAGTTTGGGAACCCCTAGTAGGGATTTAGGGGCTTTATGTGATTTATATTTGCATCTTGTTTATTGTTATTGCTTTGAGATCCTATTTTTCGAATAGCCACTAGGATTTAAACAAGGTTTTACACCTACCAGTTTGGTTATGTATGAAAGTCGACCTTCGAAGCAGTTTTACGTAGGGGGCATCTTTTATCGGTTCATGCTTAAACCACTTCTCCCCTGTGCAAAGCAATTCAGTGGCTGCGACTATGAAACCTTCGTATACCTCGAATTCAATGTCGCCAATGAAAACTCGTTGGCCATCAAAGGATCTGGAAAAATCAAGCATAGCTTCTTTGTTATGCCCATGGAATTTCCTTATAAAACTCAACCATCCCACGCTTGCTAAGAGATGAACTAGGTGTTCGTTTTCCTTAACCGACCTTGCATTATCGGGTTCCACTCGATTAATTAGACCCATGACGAAGCGGCAAGTGAAAACCACGATAAGCTTGGAGGGACGACAATGGTGAACACACAGACCAACCAGGATAAACAGTTTAGCAGTGACGATGAGGATAAAACCCTAAGGGGAATGCTGGGAGCGAGAGAGGCACCTTGAAGGAAAAACACAACTGAAACGAGCCTGTAACCCTCAAGAAGTTAGATCAAAAGTGATGTTAATGATCATGCTGCAAGTATGCAAAGTACCATGATGGCGAGGTACAGTGACAGGTGAGGTGATGCTAAGGGTAATAAAAGCTCGGAGTGTTGAGTCAGAATTACAGGGCTTAAATAATAACTCATAATTAAGTTATGTCGTCAAGTTGGGTTTTCAAATTTTAAGGATACGGTGGTCCGTTGGTGGGGTTTGATGGATTTTATTCCATTCACCTAGGTTCAATTTTGTTGAGACATCTTCTGGCTTGGATTACTAGCTGATGGTTTGCTCAACCTACCCTCCACGATTTTCGATGAAAAAAATAACTGGATTTTAAAAATGGAAAAGTGGTGATTTCAACAAGTCTCAACATTACATGTCCCATGCAACACATGGACAAGTAAGCTAGGTAAAGCTTAGTGGCATATAGGGTTGTGGACCCGTGGTAGTTGTGTCGTTGTTTTGGTAGAGCGTGACTAAGCACAAAAATTCACATCGCTGAATTGGCTGTCGATTGTATATCATAGTAATAGACCAAAATAATGGTAATCGTGATCCATTGAACCAAAGATTATGATTAACAATATTCCAAAGCATAATGTTTAAAACATAGGTTTAATTGTATTGTCAACACCTCCGATCTTAGTTATGTCAAGATAAATGATTAATGGTATAGCTAGGTTAGGATAAAAGCTTAGGAATAGGAACATTAAATCAACATATTTACCAAAGTGCTCTCAAAATACATATTTGGATAAGGATCAAATATATTAGCAAGTCTGATCACTATGCTTTTGCTAATGTTGAATATAGAAAAATCAAGGTGGCCGTAAAAACATAATCATGTAATTCGACATTGCAATAACATTACTAGAATTAGAGCGAACTAATTAGAGGTCCTTAACCATTCTCATAATCATTTAGGATAGCAAAATAAGGTGTGAAATCCGATCGAAGGTGTTCAATATATCATGTCTTGGATATATCATTTGGAAGAATAGAAACTGCAATCAAAGTTACTTGCAATCCCTTTGAAATGTGTAAGAAGATAAAAAAATCTCAAAATCGACTGGCTATAGAATTAAATCAATTACATGATATCACATCAAATGAACATTATTAGCAACAAATCGACCTATAGATAGGAAGCATATTCAATCTACATAAGAGAAAAGTAGGAAAGGTTCAGAACAATGTAATAATTGAGAGAAACAGGAAATTTGTACCAAGGTGTAGAATAATAATGCATTTAGGACGCATAATGTAAAATTCATCGTTCAAAAGGGACATTGTTTATCAATTTTTGCATTCCATGCTTTTAGTCATGGAATCCAAAAAATTGTCACAATCATATTCACGATATAGATATCCCACAACTCACCTCTAGGAAACATGCATTGGAATGTGTGACAGTCAATAAGTGATCAAAAGATGAGGTTAGGGTAAAAAAAAAATAGTCCTAACTATCAAATAAACATGAAAATACAAACTGAAAACAACCAATAGTTTGGAGCTAATACAATACTTGGCAAATTAAATGCTTTATTGAAATATGTTGAACAGTTCTTGAATCTTGAGGTGGGGACCCATTCATTTTCAAAAATGAAAGGGTTGTTGTTGGTAGAGGCCAGCAAATGGTGACTCACTGGGTGAACCGGTTATCTCTTACTAACATTTAATAGGTAAGCTAAACATGAAGGGATAAAAATGAAGGCTGCCAATGAAACAGAATTTTAGTCCAGCATTATTGGCTCCATGTAATGAACCTTTAAAGAGATTTTGAGCCATCCATTGAAACTAATAGATTTCCCTGCAACTAACCTGTGAGAGTACAAAACTTAAAAATAAGCAGGAATAATATAATGAGCACATTCTTCATTATCTTACCACAACTAAAATAGTTTGTAATAATAATAAACAATTGTCATGTAGTTTCGCCTCCAATACCATCGGCACTGCCACTGTTGCCAGTAGGCGTCTATAACCTCAACAAGGTTTCCTTTAACCAAATTTGGCTGATTTTATCCCATTCACTAGATAAAGATGCGTATTTATAATAACTTGCAATGTGATTAATATCTAAAAAGCAGACTGAAGGAATCCACCCTGACTTGGTGATCGGATGAAGACAACATCATTCACACAATCTTACAGAAAATGAGCAATCTGGCTCATGATGAGACCTCCAATATTTCAGTTTTGAGGCTGAAAGACACTATGCTGGATTGGTAACTAAATGGTGAGAGTGTCATTCCATAAGAGTTCATGATCATGAATAGGCCGACTCATGATGATACCTCCCATCCTTAATCCAACTCTTTAACTTATAGATTTTGCATTTCGTTTAATTTTTTATGAGGAATAAATTACAAGCCACTACCCTGGATTGGTAAGCAGCTAATGGTAGTGTCACTCACCAGTACCTACAGAGATAAATAGTCCAACTCATAATGATACCTCATGTCTCTCATTTTTAAGGCTAGAATCCATTGCTCTAACTCGGTGACCATATATGGCAATTTCATTATGCAAATATCTATGATCTTCATAGAATGACTTGTTATGAGACTTCCTATCTTACAATTACCCCCCTAGATGATTATTAAGTTATGCTATACTATTTGTTAATCTCCGAGGATATTATTAGAGAATGGGGAAGCAAATCCAAAATACTCCTTAAAAGTAGGGAATGGCGTAAAGAGGTTTATAATTATGACAATGTCATGACACTTACTATTATTGAGTGGAAACCAATTAAAATGTGTCAATCAAATTCTACCTAAATAAAAATGTACCCTCAGTAGACAGTTGGAAATGGTAAGGTTAGAGCTTACGGGGCCTTGAATTTTTTTTCAAGATTTAGAAGTGTACCTCCACAAGTAAACTAAATTCAGTCTCAATTGCAAACTTACAAACATTTCATCTTTGACTCACCTTGTATGTCAAACCTGGTCTTGAGACATGTTTTAATATGCCATTTAATAGTCATTGTACAAAGCAAACCTTAATAATGTTCAACTAAAATAATACTACTGCTCTAAAATAATTAATAGGATATTAGACTGTAATTTTATTGAAAAATAAAACCAAGAAAAAAAACAACAGTTAACATAAAAATTCAAGTCTGATATTAAACCTTTATTTGATTGAAACATGATTTTTTTTTAGCTGTGACTTAAGCACAGGCCTGGGGAAATTAAACTTGAATGCAATATTTGATTTAAAATTCATCCCAAGATCTTATAACATAACTGAATTTAAAATGAATTTCTGATTAAGGATCAATATGAAATAGAATAAATTTCAAACCTGATTTTATTCATTAAAAGAAAAATCAGACTTGAAACGAAAACAACAATTAAATCTAATCTCAAACCAAACAACACACCAAACCCAAAACTAAAAAGTATATACATAGTATGTATAGAGTTGACTTCAAATATGGAAATCGGGTGAAATATTTCTTCAAAATGTGGTCGTTCACTGGATAAGTCTCGTCTTGAACCTCCAATGATTGCAACTGAAACGTACTAGGACCGCTCTTTTCACTGATCACAAATGGCCCAAGCCACAGAGTTTGAAATTTGGTGTGTTGTCCTTTTTCCTCATTTTCCTTGTCCCATTTCAAGACTAGATCACCAACCTCAAAATTTCTGTCAGAAGAAGATCTATTGTCAAACCATTGTTTAATAATTTTTTGATGATGATCAAACATGTTTTTGGCTTTATACCTTTCTTCCTCCAATTTAAGTAGGTGGTTAATCCTGCCTTCCATGGTAGAGCATTTTGTTAGTTTTTCGGCATTTAATTCAATCTGATCTAGGATCTTAACTGAGAGAACAACATGTACAGCATATCAAACACAAGAGACAAGAGACACAAAGCATTTCACCGGGGAAAACCAAGAAGGTGAAAAACCCCACAACTTTCTCGGAGATAGAATGAGCATCAATACAAAGATCACAAAGATCAAACCCAAAAACAAGATATAGTCTCCTAGCAGCTGCTCCTCCTCCACTTGTGCACACTCCTCCTCTCTCTCACTAATGTGAAGTGAGTGAGTGTGTGAATGAATAAATGAGAGAGTCACACTCTCTATTTATACTTTACTTCACTTGACTTTTAATTCTAACTAGGTCGGCCCCAACTTAACCACTTAACATAATGCTAACTGGGTCGACCCCACTAGGGTGGTCTAGTAACCCTTTGACCCACATAACTCATATAGGTCTGACCCCACGAAGGTGGTCTAATAACCCATCAAATATAAGTTGCGACACTTACAATAATACTTGTGACACTTGCAGATACAGATGACGACACTTCCAATCAGAGGAATGATACATCTCCGTTGGGGATACAATAAAGTACAAATGTAATACATACAATATACAAGTGAATATCTTCTGAAGTTACAAATACATCAACACTCCCTCTTAACTAGGAAGGTATTCTCTTGACACAAGTCATCAATACATATAGACACGAGTCTTTAATACTGGAGTTGGATCATCGTCACTGGATCACTGGAGCATCATCATCACTGCTGTTGTACTCTTCATCTCGATCACTGGTGCTATCTCTCAATTCTTCTTGTCATAGGAAGTTCTACAGAGCCAACCCTTTTTCATGTTGGTTGTAGGCCCAGCCTCCTGTAGGTCTTCATCATCTCTGCGAGCTGGCCATCCTGTGGAATCCTCAAGACTAATTACGTGCGTCAACAAAACCTCGAAAGAGCATCCCAGGACTTTTACGAGCACACAACTCAACCTATCGGATCTCCCAGGATCTTTTACATGTGACCTTCACAAAACCTTAAAAGAGTGTCTTGCCCAACAAGATCTCTAAAGAGCATCTGGGGCATTTTACATGACTAGCACAACCTGTCCGGATCTCCAAGATTGATTACATGTGATCTCCATAAAACCTTAAAAGAGTGTCTTGCCCAGCAAGATCTCTAAAGAGCATCTGAGTCCTTTTACGTGACTAGCACAACCTATCTGTATCTCCAGGACGTATTACATGTGGTCCCCACAAAACCTTAAAAGAGTGTCTTGCCCAGCAAGATCTCTAGAGAGCATCCGAGGCCTTTTACGTGACTAGCACAACCTATCCAGATCTCCAAAACGTATTACATGTGGTCTAGCAAAACCTTAAAAGAGTGTCTTGCCCAACAAGATCTCTAAAGAGCATCTGAGGCCTTTTACGTGACTATCACAACCTGTCCGGATCTCCAGGACGCATTACATGCTACCCTTGCACAACCTGTCCACGGCCAACCTGTATCAAAAACTCGAAAGACTATTCGAGCTCAGACTATCGGATCTCCCAGGATCTTTTCTATGCTACCAATACAATCTATCCACGACCAACCTGTAGCAAAACCTCGAAGGAGTATCCGAGCTCAGACTATCAGATCTCCCAGGATCTTTTATATGCTACCTGCACAGTTTGTCCACGGCCGCGGAGTATCATCCTGATACTCATGATCATACTGATCATCATCATATAGTACATCATCCTGATGCACATCATCATCACATGATTACCTTGATCATGTACACATCATCATCCTGATGCATATCATATGGAGCATAATCCTGATGCTCATCACACATGATCGTCCTCTTCAGATCATCTCATCATCCACGGAGCACAGCCCAGATGTACATCATACAACACTTACACCAATGACATGGGAGGACACATCTACCACCATTCGGGGAAGGCTCTAGCCCTTACTTTTTCACCATGGGAGAACACATCTACCACCATGTGAAAAATGGCTTCAGCCCTTACATATACACCATGGGAGAACACATCTGCCACCATGTGAGAATGGCTCCAGCCCTTACATCTGCATCATGGGAGAACATATTACCACCATGTGAGAATGGCTCAGCAATTACATCACGACCATGGGAGAACACATCTACAACCATGTCAGAAAATCCCATGTGCATTTTCATCTTCCGGACTCATCATTTCCCCTTGGAAGGAACCTCAATCTGAAGTACACCAAGCCTCTTTCTAAAATACCCGAACTTCACTCTGGCTAATGGTTTGGTCAACACATTTGCAATCTGCTCATCCATCATAACATACAGGAGCTCCATTGCTCCTCTCTACACCATATCCCTGATATAGTGATATTTGATCTCGATATGCTTCGACTTGTCATGGAACACCGGGTTCTCTTACAACTTCACACAACTTTGGTTGTCACAATAGATACAAGTAGCATCCAACTGGAGATCAAATAAATCAGACAATAGCTTCCTTAGCCATACTGCCGCACAACTAGACGAACAAGCTGCGACATACTCTGGTTCGGTTGTACTTAGTGCTATGCAGGATTGCTTCTTGCTAAACCAAGAGATCACGCCTGATCGCATACTGAAGCAACACCCCGAAGTGATGGCTGAAAAATAAAAAAGGTTCTCTTCATGTGTTATTTCATCAATTACTCCATCCTGAAATTTATTTTCCATATGCACAAATTCAATTATCTACTGATCATCATTGAATACACGCCAACTTGCCACATTGTCAAGTATTGTAGGCCTGAAAATGAGTTCAATAGAAAAATATTTAGGAGTGAAATTTTCAACAGGTATCAATTTAGAGGCTATGTTAGCTAACTGATTAGCTTCTTGATTCCATGACCTAGGAACTGAGTTGATATTAAAAGCCAAAAAAATTGACATTAGTGTCCATACCTCAAGTTGGTAACTTCTAAGATGGGATGAAATACAATGGATATAATTTTTTACCTGCTTGATGATTATTTCAGAATCTCCAAACATTGTTGTCATTTTCACGACAAGATCGATGGCCTTTTTGAGACCCTAGATTAGTGCTTCATATTCTGCTATATTATTGGTACATTCAAATTTTAATATACAAGAAATACATATCTTCTTACATGTGGGATCCAATAATAAGAATTTGGCTCCAACACCTTCTTTGGATTTACATTATGGTTAAGGAGACTGATATGCAGAGCATGTGTGTAATTTTTTCAACTCTACACACGTTTCGGACTCTAAGATGAGTCCATCGTTAGGAGCGTTGTCTCCAGAATGATTAGAATGCAACATCTTCTATGAAAGACACTAATTTTGATTGTTGTTTTGATTCTGTCAAAGGATAAGGTTCATCCTTGAAATTCCAAAAATATGAATCAATACCATAATTACCCAAAGGTGAATCATTGCATAAGACTAGTTCATTTGGATCATCGATTTCAGTGACCGTGTGTGTAACATCCAAAAAATTCGCAAAATTTAAATTTTTTTCTAACATTAGATTTTAGCATTAAATGTTGTGCAGAAGTAATAAATGTCTGTTAATTAACTGAACTAGATAATAATTAATTTAAGTGTGTAATTATTTTTAAATCTTTTTAATTGTCTTATCGACAATTAAGTGCATTAGTACTCCTATGTCAGTTTTACTATTGTAATTATTAACTCGTGTCGTCACTTGATGTACACGCATACTAATTCAAAATGTATTTCGATACTATAACTATAATTATGAAATCATCGTCTTTAAATATGATCCGTGATATTTATGTTAAACTCCTTCATACAGTTGCGATCGTACTATGAATTGGTTGTACTTTGTGCTAAGGTTTGATAGGTGATACTTATTAGTGAGCTCCTAATATGGATGCCTAATGAGGACAGCTATACCAAGAGCCTGCTTTAAATGTCAACCCGGGGAACGTACACACTTTAGAGATGCATGCACTATCTGTGCTCTTATAGGATAATCTCTGTCACAGTTGGATGTCGGTATTGATGTTCTAAAGATTATCTACTAAATATGTAAAACTGGTTATGCTACGGAATTAAATATTGGAAAGTAGTAAATCTATTTAAAAGAATGAAAGTACCAAAAGCATTAAATCTGTTCTAAGAAATAAAGATACCAAAAGCAGTAAATTTGTTCTAAGAAATAAAGCAGTAAATCTATTTTAAATAATTAAAATGTTGAAAGAGAAGGAGATGATCTTATGAAATTACTCAATGCGGAATGGTAAATCTAGAAAATGAAAATGTCATAACAGATCTATTCTAAGATTTGGGAAAACGAAGTCTGTAGTTACTTTATGCCTAAAACTAGAATTCTGATCTAAACCATTTTAAATCCCAAGACTAACATTGAAGTGCAATCGTTTCAAGCTATCCATCTACTACTAAAGAAATTGATCACGATGAGAAACAGTCAAAAACCTCAGATATAAACCATGATATTGAAAGCAAAGCTGATACACATGCAATCGTTGATTCAAATATGCGTTGAAAGAAAGAACCTACAGGACTACTGAAATTGTTCTGCTGTACTACATAATGTATTATAAACTACTACAGAAATAATAAATCATTCAAGTGCTTCCATATGTAATAGAACTGTTCATCAATGTAAAACGCATAATTGAAAGAAATACCTGCAAATAGAAATCTCCTGACCCACGTGTTGGAGGGGCCCTCCCCAACCCGTACTCAGGAGAGAATAAAACTTAGAAACGCTGGCTGGAATTAATCATCAATCTCTTATTAACATATAAAATCCATGTCAAACAAAGGTCTGTACTTTGCAGTATCGATAGGGCAGAAAACGTTAAAACAATGTTTTTCTCAAAAATAACAGCAAGGGCCTCTCGCTACCCGAGAGGTCCATATTTATATGATTTAATGCTGATCCTAACTGATTGTCAAAATGCTGATTCTTCTTGAAAGTGGGAGTGCGTCCTCTATAAATCAGGAAACAGAGCGCCGAGCTTGGTGATCCTTTAGTCTTCTACACGTCCATCCTTTAATGACCCAGAACTTGCAAATTGGACCCATCATTCTCTCCCCTACTTGAATGATTCACCCATCCTTGGGTGACTTATTCAATTCGTTGATGACCTCCCTGATATCCCATGCTACCACCTTAGGTGTCCCTGCCTGCCTGTGATATCCAAAATTTTGATTCTCCCTGGCCCATGCCTTCCTCTCTTCCTCTTCATTAATATATTCTTTGAGGACTGGGGAAAGAAAGAATGGGGGATTCAGCCTCATCTCGATCCACCTGAGTTTGTTTCTTGCCAGGGATTCTTTGTAGAGTGCGGTTTTGAAAATAGCATCCTCAAGCCTGAGGGGAGAGTGGAGTTCTCTTCTTTTTAGATCATTTTCCACCCTGCTCCACCTTTCCCTGATGGACTCTTTAACTTCCTTTTGTGTGCTGCGGAGTGTAATGTCAAAATGAGTCACCACCTCCTGTTGTTTTGCGAGGAGAATGGGTATCAGTTCCTCGTCCTGAGTGAGGATCCTGTGGTTATAGATTATTCCCTCAGGGTGAATTGGCTCTGGTCTGATCATTAATGGGGTTTTCCATTTGGATGCAACATAGATATGGTAGTCCTGGGCTCGCTCAATTTCGTGGTTCATCCACGAACACAATTCCCTTAACTGGAAATCGCCCACATATGGGTTTGGTGACCAGTTGGGTGAGCCAGAAACTACGAAATTATGCAAGAAGAACTCACTCAATTGGTCTTTCTCCAGCTCTGTGGAGTTCAAAGATGCATCAATAAATTCTTTGGGACTACTTACCTCTATAGGGAGTCCTTTCTTCAACCTCTGGAGCTGGAATTCGCCCCATTTCTCTTGTAAATAAACTGCATATATCGCCGACGGTGGTCTGAGGTCACGTAGTCTCTCATATATGCCGATAGTAGTGGAAAAAACATCCTTAAATTTGATAATCTCCTGGTCTTTCTTTGCTAATTCATTCTGTGCTTCGGCCAACTTTTCTTGTAGCACTAAATTCTTCTGCTCGGCCAGCCGGAGCTCTTCTGCATGATGCATCTTTAGGATTTGTGTCTTCTCGGCTGAGAATGGGAGAGGTGTGGCCTGGCTTCCTGGCCCAATTCTTAATGTTGCCAACTCATTTTTGAGCCTTTCCAATTTTGCTTGTGCTTCAGCGAGCTGGGAAACGACCTCAGGGTCTTCATTACGTTCTGGAGGGTTTTCCTAAAAGTTGCCTTGCTCCTGTAAGCTCTGCTCTTCTTCTTTATCCATTTCTTCTTTTGTATCCTATTTTTCCTCTTCATTCCTTTCCTCTTCTTCATCCTCTTCTTCTTTTTCTTCTTCGTCCTCTTCTTCATCTGTAGTGGGATCCTTCTGATCTATAAAAGGATCAATTTCATCATCAGACACATTGGTAATCAGGGAGCTGGGTTCCCTTTCTTTCTCCTTGGAGACTCGGATTTTAGATACCTGCGTGAATCTCTTGCTGCGCCTCTTCGACCCCTGACTACTGGTAGGAATATCTGGGTCTGATTTGGGGGAGTCCTCTTTGGAGTGTTTTATTTTGACCAAGGTGTCGGCCACACTGTCCAATTCAATTTTTCTTTTTGCCCCTGATATAGATGTGGTCTTACTTCGATTCAAGTGGCAAGGGCATAGTCCTCATTCTCTGAACATCCTCAGCAAACACCATGATGAACTCCTCCCAGGAGAGCTCTGGAATCTGAGCTTTTAGCTCCTCACCAACTATTAGTTTGATCATCCCATGATGGGCCAAAGAATCCTCTTTTCCCTTAGCCACCTTCCTGCTCATCTCTGCTAGGGATTGGAGCAGGTAAAATGGAATGCTAATATTGTTGTTTGATGAAATGTGACTTTTGTGCCTGAGAAGCTCTAAAATACGAAAATGGAAAATGGGAACATAGCTTAATCTTCCAATGCATGTAATATACCTCAGGACAATTGCAGCCATTTCATCTCATGGTGCTGGCATGGAGGGTATTTTGAATCCATTTTTGTCTTCATCATAAACCTCTCCACGCTCAAAGAATGCTGCTTTTGCTGTGTGGTTTGCCTCCCGGTCGTTGCTGCTACAATGCAGGCCCATTGGAAGACCAGTGTGTTTGGCTATCATGTCCTCATCCACTTTTATGCGTAACCCCTTCATACAGGTGACGTACTGTTCATCCTTAATATGCTTGAAGTTTCTTGTGAACTCCTGGGCTACCCCTGTATGGTATCCTCTCAGTCCAAGGATAAATAGCATCCAACCTGAGTTGCGAATGATCTGCAGGACTCTCGGGCTTTGATAAATGGCACTGTGATCTTCCGGTTCACTCTTTTAAAAACCCTTTGTCATTTTTAGAATCTTCTTTATAACTAGACAAAACCAGGGCTTTTGGAATGCAGTTTTATACCTTTAACTTGGTCGGGCTCTTCCTACAGGCTCAAGGAATACAATGGTGGTTGCTTCTCGAGAATTCTGGGTGGTTACTTATATGCAAAATCGTGGAATATTATGCACCCTAATTCACTGCCTTTCTGCACCTATCCTTTCCATCATACCTGTACTTGCCACTTTTAATCCCCTATTTTTCATGATCGATCTCTGCCTTCTCATGATCGACCTCTGTACTTCATGTGGTGAAGGTTGCGATCATGATTTGCTAAGGGTGATGGGACTTTGGTAGCGATCATGAGTTATGAAGGTCATTCCACCATGCCGCCGATTTGAAATGGAAGTTGTCCTCAGCTGACTGCATTGATGATCTGGTGCGTTTTTCATGCATGGTGGATTTTGTAGTATATTTTGGCGGTTGTAGTTGATTTATGCATGTCAGTAGTTACGTGTGTAGGCTGATTTTTTCGTTTTGCACATTTTGAATTTGCTGAATATGTGCTTTTGAAAATTGTGCCAGTTGTTGATACGACTCAAGCGATCATGCTTTATATTTGGATGATTGCATGGTTGGATGTGATTGGATTCCTTGAATAACTTGCAGGCTCGCTTGAATATGTTTGAAAAAGGTTGGCATGGTGTGTCTTGAAGAATTCTATAGTAGATGATGACTGATTTCTGCATGTAAACGTGGCTGGCTCGCTTGAATTGATTTCAGGCTCACTTGAATAAATGGAAGCCTCGCTTGATACATTTTGCAGGCTCGCTTGAATTGATGGCAGCCTCGCTTGAATCATTGTGCAGGCTCACTTGAATAGGTGGCAGCCTCATTTGAATGCATATCCGGCTTGCTTGAATTGTGGTTGATGCCCTGTAAACTTCCCGTTACCCTTTTTTTGTTTTCTTTTTTTCTCTTTTTTTATATATACTTTTTTCTCTTTTTTTTTTCTTTTTTTTTCATGATATGCGTTGAAGTTTACTGATTTGCAGCATGCTCTATCAACACTAATTGCTGCTGGTAGAGTACTTGTGTAAATTCTTCTTTGGACTTTGTTTTTTTGTAGAGTTTTAGGCAATGCCCATTCACTATCATGGGGAACTCATCATCATCAATTGTAATAATTCTCACCGCCCCATTGTCATAAATTTTCTGTATATTGTAAGGTCCAAGCCATCTAGTGGTTATCTTTCCTTTGAATGTGTGAAATCTGGAGTCGTAGAGTAGTGCCCAATCACCTTTGTTGAATTTCTTATCCTTCAAATGTTGGTCATACCATTTCTTTCTTTGTTGTTGGATGATTTCAGTATGTGTAAGTGCTTGTTGGCGGTGTTCATCCAATTGATTTAGCTGTAGCATGCGTTCTTTTTTAATGTCTGATAGGTTGATATTTAGATCGGCTGCAATTCTTAATGTTTTTACTTCAAATTCGATTGGTAGCATGACCTTTTTCCCATAGACCAGCTCATAAGGTGTGAATCCTGTTGTTGTTTTCCATGTAGTATTGTAAGCCCAGACTGCTTCACTAAGTCTATTAGCCCAATCCCTTTTGTGAAGTTGGACAGTTTTTGTCAAGATTCTCTCTAATTCCCTGTTGGTTACCTCAGCTTGACCATTTCCTTAAGGGTGGTAGGAGGATGACTGTCTGTTCTTTACATTGTTTCTTTTCATCAAGTCTTCAATTAAATTTGATGTGAATTGTGGTCCTTGATCAGAAACTACTTCTCTTGGCACCCCAAATCTGTGAAAGATCTGCTCAGTAAATAATTTGGCCACATTGGTTTCATTTGCAGTAGCCAGTGCTGCTATCTCTGTCCATTTTGTAAGGTAATCAGTGCATACAAGGATGTAGCTCTTTTGGTTGGACTGTGGGTTGAATGGGCCAACAAAATCGAATCCCCACTTATCGAATGCCTCTAAAGATATTTGTGGATGTAGTGGCATTTCTTGTTTTTGTGTTGGTTTTCCCATTCTCTGGCAATCGTCACAATGGGACACATACTCATAAGCATCTCTATGGAGTGTTGGCCAATAATACCTTGTTTGCAAGATCTTGTAGGCTGTCCTTTTTGCAGCGTAGTGTCCTCCACAGGGTTCATTGTGGGTGGCATGCATTATGTCATGTACCTCATCTTCCCTAATGCACCTTCTAAGTACTTGATCTGGTCCCTGTTTAAAAAGCATGCCCTCTATCCATGTATATGTGGCACTTTGTCTTATTACTTTTGTCCTTTCTTTATAGTTGTAATGTTCTGGAAGCTTCCCGGATACCAAATAGTTTGCTAGTCAGCAAACCATGGGATTTTTATTGATATGGAAAAAAGGTGCTCATCAGGGAAGTTATCTTGAACTAATTCATTATCTTTCCCATGTGTTACTCTTGACAAAAAGTCTGCTGCGACATTATGCTTGCCTGGTTTATCTATTATAGTGATGTCGAATTCCTGTAGAAGTAGCATCCATCGAATAATTCTTGCAGTGGTATTAGGCTTTGTCATAAGATATCTGATCGTTGAGTGGTCAGTATGGATAAAACTTTGGTATCCTGTAATGTAATGCTTGAATTTATTGATTGCATGTATGACTGCCAGAAATTCCTTCTCTGTGACTGTGTAGTTGAGTTCTGTCCCAGCCAAATTTTTGCTTATATAGTATATGGCATAGGGTTTCTTGTCTTGTTCTTGCCCAATCACAGATCCGATGGATTTATCTGATGCATCTGTGTGAATGTGAAATGGAATTTCCCAGTTTGGTCCTTGAAGTATTGGTGCTGTGATGGTTTTCTGTTTAAGACTTTCAAAGGCTAACATGCAGTTGCTTGTCCATATGAACTCATTGTCTTTTGTGAGAAGTGCAAACATGGGGGTAGCAATTCTGCTATAATTCTCAATAAACCTTTTGTATTATCCTGTCTATCCAAGGAAGCTTCTCACATCTCTTTGTTTGACAGGTGGGGGAAGTGTTCTGATTACTGAGACTTTGGCTTGATCCACCTCTATACCTCTCTGTGATATATGATTTCCTAGAACAATTCCTTCTTCCATTAACATCCTGCATTTGTCATTGCTTAGGCACAAGCTCATTTCAATACATTTCTTTAATACTAATTCAAGATTTTTCATTGCTTGGTCAAAGCTCTGTCCATAAGGTGTGAAATCATCCACGAAGACTTCCATTTTGTTATTCAAAAAATCAAAGAAAATACTCAGTATGGCTTTTTGAAATGTTGTTGGGGCGTTACATAGACCAAAGGGTAGGACCCTATAGGCGTAAGTTCCCCATGGGCATGTGAAGGTCGTCTTATCTTGATCAATTGGGTGTATTAAAATTTGATTGTACCCACTGAAACCATCTAAGAATGAGAAGTACTTGTTTCCAGATAATGTATCCAGCACCTGGTCTATAAATGGAAGTGGAAAATGATCTTTCTTTGTTGCTTTATTCAGCTCCCTGTAGTCCACACAAATTCTCCATTTGCCTCCTTTTTTGGGCACTATGACTAGTGGTGAGACCCACCCACTATCAGATATTGGATAGATGAACCCTGCATCTAATAAATTTTGTAATTCCACTTTGACTATGTCTTTTAGTGTAGGGTTCAGCCTTCTTTGTTGTTTCCTGATGGGAGTAGAACCTTCTTTTATGTAAATGTAGTGTTTGCAGATATCAGGATGTATTCCTTTCATATCTACATATGTCCATACAAATGATTTACTTTGTTGTGCTAGTATCTTCATCAATTTTTCTTCTTTCTCCGGTTCTAAATTGGAATTTATGTTGACTGTTTTGCCAAGGTGAATTTCCACAACTTTTATCTTCTCAATCTGTTCTGGCAGTACTTCTATCCATAAGTCATCCATGTTCTGTTTTGAATTTTCACCTGTTTCTGTAGAAACAAAATTCTTGAATAACATGATAGGAGATATATTTTGTATAAATCTATCTATATGGCCATCTTCATCTACTGCCTTTAAAGATATTGCAGCATCGATTGTTAGGATAGGTTGGAGGTCGTGATTTGGTGTGTTCTGGTAATCATCAGTCTAATTTTGATACTCTAACTCCGAAGATTTCATTGCTGGTGGGTAGATTGTGATTTTCTTCCTGGTATGTCCACTGGTGATTGTCATATTTCCTGATTTGCAACCTATGTAAGCGTCCGCAGTCGTTAACCAAGGTCTACCTAGGATGATTGGATAGCCACTAAGTTTGCTTTTGATTTCGATTATTATAAAATCAGTTGGGTATTCCCAGGACTCGATATTGATCATAATGTCTTCTAGCATTCCTTCAGGCTTCACAGTGGACGTGTCTGCTAGTTGGAGTACCGTTGTGGTTGGTCTGACCAGTGATTGGAGTCCAAGGTATAACATGGTTTCCTTAGTCATGACATTGATCGCAGCTCCCAAATCTATTAAGCG
Source organism: Larix kaempferi (assembly GCA_027924585.1). Taxonomy (NCBI): domain Eukaryota; kingdom Viridiplantae; phylum Streptophyta; class Pinopsida; order Pinales; family Pinaceae; genus Larix; species Larix kaempferi. The sequence continues at coordinate 928,650 of BSBM01001770.1, forward strand.
TTTATTTATTTGCTTGTTATTTATGGCGACGTTTACTACATGACTACCAGGATCAAGATATTTAGGATTTATTATGACACCTAACATCAAATCGACCAATTGTCCCACTACATTAATAGTTGGTGGGTCACGCTTCCTCCTTCCTGGCTTCTTTAGGCAATTTTCTATAATGAATTTGTTACAAATGGGCACATCCCTTATGGCTTGTAAAATCAGGATTTGGATGTTTAGGTGTTTGAATTCGTTTAAGATTGTATTCTCTTCCTCTTCTTTTGTATTCCGGACAAGTTTTTCTGGAAATGGGGGATTTCTGTTGCGTGGAAGTGGTTGGGTTTCGTCCTTGGGAGGTTATGGTTCATCAGAATGCTGAACATAGGGTTCTGATGTGTGTTCTTGAGCTTCAGGTACAGGTTGTTAGATGTTGTGTGGGGATGTATTCTGCAACGTTTTTCCAGATCGTAGGTTTATTTCATTTATTTCTATGGTGTCTACAACATAAGTTGGGAATTGTGTGATATCAGTGTTATAAGCCTACTGCTGTTGTGGGGGTCTGTTATTATTAGGATTTGTAATTGGTTGGGATGGAATAGGTGGACGTCTGGGGGGTGGTTGAGGTTGTGGGGGGTGGCATAATAAGTGGTTGTTGTAATGGCACCCTCCAATTTGATGGATGGGGGTACTGGTTTGCATAATTTGTGGTGGATGGAAAAGGTGGGGGGTATTGAGGATAAGATGGTGGATAATAAAGCTGTTGATAGGATGGTTGATATGCTTGCTGGTTTTGTTGCCATTGGTTTTGATTTGGTTGTGCTTTCCATGGAGTCAGTGCAGAGTTCCAATTTGGCTGCCCTTGATTATAGTAAGTTTGATTGCTCTACTAATATGGCCAAACAAAATTATTCCTCCTCTGATTTATAAAACAGAGCTGTTCTACTGTTCCTTCAACTGCTGGGTCTTGAATAGATGCCTTACATGAGGGTAAGAGGGGACATTTATCATTGGAATGGTCATTGGTGTAGAGACCACATACTTCTATTGTGTTTAAGGTGCACTGCCCCTTCTCATGCTTCTTTCTACAACAAGGACAAAATACTGCCAAGGCTTGGTTAATTTCATCCTGTTTCTTTTTTATTTGAAGAGAATCAAGTTGCATGGCTAGGGATTGCAGTATGTCAGTTTTCATGTCATCCAGCAGGTTTCCTAAATCATATTTTGTAAGTGTTGGTGTTGAGGATGATGATCCACCAATGGTTGTATGTGTATCCCTTGTCCCATTCTTAGTTTTCCTAGATCTTGAGTAGTTTTTGAAGATTTGCAGGATCTGGTCAAAATATTTTTGGAATATATCTCCATCTCCAAGGAGATTTAAGACTTCAAAATTCTCCTCTTTTACACCTCTGAGAAGGACAGGTTTTAGTGATTTAGGATCCAATGTGTAATGGCTGGCTCGTTTGTAGCTGAGTTGAAATCTTTGGGCATAATCTTCTAATGGCTCTCTATCTCCTTGTTGCATCCTAAAGATTTCATCCCTATTATCTTTGGCCTTGCAGTAGTCCCTATATTTTTCTAAGAATGATTGTTTCATTTGATCCCAACTAAAGATAGTATTTCCTTCAAGGCTCATGAAACACCGAAGTGATAGGTCTTTCAGTGTGGAAGGAAAACGCCTTAGCTTTTGTGCATCAGTAGTGTAATCAAATGATCTGCAAACTACCTCAAATTCAAGCAGGAATGTGTTAGGATATTCTGAAGTCAAACCATGAAAGTTTGGCAGATTATTAGGATTTATGTTCTTCATTCTGGCATCTCCGAGAGGTATGCTAATGGGAAAAGTGAAAATCTCCCTAGGTTCCTCCTCTTCGTTTTCCATTGAGGTGTTTGAGTTGGAACTGGTAGTGAATTTGTTGTTGTTTGGATCGCATGTGGAGTCAATTTTGTTTTTAGAGTGTAGAAATTCAAACTGAGAATGGTCATAACTGTTATTACTGTTGTTGCTCATGGGATTCTTGGGCAGAAAACAACCAAATCTATCTCTTCGTTGACGAGGCATTCATTGGTACAGATATTTATGTTTTTGTTTTATGTAATTTTTGTTTTCTTTTTGTGGTTTTTAGGTGATGTCTCCTAAAAGATTTAGCACCTCCCCGACAACGGCGCCAAAAAGTGGTGAGCTCCTAATATGGATGCCTAATGAGGGCAGCTATACCAAGAGCCTACTTTAAATGTCAACCCGAGGAACGTACAAACTTTAGAGATGCATGCACTATCTATGCTCTTATAGGATAATCTCTGTAACAGTTGGATGTCGGTATCGATGTTCTAAAGGTTTCCTACTAAATATGTAAAATTGGTTATGCTACGGAATTAAATACTGGAAAGTAATAAATCTATTTAAAAGAATTAAAGTACCAAACGCATTAAATCTGTTCTAAGAAATAAAGATACCAAAAGCAGTAAATTTGTTCTAAGAAATAAAGCAGTAAATCTATTTTAAATAATTAAAATGTTGAAAGTGAAGGAGATGATCTTATGAAATTACTCAATGCGGAATGGTAAATCTAGAAAATTAAAATGTCATAACAGATCTATTCTAAGATTTGGGAAAACGAAGTTTGTAGTTACTTTATGCCTAAAACTAGAATTCTGATCTAAACCATTTTAAATCCCAAGACTAACATTGAAGTGAAATCGTTTCAAGCTATCCATCTACTACTAAAGAAATTGATCACAATGAGAAACAGTAAAAAACCTCAGATATAAACCATGATATTGAAAGCAAAGTTGATACACATGCAATCATTGATTCAAATATGCGTTGAAAGAAAGAACCTACAGGACTACTGAAACTGTTTTGTTGTACTACATAATGTATTATAAACTACTATAGAAATAATAAATCATTCAAGCGCTTCCATATGTAATAGAACTGTTCATCAATGTAAAACGCATAATTGAAAGAAATACCTGCAAATAGAAATCTCCTGACCCACGTGTTGGAGGGTCCCTCCCCAACCCGTACTCAAGAGAGAATAAAACTTAGAAACGTTGGCTGGAATTAATCATCAATCTCTTATTAACATATAAAATCCATGTCAAACAAAGGTATGTACTTCGCAGTATCGATAGGGCAGAAAATGTTAAAACAATGTTTTTCTCAAAAATAACAGCAGGGGCCTCTCGCTACCCAAGAGGTCCATATTTATATGATTTAATGTTGATCCTAACTGATTGTCAAAATGTCGATTCTTCTTGAAAGTGGGAGTGCGTCCTCTATAAATCAGGAAACAGGGCACCGAACTTGGTGATCCTTTAGTCTTCTACACGTCCATCCTTTAATGAACCTGAACCTGAAAATTGGACCCATCACTTATACTATTATTTATTTATTTGTACACCCTTACTTAATTAGCTTCTTGTTTGGCAGTTGGATTCTAATGTACAACCTTGATACTTACTTAGCTTAAAGCTAAAGCATCGACCTGAACTTGATGTACGACCAGGTTACAGGTTGCATGCTCTTGGTGTTTGTTGAGATAGTGCGATGATTTCTATTAGCCTTTTGTGAGAATTATTATAGACCCTATCTTAGTTTAAATGTGGTGACTTTGTAAAACACCAAGTTGCAAATTACATAGTGTGTTCATAGTCAAGGTGTGATGTTTGAAGTATGAGAAGACTATGGTGAAAAGGTTCTAGTGTTTGATAAACGAAATACTAACTCTATGCAACGGTATCCTATGGTGTTCCCATGCAATATATCGGGGTATTAACATTTGCTATGGTTTAAAACTATGGAATAGTGGGTTATAAACTTTCATCCGGCGCCCTATTAATTTATGCAATGGAACTATGTTAAAACTATACCAACATGGGTATTTGCCTAACCAACAACGTGGTGGTAGCTAGCACATTAAATGTGGCCATATGAAGTTCGTAAATACGTCTTGATACTATCAAAAACCTACTTCACAGTTGGGGTTTTCGGTTTTGGGTTTAATAGGAGGAGGTTGGGCCTTCCCGGATGCCATGACTGTTAACAATCATGCTCCACTTCATCGTGTTAGTTGGGAGTTGGAGAGTGTTGGGTAGTGGAGAGTTATGGTGTTGCAACATGTTCGGGGTTTCCAACCTTCAGTTCCTTCCTCGGCTTCAAGTTGTTACTAACCAGGTAAGATGTAGTACAATAAGCATACTTCCTTTAAATTTCCATACTATGTTTTAATATTTGCAACAACATTTTTAACTTGGTTTATATTTGTATGGAAGGGTAGGCTCTCTCATCCACGGTGAAGTTGAAGGGACAAGCCCCCCATGGTGTACATTCACTGGAAAGCCTCGGTCAAACCGGTTTCCTCTGTCAAAAAGGAGTTATATTTTGTTTCTCTTCGTCGATGCAAACTCCATTTGTAAATAAAAAGGTTGTCGAGGTTATGTTACTGTAAATGTTGGTTTCTGGGCAATGGACCGAGATGGGTTTTGCCTGTAATGTTGGTAGGAAGTTGTCTTTACAGGAGTACTGTCGGTTTCCTGGCAGTTCGACTGCAATGTAATACTCTACTTTATTAATAAGAAATGGTTTGCTCGTTTTTAATGGAAAAGTGAAGTGTAACCCTGCGTAAAAATGGTTTTGGAGTTTTCTTTTGGTTTGATGAAGAAAAGGGATAAACCCTAACTTTGTTTTTATGAAAATGTGTGAAGAATGTTACAGGGTTTAAACTCCTGAGCCCGTTGATGAAGTTTAAAATAAAACTTATAAGTTCTTAATGCTGATTGTTTAAAGACTAAAAGCCTGGGCGAGTTGAGACTCGAGCCCGTAACCTTTTGCTGGCTCTTAGAATAGTTATTCTGAAGGATTTTACTATTGGTTTCTAAGCCTGTTAATAAAACGAGTTGGTTCTGTAAAATATAGGTTGAAATGTTTAAAGCCATGACTTACAGCTTTGGCTTGGGCGAGCTCGTATGAGACTCGAACCCTGGAGCACTTGTGAGATGAACTATGTTTCATCGATTACTTTGATATTGTAATAAGTCTGGGTTTTGATTAATGGGAAGCCGAGTTTCTCTACAAGTTTTCAATGTTAAAAACTTGTTCTATTTTAAAACTTGTTGACCTTTACGCTCGTCAGGAAGGTGATCTCTCCGAAGGGAGACTCGAACCCTTGTATTAAATTCGGACTCTGTATAATGTTTTATGTGTAGGTAATTTAAAGTTCAATTAAGTTCTGTTAAAGTTTGAAGCATGGTTTAAACCTCGGATGAGCCTACATGGTCTCAATCCTGAAAAAATTGTATTTGTATTAAGTTATTCCTGTAATGAATACAGGTGTTATCTTTCCAACATATGTGTTATATGTTTTTACAGGGAAAATGTGAAAAGATTCGACACTCGTGTAAATTGTTTGATCAACGATTTAGTGTATAAGTTATTTATACGAATGTTTGCTCTACTGTGTTTCTTGTTCCACACTTTGGTTTAATACTATTGTATATTATTTAAAATAATACATAGCTATTATACTATGGTTATTTGAGTGGATTGTTTGGAAGAAAAGATTATAATTTCTATGTATGAAGAGCTGCAATAGTTTATGAAAGTTTTTCAATGATGATCTACAATTTTGCATTAAAGTAAAGTATAAATAGATGATAAATTTGTATGTAGATTATGTTCTAAAAACGTTATTTCAATCTTAAGAGATGATTAGTAAATGTATAACTTAGATATTTTGGTTTGAAATATGAGATGAAACCCTATATCATTCTGCTAGTTGTTTTGTGGAAACTAGCAAACAAAATCTAAATGTATTTAAATTAATAATAAAAACCTAAAACTGCTACAGTATAGTATAGATTTGCTATGCTGTGAAAGTAGAATATCATGAAAGGACTCATTTTATTTGAAGTATAAATCTACTCCTATTTTTCAATCTCATCTTCAAATTTAATTATAAACTTCCTGTACTAGAGTACATCTCCTATGACGACAGGAAAAATACAGGAAGATATTTTGTTCAATCACTTTTATCATCTCATTCATTCATTAAGTCTATAGAAACTAATTTAACTTTAATCAGAATATCCTTCAATAGTTCAGCTAACTGATAACCAGAAAAATAATAATTTTAAACAATCTAAACAGTATATTTTAACTAGTGCAGAAACATACCACTTCCTATTATGCCTGCTATATAAATATGAGTTACTCATAGACAACATTCAAACAGTTTTTCAGAATAGATAAACAATTACAAAAGTGAAAAGAAATAACAAGTAGAACCTGATAATTTTGCTAGGGTGGATAACACCCAAAGAGGTTTGTTCCTCCCAACCTTCTCCAGAAGAAGCAGCCAAATCACTTGCTTCCTTTTGGACCCCTGAGCTTGTTTACTGAACCACTAGGAAGAAGACTCTGTGTAGAAGCAAGCCACTCAGGTTGTACTTCAGCAATCAATGGAGACTTGCATACACCTCAAAACCTCTGCACTCAACAGAAATAAGACAGACTTACACTGCAACCTAAAACATAGCTTCCCCTCATCGAATCTCTTGTGTGCATACAAACAGAACCATAAGGTAAATTTTCTCGTCAAAAAAAGTGTGAGCCTCTGCTCAAATTCGATGGCTTATAAAATGTTCCTAGGTCTTTTAGTGGTTAGTTTCAATAAATGAGCCTCAAGCTCCAGTTCCACATTCTAGGGAACTTGACCACAATTTAAGGGAGTTTTCCCATAAAAACAGCTAGTTACTGAGTTCATGATGCTGCCACTTGTCCATTGCCTTCTACCCCAGATTCCATTCCTCCTAGTGGGTCAGTAAACACTCTTTCAATAGTCTCTTTGGGTGAGTGTCTCCTATTTTATTTTATTAAATAATAATATTATGCAATTACAGTCATCCTTGACCACTTGGTCAAATATAACAATTTACAATAAAAGTTAAGACAATGTTTTCCTCAAACATAAAATGTCTCAAGTATTGGGTATGTTACAGCGTGTTTCATGTCAAGTTATCTATTGACTCAAATTTATTTGGTTGACTGTCCAATGGTAACCATAAATGGGACCAATCCGTAGCGAAGTACCCTTTAAGGTTTTGCAACCATTCCTTGCTTAAAAATAGTCCATAGGCCTCAGGGATGTCTGCAACTACACTGTCAATTTCTTGGTGTACTCTAGGATCAAAAGACAATTTGATCAAGACATTTTTTAATTCACCTAAGACTTTGCAATTGCTATGGTCTAGCTGAATAGCTTTGGTTTTAGATGGTTTCAAATCAACATTGATTTTCTTGTAAACAGACAGAGGCATGACATTAGAGGAAGCTCTCGAATCAACCATGCAGTTATGAACATTCCTATTATAGATCTCGAAGGTTAATAAGAAGGGAGGGACATTAGACGTTTTTCCATGATGGAGCAGAATCAATAATTGGCTGATTTTTGTCATTACTGGAAATTATAATAGATTTATCTGCATTCTAATTTTTCCTACCATGGGTAGCTTGTTTTTCCTTGGGATTTGCAGTTAATTCATGAAGAATTTTCTGCTGAATTACAGGGATTTTAAGCAACTTGCATAAAGAAATATTATCCCTAAGCCTTTTAAAATATTCATTGGGGTCATACTCAATAGTTGAAACAAAAAATGTTTTAATTGTTTCTACTTTCTTTTTAAAGTTTTGAGCAAAATTTTTGGTTTAGGCAGAAGTAGAAGCGTTTTGCGTGTCAAGAGGTCCTTTTCTACATGTGTTGTAGGGGTGTTGGTTTACAAAAACAGTTTGACAACTGTCTTCACACCAATCTTCAAATGGTTCAGAGAGGTATCCTACATTAGAGGGTGGTTGATCTTCATTATTCTAATAATTTTCATTTCTATTAGTTTCATCAACCTGCTCATCAGAAGAGTGCTCAATCCATGAGAACACAACCTGAAATAGAATTCCCAAGTCCTCTGAACTTAGTCCTTCTATAGGAGGGACTTCTTTATCCGGAAAATTTTGAGGTGTATTCCTAAAGGGGAACATGGGATAATTTCTGTTAGACAATGCTTCTTCGGTATTCCTCTTGATATCAACAACTTCATTTGTTATTTTCTGTAGATATTTATTCAAACTGTTGATATCAATATTAGATTGATCTTTTTTTAGTAGAAGGGGTTTAGGTTGAGTTTCAGGTTTATTTTGGGAAGTTGCCTGGCTGATCAGTTTGGGTCTTCGAACTATCCTTAAGGATAAGCATATCCTTCTCAACTAGGATAGCTTTGTCAAATGCTTGTTGTAAGGTTTTCTTATGGGACCTCTTGAACCACATTGCCTCATCAAGAGGGAAAGCTCTAATGTAGTATGCAATTTGGATATTTTCTAATGGCATAGAATCTTCAAGAATATTATTTTTTAAAGTAAAAAATATTTGCTTGAAATCTTTGACTTTCTCCTTCGGATCCATTTTCATCCTACATAATTCCATGACCAAGTCTTCAAGAGTTTTATCGTCTTCTAATTTTTCTAAAAAATCTCTTTCAAATTGGTCCCATGAGGTTATGATACCAGTTGGTTAGGAAAAGTACCAATGGATGCCTTACTTTCAAAGGTGTAAGGAAATAGTTTGTAGACTACATCCTCATGTTCTATGTTTCTTGACCTTAGTTTTAACATAATTTTTTTGATGTGATCGTCCGTTGGTTGTTTTGTGTCAGGATCGAACTTGGTTAGCCATTTCTCAGGATTCTTAGGCAAAGGATGTTGTGGACCAACGATCCAGAAGGACCTTAGAAATGATGAGAATTTATTTTTTTGCAATGTTGGTGAAAATGACACCAATTCGAAGGGCTCGTCGTGATGATTCCAACGCCACTTGAATCACATCAAATGGACTTTGGATGAAGAAGATACAACCATCTGAAGTTTCGGTGAAGTAGTGTTTTATGGTGCAAAATTGGAAAAAAATAGGCCACGTGGCACCACTAAAAGGGTGACACATGGAATTCATAAAGGTGTATGGAACCTATGTGGAAGCCCCGTGTAGCGCCATGTGGAATATCGAGATGACTTGGCATTTGAGTTGGTAGGTGATGTAACATCATCGTGGACCTGTCATATCGCGACACCTGGCATCCAGTTGGAACAAAGTGGACCAACCTGGGGCCACCATGTGGCAGTCCCTAGTTGACGGATCAAGGGTCAACTATTCACCAAAACCCTTACGAGGCCGACGAGATTCAAAGCCGTGACCTCCATACAACAAGAACAACAACTTACCACTATGTCATAACGTGCCCCTTGTTAAACTTATGTTGGATATTTTATTTAAGTTGGGAGTTTGGTTGGCAGTTTAAAAGGAGTAAGCCGACGGGATCTGAACCTGTAACTTCAACTCTACGACTCTAGCGCGCTTAACACGAGACCATCCATTGATACTTTGTATAACTATGGCAAAAATAATTTTTATTTTGTTTCGTGAAATATTAAGCAAAAGAAAAAAAAGGGGTTGGTCCACTGGTTCAATCCCGGGACCTCCCTCCAAATAAACTCTTCCATAACTGTCGTAACCACCACCAACTGTCTGGGCAGTTGCCAAAGTTAGAAGTGCTTACCTATGCTATTTAAATGTACCAACACCAACATTGAAGGGGGATGACCATATGGTCAATGTAAGTGCCATCGCCAATTCTAGAGAAGGAAGACCAAGAGTTCGAGCTTGTATACCAAGAAGTCGATGTGGAGGCCAAGTCAATGTAAGTGCCATCGCCAATTCTAGAGAAGGAAGATCAAGAGGCCGAGCTTGTATACCAAGAGGTCGACGTGGAGGCCAAGTTTGGCGGACAATTTTTGCAATGACCAAGTGGTCAGAGAGGAATCCCATTACTAAATTGGAGCCCTTATTTCTATGGAGAAGTCAGTGTCCAAGTAGGCCTTTTGGGATTGAATCCTGTGCAAAAATCATTGAATCCATTGGAGTCGAGCTTCATCGTAGAAGCCATTGGATATTGATTATATTGTAGCAACCATTGGAGCCATTGAGGCTTGCTTATTGTTGCATATATCATTGGATCCACTAAAGCTTGATTGTAGATTTTGCAAACTAGGTGGTTGTAACCGAGTAAAAAAGAAAAAAATAGAAAAAACCATCAGGGCTTCGAAGCCATAGAACCAAACACCAAGTACATAAAACTCAAGCACGCCATGGTATGACATTATGGTATAAATATTGAGCGCTTGATTTATATTGCATATTCGTTATGTTTGATACGGTTTCCATTTAAAACTATGATATGATTCAAATATTTAAACCCATAATTTAGTCCCATATGAAGACATATTGAGGAATTTTCAAACATGGTAAGGGGTTATCATAGTTTCGGCATAATAGTTTTGCCATATATGTTGAAGGGAACTCACAAAGGGCCAACAAGACTTTGGTATAAGGGATTAAACATTTTACAATAATATGCATCGTATTTCCTTTGGATACTTTATTATAGCTTTTATTAAACTATGGGAGCCTCATGCCTATGGATTTCATATTGAAGTTGTTATAAAACTATATGGCTATGGTTTTTATTGAACCCATTATTTGAATATGGGTTTTTCATGGAAACTATGGAAGGTCTCTCATTCAAATATTGAAGTTATTATGCTATATGCAATTGAGAAGGGTTTTGAGACCATAAGGTATAACCCTTGATGCATCGTTTATGGCATGAATTGGTCATGTGCACATCACTTGTAAAAGGATTTGAAGACTATATGCACTTTTATGTAGTGGATATAAATACCATAGAGTCTTCAACTTAAGCGTTTATATTGACATTTTTGAAGTAGTCATGTTCACATGTATAATATTTTGAAAAAACTAGTGCACTTCTAAAGTAGTTTTATAACTGGAAGAAAAAAATAAGCCATGTGTAATTATTGGAAAGTGGAATCTTAAAGACCATAGAGTCTTTCACGATTATATTTTTGTTGGCAAAATTGTAATTATGAAGATATGTGGCTATAGTATTTCATGTAAGGGCATCATATGTTGCCTAAGTCATTATTCAACAACTGTTGTCCTTGAGATGATAATACTCTTTGGGAACAATAAGGCAAGTCTTACTTTGGTTATATCCTACAGTTCATGACTAGATATTTATTAATTGCGGTTGTGTAGCTTGGAGAAATTGTTGGTCCTTATGCACTTTATGTCCAAAGAATGAAAGTGAAGGGCTTAAGGAAAGTGGGAATTTTGCAGAAACAGTTCTGGTATAGAAGAAACAACTATAGGTGTTAGCCTTTAGCATTTTCCGTTCGAAGAATGATTAAGAAGGACTTGAAGGAGAGTGGGGTATTGCATAAGCACTTGTTGTGCATTCTGATAGTGGATAGTCGACAAAGACTAATGCAGGTGAAAATCCATTTTTGATGTAAAGCTTTTATGCATTTATTATCCATCATATTAATGGATCAGTCATACAAGTTTTGAGCAAGCTCGGAGAAGTAGCCAATTCTTTTGGTGAAATCCGTTATCATATGCGTTTCAAATTGAATGGTTGATGTTGTTTATTTCTCTCATTTGACTTATTGGATTGAAGATAATTACAATAATTATTGCTCATTTTTATATGCAAATAATCGTCAATTAAAAGGTCCTTTTCGTAGACTGTACTTTCACTCTGTTTACAGATCAACCAGGTACTGCTACTGCATCCCGATCGAGCCAAGGTCTATTGTGATTTTGGTTATGAGCCATATGATATGATCCTTGTGGTGGATTAGAAACAGAAAAAGGTTTGCTTTCCTGATCCTCTAAAGATATTTCTTCCTCAGATGGACTCTCACGAGGGGAATTTGAAGGATATTCAAGTGGTGAAGGTGGTTGTCATGGTCCGCCTAATCCAAAAATCAGTTGAGGTTGAAGTGGTGATAGAGATTCACCAAAACAAAAATCAGGTTGGTTTGTATGATCTTCTGATTCAGAAATTGGATTAGGCTTAGCTTGTCCTGTTAAGGTATCATGCAATCGTAGATTGAGATTGCACAACCACGAGAAATCCTTTGCTAACGAGACATCCAAAGAATCTGGGTCATTTGCGGAGTATGCTCTGTGTTTTGCTCAAGACGGATTACTAATCTTTCGTGTAGTTCTCGGCTTCTTGCCAACTAGGACTGAGTCCTAGACAGAACCTGGTGTGAACCCTCAATGAGATCTTGAAATTGTGAATCAGTAGGTAAAGGCGTAGTGTAAGTAGGATCATTGTGAGAACAGGTAATTTGCAGGATTGGTGTGGAAATAGTCTCTAGATAATTTTTGGTTGTGGTAATTGACGTAACTGGAGGGTTAGAGCGATTTCGGGTTCTGATGAGAGATCTAACAACTAGATGCTTCTTATGGTTTTGTTTGGCTATGAATTTCAAACGGGCCCTCCTTCTGGCGCCATTTTGTCGACTAAAATATTTGCTCTAGGGTCAACAAAGGGGTGACAACCTGAGCTGGGAGTGTTTAGCAACCCCTAGTCATTTGGGATGGTTGTACCCAATGGGTTTAACGGCTCCATTGGACGAGTAAAACACTAATCTAATCTAGGAAAACTAAATACTAAACTAATCCTAAAACTAAATATACTAACTATACAAATATGAAAAAAATATACAAATGTACAGTAAACTCACCAGAAAGTCCCAAGAAAGACTTGAATTTAAATAGAAAATAGTAAACAGGATGATTAAACAAGAAATATGAACTTCATAAAATTGAAACTACTTGCTCAATTCTTAGGAAACATACATAAGAGTTCAGAAAGGAGACAAATAAGAGTTATGAATAATATACAAACAAAAGCTATTTTATTTTTTAATTATACACCATTAAAACACACAAAAAACACTACAATATAAATGAAAGCAATCAAACTCTATAGTCGATTAAACACTAGGAAAAAAACAGCTACTTGGCCAAGATTTAATCTAAATGAAAAAAATATTAGATTGTCATTTAATTAACAACAAAACTCTATTATGTTCCTGTTGTAGCAAAGACATTCATCAAAACAAAAAAATAAGCAGAACTTGGCAATTTTTCAGATTTCCTTCAAAGCACGCAGAAACATGGTCATGCTTGTTTAAAAAAATGGTCCTGGTTAATATAACAAACAAACTAATCCACTTCAATTATGCATTAAAAAATACATATGAGTATTTACAAATCAATGACATAGAATTCACTGATCTAAAATCCCACATGTCATAATCTAAAAGAGCTTCCTCTAATATTTTGTTGATGACAATAAAACAAAATTAGAGTTAACCCTTTTATATACTACAAAAAGAATTGTAACTGATTGGAACAACAACTTACCACTATGTCATAACATGCCCCTTTTTAAACATATGCTAAATATTTTATCTAAGTTGGGAGTTTGGCTAATGGTTTAAAAAGGAGTAAGCCGATGAGATTTGAACTTGCAACCTCCGTTGTACGATTCCAGCTCCCTTAACATGAGACCATTCATTGATACTTGGTAAAAAACATATGGAAAAATAAATTTTATGTCATTTAGTGAAATATTAAGCAAAAGAAAAAAAGGGGTTGGTCTGTTGGTTCAATCCCTGGACCTCCCTCCAAATAAACTCTACCATAACTGTCGTAACAACCACCAACTGTCTGGGCAATTGCCAAAGTTAGAAGTGCTTACCTATGCTATTTAAATGGACCAACACCGAAATTGAAGGGGGATGACCATATGGTCAATGTAAGTGCCATCTCCAATTCTAGAGAAGGAAGACCAAGAGGTCGAGCTTGTATACCAAGAGGTCAATGTGGAGGCCAAGTTTGGCAGACGATTTTTGCAAAGACCAAGTGGTCAAAGAGGAATCCCATTACTAAATTGGAGCCCTCGTTTTTATGGAGAAGTCAGTGTCCAAGTAGGCCTTTTGGGATTGAATCCTATGCAAAAATCATTGATCCATTGGAGTCGATCTTCATTGCAGAAGCCATTGGAGATTGATTATATTGTAGCAACTGTTGGAGCCATTGAGACTTAATTATTGTTGCACATGTCATTGGATCCACTAAGGCTTGATTGCAGATTTTGCAGACCAGGTAGTTGTAGCTGAGTAAAAAAGAAAAAAAGAAAAAAAACCATCAGGGATTGGAAGCCATAGAACCAGAAGCCAAGTACATAAAACTCAATCAATCACGCCATGGTATGAAATTATGGTATAAAGTTTGAGCGCATGATTTATATTACATATTCGTTATGTTTGATATGGTTTCCATATAAAACTATGATATGATTCAAATATTTAAACCCATAATTTAGTCCCATATGAAGACATATTGAGGAATTTTCAAACATGGAAAAGGGTTATCATAGTTTCGACATAATAGTTTTGGCATATATGTTGAGTAGAACTCACGAAGGACCAACAAGACTTTGGTATAAGGGATTAAACCGTTTTACAATAATATGCCTCGTATTTTCTTTGGATACTTTATTATAATTTTTATTAAAAAATGGGAGCCTCATTCCTATGGATTTCATATTGAAGTTGTTATAAAACTATTGTAAGCCCATAAAGTATATGGCTATGGTTTTTATTGAAGCCATTATTTGAATATGGTTTTTTCATGGAAACTATGGAAGTTCTCCTATTCAAATATTGAAGTAATTATGCTATATGCAATTGAGAAGGGTTTTGAGACCATAAGGTCTAACCCTTGATGCATTGTTTATGGCATGAATTGGTGATGTGCACATCACTTGTAAAAGGTTTTGAAGACTATATGTATTTTTATATAATAGATATAAAGACTATAGAGTTTTTCACTTAAGCGTTTATATTGGTATTTTTTATGTAGTCATGTGCACATGTATAATAGTTTGAAAAAACTAGTGCACTTCTAAAGTAGCTTTATAATTGGAAGAAAAAAAATAAGCCATGTGTAATTATTGGAAAGTGGAATCTTAAAGACCATAGAGTATTCCACGATTATATTTTTGTTGGCAAAATTGTAATTATGAACATATGTTGTTATAGGATTTCATGTAAGGGAATCATATGTTGCCTAAGTCATTATTCAACAATTGTTGTTCTTGAGTTCATAATACTTTTTGGAAACAGTAAAGCAAGTCTTACTTTGCTTATATCGTACAGTTCATGATCAAATATTTATTAATTGCGACTGTGTAGCTTGAAGCAATTGTTGGCCCTTATGCACTTTCCGTCCAAAGAATGAAAGTGAAGGGCTTAAGGAGAGTGGGAATTTTGCAGAAACAATTGTGGTATAGAAGAAACAACTACAAGTGTTAGCCTTCAACATTTCCTGTTCGAAGAATGATTAAGAAGGACTTGAAGGAGATTGGGGTCTTGCATAAGAACTTGTTGTGAATTCTGATAGTGGATAGTCGGCAAAGACTAATTCAGGTGAAAATCCATTATTGATGTAAAGCTTTTATGCATTTATTATCCATCATATTAATGGATCGGTCACACGAGTTTTGAGTAGGCTCGGAGACGTAGCCAATTCTTTTGGTGAACTCCGTTTTCATATGCGCGTCAAATTGAATGGTTGATGGTGTTTATTTCTCTCTTTGGGCTTATTGGATTGAAGATAATTACAATCATTATTGCTCATTTTTATATGCAAATAATCGTCAATTAAAAGGCCCTTTTCGTACATTATACTTTCACGCCGTTTACAAATCAACCAGGTACTACTACTGTATCCCGATCATGCCAAGGTCTATTTTGATTTTGGTTATGAGATATATGATATGATATTTGTGGTGGATTAACCAGAAAAAAGGTTTTCCTTCCTGATCTGCAGAAGATATTTCTTCCTCAAATGAACTCTCACGAGGGGAATCTAAAGGAGATTCAAGTGGTGAAGGTGGTTTTCATGGTCCACCTAATCCAAAAATCAGTTGAGGTTGAAGTGGTGATAGAGATTCACTAAAACAAAAATCAGGTTGGTTCGTATGATCTTCTGATTCAAAAATTTGATTAGGCTCAGCTTGTCATGTTCGGGTATAGTGAAGTTGTGGATTGAGATTGCACAACCACAAGAAATCCTCTACTAATGAGACATCCAAATAATCTGGGTTAGTTTATGGAGTATGCTCTGTGTTTTTATCAAGACGACTTACTAATATTTCGTGTAGTTCTTGGCTTCTTGTCAACTAGGACTGAGTCCTGGCCAGAACCTGGTGTGAACCCTCAATGAGCTCTTGAAATTATGAATCGGTAGGTAAAGGCGTAGTGTAAGAAGGATCATTATGAGAACAGGTAATTTGCAGGATTGGTGTGGAAATATGCTCTAGATAAGAGTTGGTTGTGGCAATTGACGTAACTGGAGGGTTAGAGCGATTTCGGGTTCTGACGAGAGATCTAACAACTAGACGCTTCTTATGGTTTTGTTTGGTGATGAATTTCAAATGAGCCCTCCTTCTGGCACCATTTTGTTGACTGAAATATTTTCTATAGGGTCAACAAAGGGGTAACAACCCGATCCGGGAGTGTTTAGAAACCCCTAGTCATTTGGGGTGGTTGTACCCAATGGGTTTAACGGCTCCATTGGATGAGTAAAACACTAATCTAATCTAAGAAAACTAAATAATAAAATAATCCTAAAACTAAATATACTAACTATACAAATATGAACAAAATATTCAAATGTACAGTAAACTCACCAGAAAGTCCCGAGAAAGACCCGAATTTAAATAGAAAATAGTAAACAAGCTGATTAAACAAGAAATATGAACTTTATAAAATTGAAACTACTTGCTCAATTCTTAGGAAACATACATCAGAGTTCAAAAAGCATACAAATTAGAGTTATGAATAATATACAAACAAAAGCTAAACAAATTTTTAATTCTACAACATTAAAACACACAAAAAACACTCCAATATAAATGAAAGCAATCAAACTCTATAGTTGATTAAACACTAGGAAAAAAAAAACAGCTACTTGGCCATAATTTAATCTAAATGAAAAAATTATAGATTGTCAATTAATTAACAACAAAAATCTATTATGTTCCTGTTGTAGCAAAGACATTCACCAAAACAGAAAAATAAACATAACTTAGCAATTTTTAGATTTCCTTCAAAGCACACAGAAACATGGTCATGCTTGTTTAAAAAAAATGGTCCTGATTAATATTAACAAACAAACTAATCCACTTCAATTATGCATAAAAAATACATATGAGTATTTACAAATCAATGACATACAATTCACAGATCAAAAATCCCACATGTCATAATGTAAAAGAGATTCCTCTAGTATTTTGCCGATGACAATAAAACAAAATTAGAGTTAACCCTTTTATATACTACAAAAAGAATTGTAACTGATTGGAACAACAACTTACCACTATGTCATAACGTGCCCCTTTTTAACATATGTCAGATATTTTATCGAAGTTGGGAGTTTGGCTAACTGTTTTAAAAGGAGTAAGCCGACGGGATCTGAACTTGCAACCTCTGTTGCATGACTCCAATGCCCTTAACACGAGACCATGCATTGCTACGTGGTATACATATGGCAAAAATAAATTTTATGTTGTTTAGTGAAATATTAAGCAAAAGAAAAAAAGGGGTTGGTCCGTTGGTTCAATCCTAGGACCTCCCTCCAAATAAACTATGCCATAACTATCGTAACCACCACCAATTGTCTGGGCAGTTGAAAAAGTTAGAAGTGCTTACCTATTCTATTTAAATGGACCAACACCAACATTGAAGGGGGATGACCATATGGTCAATGTAAGTGCCATCACCAATTCTAGAGAAGGAAGACCCAAGAGGTCAAGCTTGTATACCAAGAGGTCAATGTGGAGGCCAAGTTTGGCGGCTGATTTTTGCAAATACCAAGTGGTCAGAGAGGAATCCCATTACTAAATTGGAGCCCTCGTTTCTAGGGAGAAGTCAGTGTCCAAGTAGGCCTTTTGGGATTGAAGCCTGTGCAAAAATCATTGAATCCATTGGAGTTTAGCTTCATTGCAGAAGCCATTGGAGATTGATTATATTGTAGCAACCGTTGGAGCCATTGAGTCTTGCTTATTGTTGCATATGTCATTGGATCCACTAAGACTTGATTGTAGATTTTGCAAACCAAGTGGTTGTAGCTGAGTAAAAAAGAAAAAAAGAGAAAAAACCATCAGGGCTTGGAAGCCATAGAACCATAGGCCAAGTACATAAAACTCAAGGACGCCATGCTATGAAATTATGGTATAAAGTTTGAGCTCATGATTTATATTACGTATTCGTTATGTTTGATACGGTTTCCATTTAAAACTATGATATGATTCAAATATTTAAACCCATAATTTAGTCCCACATATTGAGGAATTTTCAAACATGGAAAGGGGTTATCATAGTTTTGGCATAACATTTTTGGCATATATGTTGAGTAGAACTCACGAAGGGCCAACAAGACTTTGGTATAAGGGATTAAACATTTTACAATAATATGCCTCGTATTTTCCTTGGATACTTTATTATAGTTTTTATTAAACTATGGGAGCCTCATGCCTATGGATTTCAGATTGAAGTTGTTATAAAACTATTGTAAGCCCATAAAGTATATGGCTATGGTTTTTATTGAAGCATTATTTGAATATGGGTTTTTCATGGAAACTATGGAAGTTCTCCTATTCAAATATTGAAGTCATTATGCTATATGCAATTGAGAAGGGTTTTGAGACCATAAGGTCTAACCCTTGATGCATTGTTTATGGTATGAATGGTGATGTGCACATAACTTGTCAAAGCTTTTGAAAACTATATGCAATTTTATATAGTGGATATAAAGACCGTAGAGTCTTCAACTTAAGCGTTTATATTGGCATTTTTGAAGTAGCCATGTGCACATGTATAATAGTTTGAAAAAACTAGTGTACTTCTAAAGTAGCTTTATAACGGGATGAAAAAAATAAGCCACGTGTAATTATTGGAAAGTAGAATCTTAAAGACCATAGAGTATTCCACGATTATATTTTTGTTGGCAAAATTGCAATTATGAAGATATGTTATTATAGGATTTCATGTAAGGGAATCATATGTTGCCTAAGTCATTATTCAACACATATTGTTCTTGAGTTCATAATACTTTTTGGTAACAATAAGACAAGTCTTACTTTGCTTATATCCTACAGTTCATGATCAGATATTTATTAATTGTGACTATGTAGCTTGAAGTAATTGTTGGCCCTTATGCACTTTCCATCCGAAGAATGAAAGTGAAGGGCTTAAGGAGAGTGGGACTTTTGCAGAAACAGTTCTGGTATAGAAGAAACAACTACAAGTGTTAGCCTTCATCATTTTCAATTTGAAGAATGATTAAGAAGGACATGAAGGAGAGTGGGGTCTTAAATAAGCACCTATTGTGCATTCTAATAGTGGATAGTTGGCAAAGACTAATTCATGTGAAAATCCATTATTGATGTAAATCTTTTATGCATTTATTATCCATCATATTAATGGATCGGTCACACGAGTTTTGAGTAGGCTTAAAGATGTAGCCAATTCTTTTGGTGAACTTCATTATCATATGCGTGTCAAATTGAATGGTTGATGTTGTTTATTTCTCGCTTTTGACTTATTGGATTGAATATAATTACAATCATTATTGCTCATTTTTATATGCAAATAATCGTCAATTAAAAGGCCCTTTTCGTAGACTGTACTTTCACGCCGTTTACAAATCAACCAGGTACTACTACTGCATCCTGATCATGCCAAGGTCTATTTTGATTTTGGTTATGAGCTATATGATATGCTATTTGTGGTGGATTAGAACCAGAAAAATGTTTGCCTTCCTAATCTGCTAAAGATATTTCTTCCTCAGATGAACTCTCACGAGGGGAATCTGAAGGAGATTCAAGTGATGAAGGTGGTTTTCATGGTCTTCCTAATCCAAAAATCAGTTGAGGTTGAAGTGGTGATAGAGATTCCCTAAAACAAAAATCAGGTTGGTTCGTATGATCTTTTGATTCAGAAATTTTATTAGGCTCAGCTTGTCCTATTCGGGTATCGTGAAGTTGTGGATTGAGATTGCACAACCATGATAAATCCTCTGCTAATGAGACATCCAAAGAATATGGGTTAGTTTATGGAGTATGCTATGTGTTTTTATCAAGACGAATTACCAATATTTCGTGTAGTTCTTGGCTTCTTGTCAACTGGGACTGAGTCCTGGCCAGAACCTGGTGTGAACCCTCAATGAGCTCTTGAAATTGTGAATCGGTAGGTAAACGCGTAGTGTAAGAAGGATCATTATGAGAACGGGTAATTTGCAGGATTGGTGTGGAAATAGTCTCATATTAAGAGTTTGTTGTGGCAATTGATGTAACTGGAGGGTTAGAGTGATTTCAGGTTCTGACGAGAGATCTAACAACTAGAGGCTTCTTATGGTTTTGTTTGGATATGAATTTCAAATGAGACCTCCTTCTGGCACCATTTTGTCAACTGAAATATTTTCTGTAGGGTCAACAAAGGGGTGACAACTCGAGCCGAGAGTGTTTAACAACCCCCAGTCATTTTGGATGGTTGTACCCAATGGGTTTAACGGCTCCATTGGACGAGTAAAACACTAATGTAATCTAAGAAAACTAAATACTAAACTAATCCTAAACTTAAATTTACTAACTATAAAAATATGAACAAAATCTACAAATGTACAGTAAGCTCCCCAGAAAGTCCCAAGAAAGACCTGAATTTAAATAGAAAATAATAAACATGATGATTAAACAAAAAATATGAAATTTATAAAATTGAAACTACTTTCTCAATTCTTAACAAGCATACATAAGAGTTCAGAAAGTAGACAACTTAGAGTTATGAATAATATACAAACAAAAGCTAAACAATTTTTTAATTCTACAACATTAAAACACACCAAAAACACTACAATATAAATGAAAGCAATCAAACTCTATAGTCGATTAAACACTAGGAAAAAAAAAGAGCTACTTGGCCAAGATTTAATCTAAATGAAAAATTATTAGATTTTCAATTAATTAACAACAAAACTCTATTATGTTCCTATTGCAGAAAAGACATTCACCAAAACAAAAAAATAAACAGAAATTAGCAATTTTCAGATTTCCTTCAAAGCACGCAGAAACATGGTCATGCTTGTTTAAAAAAAATGGTCCTGGTTAATATAACAGACAAACTAATCCACTTCAATTATGCATAAAAATACATATGAGTATTTACAAATCAATGACATACAATTCACTGATCTAAAATCCCAAATGTCATAATGTAAATGAGATTCCTCTAATATTTTGTTGATGACAATAAAACAAAATTAGAGTTAACCCTTTTATATACTACAAAAAGAATTGTAATTGATTGGAACAACAACTTACCACTATGTCATAACGTGCCCCTTTTTAAACATATGTAAGATATTTTATCTAAGTTGGGAGTTTGGCTAACGGTTTAAAAAGGAGTAAGCCGACGAGATCTAAACTTGCAACCTTCGTTGTATGACTCCAGCTCCCTTAACACGAGACCATAAATTGATACTTGGTATACATATGGAAAAAATAATTTCTATGTTGTTTAGTGAAATATTAAGCAAAAGAAAAAAAAAGGGGTTTGTCCGCAGGTTCAATCCCAAGACCTCCCTCCAAATAAACTCTTCCATAATTGTCATAACCACCACCAATTGTTTTGGCCAATTGCCAAAGTTAGAAGTGATTACCTATTCTATTTAAATGGACCAACGCCAACATTGAAGGGGGATGACCATATGGTCAATGTAAGTGCCATCGCCAATTCTGGAGAAGGAAGACCAAGAGGTTGATGTGGAGGCCAAGTTTGGCGGCCGATTTTTGCAAAGACCAAGTGGTCAGAGAGGAATCCCAATAACTAAATTGGAGCCCTCGTTTCTATGGAGAAGTCGATGTCCAAGTAGGCCTTTTGGGACTGAATCCTGTGCAAAAATCATTGAATCCATTAGAGTCGAGCTTCATTGTAGAATCCATTGGATATTGATTATATTATAGCAACCGTTGAAGCCATTGAAGCTTGCTTATTGTTGCATATTTCATTGGATCCACTAAGACTTGATTGCAAATTTTGCAAAGCAGGTGGTTGTAGCCAAGTAAAAAGGAAAAAAAGAGAAAAGACCATCAGGGCTTGGAAGCCATAGAACCCGAGTCCAAGTACATAAAACTCAAGCATGCCATGGTATGAAATTATGTTATAACGTTTGAGGGCATGATTCTATTACATATTCATTATGTTTGATACGGTTTCCATTTAAAACTATGATATGATTCAAATATTTAAACCCATAAGTTAGTCCCATATGAAGACATATTGAGGAATTTTCAAACATGGAAAGGGGTTATCATAGTTTCGGCATAATAGCTTTGGCATATATGTTGAGTAGAATTCACGAAGGGCCAAAAGACTGGTATAAGCGATTAAACATTTTACAATAATATGCCTCGTTTTTCCTTTGGATACTTTATTATAGTTTTTATTAAACTATGGGAGCCTCATGCCTATGGATTTCATATTGAAGTTGGTATAAAACTATTGTAGGCCCATAAAGTATATGGCTATGGTTTTTATAGAATCCATTATTTGACTCTTGGTTTTTCATGGAAACTATGGAAGTTATGGAAATTATCCTATCAAATATTGAAGTCATTATGCTATATGCAATTGAGAAGGTTTTTGAGACCATAAGGTCTAACCCTTATGCATTGTTTATGGCATGAATTGGTGATGTGCACATCACTTGTAAAAGGTTTTGAAGACTATATGCACTTTTATGTAGTGGATATAAAGACCATAGAGTCTTCCACTTAAGTGCTTATATTGACATTTTTGAAGTATGTGCACATGTATAATAGTGTGAGCCCATGATTGGGTTGGGCATAAAGTGGTGGTAATTCCCCTGCATAGGGGTTGGACTTACAGGATAGGAGTGAGGACTACACCTGAAGGATGAGGTTGGGGGTAAGGCTTGCTACTATCATTATTTAACAAAGCAAAAAAATATTGAAAACTAGGAAAATACATGTATGGACATCTCCTAGGATGTGTAGTTCTTCTGAGTTGTGGCTATTAAAGTCATTGTTCTTCATGTTGATTAAAAGCTTCATTTTCATCTTCACTAATTTATATTTCAACTAGTGCAATCTCAAGTGATTGTTGTACCTCCTTCCTTTGCATGGATTTTTAATTAAAAATAACCCCCCAACTACGATTACCTAGTGGTAAGTAGGATTCCACAATCTATACCCCTTTACTATATTATCATAACTAATAAAAACACATTCCTTAACTTTTGGTCAAACTCATACCTCTTTTCTTTAGGAACATGGGCAAATGCATCACAACAAAAAATACACAAATGATAATAATCAATTGGATTACCACATCAAACCTCCTATGGAATATTTACATCCAATGCACCTGTAGGTGATCTCGCTACTACATTTGGATGTGAATTTCGACAAGATGGTGAAAATCGTAGGGCTTGTCGAAAATTCCTTTATGTTTTTGAATTTAATCTCAACTAAATTTGTACTTCCAAAATCCGTTCTTTGTCATCGGAATTGAGACGTCTATACGCCGGTACATCCTAGTCGTTACATGTCCCTTTTTTGTCTTTGAAATGATAAACACACCCTTGCATTGACCTAGTCAATGTACGTCGTTATTTCGACAACGGTGAGCATAAACGACAATTATATAAGAACTCTTCATACTAAGCCGACAATTATGTGATGCTCTCAACATCTACAATAGAATGTTTCATAGTTTTGACAAGTATACCATCAATATTACAACAATTCCATATCAAGCTATATAATTTCACTAATTAAATTATATAGTTCAATGCTAATATCAAATGAGGAAAGTTCGAGGATTGTTGCTAAGTTACGAGAGCAACTTGATGATGGTAAATGTTGGTTCCCTTGCAAAAATTGCAAGGGAATGAAAAGAAGAATTGTAAGGTCTACAACTATAAAACATTGTTTGGAATATGGGCACTTCGAAGGGGGCATGAATTTCATCAAATGGTAAGAAGCACTAGACGAATTTCTTTGTTACATGTTTAATTTTTATTCTTGTTAATTTAATTTAGAAGTTTTAATGGATGATAACTTTGATCGATATGATGAATATGTACCTCTCATTGAAAAGGAAAAAAGTACCTTATATGGAGGCTCAAAGACAAATCTTCTCTCTGCAATTTTATTGTTAGTGAACTTGAAAGTCTTGAATGGGTTATCTAATACTTTCCTCACACAAATCCTAAGGTATGCAATATAATTATCCATACATATTCAATACCATTTTTGGTCCTTTCTATTTTTTTAAGTGTTGATTCTATTTTAAAAAAGGATGATACAAAATTGATGTGCAATATTCATTACTTTAAATTTTTGTTTTAATGTTTTAGTTTGTTAGTTGATATTCTCCTACCATCATCAAGTCATTTACCTTGCACATACCAAGAATCGTCTCTCATTATGAAATATTTAGGAATAGAGTATGAAATCATTGATGTATGTCCTAATGAACACATTATATATTATGGAAAACATCCAACAAAGTTGGACTTCCCTCAATGTGGAATTAGTAGATATCGAACCGATCAAGTAACAAATAAGGTGCCCCGCAAGGTACTTCGTCATATACCCATATTTCGATGTTTCCAATGATTTTTTAGGTACAAATAAATGGCACAATTCATGGATTATAATGCAGGAAATAGAAGTGAAGATGGTGTTATGTGAATTCTTGCAGACGGTAGCGCATTTAGGGGCATCGAAGAAAGATGGACATTTTTTAAAGAATAACCTCGTAATGTTAGGCTTTCATTGGAAGTTGATGGTGTCAATATTTTTAGGAAGATTAGATATGTTTACTTGGTGTGGCCTATTTTTGTTATAAACAATAACCTTCCTCCTTGGATGTCAATAAAGAGGGAGCACACAATGTTGCCAATGATTGTTCCAGGTAATTGTTCAAACTAGTTATATTGTTTTGAAACGCATATCTTTTCCAATTTACTTAATTAGTTGTTTGTTAGATATAATAATTTATTATATGTTCAATGTAATAAATGTGTGTATTTTCAAACTCCCCACTGCAGAGAGAGGCATCTTTGTGGGATACGATGATACTTCGAAGGCTTACCGGCTTTATCTTCCTAGCTAGAAGAGAGTTGTAGTGAGGCGGGAAGTGAAGTTTGATGAGGAGAGAGCCTTCAGGAAGTCCAGAGTGTTAGAGCAGAGGGAGCCACCAGCTCCCACACCTCAGTTGACACAGGCTTCTTCGATACAGGTTTCAAGTCCACAGGTTTCCAGAGTGACTGGATCACAGAGTACAGGCACACCTCCTACAGGTTCAGTGGTTTAGGTGATAAGTACTTCAGGGATAGGTTCAAGGACAGGTTCAGGTTCTGGTTCTCAAGTTACAGGTTCTTCAAGGACTGGTTCATCAATCACTGGTCCTCGGGGTGTTAGACCTTCTGCTTCTACGAGTTCTTCAGATGAGGATAGACCAGTATGGGAGGAGCCTTCAAGGAAAAGGAAGCCTAAATGGCTTCAAGACACCTTGAAGGAAGCATAGGCATTTGGTAGACCCCAGGAGGAGATTAGGACAGTAGTGATTCTAGACAGGTTGGGTATGGCTCTAGTTGTGAGTCTTCGTGATTCTGAGCCATCCAAATTTGAGGAGGTTTCTCAGCATCAGGTATGGAGAGATGCCATGATGGAAGAGTACCATTCCATCATGAAGAATGATGCTTGAGAGATAGTGCCGAGACCAGAGGGGAATTCAGTTGTGACTTCCAAGTGGCTTTACAAGATAAAGCATGCTACAGATGGCAGTGTGGAGAAGTACAAGGCTCGGTTTGTGGCTCGAGGGTTTTCACAAGTTGAGGGAGTTGACTATGATGAGACTTTTGCGCCAGATGCTCGGTATTCTTCCATCAGAGCAATGATTTCTATAGCAGCAGAGATGGGTTGGAAGATCCACCAGATGGATGTGAAGACCGCATTTCTCAATGGTCTTCTGCAGGAGGAGGTGTACTTAGAGCAGCCACAGGGATTCAAGATTCATGGGAGGGATTCTCATGTGTGCAGGCTGAGGAAAGCCTTGTATGGACTGAAGCAAGCTCCTAGAGCTTGGTACTCCAGGATCGATACATACTTGACATCGATGGGTTTTCAAAAGAGTGAGGCTGATCCCAACCTATACTACATTGTGGTTGGTGGAGATCCTCTCATTCTTTTGTTATATGTTGATGACTTATTTAGCACAGGGGATGAGCGTCTCATTGAACATTGCAAGAGAGACCTTGCTGCGGAGTACGAGATGACTGACATTGGGTTGATGTATTACTATCTGGGGATGGAGGTTTGGCAGGAGCCTGGACATATTTTCCTAGGACAGGGGAAGTATGCAGTTGAAATTCTGAGGATATTTCGGATGGAGGACTACAGGCCGATGTCTACACCTATGATCACCAACTGGAAGCAACTTCATGCTTCTGAGGGTAAGTTGGTGGATCCTACACTTTATCGCCAGCTCATTGGATCGTTGATGTATTTGGTCAACACCAGGCCAGACTTGTGTTTTGCGGTGAGCACTCTTAGCCAGTTCATGGTGGAGCCTAGGAGTGTACATTGGACTACCGCAAAACATGTGTTGAGATACCTAGTAGGTACAGTGGACTATGGTTTGGACTATAGGAGTTTGGGTGGATTCAGCTTGGTTGGTTTCACAGATTTAGATTGGGCAGGTTGTGTGATGGATTGGAAGAGCACTTTCGGTTGTTGTTTCAGTTTGGGCTCGGCAGCAGTGTCGTGGTTCAGTCGGAAACAGAAGTCCGTTGCATTGAGTTCTGCCGAGGCTGAGTATATGGCAGCCAGTCAGGCTACTTGCGAGGCATCATGGCTTCGCAAGTTGTTGGCAGATTTATTTGATCAAGATCTTAGACCTACAGTGATCTATTGTGACAATCAGAGTTGCATTCAACTCTCTGAGAATCCGGTGTTCCATGACAGGTCAAATCACATTGAGATCAGGTACCATTTCATCTGTGACTACATCCAGAGAGGAGCAGTTGAGTTGCAGTATATATCCACTGATGAGAAGGTAGCAGATATCCTAACGAATTCTTTGGGGAGGGGAAAGTTTGTCTTCTTCAGAGACAAGTTGGGAGTGGTGCAGAACACCTTCCTCGGTAAGAGGGAGTGTTAGTTTTTGTACCTAGGGAAGTGTTCCCCTAGTGACTTTTTCCTAAGTCACTTAAAAATGGGGAAAAGTGACCCTTGCATTAAATGACTTGAGAAAAGTATTTAATTTGACTTTATAACATAAAGTCACTTTTTGATAAAGTTAAGTGGATGAGTGAATTTAATATTCATGAGAATTAAATAGGAGCATTTATTCTCAACCGTAGATCTAATCTAATCTCATCCATTGATTTGAGAAAACCCTAGGGTTTGGAAAAAAAGGCAAGGGAGGCAAGTTTCTAATTCATTCTTGAGATGAGACTGATGTGAAGAGAGAAAGGAGCAGAGAGAGAGCAAGAGAGCAACACGATTTCCTAGGAGAGATTCTAGCACAGAAATCGAGGTGGGTACCCAGCATTTATTGTTGGCACAAATCCCAAGGCATCCATACTGTATGGATTTCCAGGCACGAGTTTCTAGAACAACACGAAAATCGAGGACCGTACAACAATATTTTTTAGGGTACATGTTTCAAGGAATTTTTTGGGCACAAGTTTCGAGATTCAACACACATTTAGAGGCAGTTTTTGTGCACAGAAATCGAGGCAATTTGCACAAAAATCGAGACAAGAATCTGCACAGATTTCAAGGCAAAACTATGCATAGTTTTTTAGATAGATTATGGCACAAAAATCGAGGACCATATAGCTGTACGACCTGCATTAATTTTTGGCACAGATTTTGAGGTTCTGTCTGCACACATTTCGAGGTTGCTGGCACAAATTTCGAGGTTAAAGCTGGGCACAGTTTTCAAGAAATTTCGGGATGATGTTGATGGTGGAGATAAGTTGATTTTTTCACTGTAATGTTGTTCTGATTTTTTTGCTGAAGAAATAATAAAATCTCTCTCTAACTGGTTTTCCTCGTGGGGGTTTTTCCAGGGCTATTAGCCGACAATCCTGAGTCTGATTTTTTTAATGGTGTGCATGTTAAAATTATTTTCTGCCTGTTAAAAGTGATTTTTCAGCGTGTTTAATTGCAATTTTCATAAGTAATTTCCAGCCTATGCAAAACCGACTGGGAATGAAAACCACTGAAACAATGACATAAACCAGCAAGCTGCAAAACTCAGGAAAATTTACATATATGGTATACCAATCCATGGTGTATATTAGTGAGTATCTTCATGAAGTAGCATCACCACATATTATCGTGCCTCGCATTTGGGACATTGATTCCAAGAAAAAATATGAAGGGGAGTTTTTGTTCAAAAATGGTAGAATTAGGAAAGTCAAAGATAATGAAACAATAGATCATATCAACTTATATAATAGTGTACATTATATTCTTTCAATTTCTTACTTCTTTAATCTTATA
Organism: Larix kaempferi; assembly: GCA_027924585.1. Classification (NCBI taxonomy): domain Eukaryota; kingdom Viridiplantae; phylum Streptophyta; class Pinopsida; order Pinales; family Pinaceae; genus Larix; species Larix kaempferi. The sequence goes on from BSBM01001770.1 coordinate 957,228, forward strand.
AATTTTATTCATTCACCATTTATTAAGATTTACTATGAGTACCTAATGATTCAATTGTTTTTTTGTCACGCGTATGCTCGAGAGTGGGATGCACTACATTTATACATTGCAAATAATCTTGACCGGATGAAGGCATGGATAAATTGATGTAACAAAGTGTATGGAAAATTGTCATGGGATTGAGTGGTGGAGTTGATTAAAAGATATCATCAATCTAGATCAGATGTCAATCTTATGCTAAGGAAAATTGATTTAGCGAATGGTACAAAGAATATATAGGTGATCATTAGCCACATTTTTTGTACTATATATTAGGTGTGCTAGTATTATTTTTTCTCATAAGCAACTGCTAATCTAAATATGTTTATAAGTTGTCAATATTGTGTTATATATATATATATATATATATTGTGTTATATATATATATATATATATATATATATATATATATATATATATTGTTGCAAGTGAAACACTACAAGGCTATTTTGTGCAATGGAAGAAAATTTTGGATCAAGCAGTTGGATGATAAGAAGAAAAATTTTGATTGTGGAATAATTGTAGTATTTCAGGTTACTAATGTTTCATGTTAGACTTTGAAACCTTCAAAGTAGTTCTCTTTGAGGTTTGATGGTACATGTTACAAATGAATGAACGCGATCCTAGAAGAATTGTTATTGAGCATGCTAGTGGATTTTCCATGATTAATTCAAGGCTATTTGAGACAAGTACGGAACCTTATGTCCTTCCAAGTCAGTGTGAGCAAGTGCTTTATTCAAAGGTTCCAAATAAAGTTGGTTGTCATATGTAGTTAGGTATGAGACAAGAGGAAGGCCTATAAAATATATTGTACCATAAGAAGTTGATAATGAAGAAGATTAGGAAGCTGATGTAGAGGATCAAATAGCTCTGTCAAACCAAGAAGTACTCAAATAATATATTAAAGGTAAAGGTAATGCAGATCAAGAGAAAGTACTAGATTTCATAGATGAAGAATTTGAAGATGAGGCAGAGCATGAACAATTATATGTGTTAGACGAATATGTTCAAGAAGAAGATTTTGTTTTGAGCAATCCTTTCATTAATTCTGATTCTGATTCTGATGAAGAACTAGAAGATTAATTAATATATGTCTTGAAATGGCCTATTAGGTACTTTGTCAAGTTGATTACATCAGTTTCTGTGAGATGCAACCACTATGTGAATAATTCTACATTGTTCGAATATTCTTTCAAAAGCCCAATATTTTTTCCCTTTCATGGCCGAAAGGCCACCCCTAGCTTATTGTAGATTGGTTTTATTATTGTCGGCATCATTTTAGATTGGTTTCATGGGTTGAGGAGGAACAAGAGGTAGATAGTTAATTATCGTCATCATCATTGTAAATAATTTTAAATAATAACATAATAAAAATAATTTTAATAACATTATAAATAATAATTTAATTAATTTAAAGTAATTAAAAAAATAAAAATAAAAATAAAGCAAAACACAAATAAAATTTCACTTACCATATTGTTTTACCATTTCCATAAGCCAGGTTTACCACGCAGAAGAGGTCACTAAGAGTAGAGAGGGTGAGTATCATAGTAGGCTGCCGAGAGCAAGGAGGGGAAGTAGACAGCATGAGGAGCAGAGGAGGCCACCGATAACAGACAAGAGAAGAGAGGGTGAGGACCATAGGATTCCATCGAGAGCAAAGAGGGTGAAGAGCATAGATATTGAGGAGCATAGGAGGCCATTGATTATTTACGATAGGAGAGATGGTGAGTAATTTGCAAGAGCAGTACAGAGTGGGAGGAGCAGAGGACGTCGACGTGTGTGGAGGACACCGCATCGACATACACACCTCATAAACTAGTGGAAACAATAAAGGGGACCAATGTATTTGATAAGGCATTCCCTATCCTCAAAGCTATAAATTTGATTTTATTTTAGAAACTAACCCTATGATTGTAGGTGAGAATTAACCAAATGATTGTAAGCACCGGTTTCCCTCACCCCTTCGACTAGTTTACTAGGACAATGCAAGTAACAATTATTGTGGTAATAAATTAGTCTTATCCATACTTATCTCTCTTTCTCATCCAACCTCGAGAGCATAAAACCACCTATAAGGCAGGGGAAACAGTTCACCGTGCTAATAAATAAGCGCACCCCTATCATTTCTCACATTGGTTAGACCTTGCTACATTTCACCCAAATTGTTCCATTCATGTTTATGTTTAGATCACTAGTTTCCAAAATGTTGGAAAGATAAACCCCATGACCCATTGGGGACTGATATTCTGATATTTGAATATGTACCTCTAACAAGAACCCACAACCCATTGGGGACAAACAATTGACATGAATATATTGTGGAATTTTTTTGTTGATAATTTTAAATCCCGTAAACAAAATCTTCCATCTTTGAAATGATAGAATAAACATTTTATTGGAATGACAATGAGAAAATAAAGAGAGTGAATACAGAAATGGATTGTTATATGACTGTAAATATAACAATGAGACAACTTTGGGTTCTTGGAGTAGCAATTTTTTCGAATGGACATTTGCAAGAGAGATGTCTTGCCTCTCCATTTTGGATCTGTTTATCCATTTCCAAGTCCTAGTTGTTTTAGGAAAGAAGCTTCTTCATCAAACCTCTCTTTATACATGGCTTTCTTCATTTTATAATGCTACAATGGATGACCTATATACCAACTATAATTTTTGCACACTATAATTTTTTCATTGTCAACTCCTACTATGTGAAGCATTGATCTTATTAACAAGACTTTCTTTATACTTAGTTTACATAATATTATAATGCTACATTCAAATTACCTATATACCAACCATATTTTTCCATAAAGAGAATGTTGGGTTAGTCGTTTTTTCTATTTTTATGTTATTTTGGAAAATGGTGACATATTCTTGTTGTTTGACATGTTTGGAAATGACACAAATATCAAATTCCTCTTTGTTGAATAAACCCATAATGTGTAGCCTCTTACCAATAATCATTAAATAGTAAATGGAACCCACATAAAAAACCAGGTCATAACCCACAATATGCACATTCTCTTTTTCATCAAGAGAATGCATTAGAATGATAAGGAATTGCGGAGGTAGTCTTAGGTGGCATCATCCTACTCGAATAGAATAAATAATTATTGCTCGACATAATATCACATTAGACCTAATGCATTATATCCATTGCATCCATTGTATCTCATTAAGTTTCATGACTACTACCCAGTCTAATCATCATTTTGATTCGATGAAGGGAATTTTTGTGTCATAGAAATGAAGAGGAAGGGCTTCATTTTTTATGAATGGTATTTCTAGCATTTGATTGCCCATAACAGTTGAAACCGAAGAAGATGTCATTCTTCTAGATCAACATTGATTGGAATAGCCCTAAAACCATTGTGTTATGCTGGTTATGGTTCTTTGTTAGATAATATGCACTCTATGACTTCCATTCATGGCTACTCTGAGCTTTTCTTATTAGAACTAAGTTATGTAGGTACCGCTAAACATGTATATGTTAGATCTATCTTCCAAGAGTGAGGATAGTTTAGGAGGAATGGGGGAAATTGCGACGTCCATTTCATGTAACAATGCCAAATCCTGTACTAGAGGTCAAAAGGTAAAAATAAAATTTCATAAATGCATGAAATTTTTTGTTGCTCAAGGAGGGACTTACAGTTATGATGGTGAGACAAACGGTGACATTGAGGTCCCCTTGAGGTAAAAAAATATGATCAAACGATGGGATTTGAAACAACTTACGGACATGGAAATTGGATTTTGTCTCGATAAAAGAGTATATCGCATTGCTCCATCATCTATACATGGTCTTGGGCTATTTTCAATGGATGGCATAAAGTTCCAATCTGGCAGGGTAACTGAATTGATGGAATATGTCGGACCGTGTTACAATTGTGGAGCTTGGAATAGGCTTTCATAATATATGAAAATCATGCGTAGATATGATCTTTTTGAAAACTATCTTCAAATAAAATATTCTAATCAAAATAAAGGAGTAACTATATATATTGATGGAAGACCAAAGACTTTCGGAAATATTGGAGGGTTTATAAATAGTACACAACTAGGGACAACTACAAAACCTTTCAATTGCGACTTTGAGGCACGTGAAGGAAACCGTGTAGTGGCGTGTGATAAAAAAAACAGCACCGGGGAAAGCGTTGTTGATACATTATCATTTGAATCGAATATTATAAGTGTCAAACCCAACAAACATTGGGGTAAACACATTTTATTCTTTACATAACGAACTGATGAAGGGTTTTGTTCTCTATAGAAATTTGTCTATATATTATGTTGTAAATAATATTGTTTTTGAATGTTTTGGCAGGATGACCGTGGGAAGGCGCCTACGCACATTGTATAGACTCCTCTAAAAACCTGGCTCATTTTGATTTCTTAAATTTATTTAATTTTTTGTAATTTTCCTAAAATTAATTTTATAATAAAGTTTACATGATATATGTGGGAAGGACTACTCTACCCATGATCCAAATGTGGGTGATGATGATGACAAATTTCTCGATATTGATCCAAACCCACGAGAAATTATATCTAAGCTTATAAAGAAGACGAATGAATAATTGTTTTCATTGTTCGATTCTCGACTCACCTGAACTATTACAGAGGTGGAACGTTTTGGTCAAAAGACTAAGGTGATTGCGAGTAAGTTAAAAGTACATTGTTCAATTTTATCATGTTCAATATTTTATAATATGATATGATTTTATGTTAACCTGGAACAAAAAATGAAATTGTTTATCACAATATTATCAGTTGTTTTTTCAACGGATTGAACCTCATCAACTTGGTGTTGGAAACAACCATGCAACACAAGAGGCTATGGGATCCTTTCCTCCTGATCACATTGTGTTGTCCTCTCTACCACTGAATACTATTGAGACGCCTATATTGGATACTCATGTATAAACTTTTGGTCAGTCGTGTGACATCCCTGATCATGGAACAAGTGCTCTTTGTTAAGGTGTTGGTCAAGGTGATGTCCCCATTCCTAATTCAGCTGAAGCCTTTGATGGAGCAGTTCACGTTAAGACCAGTGGGACACTATCCATTAGGCTTCTCATGGATGAAAACCTAGTGCCATTGAAGCTACAAAAAATCCCTGGTAATTTTTAATCAATTCGGATATTATTGATTTTATAGAAAATAACATGTTTTTGAATCGCGTACAAGAGGGATTTAGATCTTTTTGGCCCAACCATTCGCACTAGATATAACCAAAAACCTTTTCATTTGAAGAAGCGGCTCCTGGAGTACATGGTTGGTCTTCTTGAAGACATTTTCAACCAATCACAAGTTACAATTATTACAAGTAAATATTTGCAAACGATAAGAGACACATACAGGGTTAATCTAGAAAAAAAAACCAAGTATGATCGACCTCTTATGATTACTAAGAGGGAGTGGAAATATATCCAAGAGGACGCAAAGAAAATTTAAGGTATGATAAGGCAAGGAAGGACACCTGCAGATGAAGAAAGGTGTAACATTTGTAATTTAACTTAGTGTAATATTTTTATAAAGTTCAACATAAAATTACCATTCATATTATCTGATGTCCTTAATCTCCTTATAGGATTAAAGATACATCCAAGGATACCTAGGCTAGGTTAGAGAAGCATGACCAACACAAACTTGGGAAAGGTGGATACTTGATATTGTATGCTTGATTTGTAAGTATGAAAATGGTTTTAACCTTTTATTACTCAAAAAGTTTCAACTTGCTATTTATTGACATGTTTTCGGAATGTTAGGGCGATGTCATGAAATGAGCGCCTGCGAAAGAAGAAAAGAAACTTGCATTCAAATGTGGGTTTCAATATGTGCTTGAACATGTCAAGACTGGGGGGCAACTTAAAGGCCAAATAAATGTTAGTTTCGAAATTGATATTTATGCTTAGCATCATTTTCAAATAGAAATTGATGTTTTCTACAAAATGAAAAACCTATAATTTAATGTTTTAATTTTAATAGTGTAGGAGAGATCGAATAGTATTAATGCTGGGGGAGATCCACAACCTGACAATATTGTAAGTGTATAATTATAATATTTATGAGATATTGAATTTTAAAATTAGATTTCATATAATTACAACTTTCATTTTGATTTAGGGGAAGATGTTGTAGCTAAGGAAAGGAAAGAAGAAGAGGTGAATGCGCCTCAAACCATGGCCTCTCCACATCAAGGTATTAAACATTGATTTGATATATATTAAAACTAAACAATTAGAACAGTTGATTTCATATTGGCAGTGAACATTTATTATGAATACTAATTATATATCTCTTAACTTTTTTTATAGTGGATCTTGTTCCAACTTAACTTGTGTGTGTCCAGAGACGTATGTTGCTTTTCGATGTTAGGAAACAAGCATCAATAGAGCCAGACCAACAACATTCACCAAACAAAATAGAGGACAACGTGCCTCTTATGAATTTGTTTAAGAGTAAAAAACCTCGTAAAAAGTGATGTACAATGAACATTTTTGACATAATACATTTGTACTTTGATTTTTGTATAATGAACTTTGTTGATATAATATATTTGGTACTATTTTGTAAATGATCTTTCATGTGGAATCTACATGTTTGATTATTTGTTGTTAATTTAAATTCTTTTGAACTAGTAGATAAATGGGATATGGGAAATTGAGAGTGATGTGGGGAGTGAGGAGGTTTAGGGGAAAAATGAGCTTCCACCTTCACGTGGTTGGACTTGTTCAGGAGAGAAAGCCCGCAAAAAGTGATGTACAACGAACATTTTTTACATAATACATTTTGTACTTTTTTTTATATAATGAACTTTGTTGATATAATATATTTGGTACTATTTTGTAAATGATTTTTCTTATGGAATCTACATGTTCAATTATTTCTTGTTAATTTATTTTTTTTCGCACTAGTAGATAGATGGGCTATAGGGAATTGCGAGTGATGTGAGGGGAGGGGGTGTAATATCCCAAACTAATATTTTTTTTCTTTTTATGTAGTTATGTTGTTTGCTAGTAGTCTTTATGGATCAGTATTTGAAGTAAGTATGAATGCATGTGCTAAATTATGTTTGCATGCGCATGCATGCAAATGCATGGGTTTGCCAACCCCTAAATAACCCAAATAATCAGAAATGCTATAAAATAGGAGTAAGGAAGATGCATGTACGTACCAATAGATAAAGCAGTAGGTGTATGTCAATATGAGATCAGCATGCAAGGATTGTGACGGAGGATGAGCAAGATACAGATTATTCCTCCTCCAAGATTGTGCCCTTGTAATTAATGTGCCCTCTTTAGACGGAGATGTGATAGATAGTGGCTCTAATGATGATAGAAGGCTGCATGAAGCTGGGACTAGGGTTATATTACCCTTCTGACTGAGATGGAGTAAGCATGCAGACCATGCATGAAGCTTGAACCCTAATACGAGTTGCGTCCTATAGGACAAGTCACCCATGGAGTAGAAGACGTTTTCTGAGAGAGGAAGATGATGATAACTTGATCCTAGATCTGTGAGGGAAGCCCTTATTCAAGGATTAGGGTAATAGTGATGCTCTCAAAAGAATGGAGCTAGCATGCAGAAGAAAAGACCCTTGTAGAATGAGATACAAAGCTATCTCTCTTTGTGCAATTCGCCCATGCAAGGAGGGCGAGTTCCTTCAATCCAATCTGTAGCTCGAACCCTGCATGAAGTTGAAGAACGATACCTGATGATAACAGCAATGTTGAATCTGGATGATCCAACCTGATAGTGACTAGGGAAAATATATTTTGTTTTCGAAATACATTGAATAGTTGAGTGTGTGCACTCAACCCAAAATAGCTCACTGATCTCTCCAAATCGACTTCTCAAATCAATAATCGTATAAGCAGGCCTCACTCACTCACTTTACCTTTCTTTTCTAACTTTCATCTGGCCTGACCTAAATTTTGCATGATTAGGTCGCTTTATCTTCTAATTTCCAATTGACTTGAATGCAGTGCTTCTAGAGTGCATGGAAGCTCAATGAAGGAGTTTCAGTGCATGCAACATGAAATATGGCTCACATGCCATGCATGCAGGTGGCCCCTAGTTACAGTGGCCCCTATTTATCTATTGATGATCCAATAACCATCCTCAAGATATTCTTATGGTGTAAATGGAATCAATCCTCAGTTAATCCCTGAATGCAAGTGCCTGTTCTAACCTATGGGAATCAGATAGGTTAGGAGGATAGTCCTCTGTGCTTAAGCAGAAGAGGACATTATAGTCTTTCCGACTCGAAATTGCTTGTCCTCAAGCAACTGTAATGTTGGGTGTTGTAATACCTGTTCTCCTTCCCAAGTGGCCTCTTCTATAGGCAATTCTTTCCATTGAACAAAGTACTCTTTAATGATCGCGTTCCTTAGTTTTCTTTCTCTAACCTCTAGGATTCGTTCTGGAACCAAAATCAGTTGCCCCTCATCATCAAGGGGGGGCAGTTTGGATGAAGTGACAATCTGTTGACCTACTTCCTTCTTAAGGTTAGACACGTGGAACACGTTATGAATCTTGCTTTCTTGTGGTAATTTGAGTTCATATGCTACCTCTCCAACTTTTAGGATTAACTTCTAAGGACCATAGAAGCGAGGCTTAAGTTTCTCTGTTCCTTTCTTCTTAAGGGATGATTGTCGGTAAGGTTGTAGACGTAAGTATACCAGATCCCCTACCCCAAAAATGCGCTCAATACTATGTCTATATGCATATACCTTTTGTTGATTCTAAGCAAATTGTATGTTTTCCTTGAGTATCTTGAGAAGATCTTGATTTTCTTGAATCCACTCTTTGGATTTTGGAGCCCTGCTATCACCAAATATCAAATCTGCAATAGATAAGGCATCATAAACGTACAAGGCTTTGAAGGGAGTCATACCGATGGTCATATGGTGTGTAGTATTGTAACAATGTTCCCCTAGGTGTAGTCGTTTAATCCATGTCCTCTGCTGACCTGCTACATAGTTCCTCAAGTATCCCTCAATCCACTTGTTAAATATATTTGTCTACACGTCGCTCTATGGATGATAACTCGTGCTCAAAGCCAATTCTATCCCATGAACTTGATATCTCTATCATTGACAATGGTCTTAGGTAACCCGTGTAATATGAATACCTCTTTGAAAAACATCGGCTACCTGTGCGGATGAATAGTCGGAAGGAATGGCAAAGAAGTGAGCGAACTTGGTCAACCTGTCCACCACTACGTAATGTCAACATGGACTTGCAGTGGCCCCACAGGTTTTCATTAATGCCACCAAGTCCCACCTGCAATGCCTTGGACCCCTTACAGAATGGGTTTGTGCCTTAAAGCACCTTGTACCCAGTTGACAAGGTCTCTGTACCCACAAGAATGGATCTTGATGCCACCACCTTGATAAACATGTTGAAGACCCTGCTGATGGTGATGAAGACCCTGGAGATGGTGCTGAAGCATTTGTGGATGATGGTGAATCCCTAGATGGGTTGGAGAAGCATTAATGACCCATTATGTGGTCATTCATGCTATGATAGTGTCATGGTATCCCAGGAGAAGGTCTATCAATCCCACAAGTGATGTCATGATGAATCTTGACCCTTGTAGGTCTCCTAGTGTGGTTGAGGTGGTTGAAGAATCCCATGAAGCCCCCTGCTTGATGAAGAAGCTCTTAAAGAAGTCCCTTGAATTTGTTTGACCCACACTTGATGGATTAATGGTCCTAGTACTCTTAATGAAGATGATGTGGTCATTGATGACCTTGTATGGTCTTTGACATATCATGGATGCCCTTGGCTTGATAAAGAAGGCCTTGGAGAAGCATTTTGACCCACGCACTAGATGGTTTAATTGTCTTGAAGAAATGAAGATGATGTGGGAATTTGGGGTCTTGGAACCCTTAGGGATGGCCCTAGGGCATAAGGAAGATGAAGGCACCCACACGCATATGATGGTGATTGGGCACTTGGACACCTATTACACCCTTGGTGTTGATACTATTTTGGACACTCTATGAACTTTAATGATGTGGCAAGGGCATACATGCAAGCCCTAGTGGGTTAAATGACACCCTAATGGTAAGAAGGATTGAAATGGTAAGAAGGTTGTTAACCTTAGATATTTAAGTGGCATTTAAAATTTCAAAGTCAAAATAAAAATTGAAAATAAATTACCATCCTCATCTTGTTGAAGTCCGGTCCAATTAAATTCAAAATAATAATAATAATAATAAAAATTTGACATGTCGGCTCCAAAAATTGTATGGAAAATGTGTATAAATGGAGGGCTCATGACCTCATTCTGGCATGAAAAATTTGGATGAGCTCTTTCGGTTGGTTGACTAAGGTAGCAACAGGAGCAACCAACGAATTTTTGCAACAGTCTAATTTTTTTTGTTTTTGATGATGCCCTAACTTATTGGCTAAGAAAAATTTCGTGGGAGCAGAGAAGTACAAGACCCGAATTTCCAATAGCAGTTTCGCTTTATTTTATTTTCTTTTGGACTGAATTTTGATGGACTAAAGGAACACATGGCAGCAGAAGAACTCTGAATTATTTTTGCAACAATCCTTTCTTCCTTTTTTTAGCAGCTGTCAATGTTGAATTTTGTTTTAACACAAGCATATTGAAATATGATTACAAACAGTCCCGAGTCTTGTACACAAGAAGGATGACAGGGTTTTGATAGTCCTAACCATGAACATTTCCAAGATGGAAAGATCTGAAGCAGTCAAACAAATTTACAAACCCTAGAATTAGTATCCCACGATGATGAAGAAGAAATTCGGTGTGACCAGCAATGTCTTGCAGCAATAAACTGACGCTTTTTCACTCTACCACATTGGTGATCAACAACAGACAGTCCGAATTTGTATCTTGACAAACATTCTGAGGTTGGTCCTGGTTAGGGTATGGTATATTCAATATACATACACTGATATAAAGTAATGGAATGATATATGTACAATAGATACTATATAGTGCATACTATGCCCTAGATGAATAATACATGCAGGACATTATGATGATACATACCATGATGAACATTGAAGCATGTATACAATATATACAGTGAAGCACATACAATGGTAAATGTTAGTGTGAATTTGTGATGATGCATATTATTGTAGAATGATATAATGATAGTGAATGCAGTGATGAAGTAGATATAGTGATACAAACAGTAATATGAGTATATGCACTAGTGTAGAGTGAAGTATGATCATGCAAACCCCAACCATTGTTTTGATTCATAGAACAGTGATTTAAGATATGAACAGTTAGTCATATTGCCCAAGCTTGAAGTAAAGTGGCATGTGTGTTGATGTTGATGTAGCCATGAAACAGTACATTAGAGTATGTACAGTACAAATATAGTGATGCAACAGACATTGTTTGATGATGAAGACATACATTGTGAACTTTGATGATGTTGACAATGTTGAGTAAACAAGTTGACAGAAAAATCAAGTAGTTTGCATACAGTGACATATACAATGACCTTGATCAGACTTGATGTGAAAAAGTGAATAAAACAAGACAAGTTGATGGCAACAGCAGTAGTGAAGAGAAATGAGCAAAGGTTGATAAGCAAGCATTGGTGAGCAGACTTGACCAACAGGATTGATGAATAGAGGCTGATGAGAAGCAGTGATCAAATGAACAAGATGATTGATGAGCATACCTATGACCAGTAGTAGTGATGAGAAGATTTGAGTAGCAGATGATGAGTAGCGTTGATGAGCAGACTTGACTAGCAGGATTGATGAACAGAGGTTGATGAGCAACATTGAGCAAATGAACAAGATGATTGATGAGCATACCTATGACCAGTAGTAGTGATGAGCATAGTTTATTAGCAGATGATGAGCAGCATTGATGAGAAGAGTTGATGAGCAGAGATGGTAGAGCAACAGATTGATGACAATCAGTGATTGGCATCAAGATTGCAAGTGGAATCTTGCACTTGAGGATTGGACTCCTCAAACCCTTCTTAGTTGGAGCTAAGAAAAACAGGCTGGGTCCTGTATTAGAGTTGGTGCTCTTTTTATCAGTTGGTGCTGATTGTAATCGAGAAGACTGTTGTCTTCTATGTACAATAAATAAAGATCAAATTACAACTACTCATGTGTCTCTTTGATGTAATGTTTATGCTTATGACTCATGGTTGATTTAGCTGATGCATGTCCTGATGAATTTGATTATGTAATTGATGACATAATGATTGATATACTCTGGTTGATTAAAAGAAGGTAAAAAGTTTTAAATTGCTCTCACACATTGATTCACCCCCCCTCTCAGTGTGGCCATTGTGTCCAACAATTGGTATCAGAGAAGGCCTTTGTCACAAGCCTTACAAGCTTGAAGGAGATCCGTGGACACACAATGGAGACAAAAGCAGAGTCATCAAGAAATGATGTGCCTATAGTTGATGTGACAGACTATTTCAGTTGGAGGAGCAAAATGAAAGCTTATCTGAAGAAGTTTGGTGTTTGGGAGATTGTGATCAATCCACCGACTCCATCCAATAAGAAGGGCAAGGAAACTGCACATAAAGAAGAAAAGAAGTACAATGATGCAACCTTGAAGTTCCTCATGGATGGACTTCTCAACTCAGTGAAAGAAAGTGTAGGAGAGTATACTTCAACTAAATACCTTTGGTTCAAGTTGGAAAGCGAGTATCAAAAGGGAAAACCAAACACTGAAAAGACGGATCAGGAATCAGAAGACAAGCCCCGGGAAGACGTCAATCAAGAAGAAGAAAAGCAAGAAGTGGACTCAAGTAAAGGTATGGATTCTTTTTATTGTAATGATAGAATGTGTGATGAAATTGAGAAGGTTCTTGCAGAAGATGATGAATATCTATCAAAGTCTACACAGGAGATACATATCACTTTGATCAATATTGATCTCAGAGCAAATTGGATCTTGAACACTGTAAATCTAAACCATAGTGAATTCACAAGGTTCAAAAGGAGAATCTTGGAGTCTTTGAATGAATATCAGCAGAAGACCATGACAATGAGAGTATTGCTTGTGAAGCTCAAACACAAGGATAAAGAGTTGTGGGATCAGTTGGAATACAAGGATGTTGAAGTTGAACGACTAAAGATTAATTTAATCAGTCAAAAGGAAGAACAAGAAGAGCTTGGTAAAGACTCAGAAGAGCTTGAAGAAACTAGAAAGGCCAATAATGATTTGAAGACTCAATTGGAGGAAGCCAAGAGGATAGAAGAAATCTTGAAGAATCAATTGGAAGAAAAGGAGCAGACAATCCAAAAACTGGAGATGGAGGTAGTTGTTCTCGGGAAGAAAGGTGAAAAGACGGATGCCTTTTTTAAGTTCAAGGATAGTGCAATTGTCCTAGATAAGATCTTGGATTGCCAAAGATATCCATTTGACAAGTCTAGCCTTGGTTACAAGAAGGAAGGAGAAAAATATGAAGATGGCACTTGGTCTCCCAAGACTCCAGAAGCAGGTCCATCAACGTCCAAAGTTGCTCCCCATGCACCTGCACATGAAAACAAAGACTTTGGAAGTTCAAAAATGCAACAAGGAGTCAGGTCTATTCCTCAAAGCAAGCTCAGAAAAGATACAACTACAAGATAGAACCATAGTCCCAAGTATGAAAATGGATTTAATGGTTATTGTTACTTTTGTTCTAACTTTGGTCATAAGGCTATGGATTGTAGACTCTACGGAAGAAGAAGCGCTGGAAGCCCCAGTGACAAAGTTAAATGTTGGACATGTAATCAAGCTAGACATATTGTTGCTACTTGTCACACATTGATATGTTACATATGTAGTGGTTTTGGTCACAAAGTCCAAGAATTTGCAAGTCAAAGAATTCAACCAAGGAGGTGTCCTTCATACACATCATTAAGAAGAATCAGTGAACCTTGGAAGAAGATCAATGCAGGAAGATTTGAAGATCAGAAGACAAAGGCCTACATTCAGGGACACTCTCAGGCATGGAGACATGAAGTTGATCAAAGAAGTGTTGGAAGTTCCAACAGCTCAATCAGGTGTTGGACATGCCAAAGGGGGAGAGATGAAGACAAAAAGGGAGCATGCTCACAGGGGGAGCATGATTTGTTGTCATCAATGACAAAAGGGAGAGATTGTTGATAAAATTGTCGTTGATGCCAACATGGACTTGCAATGTCCCCACAGGTTGTCATTAATGCCACCAAGTCCCACCTGCAGTGCCTTGGACCCCTTACAGAGTGGGTTTGTGCCTTGAAGCACCTTATACCCAGTTCACAAGGTCCTTGTACCCACAAGACTGGATCTTGATGCCACCACCTTGCTGAAGATGTTGAAGACCCTACTGATGGTGATGAAGACCATGGAGATGGTGCTGAAGCGTTTGTGGATGATGGTGAATCCCTAGATGGGTTGGAGAAGCATTAATGACCCATTCTATGGTCATTCATTCTATGATGATGTCATGGTACCCCAGGAGAAGTTATAGCAATCCCACAGGTGATGTCATGATGAATCTTGACCCTTGGAGGTCTCCTGGTATGGTTGAGGTGGTTGAAGAAGCCCATGAAGCCCCCTGCTTGATGAAGAAGCTCTTAAAGAAGTCCCTTGAAGTTGTTTGACCCAAAATTGATGGCTTAATGGTCCTAGTACTCTTAATGAAGATAATGTGGTCATTGATGACCTTGTATGGTCTTTGACATATTTTGGATGCCCTTAGCTTGATAAATAAGGCCTTGAAGTATCCTTTTGACCCACACACTAGATGGTTTAATTGTCTTGAATAAATGAAGATGATGTGGGAATTTGGGGTCTTGGAACCCTTAGGGATGTCCCTAGGGCATAAGGAAGATGAAGGCACCCACACACATATGATGGTGATTGAGCACTTGGACACCTATTACACCCTTGGTGTTGATACTATGGTGGACACTCTATGAACTTTAATGATGTGGAAAGGGCATACATGCAATCCCTAGTGGGTTAAATGACAGCCTAATGGTAAGAAGGATTGACAGGGTAAGAAGGTTGTTAAACTTAGATATTTAAGTGGCATTTAAAATTTCAAAGTCAAAATAAAAATTTAAAATAAATTACCATCCTCACCTTGTTGAAGTCATCTCCAATTAAATTAATAATAATAATAATAATAATAATGATAATAATAATAATAATAATAATAAAATTTGACATGTCGGCTCCAAAAATTGTATGGAAAATGTGTATAAATGGAGGGCTCACGACCTCATTCTGGCATGAAAAAATCGAATGAGCTCTGAGGTTTTTCGGATGGTTGACTGAGGTAGCAGCAGGAGCAACCAATGAATTTTTGCAGTTGTCTGATTTTTTATTTTTATTTTAAGATGGCCTAACTTATTGGCTAAGAAAAATTTCGTGGGAAAAGAGAAGTACAAGACTCGAATTTCCAACAACAGATTCGTTTTATTTTATTTTCTTTTGGACTGAGTTTTGATGGACTAAAGGAACACGTGGCAACAGAAGAATTCCGAATTATTTTTGTAGCAATCCTTTCTTCCTTTTTTTAGCAGCAGTCAATGTTGAATTTTGTTTTAACACAAGCATATTGAAATATGATTACAAACAATCCTGAGTCTTGTATACAATAAGGATGATAGGGTTTTGACAGTCCTAACCATGAACATTTCCAAGCTGGACAGATCTGAAGCAGTCAAACAAATTTACAAACCCTAGCAACAATATCCCACGATGATGAAGAATAAATTCGGTGTGACCGGCAGTTTCTTGCAGCAGTAAACTGACGCTTTTTCACTCTACCAAATTGGTGATGATCAAAAACAGACAGTCCGAATTTGTAGCTTGACAAACATTCTGAGGTTGGTCATGGTTAGGGTATGGTATATTCAATATACTTACAGTGATATAAATTAATGCAATGATATATGTACAGTAGATACTATACATTGCATACTATGCGCTAGATGAATAATACATGCAGGACATTATGATGATACATACCATGATGAACATTGAAGCATGTATACAATATATACATTGAAGCACATACAGTGGTAAATGTTAGTGTGAAGTTTCGATGATGCATATTACTGTAGAATGATATGATGATAGTGAATACAGTGATGAAGTCGATATAGTGATACAGACAGTAATATGAGTATATGCACTAGTGTAGAGTAAAGTATGATCATGCAAACCCCAGCCATTGTTTTGATTCCTAGAACAGTGATCCAAGATATGAACAGTTCGTCATATATCCCAAGCTTGAATTAAAGTGGCATGTGCACTGATGTTGATGTAGCCATGAAATAGTACATTAGAGTATGTACAGTACAAATACAGTGATGCAACAAACCTTGTTTGATGATGAAGACATACATTGTGCACTTTGATGATGTTGACAATGTTGAGTAAACAAGTTGACAGGAAAAGAAAGTAGTTTGCATACAGTGACATATACAGTGACCTTGTTCAGAACTGATGTGACAAAGTGAAGAAAACAAGACAAGTTGATGGCAACAACAGTAGTGAAGAGTAATGAGAAAAGGTTGATAAGCAAGCGTTGATGAGCAAACTTGACCAGCAGGATTGATGAAAAGAGGTTGATGAGCAACAATGAGCAAATGAACAAGATGATTGATGAGCAGACCCATGACCAGTAGTAGTGATGAGCAGAGTTGATTAGCAGATGATGAGCAGCGTTGATGAGCCGACTTGACCAACAGGATTGATGAACAGAGGTTGATGAGTAGCGGTGAGAAAATGAACAAGATGATTAATGAGCAGACCTATGACCAATAATAGCGATGAGCAAAGTTGATTAGAAGATGATGAACAGTGTTGATGAGAAGAGTTTATGAGCAGAGATGGTTGAGCAGTAGATTGATGACAATCAGTGATTAGCATCAAGCTTGCAAGTGGAATCTTGCACTTGAGGATTGGACTCCCAAAAACCTTCTTAGTTGGAGCTAAGAAAACCAGGTTGTGTCCTGTATCAGAGTTGGTGCTCTTTTTATCAGTTGGTGCTAATTGTAATCGAGAAGATTGTTGTCTTCCATGTACAATAAATAAAGATCAAATTACAAATACTCTTGTGTCTCTTTGATGTAATGTTTATGCTTATGACTCATGGTTGATTTAGCTGATGCATGTCATGATGAATTTGATTATGTAATTGATGACATAATGATTGATATACTTCGATTGATTAAAAGAAGGTAAAAATTTTTAAATTGCTCTCACACACTGATTCACCACCCCCTCTCAGTGTGGCCATTGTGTCCAACACCATGTACCTTGGGAAACCCAGTAATAAAATCCATGGAAATGCTTTCCCATTTTTGCTCGCGAATGGGTAATGGTTGTAATAAACCGGCTAGGTAAGTATGATCTATCTTACTGTTGGCACAAACTGCACTCCCCCCATGCTGCATTACATCATTCTTGAGGCCCTTCCATGAGAACCTCTCTCTTAGCTTCCTGTAAGTCTTAAGAAATCCCTGTAGTCCTACTAAAGGTGAATCATGAGAAGCTTGCAAAATATTTTTCTTAAGTGAAGACTCAAGGACCAAGTATATTCTGTTTTTATAGTATATGATGTCATCCATTACTTTGTACCTTTCATCCTGAATCTGTCCATCCAATATTTCACAAGCAAACTTATCTTTGGAGTATTCAACCAAAAGATGAGATCTCCAATCCGACGAAATGCTCATAAGGGATAAAGTGGTTGGTCGTCTAGAAAGTGCCTCTGCTACCACATTGTTTTTTCTCTTTATGTATTCAATCTCAAAGTCATAGGTTTGAATCTTACTCACCCATTTCTATTGCCTCTCGTTTAATTCTTTATGTTCCAGGAAGTACTTTAAGCTATTGTGATTTGTCTTAATATTGAACCTGCCACTCACTAAGTATTTCCTTAACTTGGTTAGCACATGGAGAATGGATAACATTTCCTTCTCATATATTGAATATTTGCGTTCATAGTCCTTGAGTTTTCGGCTCTCGAATGCAATCGGGTGATTATTCTGCATCAATATTGATCCTATACCCTCTCCTGAATGTTGATGTAATTGTAACTTCGGAATGTATTTCACTTATGTATATTGTACTCCTATAGAGATGTTATTATTCCTCTATACGGAAGTGTCGTCATTGATATTGTAAGTGCCGTAACTTATACTTGATGGGTTATTAGACCACATTGATGGGGTCGGCTTTGTATAATTCATGTAGGTCAAAGGGTTATTAGACCACCCTATTGGGGGTCGGCCCTGGAAGCATTATGTTAAGTGGTTAAGTTGAGGCCGACCTAATAAGGTTATTAGGAAAGTCAAGTCAAGTATAAATAGATTGCGGGAGGCACTCTATTTGATCATTCACTTTCTCACTCATACACTCATTGGAGAGTGGTGCACTAGTGGAGGAGGAGAAGCTGCTGCTAGGATACTATCTCTTATGCTTGGGTTTTGTATCATTGCTCTATCTATCTCTGAGGAAGTTATTGGGGTTTTTCACCTTTATGGTTTTCCCCAAGGAAACTCTATGTGTCTATTGTCTCTTGTGATTGCTTCTTGTGATTGATATGCTGTACATGTTATTCTCTCATATAAGATCCTAGATCATATTGAATTGATGCTCAAAAATTAACATGGTATCAGAGCTAACATGAGAAGAAGACACTGTGCAATTGCGGAAGCTAGGGCTTCTTGTTTTTGGGTTTCTCTCCATAGATATTCAAAGGCAGGAGTCTAGATTGACTCTCCTCAGCAAGGCGCATCTTTCTGTTCAATCAGAATTCAATTCTGAGCACTTTCAATTTTGGCCCTAACAATTAGGGTTTCCACAAAAAGTGGAATTTATGAAATCTAAGACCATGGCTGGATGCTCCTCACAAACATCGAAGTTTAGAGACCAAGATCGAACTTTTTGGATGGATGAAGCTCCAGGAAAATCAAACCCTAATTCAAGGTCCTCCCAAGTGAATCCAGAAGTTTGAAAAGCAAATTTGAGGGGTGAAACTTTGCAGTTTTCAAATTCTGAGTATACCAGCTTGATCAGCTCATCAAGGCGCATCTTTCTATCCTTTCATAAGTTTGAAATTCAAAGTTTGAATTTTTAGGGTTTCTCTAACAAACCCTAATCCAGCTCCAGATCCAGATTTCTGCAAATCAAATGGTAAGACCTAAATATTTTCTATTTCATTTGAAGTACTCTTTAAGATGTCTCACCACACCAAGCTTGAGGATAAGCTTGAAGGGGCTGATAACTTCCGAGCATGGAAGCATAAGATTGGGTTAATTCTAGAAGAGAGTGAGTTGGACACCTACATAAGTGAAGGGGTTCCTGTCCCAGAGGGAAAAGAGACTAAGGCCTTACACAAGAGGAACTTAATCAAGGCTAAAAGGATCATTGTTGATTCTATCAAAAACCATCTCATGCCACATGTGTCATCTCTGAAGACACCTAAGGAGATGTTTGATTCCTTGACCAAGCTATTTGAAGGGAAGAATATAAATAAGAAGATGACCTTGAGGAATCAATTGAAGAATATCAAGTTCCAGAATGCGGAGACCATGTAGTCTTATTTCTCAAGGGTATCCCAAATAAAATAACAACTTGAAGCTGTGGGAGAAGTTATAGAGAATGGAGAAGTGGTAATGACCACTCTTAATGGCCTTCCTAGGTCATGGGATTCCTTTATCCAAGGAATTTGTGCTATGAAGAAACTTATCTCTTACAGTAAGCTGTGGGAAGAATGATCACAGGAAGAAGCTCGGATTGTAGCTCGAGAAGAGAAGATGGGGAATGAAGATCAAGCTCCCACAGCACATACCAAGAAGAGGACACTTTTCCTCAGATTGTCCTAAGAACAAAAGGAACAACAACAACAAGTACTACAAGCAATCTGACAGGTATGACTTACAGGTATGTTTTGAAATATGTTCATGGTTAAGTTTATAATATGATTGTCCTCATGTTATTGAGTTTAGTAACAATATTGTTTAATTTTAGACTTGTCTTATCACCCTAGTAAAAGTATGAATGCATGATAGAAGACATTCATTGATTAGGGTTATAACACTTATGATTGTATTATGATTGTACTAATGCACTGTGGTGTTGTATGAGGATAATGTTATCCGCTAACATGAAAGGTACAAATCAAGTTCTAGATCAAGACCATGATGACATGAAGACAAAGACTCATCCATAGTCATGGATCATATAAAGGTATGTATAATTTGGTTCTACAGTGGTTAAATTATGAGTTATGCAGGTCATTGAAGAGAACAAGAAAACATTGCTAGACATAACTAGCAAATATGATAACCAGGTATGCTTTTTCTATATCAAGTTTGAATCCTACCTTGTGTTAGGATCTTATACCTCTCTATGATTGATAATGATTACTCATGAAGTTAGAATCAAAGGTTTATGCATATTATGTCTCTTACCTTGATTGGTGATATGACTAACCAGATGAGTCCTATGGTCAAATAAGAATATGCATGAGTAAAAGAAGTCTTCCCTGAAACCTTGAATACTAATCAATTACCTGTGTGTGTGAAATGATCATGACCATAGATGTTAAGAGTATTTAGGATCATAATGTTTTGATAGTATTGAGATTATACTAATATATGTATGGTTATTTATGAGATCTTGAGGATGACACAATGATGACACTAGTGCACACTTAAGCATGCATAGTGGTCCAGAATGGATATACGTTTAAGGACAGATAATCAAGGAAGCAAATATCAAGAGGGAGCACACTCTAGTAGTTCCCACAAGGAAGCAAAGATTGAGAGGGAGTCCACCCTACAACTAAACAAAGATAAGTATTTGAATTGTCATTTCTTGTATATTTGATTGTTTAAATAATATTGTTCAAAGATGTATATACTTATGTTCCTAGACTTAGGTTGTGTATTATGCATATTAGAATAATTGCATTAATGAACAGTATACTACTAATGTGCATGTAATGGGTAAGTGGCCTATGGCACTGTACAACATTCCATTGCTACTTATCTAGAATGAAACCTTTTTGCTGACATGTTGGGAGTTGTGCACACTCTTAACAATGTTCTGGTAGAGATTGGAAGGCATCTAGAAAGTTACGGGATATGGATAAATGTTGTATTGAAGCATTGGCTAAAATAATTGCATGATTGTATGACATATTTCTTTATGTGTAAGAATTTGTTCTGAAAACTATGAGATGTTTCTAATCATGCAATTTAACTTGTTTTTGTAGGAAATATCGTATACGAGTGCCTACAAAAGAAGGACTACAACATTTGTTCAGCAACAAATCTATCTATTGAAGAATCTGAAGTTCCCAGGATCCGTGATGAAGTAATGATGCCCTGATCCGTCGATCATGAAGAATGATGTTTGGGATGTGGTCCCAAGACCAGAAGGGAAGTCTGTTGTGACCTCCAAGTGAACTTATAAGATCAAGCATGTCGTAGATGGCAGCATAGAGAAATATAAAGCAAGTAATGAAATGGAAGATACACCAGATGGATGTCAAGACATCCTTCTTGAATGGTGTAGTCCAGGAGGAAGTGTATGTGGAGCAGCCACTTGGTTTTGAGACACTTGACAGAGAGTCATATGTGTGCAAGTTGAAGAAAGCCTTATATGGCTTGAAGCAAGCTCCTAGGACTTGGTATGGTAGGATAGACAACTTTCTATCCAGTTTGGGCTTTACCAAGAGTAAAGAGGATTCCAACCTTTACTACAAGGTTGAGGAAGACAATCCTATGATACTCTTATTGTATGTGGATGACCTGTTTGTAACAGGAGAGGATAGATTGATTGTCGACACGAAGAGGAAGCTTGTTGCCGAGTTCGAGATGAAGGACTTGGGGATTATGCACTACTTTCTAGGCATGGAGGTGTGGCAGAGTGCAGAAGGAATCTTCCTTGGACAAGGGAAGTATGCAGTAGAGATTCTGAAGTGGTTCGGGATGATGGACTGCAAAGCCATGGCCACACCTGTGGCATCGAATCTGAAGCTTATGTGTGATGCTTCATCTGATCTGGTTGATGTCACTATGTATCATCGGATGATTGGATCGTTGATGTACCTGATGAACACCAGACCAGACATTTGCTTTGTGGTGAACACATTGAGCTAGTTTCTGACGGCTCCCAGAGGTGTTCACCCGGTTGTTGTAAAGCATGTTCTAAGGTACCTGAAGGGTACAATTGATTATGGGCTCAAGTATGATACGAATCAAAATTTTAACCTGCAGGGTTATGTTGATTCAGATTGGGCAGGTAGTGCCATTGATCAGAAGAGCACTTCGGGGTGTTGTTTCAATATGGGATCCGGTATGATCACTTGGTTTAGCAGGAAGCAGTCTTGTGTGGCACTGAGTACAGCCAAAGCAGAGTATGTTGTAGCTTATTCGGCTAGTTGTGAGGCAGTATGGCTTAGGAAGCTACTGTCTGATTTATTTGATCTCCCGTTGGATGCTACCTATATCTTCTGTGACAACCAGAGTTGTGTGAAGTTGTTTGAGAACCCGGTGTTCCATGACAGGTCGAAGCACATTGAGATCAAATATCACTATATCAGGGATATGGTGCAGAGAGGAGAAGTGAATCTCCTGTATCTTGCGATGGATGAGCAGCTTGCAGATGTGTTGACGAAACCACTAGCCAGAGTGAAGTTTGAGTACTTCAGAGAGAGGCTTGGTGTTCTTCATATTGATGACACTTCGAGGAAGAAGTGATGGATACATCTGCAGGAGCCATTCCAAGCATGGTGAGAGGAGGATCCTTCCCATGGCTGTGGATGTAAGCGTTGTGTGATGAGCATCAGGACGATGCTTCAGTTACTGCTCTGGATATGTATCAAGTGGATACATTGTATGATCAGGATGATCATGGATGACGAGTTTCAAGATGTTGCTCCAGATGATATGTATCAGGATGATACTATGATGATGATCAGGATGGTCATGTGATGATGTACATCAGGATGATGTATGATGAGTATCAGGTTGATGCTCTGTGGTCGTGCACAGGTTGTATAAATGAGCATGTAAGTTGACCTAGGAGAACCGATAGGCTGGGTTGTGTGCCCGTAATCAGTCCTGGGATGCTCTTTCGAGGCATTGCTCTGGGAGGACATGTAATATTTCCCTAGGAGATCCGATAAGTTGGGTTGTGTGCCCGTAATAAGTCCTGGGATGCTCTTTCGAGGTTTTTTCCTATGGCATGTAATGTAGTCCCGGGAGATCCGATAGGTTGGGCTGTGTGCCCGTAATAAGTCTTGGGATGCTCTTTCGAGGTTTTGCCATGACCACATGTAATATAGCCCTGGAGATCCGATAGGTTGGGTTGTGTGCCCGTAATAAGTCCTAGGATGCTCTTTCGAGGTTGTCTGGTGGAAAATCGTAGATTTGCTCTAGGTCACATCCAGTATGAAAAAGGATTGGCTCTGTGGTGATAAATCCTAGATTTGTTCTAGGTCACATCCAGTATGAAAAAGGACTGGCTCTGTGGTGATAAATCATAGATTTGTTCTAGGTTACATCCAGTATGAAAAAGGACTGGCTCTATAGATGTGATACATCCAGTATGAAAAAGGACTAACTCTGTAGATGTAATACATCCAGTATGAAAAAGGACCGGTTCTGTAAATGTGATACATCCAGTATGAAAAAGGACTGGCTCTGTAGATGTTGATACATCCAGCATGAAAAAGGGTTGGCTCTGTAGATGATGAAGACCTGCAGGTGGCGGGCCTACATCCAGTATGAAAAAGGGTTGGCTTTGTAGAACTTCCTATGACGAGTAGATTGGAGATTGATTGAGATAGCAGCAGCAGTGCGATGATTCGATGATGATGATCCAGTGACGATGATCCAGAGAAGAAGACTTGTGCTAGCAGATCTATGTCGAGAAATACCTTCTTAGTTAAGAGGGAGTATTGATGTAATTGTAACTTTGGAATGTATTTCACTTATGTATATTGTACTCCTATAGAGATATTATTATTCCTCTATACGGAAGTGTCGTCATTGATATTGTAAGTGTCACAACTTATACTTGATGGGTTATTAAACCACCTTGATGGGGTCGGATCTGTATAAGTCATGTGGGTCAAAGGGTTATTAGACCACCCTATTGGGGGTCGGCACTGCCAACATTATGTTAAGTGGTTAAGTTGAGTATGACCTGGTAAGGTTATTAGGAAAGTCAAGTCAAGTATAAATAGAGTGCGGGAGGCACTCTATTTGATCATTCACTTTCTCACTCATACACTCATTGGAGAGTGGCGCACTAGTGGAGGAGGAGAAGTTGCTGCTAGGAGACTATCTCTTATGCTTGGGTTTTGTATCATTGCTCTATCTATCTCTGAGGAAGTTATTGGGGTTTTTCACCTTTATGGTTTTCCCCAAGCAAACTCTGTGTATCTATTGTCTCTTGTGATTGCTTCTTGTGATTGATATGTTGTACATGTTATTCTCTCAGATTAGATCCTATATCATATTGAATTGATGCTCAAAAATTAACACTGAATCATCACATTCTAATACGAATGGATGCGTAAAATCTGGCAGTGCTAGTACCGGGCACAAACTCATTACCTTTTTCATTTTTTCAAATGTCCACTATGCGGTCTCGGACCAACTGAATGCCCCTTTCTTGGTAAGCTTTGTGAGAGGTGCGGTCATCTGTGAAAACCCACTGACATACCTCCTGTAGTAGGTGCAAAGGCCCAAAAATCCTTTCAACTCTATCACATTTTTAGGTGTAGGCCAATCCGGTATGGCTCTAATCTACTCTAAATGTACTTGTACCCCATTTTCTCCTATCACATGTCCCAAATATAACATCTCTTGCATACCAAACTTGCATTTGAACATCTTGGCATATAGTGATTGCTCTTTTAAGATTCCAAGTACTTCATGTAGGTGCTTTAAATGATCTTCCCAAGTCCTACTGTAAATCAATATATCATCGAAGAATACCAGAACATACTTGCGTAACAGAGCCTTGAAGATGTTGTTCATGCATGACTGGAAAGTAGCTGGTGCATTAGTGAGCTCAAATGGAATCACTAGAAACTCATAGTGTTCGTAGTGGCAACAGAAAGTGGTCTTTGGAACATCATGTTCCCTAACCCGTATCTGATGGTAACCTGATCGGAGGCCAATCTTGGAGAAGTATTTTTCCCCACGTAGTTTATCCATCAATTCATCGATCATGGGGATTGGATACCTGTTTTTAATTGTTTTCTTGTTAAGTGCCTTGTAATCAATGCACATGCGTAAGGTTCCATCCTTCTTCTTTACTAACACCACTGAGGATGCAAATGGACTGGAGCTAGGTTTTATGTAACCTAATTTGAGCAATTCTTTGATAGTACTTTCAATTTCATCTTTATATATTTTGGGGTGTCGGTAAGGGGTAGTGATGATTGCTTGAGTCCCCTCCTCTAACTCAATAATGTGCTCATATCCCCAATCTGTAGGCCTACCTGATGGAAGATCTCCAAATACCTTGTTATACTTATGAAATAGTGCATGTATGTCTGTTGGATGTTGTGTGGATCTATCTGGTGGTTTCCTGAAGGTAACCAAGCACTATGCTTCCCACTCTATGGCTCCCTGTCGGAGCACAGCCTCCATCCTATGTGATGATACTATTCTAGGAGGGTAGGTATTCATCCCTCTCAAAACCACACTATGTCCTTATGTTCCCTAAAATTCCATCTGCATGGTCTGGTAGTTTGTAGAATATTTTCCAATGGAATAAAGCCATTGAACTCCCAATAATACATTTGTGTCTAGTACGTCAACTACATAGAATGTCTTGGTCACTGTATAGTTCCCTAGAGTTACTTTCAATTTTGGGATCCTCTGACTACACTCTATGGTGTGGTGACCTAGCGTGGATTCTGTAAAACCATCAAATCTCTCAGTCGGAATACCTTTTCTTTTTATCCAGGCAGCATCAATAAAGTTGTGGGATGCCCCACAATCTATCAACACTCCAACCTTGTTTCTCTGTATGACACCTCTGATCCAAAGAGTGTGGAATCTAGGAACTCTAGATAATGTAGCAATGAAACCTCCCCGTGTCCCCTCAGGAGACTACTCCTCCTGTGTTGCATCAAGTGCCTCTACTTGTTCCCGATCCTGATCATCCTCATCCTCTCCACCGTCA
Organism: Larix kaempferi; assembly: GCA_027924585.1. NCBI lineage: Eukaryota > Viridiplantae > Streptophyta > Pinopsida > Pinales > Pinaceae > Larix > Larix kaempferi. Next base: position 983,449 of record BSBM01001770.1, read on the forward strand.
GAGTATACCTCTATGTAGTGAGCCTTCCCCTTCCCTAAACATCTGTGACCTGGTACCCATGGTTCTTGGCAATTAAAACATAGTTTCTTTCTTCTAAGGTCATGGCGGGCATCATTATCCATCCACTCTTTCTTGGGCCATTCTTTTTGGAAGGGTCTCTTCTCCTTATCTTTTATAGGAAAATTGGTTCCGGGAGGAAACTTATTTTTGGGAACTGAATCTTGTAAATCTCTGGTACGACTGATGGCATCTGACAGGGTGGTGGGTCTATAAGCCTTAACCCATCCACGTAAGGGCTCAGTGAGAGCCTCGATAAACAACATAATTAACCCGCTGTCTTAAATTTCTTTCACCATGACTGTTACCCTTTGGAACTCTGATATGAATGAATCCGTACTTCTTGTCTGCTTGAGTTGTGCTAGCTCTCTGAAATGCACCTCGGGGTCTTTCTTGTCAAAGCGCTCGATTATCCTTTGTGTAAAATTTGTGTTCGAGGTGATGGTATTGTGACGCAATGTCACTAGCTCGTGGTACCACCACTCATGGGATTCCCCGTCCAAATGCAAAGTAGCCAACTTAATGGCATATGTCTCCATCGTGGGGTTGAGTTGGAAGTAAGTGTCCAACTTCTGCACACAATTCCGCGTTGGGCCACTCTGGTTCCCATCAAAGGTAGGAATGGTTAGTTTCCCTACTGTGCGTTGTAACTCATAGTTCTGGTTGAAAGGCCTGTTATAAGCTCTCGACTTGTTGTTACTTTTAAAATGAAAAAAATATATGAAGCTCATGGCTGACAGGAAGTCATCTCCCAGTGCTCTGTACTCACGTAGATATGCCCCCATGGGATCTTTTAGATCTACATGTACAGTTGGCACTTCTATCGGGCTATCCAAGAATTGTGCATGGTAGGTCTGGATGACCTATTGTAGAGGTGAGAGTGACTCTACATATTAGTGTGTAACTGTTCCCCACTGCTACTGGTGGATACCCGGTCACTGTTGGAAAAAAGAGGACTGTGTGGGGTGGGCCCTGACTTATCTGCCAATTTGTTGATGGTCGTCAACATCCCTTTATGTCCCGAAGTTAGTTCTTTTAAAGCTGAAATGAGGATAGTGAAAGCCATTTTATCATCATCTGCCATTGTTTCTTTTCCTTTACCTTTCCCAAACTAAGTCTTTGTGTCTCCTAGTTCTATATCCTCTAACTCTTCTTCTTCTCTTCTTCCATTGTTCCTAAATCTCTGCCTCCTGTAAGTAATATTGTGGGGGTCCTCTGTATTCATTTACTGTTCACACTGCATGCTCCCACAACTGGCGAGGAACATGCTTTGATACCACTGTAATATCCCAAACTGATATTTTTTTCTTTTTATGGAGTTATGTTGTTTGCTAGTAGTATTTATGGCTCAGTATTTGAAGTATGAATGCATGTGCTGAACTATGCTTGCATGCATATGCATGGGTTTGCCAACCCCAAGTAACCCGAATAATCAGAAATGCTATAAAATATGAGTAAGGAAGATGCATGTACGTACCAACAAATAAAGCAGTAGGTGTATGTCAATATGAGATCAGCATGCAAGGATTGTGACCGAGGATGAGCAAGCTACGGAATATTCCTCCTCCAAGAATGCGCCCTCTTTAGACTGAGATGTGATAGATAGTGTCTCCAATGATGATAGAAGGTTGCACAAAGCTGGGACTAGGGTTATATTCCCCTTCTAATTGAGATGGAGTAAGCATGCAAACCATGCATGAAGCCTGAACCCTAATATGAGTTGCCTCCTCTAGGAAAAGTCACCCATGCAGTAGAAGACGCTTTCTAAGAGAGGAAGATGATGATAACTTGATCCTAGATCCGTGAGGGAAGCCCTTCTTCAGGGATTAGGGAAATAGTGTTGCTCTCAGAAGAATGGAGCCAACATGTAGAAGAAAAGACCCCTATAGAATGAGATATGAAGCTATCTCTCTTTGTGCAATTCTCCCATGCAAGGAGGGCGAGTTCCTTCAATCCAATCTGTAGCTTGAACCCTACAGGAAGCTGAAGAAATATACATGGTGATAATAGCAATGTTGAATCTGGATGATCCAACCTGATAGTGACTAGGGCAGATAGATTTCACTGCCGAAATACACTGAATAGTTGAGTGTGTGCACTCAACCCAAAATAGTTCATTGAGCTTTCCAAATTGACTTCTCAAATCAATAATCATATAAGCAGGCCTCACTCACTCACTTTACCTTTCTTTTATAACTTTCACCAGGCCTGACCTAACTTTTGCATGATTAGGTCGCTTTATCTGCTAATTTCCAGTTGACTTGCATGCAGTGCTTCCGGAGTGCATGGAAGATCAATGAAGGAGTTTCGGTGCATGCAACATGAAATATGGCTCGCATGCCATGCATGCAGGTGGCCCCTATTTATCTATTGATGATCTAATAACCATGCTTAAGATCTTCTTATGGTGTAAATGGCATCAATCCTTAGTTAATTCCCCAAATGTCAGTGCCCACTCGAACCTATGGGAATCAGATAGGTTAGCGGGATAGTCCTTCGTGCTTAAGCAGAAGAGGACAATACAAGGGGGGAGGAGGTAGGGGCCAAATGAGCTTCCACCTTCATGTGGTTAGACTTGTTCAGTAGAGAAAGCCTGTAGAAAGTGATGTGCAATGAACATTTCTGACATTATACATTTCGTACTTTGATTTTTGTAAAATAAACTTTGTTGATATAATATATTTGGTACTATTTTGTAAATGATCTTTCTTATGGAATCTACATGTTCAATTATTTATTGTTAATTAATTTCTTTCGCACTAGTAGATAACTGGGTTATGGGAAATCGAGAGTGATGTGAGAGGGGGGTAGGGGCTAAATGAGATTTCACCTTCACGTTGTTGGACTTGTTCAGTAGAGAAAGCCCATAGAAAGTGGTGTACAATCAACACTTTTGACATAAACATTTGTACTTTGATTTTTGTATAATGAACTTTGTTGATATAATATATTTTGTACTATTTTGTAAATGATCCTTCTTATGGAATCCACACGTTCAATTATTTGTTGTTAATTTAATTTCTTTCGCACTAGTAGATAGATGGGATATGGAAAATTGAGAGTGATGTGAGGAGAGGGGGGGGGGGGGGACGGAATGAACTTCCAGTTTAGACTTGTTCAATACAGAAATCTCGTCCTATGATTTTTGTAGTATGAACTTTGTTGATATAATATATTTGGTACTATTTTGTAAATAATAGATGGGCTATGGGGAATTGAGAGTAATGTAAACGGGGAGAGGGGGAAAATGAACTTCCACCTTCACGTGGTTGGCCTTGTTTAGTAGAGAATTAATTATTCTCGAACCAAGGGAAGCTCAAGCAAGCATGTACTTTCACATCTTCCGATTTAAATTTTATTGATAAGATAAAAACTTAGTTCGTTCATTACTTTTAACTAAATTTGATGTATCCAATATATATTTTTTGTTGACCATACACCTTATGTGGTCATGTGCAAATGATACATTTTGATGTTCCAACAGTGTTGTAGACCTTATGGGTTGTGGTCGCCATCTTTATGGATGTCTGAATGATATAGGTATTAAAATTTCTTTTGAATATTATATCATCGAAAATTTTAGATATTTGGGAGAGTAGAAGACAAAGCAATCTCTCTCCTTGATAGATAATTTAACTAGCATTCCTAGAGAACAAGGTTGCAACAATCATTCTCTAATCTACGAAAAATAAGTAAGATTTCTACCAATTACGTCAACCCTTATGAAGTCTTCACCATCCAAGCAAAATGAAACAATATCCCCAATCACATCGACAAGAAGAGCCTAAGTACTAGCAAAAAAAATGGTATAGAGTATTATTATTTCACTAGCCCAAATTTCGACCTTAAGAAATCAAACCCTCCTTTTATATGCTAAGGGGGGCGATTTCCTCTTGAGATGAGGTCAAAAGGTTGTTACATAGTTCGTTACAAGAACAATGATCTCAATATGAGGGTTTCTAGATCAATGGTCTTGATCAACCCTTATTATAACAATAATTGATGGTATGTGCCAAGTCATTGAGACTAGAGAGGGTGAATCCCTAGCTTGACTAGTAAATAATGATAAAATAATCCCAATACGACGGGTTTCCTTTAATACAAGCTTCAAAACCCATGGGGATGTTGAAACCAAGTTCCAAAGGCCATGTGTTGTTTCTCTGATCCAAGGATCTAGTCAAATCCACATTGAATGATGAGGTCGTTGGACCACACAAATTAGACAAGAGAGGTCGATCCATGTCAAAAGAAATGAGATGAGTGGCTAGGACTTAATCTTGTGTTGAGTATAGCTCAGTAGATCCCAGTGTACCTCCAAACGTGTGCCAAATGAGCCACATCATCAAATTTGGCTCAACATATGTGCCACAAGTCCAACTAGACAAATAGACTTGAGTAAAAGTGCATAATTTCCTTCTATTAATCCAAAAAGTGCATCCTCAACTAAGAAATATAACAAAAGTGCACTTTTTAACATCTCAGTAATCAATTAGACACAAACTTAGCATTTTTTTTAAATTAAAACCTTAGATGTGTCAACAGTTAATCTACCATTAACCTGAAATAAGCCTACAAACCTCTCTATGCTTAGAAAACCCTCTAGATGTACAACGCCCTAGCTTCTGCTGATTGACATGGATAGTAGGTCCAATTGGGTGCTCAAATCTATTCTCAGATTTGGAAAACACCGAGTATATCATTCCCAGCATGTCCATAAAAATCAGTACTATAGTCTCCAGGGAAGAGTCTGGCACCATTTTGGATCCGAATGATCTAAGCCCAAATGGGTATCCAAATATGCTTTTAGATTCTCTAGATACCCAATACAACTCAAGATAAACAATAAGCCCCTTATGGCCTCTATAGACACTGATACACTGGCATTGCAAACCTTGAAACTATGAAAAAGACCTAATGAAACTTCTGTAACATTGTACTATAATCATAATTGTCCCTGGTGGACCAACATTAATGGGAGTCCACATGGACCAACACATAATAGATGCAAGTGATCATCATAGTGAGTCATCATATAGTTATTCATGTCATGCATGATAATATACCTACACTACAAGTATCTTCAAATAGCTTTTTGAGAAACAAGCTATAACTAGCTAGTACCATGACAATAACTAAGTAATTGCAAGGACTAATTTCTTCTAAGGGGTAGACTAGATGGAATATACCAAGTTTGGAGAAGTTAAATTTTGGTCATAGGTGAGTTAGTTGATTCAAGATGTAGGAAGAAGGGAATCTCTACGATCTTCACCACCTAGGTAAACAATGGGGAAGTGACTCATAAATGGGTGATGTGTAATGAGGTGATGCCCCCTTAACCATTGACAATCAGATTTCCCCCTTTGACTTTGACTTTAATAGCTCCTTAGACTAACCTCATTTGTTTTCTTGGACTCTTCATTTCTTGTACTTCTTTATTTTGGAGACCTTGGCCTTTATTTTTCTTTGGAGGCCATTAGCAAGTTTTCTACTTGCTTCTTTATTTATTTTTCTATACAACCTTAAGAGACAAATATATATACTTGTTTTTAATCTTTGAATATTAAGAGTACAAATAGTTACATAGTATACATATTTCAAGCTTTTAATGTATGTCTTCTTTGTTATTAGTTTTGTTTCTATATAGTCTTCTAACTAAATTGAACTATAACTTTAGCAACGAACAATTATTTAAGTATCTCAAATTTCTTGCAAACTCACAATTATAAAATAATATCGAAAAAAAATGCATCAGTGTCCATTTATTATCTATCATAAAATAATACATAATAGCAAAATTCATAAAGACGAATTGCACACAATGAAAATAACCAAAAATCAACATTCTCATCATGAACATCCATTTTTTTAATCATTCATTTTGTGTATGTAAATGAGACTTTGAATTGTCCGTCTTCATTGTTTTTCATTTAATCATTGCAAGATATTATATTGTGATGAAATTACTTTCATCATAAAATAATGATTGGGCAACATACTAATCAAATCACTAAAGATAGAATGGAATGCTAAGATATAAACATAATAATACAATGCGAATTAAATATTAGGCAATCCCATAGTTCATTTAGATCAACCATTGCAAGATGATATATCCAAATAATCTGATGCAACTTTCATGAAGGGAAAAGAATCGAAGTTTGCCTCTTGAAATCAGAAATAAAATCGTCATCAGCCTTTTTTAGTTCCATTACTATCATAAATATTATGTTTGTCCCTTCATGGATATTAACTAATTCGAATGGGGCAGGCTGGAGAGGAACCTTCAAGGCATTTGCGTAAATATTTTGCTGCCAAAATACGACCCTTAGTCGCAACATTAATAAGACTGAGACCACCTTCCTGCTTAGGCATTATTACAAACTGCCAAGGAACCATAGGCAGTCCCATCTCACCACTGTACTTGAACCAAAGAAAATACCCTGTGCAGGTTGGGACCTGGTTTGGCACTCACTTCAACAGTTCCAAATTGCCAAATTTAGCAGCAAATTTCTGTCCACATGACTGCTACACACTGCAGTACCAACATTTATAGTCAAGGATACCATTTTTTTGTTACAATGCATACTCCGTTTTTGGTTTAATTAAGCTCAATTGTTATTAAAACAGTAGGCTTTGAACGAATCCTGTGCAGCTTGTTTTTTTTCTCTTTTGCCTAAGAATCCCATACTATAACTGGTCAGTGTTCATGGCTGCCTGTGTTTAATTCTTCTGGCCACACTTTTGTGTTTCTTATTTGAGAGACATATTGAGGACCATTATAGGAAATCGAAAAACACAGATGAACTGAGCTATTTTATATCCAATGAATGTTGATATCATGGCAAAGAATTGAAGATATGGCACACTTTTCATTATTTTCTTTCCACGTTCAGTTTATATAAATATAAAGAGGGAAGGTCACATCCGACCAAACCCAATTACAACAAAAGGCCAATTAGACCAAATGAATAATGTCCATGAATAACAATGTAAGAAACTCAAAATAGAGGAAGACAAATTACAATAGCGAGATTATTGTGAGGATGGTGGTGATTCCGGAGGTGACTCAGGTGGCGATGCTTCTGTAGGTGGTTGTGTTGGAATAGATGATCCAAAATCTAGATCTGGATAAACACCGGGAGGACGTTCTCGTGGCTGGATTGATAACAACTGCGCCGAGTTGCCGACAGCGTCTGCCCATCCATAGTGCGGCTCAGCCCTTTCATTCAGTACATGATAGTATTACTATTAGTAAACATGCCCTGAGATAATTGTCATATTACCTAACAGAAACCACCAAAGATAAATGCAAATATTTGTCTGGGCTGTGTTAGAAATCTGTCACTGACATTTTGAGAAATTAAAACCACAGATGTGCCCAGATATTCAGAGATAAAAATTATAACTATAATTTGCTTATCCGAGGTGAAAGAAGAGTCGAGAAATAATCACAACTTACTCATAATAGGTGCATTCTTCCACAACAATATCCCAACTTTCCCCAGTAGTGCTTCTGCCATACTTATGCACTTTCCTGCAAGTTGTCTTGCCATCAATTCTCCACAAAACTAAATTCTTGCATTAATGAAACATTGATGAGTGGAGAAGAAATAAAAGTTTTTCTCCTCACTTATTGTGACCTGTCTATCTTAAGCTTGCTCACAAATTTGCTCTACCCCATATATTTTACAAACAAAAAAATGCAAATATGCAGAGTATTAAGCTTGTGGTATTTATTATCTAACACGCACTGTAGCTTGTTAGAGGAAAGGCCTGTCTAAAAAGTAAAAACAAAATAAGTAGCTCAGCCAGGAATGAGCATGTTTAGAAAACGCACAATTGTTCCAACTGAAAACTTCACAGCCACTTCTAAGTTTGGTATTTTTTTTATATATGAACAAATTACCTCAAATATGCAGAGTATTAAGCTTGTGGTATATTATATTATTATCTAACACGCACTGTAGCTTGGTAGAGGAAAGGCCTGTCTAAAAACAAAATAAGTAGCTCCACCAGGAATGAGCATGTCTAGAAAACGCACAATTGTTCCAACTGAAATTTCACAGCCACTTCTAAGTTTGGTATTTTTTTATATATGAACAAATTACCTCAGCTGATAGTATAGAGGAAAGAAAGAATTCCATACTAGTACTAGATTCAAGGTGTCAACCATTACAAATAGATCTCAGGTGAAGAGAAATATCAGTTTGGACAAAAGTGCATTTCAGCAGAAACTCACTCAAAAAGTTTGTTTCACTGTACATAGAAGCTCATTTGGATGTGGAATGATGACAGGAAAAAATATCTAGTAATTAGATGAAGAAAACAACACAATGTATTTTTATGGTATCATCACCAAAAACCAGATACATTTTTTTTAAGATGAATTGAATGGCCATCTAAAATAACAATGAAATTGATATGTGCAAATGCTTACACATGCTAAAAAAGTCGGACAATCTAGTGTCCCACCCATCCATTCACTATGATCACCGAAAAAACAAGGAATACATATAACACTATGGCCATTTCACAAAACCTGAAGACAAAACAAAAAACCACATTTCAGAAAGAAATCCCTTGGCAAAAGAAAATTAGAAAACAAATACTGGAGGGCCTAACCTTGGCCATGAATCCCAGTAAATTTAATTTATAGCCATATCTTCAAATGAAGGTTGCATGGATATGTGGATATGAGGGTATAATAGGTATGGCAAGGAGTACCCAATATGGAAACACAAAACCAGTGTGGTGGGTATCACCAATTCTACATGGAGATTTGGAGAACAATTGCTGTCACAAACATTTCTGGTTTCTCCCGATTTTTTCTGAGTCTTTCAAGTTTTTTTGAAGTTTTTTAGGTTACTGAGTTTTCCCACTTTTTCCAGGTCCAAGTTTATGATTGCTGAGCTTTGCTGTTTTTTTTTCTGATTTTTCAATTTCCTGAGTTGATGATCTCCGCTGTTTTTCTTACAATGTCAAGCTTTGCAAAACTGATAGAAACATATATATATTCATCATGACATAAAGTGAAATTTCAATTTTGAAGGAAAACTTCAAAGAGTAAATTTAAAATTTAAAATTAAGAGCAATAATTACAACATTTATGAGCAAAAACATAAGTATCTACACCAAATAAATTGCAATCAAATTTTGATGTTCTTTATGCCTTCTTTACATCAACAACTTTTCAAATTTCCCATAATGGGGTCTTCAGGCCATTTCCGGTTCCATTCTTGCTGCCCAAATAAAAATAGCTTCCCACAAGAAAAAATAAAAAATAAAAAATCTAAACTTCGTGTAAAACCACGACTAACAAGTGTAAAACCTGTGTTGCATGGGTACCCGTACCGGGGGGTCGGTGTCATGTCCAGAATTTTGCATTGGGTCACAATGGCCTAAGCCCATTGGTCATATTCATGAGAGTTTGTCAAATTGATGCTAAGGGTCAAATAATTGCCAAGGAGGAAAATTACTAGTTTCCTAGGTTGTGGGTGGAAGCATTGGGATTTGAAATAAGAAGGATAATAAATTATGTGTGGACATTAGAAGAGCATAAATATTTAATAAAGGAGCTAAATAAATATATACAATGGAAAATCAAAGTGGCATTTGATCATGAAGACACATGGAGGAAGTGGGACCCACACAAGCTAGATTTTCTGTGCCACATGGTATTCTCCTCTTGTCATTTCGAATCCATAAGAAGCCAAAGGTTCTTGGGATGAGTTGGAAGGTCAATATACTTGGCATGAGTCATGTAAGGTCGAATTGGAGTGGAAGAATAACTCCCATGGAAGAGGAAGAGGCAATTTCATCTTCTTCTCATGTTCCACGATCACTTCCACCAGCACCTATTCCACCTAGAACACGAGAAAAGAAATTGGAAGTTACTCGTGGCAAGCGGAAAGCTTAGTAGATTCATAGTACTTTGTAGTTTGTATTTCATTTTCATGTTTATTTTGGCAGTTAGCCTATTTTGTAAACATTATGGCCTAGTTTGATGGCAAATATTATATGTTGAAATTTGAAGGTTGATGTTGTTGATGATTGATGATTTGATGATGATCATTTAATGACAATGTTATAAGTTATAGCTCCTAGAATCTAGAAGACTAGATGATTAATGTTATATCAAATTGTACTAAATGGTTATATAAATATCTATATTCTATGTTTTGATGTTTTCTATAGCTAATTTGGCATAATACATGCTTTTTTTAATTTATATGCATCAAAATATATTAAAATATATATTATATAAAAAACGCTCCCGAAACGGAAGCTTTTGAAAATTTCGCTTTTCGCTCCCGCTCCCGCTCCCAACAATGTAGGTCCAGACTCCATATATTGTGTAATTTCCAGATTTAAATTTCAGCTATACATGTTCTTTATGCATTTCTATTTACATTTGTTTCAATGTTTGTCTTGTTGATTTGACATAAGGGGCAAATTGTTAAGCATGTTAACATCTAGTGAAGAATATAAGGAGCTGATTTCACTACTGAAATTACTGCTGTAAAAGTACGTTCTCAGATCTGGTTATTGGCTGATAAGTTGCCCAAGAAGGGGCTGAAACTTATCTCACTGTTTGTTATCTTTTCTCCTTGAATTGCCATAAAGTGTGGGGTTGTTTGAAGTAAATTATTGTGATCTTACTGCTGCTGCTTTATACTCTAATTTACCGCAATCCTAAGGCTCAAAACTCTAGGTCAAGTTTTGGGAACCTTTTACGAAGAAAGTGAAAGTTCAGTTTTTCATTAATTGCCCGATTGCATGAAATTTCTACAGGACATGCCACTGCTCCAGACCCATGTGAAACAAGCTGCTTCATCAAAGTTGAACATGGTGACTCTGCCCTGAAGAGAATCTCAGATATAACTAGCAATACCACTTGAGCCCCTAACCAAACCAATACTTCATGTCTCTTATCTGCAAACTGAAAGCAAATGATAGACTGGATATTCTGGTATAGTCCAAACACGACTCGCGTTAATCTCGGATATCAATGCAAATCCAAACCCCTAGAGACCAATATGCAAAGTCTGCACATGTATATACCATGTAAGGGTGAATATAGCAAAATGGCACCGAGTGCAATACATATCCAAAACAAGATCCAAGCTCACTCCAAATCAAAACTCTTCAAAGCTGCTCCACAAACTCGAAATGGTCGCAAATGCTCAACAAGAGAGATGTGAGGCAAATAGGCAGGGGACAGGACTAATATAACAATGTTTTAACATTTGGGAGGCGCAGAGTTTGAGGGGGTGTGTTTTGTTTTTTTGTTTTGTTTTTTTCCTTTATTACTAGTTTATGTTCCGGGATTTTAATGTGGATGCACCCTAAATGGTTCATAGAGGAACAGGTTTGAACCAGTTGGTCTGACCAGTTCAGTACAGAACCAGTCGCTGAACCAGTTCAAGGGCCAGTTCAGTGGTTTTGGGGGTCAAAATGACCAAACTGGCAGACTGGTTCCATTTTGGCCAGTTTTTAAAAAACTGATCACACCATTTTCAAATAATTAATTGTAGAATAATATGTGTACACCCATATCCTTCACACTTCTAAAGCCATTCAGGGTTTTTGAATACTCATTAGTATGATAGTATCCTAGCATTTTCTTAATGAAGCCTCTGGATTTTCCAGTATATATAAGCACGACTTTGTAAGGGCTCTCATAGACAATTCTTGAAATGAAAACTAATTTATGCTAGTATTCCAGATTGTTAATAATGGATTTAAGTGGGTTAACTAAAGCATGGCATAAATTTCTACTTTAACACTCTATGGTTGTTCGTAGACTGTGTCACTGTAGTAATGCATATCTGAATGTCATATTTTTGGCCCTAAACAGCTAACTCTGTGGACTAAAATGCCCCATTAAACGGATCCATCAATTAAGATAATTGTTTGCTATTACTGTTAAACTTTCTCTACAGGCTGTGACCCAAAACATACCACATGACCTGCATTTTGTACACAATGCCCATATAGGACACAAAACCAGCCCCATACATGAAGAATGTGTTTCCTGGATGCCAGAAACAACTAAAACAAGGGACTTAAACCATTTCTTTCATATGTCCTATTACTCAAAGTGTTCTCTTACAAAGTTGCAAATAAAAGAAAAAAGATTTTCATTATGTTATCACAATATTTGTCTTATCTGTATTTTTCAGTTTTAACACATGAAATACCTATTTTTATTTGCTACTGCACAATTCATGATTCAGCTGTGTCTCCTTTATCAAGAGCATCTTGGCTTGTTTTTCCCCCACCATTTCATTTCTTGTATTTAGATATAGTTTTAATACATGCAATTGATGCGCAAAAATCCTTAGAGGATTTCTCTTCCAGAATTGTGGCATGTGAAAAAGAATACTCATTGCTTACATAACAGGGAAATAAAAGAATAAACAAGAAGGGAGGAATGGCATGGACAGAGAGAGACAGAGGGTACCCGTTTCCAAAGTGTTCTTCTCCCCAGGTCCTTGACCAACCTGCAGATGACCAAAAGTCCTAAATTTAAAAATACAATTTTCACTAAGAATGATTTCAAGATAAATTAATTTCAAATGGCATATCATCATCCCAGAAATTACAAAATACGAATCAAAATTACTAATGGAAATATATTCATAAAGATAGCATCCAAACCTTCTGTGATTTGGTATGTATTATTAAGCATATAAATGCTTTAAAAAACTGCTATAAAAAACAAATACATACAATACGACATAACTTCATAACATCACTTGAACACGTTAGGTGAAAGATCATTTATCCAAATAAACTACTAAGTGCTTAAGTAGACCTTAATTGGGTGATTGTGGAATGAAACATCCACAGTAGAGAAATGTAGGTGGGTCTAAGTAGTTTACAATTTCCGTAAAACCCTCCTTTAAGCCTCATGAGCAAATATATTGAAAAAATCAACACGTAACATTATAGATGTCAGAAACTGTCAGATGTGAATAACCATTTCTTTTAATGTTGTGTATTAGCATCCTACAAACTATTCATTGACAAAATAAGAATTCATCTTAACCTATTTCCTTCTCTTACTGTACTTCCCTCAGAGACAGTAACCTTCCATCAGAAGACAACAATAAATTTTCCTACACATACCTAAATTAAACCAATATTACAAGCATCCTAGATTGTAGCTCCTTTCAAATAAGCTATGCATTATTTGAAAGTAAGAAATAGGATTGTCATTTTTTTGTACAATAACCAAAAGCTCTTGGCACTGGTATTATGCAAATATCCGCATTATAGATAAAACAAATATTTGCATTAGAGATAAAATCAGCTAATCTAAAAGCACTCGAAAAACGTTTGACCAGATTCCACAACTAAAACTTGCCAGGCATAACTAAATTTGTTAAAACTCCTTATTACTTGCTCCATTGCTTAACTGAATTCTGAACATAAGATCACTTGTACTCCCTTTTGAATGGGCAACAAGTGACCTTTATAGGCTCCAAATCAAGGTTACTTGGGAGTGGGAGCGAAAAGCAAAATTTTCAAAAGCTTCTGGTTTGGAAGCGTTTCGGAATCATTTTTTATATAATATATATTTTTTATTTATTTTGATGCTTATGTCAACAAAACCATGTGCATACATCAGAATTCAAACCATTATACACAAAGATGCAAAGTTTCTTATGTATATAGCAAGTAAGAGCGCATACAACCAAAATAGCACCGAGTGCAATCCATATCTGAACCAAAGTACATTAATAAATAGGCTACAAACTAGGGATTCTTCAAAAACTAGTTTTGAGGCCACCAACATCAATCTGAACAATCAGCACCACCAACATCAAGGTACATAGAGGGGTTGATGTGTTTGATTAAATGCCAATCCCATACCCTCGTACATGATAGAATCCAGTGGAAACATTGCAATCCTAAAATCCTAAAAAATGTTAAGCTTGTTGAATTTTGAATGGGATAAAAAATTCTACTTTTTGCATTTGAAGACCATTGAGGTTGGAACCACTCTCAAACATCCTGAAACAATTAATGGTAATGTTAAAAATTTAAGTAAAAGTTGACATTCTCCTTAACTTTTACTTTAAGAATTTAATATTACCATTTAATGCTACTGATGATTACTAAGGTTAGGTTTTTTGCTATTATAGTAGGCTTTTCCTCCTTTATATAGCATTAGTATGGGCCTAGGGTTAGTTTCCCCCCACCCATTGTTGATTTTTCTGAGCAGCATCGAGTGCCATTCTCTGGGAGAATGGAGGCACCTGGTCAGTTACCAGGATATTGACCCAGTCTGGGACTGGGAACTCATCCTGGGGCTGAGTGCCATTCTCTGGGAGAATGGAGGCACCTGGTCAGTTACCAGGATATTGACCCAGTCTGGGACTGGGAACTCAGCCTGGGGCTGAGTGCCATTCTCTGGGAGAATGGAGGCACCTGGTCAGTTACCAGGATATTAATCCAGTCTGGGACTGGAAGCTCAGCCTGGGGCTGAGAGCCATTCTCTAGGAGAATGGAGGCACCTGGTCAGTTACCAGGATTTCACTGTAAGCCCCAGACCGGGTCTGGGCAAGTGGTGTACTTCTCCACTTGGACTTGTTGACCACAGATGGGTGAAGTAAAGCAATTAAATATCTTCCTATGATGATGTACTTGGAGTGGACATGAAAACCCTGAAGGACACCTGGATGATTTATAGAACCCAAGCTCCACTTGGCTTGGTCCGTGAACCCACCAGCTAGAAGAAGGAGAAGGAAAAATAAATATGTATTTATTTTTTATTTTTTTTGGGTCAACTCAATAATGAAAAAAAAAAAAAAAAAAAAAAATATTAAAAAATATTAAAAAAAAAAAAAATGATGAATGTTGTGAAAATACATATGGGACAGCCTCAAATTATTTTATTAAATGGAAAGCAAACATCTATATAATATGCTGGTCGGCCTCATCAATTAAACAATAGTTATTGGCTGAAATAAGCAATTCGGCTCATGATTTAATGACCCAGAAATGCAAGTCGGCCTCATCATTATTTTGTGTGGAATTCCACTATAAATAAAAAGTAAACTCATCATTACATTAGAAATTCGTATGAGTATAAAAAGGGAACAGCTCGTGGATTTTAAGCTAGCTCAGTAAACAGTTCGGTGGTATTGGTAAACAGCTCTGAAATAATTGGTGGGAGTTTAAAGATCAGCTCATAACAATTCGGTGGTGTTTGCTGGGTTATATATATTTCTGGTTATTATTATTAGTGTGCATACCTGAGCCTGTTGTGCATTCAAAAGTGCTGGTTATCTCCACAATTTGCTGGGTTCTCTACATGGTAATACTAGGTTATATATCTTCTCATATTGGCTGCCACCCGAGCCCTGTTAAGGGTGTTGTTACTACTGGTTACTGTTGATACTCAACCCCTGTCAAGGGTGGTTTCTTACTGCTGGGTATACTGCTGTTACAGCTGGGTTCTATCATTGGTTTATGTTAGCTGATTTTTCAGGGTCTGTCCCTAACTTCTTGACAGACATTACAGTCCCTGAAAAAGGCCACAACAGACAGTGACAGGTGCAGGTTTGGTGAAACAAGTTGAGACTGTTTCAGCTACAATTCAACAGGGTTCTTCTTGGTCATTGTAACAATTCAAATTGTTGAAAAGGCTTGTTTAGCCTGCTGTTGTAAAACTCAGACATCTCATATTTAAGGAAGATATTTTGCTGGGGTTTTTATACCTTAAAAGGTTTTCCCCAGGGTAAACTGTTGTTGCATGTTGCTCTAATTTTTTATCTACAGTTAGTTATCTCTGCAATTTTTATTTTACAGTCTGTTACTGCTATCAGTTTTTTATTTTTAACATGGTATCAGAGCTCTGCTTGTAAAACACACAGTGTTTGGGCAACTGACTGTGTCTTACATAGACCTTGGGACAGTACAGACAGATCAGAGATGGCTGCCTCTACCTCTTTCAGACCAGAGGACAGGCTTGAAGGCTCAGCAAACTTTAATTCACGGAAAGCAAGGATTATGGCACGGAAAGCAAGGATTATGGCCACCTTGGAAGAAAATGACCTTGATGACTTGGTCATCAATGTTGTAGAAGAACCCACGTCAAACACAGGAAGGGCAGCATTCAAAAGGAAGCAAGCCAAGTCTAGGAGGATTATATATGACTCAGTCAAGGAAAATATAATGCCTGCCATAACACCACTGAAGACAGCCAAGGAGTGTTTTGACACCTTGACAAATTTGTACGAGAAGAAAGCACCCAGTCAAAAGAGAGTCTTGAAAAATAGACTTCGTACATTGAAGATGGAAAAGGATGAAGGAGTGGCCTCCTTCTTCACAAAGATTGCTCAGGTAAGAGATCAACTTTCTGCTATTGGGGTTACAGTAGATGATGATGATCTGGTACAAACAGTTTTTGATGCTCTTCCAAGTTCTTGGGAAACCTTCTTAGCTTCTGTTAGTGGGCGTGAGACTCAACCAGATTTTGAGAGACTTTGGCATGACTGTTTAGAAGAAGAAGGCAGAGTACAGAGCAGAACTAAGGGTCCTAAAGAAGGGAACCTTGCACTAGCAGCTAAAACTAAGAAGCAATTCAAGAAGCCTTTCCATCCCAAGAAGAAAGAGAACAAGCCACAAGGTAGGCAATTTGATATGTCACAAGTTAAATGTTTTAATTGTTTCAAGATGGGACATTATGCTAGGGACTGTAGGATGCCAAAGAGAAGGCCCAAAAGAAAATTTGAACCATCTACAGCTGAAGAAGAAGAACCAAAGAAGAAGAAAAATGCAACGTCTTCCAAGCAAGAAGATTCAAGGAAAGAATACTATTTGATTTCTGCCCTAACAGGGTCCATCACCAACAGCTCAAATTCTTGGTTGGTGGACAGTGGAGCCTCAAGACATATGACAGGTTCCCGTGAAGCTCTTACAAGCTACAGAAAGAAGAAGTTTGACACTCAAGTAGAACTTGGAGATGACTCCACCTACAAAATAGAGGGAGTGGGTCCAGTCTCATTTCAACTTGATTCAGGGACCATGTTGCACATTGAAGACATACTTTATGTTCCAGGTTTGAAGAAAAATCTCCTTTCTGTTGCTGGCTTAGAAGACAAAGGCTACAGAGTTATGTTCATGGACAAAAAGGTTTTGCTTTGGTCAAAGAATGAAAGGTTAAGTGCAGCAGAATTGATTGGGGTTCGAGAGGGAGGCCTTTACAAGGCCTACGGGCATTCTACTCAAGCATTGGTTCACAACACCATCAACCCTTGTGAACTTTGGCATCGCAGGTTTGGGCACCTTCACTATGCAGCTCTCCCTGGTCTTCAAAAGATGGTTACAGGTATGCCTGAGTTTTCTAATGAACATAGTGGTATTTGCAAAGGTTGTGCCCTTGGTAAAAATACCAAGAAATCCTTTTCCAAAAGTCACAGCAGATCAAAAGGTATTTTGGATTTGATTCACTCTGACATTTGTGGACCTATGTCGTCACCTTCCTTAAGTGGTTGCTTATACTACGTATTGTTCATTGATGATTACTCTCGTAAATCTTGGATTTACTTTCTAAAGGCTAAGAGTGAAACTTTTGATAAGTTCAAGGAGTTCAAGGCACTGATTGAAAATCAGACAGGAAGACACATTCGCATCTTGAGGTCAGATAATGGAGGTGAGTTTGAATCAAATGATTTTGATGATTTTTGCCAAAAAGCAGGGATCAAGAGGGAGTTAACTGTACCTTACAACCCCCAACAGAATGGGGTGGCAGAAAGGAAGAACAGAACAGTTTGTGAGGCTGCTAAAGCCATGTTGTGTGATCTAGATCTTCCCTTGTCTCTATGGGCTGAGGCTACTAGTATAGCTGTCTATATTCAAAACAGAAGTCCTCATGCCATTTTGGAAGAAAAGACTCCAGAAGAAGTCTTTACAGGAAAAAAACCTGCAGTTGACCACATGAGGATCTTTGGCACTCCAGTCTACATCCATGTGCCAAAGGAAAAGAGATTAAAGCTGGAGCCTTCCGGAAAGAAAGGCACATTTGTTGGGTACAGTGAAAATTCAAAAGCCTACCGTATTTATGTTCCTGGTCAAAGGTACATTGAAATCAGCAGAGATGTGATATTTCATGAGGAAGTTGTTTTCCGCCACTCCAAAGAGCTTCCAAAAGATCCAGAAGGATCTCTTTCTGACTTACCAAACTCTCCTGATTCAGAGAATCAGAGGGAGGAAGAAGATGAACCTCATGCTTATTCAGAACCAGAAAGATCAACTGAAGAACTACTTGAAGCTCCTCCATCCAAGAGAAGACCTACTTGGGCAAGAGAAATATTGCAAGAAGCAGAGAAGCATAAAGCTCCATCTGGGACATTCAGAGAAAGCAAGAAGCCCCAGAAATACTCAAGTCTTATGAGTAAGCTCATTGATGCGGAGCCTTCTACATTCAAAGAAGCAGAGACTCATCAGGTATGGATTGATGCCATGACAGAAGAATATAATTCCATTATGAAAAATGATGTGTGGGAAATTGTTCCTCGACCAAAAGGGAAGTCTGTGGTAACTTCAAAATGGCTCTATAAAATCAAGCATGCTGCTGATGGCAGCATTGAGAAATATAAAGCAAGATTTGTGGCACGAGGTTTCTCACAAAAAGAAGGCATAGACTATGATGAAACATTTGCTCCTGTTGCCAGATATACCACCATCAGAACCATTATCTCCCTCACTGCTGTCTTTGGATGGAAACTCCATCAAATGGATGTAAAGACAGCTTTTCTTAATGGAGAAGTTGAAGAAGAGGTCTACATTGAGCAACCTGAAGGTTTTGTGACACATGAAATGCAGTCTCATGTGTGCAAACTAAAGAAAGCTTTGTATGGACTCAAACAGGCCCCAAGGGTCTGGTATGCCAGGATTGATGGTTACCTTCACAGTTTGGGATTCTCCAAGAGCACTGTTGATCCCAACCTCTGCTTTAAGGTTGTTCAGAACCATGTCTTGATCCTAGTCTTATATGTGGATGACTTGTTCCTCACTGGAGAGGAGCAACTGATAGCTCAGTGCAAGAGGGAGCTTACTTCTGAATTTGAAATGAAAGATCTGGGACTCATGCACTATTTCCTTGGTTTAGAGGTCTGGCAGAAGCCAGATGAGATCTTTCTGTCTCAAGGAAAGTATACAGTTGATATCTTGCAGAGGTTTGGGATGCATGACTGCAAACCCATGAGTGTACCTATGACATCAAATCTGAAGAAGTTACGTGACTCAGCTACTTCTTCACAGGCAGTGGATCCCTACTCAATATCGACAACTTATTGGATCTTTGTTGTATCTAGTGCATACGAGACCAGATATCTATTATACTGTGAATGCATTGAGTCAGTTCATGTCCGAGCCAAAGCACATACACTGGATAGCTGCCAAACATGTGCTCAGATATTTGCGAGGTACTATTACATATGGGCTCAGATACACCTCCAACAGTGGGGTAATGCTACTTGGATATGCTGACTCCGATTGGGCTGGCAGTACTGTGAACCGGAAAAGCACATCAGGGTATTGTTTCAGTTTGGGATCACCCATGATCTCATGGTCCAGCAGAAAACAGGGTTCCATAGCTCAGAGCACAGCTGAAGAAGCTGAGTATATTGCTGCCACTGCCAGTGATGCCTGCAGAGAAGCAGTTTGGCTTAGAAAGCTTCTCTCTGACCTGTTTGGTGGAAAGCTTGAACCAACTGTTATCCATTGCGATAATCAGAGTTGCATTAAGCTTTCAGAGAACCCTGTATTTCACGACAGGTCAAAACACATTGAGATGAAGTACCACTTCATCAGAGATATGGTACAGCGAGGTGCCATTAAGCTCCAGTACATTCGTACAGACGAGCAGATTGCTGACATATTGACCAAGCCCCTGTCGTTGATAAAGCTTGTGCACTTTCGAGACAAGCTTGGTATTGCAGAGAATGACCCTCTCGCTGAGAGGGAGTGTTGATTTTTCTGAGCAGCATCGAGTGCCATTCTCTGGGAGAATGGAGGCACCTGGACAGTTACCAGGATATTGACCCAGTCTGGGACTGGGAACTCAACCTGGGGCTGAGTGCCATTCTCTGGAAGAATGGAGGCACCTGGTCAGTTACCAGGATATTGACCCAGTCTGGGACTGGGAACTCAGCCTGGGGCTGAGTGCCATTCTCTGGGAGAATGGAGGCACCTGGTCAGTTACCAAGATATTAATCCAGTCTGGGACTGGAAGCTCAGCCTGGGGCTGAGAGCCATTCTCTGTGAAAATGGAGGCACCTGGTCAGTTACCAGGATTTCACTGTAAGCCCCAGACCGGGTCTGGGCAAGTGGTGTATTTCTCCACTTGGACTTGTTGACCACAGATGGGTGAAGTAAAGCAATTAAATATCTTCCTATGATGATGTACTTGGAGTGGACATGAAAACCCTGAAGGACACCTGGATGATTTATAGAACCCAAGCTCCACTTGGCTTGGTCTGTGAACCCACCAGCTAGAAGAAGGAGAAGGAAAAATAAATATGTATTTATTTTTTATTTTTTTTTGGGTCAACTCAATAATGAAAAAATAAATAAATACATAAAATATAAAAAATATAAAAAAATATAAAAAAAAAAAAAAAAAATGATGCATGTTGTGAAAATACATATGGGACAGCCTCAAATTATTTTATTAAATGGAAAGCAAACATCTATATAATATGCTGGTCGGCCTCATCAATTAAACAATAGTTATTGGCTGAAATAAGCAAGTCGGCTCATGATTTAATGACCCAGCAATGCAAGTCAGCCTCATCATTATTTTGTGTGGAATTCCACTATAAATAAAAAGTAAACTCATCATTACATTAGAAATTTGTATGAGTATAAAAAGGGAACAGCTCGTGGATTTTAAGCTAGCTCAGTAAACAGTTCGGTGGTATTGGTAAACAGCTCTGAAATAATTGGTGGGAGTTTAAAGATCAGCTCATAACAATTCGGTGGTGTTTGCTGGGTTATATATATTTCTGGTTATTATTATTAGTGTGCATACCTGAGCCTGCTGTGCATTCAAAAGTGCTGGTTATCTCCACGATTTGCTGGGTTCTCTACATGGTAATACTAGGTTATATATCTTCTCATATTGGCTGCCACCCGAGCCCTGTTAAGGGTGTTCTTACTGCTGGTTACTGTTGATACTCAACCCCTGTCAAGGGTGGTTTCTTACTGCTGGGTATACTGCTGTTACAGCTGGGTTCTATCATTGGTTTATGTTAGCTGAGTTTTCAGGGTCTGTCCCTAACTTCTTGACAGACATTACAGTCCCTGAAAAAGGCCACAACAGACAGTGACAGGTGCAGGTTTGGTGAAACAAGTTGAGACTGTTTCAGCTACAGTTCAACAGGGTTCTTCTTGGTCATTGTAACAATTCAAATTGTTGAAAAGGCTTGTTTAGCCTGCTGTTGTAAAACTCAGACATCTCATATTTAAGGAAGATATTTTGCTGGGGTTTTTATACCTTAAAAGGTTTTCCCCAGGGTAAACTGCTGTTGCATGTTGCTCTAATTTTTTATCTACAGTTAGTTATCTCTGCAATTTTTATTTTACAGTCTGTTACTGCTATCAGTTTTTTATTTTTAACACCCATCACTTAACGTTTTGGTTCTTTTTAAGGAAAATTGAAACAAAACGAGGGAGTGTTTTTTTTTAAGGAAGCGAGCTTCCTGAAAACGCTCCCATACAGGAGCGTTTAGGAAGCGCCCTTCAGCTTCGGGAGTGGGGGGGAAGGGGGGGGCGCTTCCACGCAACATAGTTCCAAATAGAAGAAATGAAATGAAATCAGTTATATCATCTTAATGTCCACAACTGACCACAAGTAGGTCAATGGGACACTAAACTACAAGTAATAACAGAAATGAAGGAGTGTCTAGATCATCTCCAAAGGCAAGAAACAAAGAAAGATAAAAAATCAAAAACCTAAATGAGGTGAGCCCAAACAGTTTTAACTGTAGACCATGAAGTAGAAACAAAACTCTATATAGAAATACATCCTTGTAACAAGAGAACTCGATCAAGTCACAAGCAGATAGAGTCATGAGCTAAGACGGCCAGACTGTGCTATCCTTGGGTGACATTAGGAACTCCTCATTGTGACTCCTAACATCCATGGCTGAGCAGTGTCTCAATGAAGAAAGAAAAGTGGTGATGTGCAACTGTCGCTCTATGACAAGGCCATGAAGCAGTCAGCCTAGGTGGTCTTGTCATCTCTGGCACAGGGGACTAGTGCTTCGGGGATCTACCACTTGCAGAGTCTGAAACTATAGTATCTGTCAAGTGCTTGATGCCCCCAGTGGCTGAGATAGGCTAGAAGGAGATGATCAATCTCATAAACCTGGAGGGTCATAGCAAAGTATGTCATTTAAAAGTAATAGTCTTGTTACAGCCTGAAAATGCAAATTGATTTTGCATTTTGGAGGCATTCTTTTCAGCAACACTGTACCAGGAGATGTGAACTTTGGGAACTTGGTACCATTCATGGTTCGAGCATCACCTTCTTTATGATGCATAAGAGAAATTAAGGTGGGAATCTATGCGATTACATCTTATTTGATATTTCACATGTTGAGGGACGTTCGCATGTTTGGAGGTATGTTTCACTGTAGAGTTCACATATTTGAATTTTGGAGGCAATATTGCACGTGTGGCATCATCTCACCTTTGGGGCACTTGTCTACATATTTTGATGCCTTTTTTCATTGGAGAGTGCCTCTGGGTGTCTTCATAGTTCTCAGTGCATGAGTTACATATTTGTTTGCATATCTCACAACCAAAGTTTCATTTCATGTTCTACAAGGCATATTCTATATATTTGGAGGCATAATGTCGACCTTGGTCAATTGCTTGAGCAAATGATGCATAAATAGTGAGTTATTACAGAACCGCCTTGCTTCTATGAGGTTCTACGCACATTTTACAAAGGCATTTTGGAGAATATGCATGCATGAGAAAATACCCTACTTATAAGGAAGACACATGGCAAGTTAAATCATGACAATCCTCTTTCTGTGGATTCTTGCAAAATTTTAGACGAGTGTTCCGTTCACAAGGGGCTTTTGTTAGAATATAAAGCTTATTATGCAATAAAGTCACTTTATGACTTTAGGTTGGGCTAGTGTTCACTTTATGTCAAAAGTGGAAATGACTTGCTCAATGAACATTGGTATATAAGGAAGTGAACTCCATTGTAATACGTGCACCAATTACCCATCGTAACATAGTGTGTTATTTTGCATTTATCTTGAATTGATTAGGGTTTCTAGGTTTTTATAATATGGTATCAGTCATTAAAGCCGCAATGCAATCTAGTCAGCTAAGCTATGTTGCACGAGGACCCGTCCCCCCCAAATTTTCATCTGTTTCCTGCGTTCCCGCATTTCGGGGACTTTGGAACTCCTCGAAAACTTCCCCAATTCATCGAGGACTCCATCGGGGACTTGGGTACTTCTCGGCCGTACCCATCAAAACCGAGAACATTTCAAGAATGTCCCCAAAGTCTCTCAACCAATCGGGGACTCTTGGACATCCCTTAACTTGCACAGTTTTAAAAAAATTAAACAAATTGAGTTACAGAATTCAAAGACTTAGTTTTTGTTGTCTTGAGGTTTCAACGAGTTTATGACAGTTTTGAGGAATCTGATATCTATCGTTGTGATTTTATTACTTCTCCTCCTGGGCAAAGGCTTTGGACCAAATACTATATATTCAATGCCATTAACAGAGCGGTGCAATCCTTTGTACGTTTGGAAGAACATATTGGAAATTCTGTCTTCTCCTTCCCAGAATTCCCACCCATAATGACAGCTACAGTTTCGAAGAAATAAAGAGATTGTTGCCGATGATGTTGTTTGAACCACAGTTATAGATTGAGGAGTGTAATTGACATGTTTTTAGCCATCGCTCAGCGAAAGAATGCCAAGCGTATATCGGAGGCCACACATGGGGTAAGATGTGCACATTAAGCTATAGTTCGTGGATGTTTTGTTAACCCCAAGCTGGATAGAGTTGACGTTAGGGGCAAGGTGGGTCAAGCACCCCTGGGTCATGGGGCGACCATGCTTTAATACACCTATAAAGGGTTTTATAATGGCCCGTCCACCCTTTGGAGGGTTTGTCTACATATCCATTGTGGCCATTTCTTGGACTTTGGCATTTCAATTCCTTTTCATGTGGCAATTACATGTCAATTTCCTTTCAAAATTTCCTCCAGCCTGCAAACATGAAATGTGGTCACCAAAGGGAAACACTGAAAACATGAACTGTGGTCACCTAAGGGAAGAAACATATCATAACCAATGTATCTGCTATTATTAAACATACAGGTCCTATAACCAATATATCATAACCATAAATTGTTAAACATACAGGTCCTATTATTTGATTATTATCTAGTTGTTGATTGAAATTTACTTAGCAAATCAGAGTGGTAATGAACAAGATTTGTAGCTATATATTGTTGATGTATTTGTAACTTCGGAAGATATTGACTTGTATATTGTATGTATTACATTTGTACTTTATTGTATCCCCGACTGACTAAAAAAACAATGCAATACCCCCATGGTGCAGTAGTATATGGTGATATTAATGGTAATGTTAAATTCTTAAACATTCTCCTTATCTTTTATTTTCCATCCATTCTTAAATTCTTAAATGCATTAAATTCTTAAACATTCTCCTTATCTTTTATTTTCCATCCATTCTTAAATTCTTAAATGCATTACCATTAATTGTTTCAGGATGTTTGAGAGTGGTTCCAACCTCATTGGACTTCATATGCAAAAAGTAGAATTTTAGATCCCATTCAGAATTCAGCAGACTTAATAGTTTTTAGGATTTCAAGATTGCAAGGTTTCCACCAGATTCTATCATGTATGAGGGTATGGAATTGGCATTTAATCAAGCACATCAACTCCTATATGTACCTTGATGTTGGTGGTGTTGATTGTTGAACTCCTCTATCATGACCTTAATAAAAATGTACTCTTCACTCATGCAAAATCACTTATTAAGCATGGGAAGCTTTTTCTACCTTATTTTAACGATTGGATTAGGAAGTTTCATGAAAATTGTAGGGTGTTGAGACGTTGACTAATGTCCTTGGAGGATCAACTTTGAAATTCGAGTTAGAGGCAAGGGCTTGAGCTTAGAGGAGGGAGGCATAGGGTGTTATTGATGAATAGGATCCCAATATAGGCAATGATTTGCTGACTTGTATGATTGATGATTTATATTTCACATTCATTTTCTTAAATGTCCTTGCTCATTTATTAATTTAATATATATATATATAGATATATATATTGTGTTTCTTTGTTTCCAAAATTTTTGGGGGTCACGTTTCCCCTGTTTGGAAGTTTCCCTGTTTCATCCCCGTTTCCCCGTTTCGTGCAACTTAGGTTGAAGCTATTCAAACCCTTGTACAACAATTTTGAAGCAAACATATGCCTGTTGTGACCTTTGCAGTAGTAAAAAGTCATGAAAATCACCTTAAAGGCTTAAAATAAATGGTGGGCAGTACTGTGGATGAAAGCATCCATAAACAGCAAGTCTGGGTGCTCTTTGGCCTTCAAACAGCAGGTCTAGGTCATAACAACAGCCCTAAAATCTTGAAAATGTTGTTTTTCTTTAAAATTTAAATATTTTATGTCTTTTTGAGTAAACCGATTCATTAAATTCAAATCGGTCAATTTATGACCGATTCATTACCGATTCTGATTCCGATTCTGAGTTGACCCTCAACCGATTCCGAGTCCGATTCTGATTTTTCAAACATTGGTCCTAAGTATCTCACCAGCTAAAACTAAAGCATACCAATCAATAATCACATAGATCTAACACCTATCACTAGAAACCCCTAGAACAAATCAACCACCTATCACAGATCCTCCTAGGCATCGCACCCATTGAAAATGCATCCATAATAGCCATCAATATAGTAGATCCATCACCTCTCATCACGAGAGCAACCCATATAAACCTCTCACAAGTGCAAATGCTCATCTCAAGCACACTAGTGTTTCACACTTAACAACCTCAAACAATGTCAAGCACCTCTCCCAAGAAACCTTCAATTGAAATACAAGCTCCATCTTACACCTAGAGTGATCTCAACCACAAAAGCTATGAAACCATGTGGAAATTCCTCGAAATTCAGAATTCAAAAATTTCACCCCTTGACTAGAGTTTTTCGAAATCTTTAGCCTGTGAAGTTTCAGCCACAAAGCTGTTGCAACACAAGGTACATACAGCAGCAAAAAGAGTACAATAAGTTTTCAACAAGTAACACACATTTGACATTGGTATTGCTGCTTGCACATTAATTCAAATTACATATATGATATTGATATTGATATTGATATGAATCATTAGCATAATAGCATGATATATGTCCATGACTCCATGAGTCCATTGTGATACTACATTCAAAATTTGGCAAATGGCATGCCTCATTTGCCATAGTTCCGAACATGAAATACAAAATAGCAGAATGAAAATAGTCAAATACTAAACATAAAGCAAGTAAACATCATAGTTGATTTGGCTTCCTCAAGCCATCTCTGCTAGGTCAGCAACATCACTATCATTTGCATCAGCATTGTTATCACATCCATGTTCGCTGGAGCTACCATGCTGCAGATTGTGTGGTCGGGGACCATACTACATTTTTTTTTCCAGATAAGAGATCAGATGCCTTTAGAGGGGGCCGTCATTGCTTCCAGATTGCCCCGAGCAGAGATATCAGTGGGGACAGATGGTTTTGTATTGGTCCAGACATGTTATACAGCATTGCCTACAGGGTCACCCTTCCTTGCCAGACTTTGCATGATCCCATTTGAGATATTTACTTAGCCATATTGTGATGAGAGCACTACAGAGTATTGTTGGTTTGCCACTTATTGCCCGGATTCAGTAGAGATCCAATTTCAGAGACAGCTTCAGCAGCAGGTATATGGTATGGCAGGTATAGCACTTTATTGTTTATTGCACATGTTGTTGTTTAGACTTGTTTATTTATGATAGTACACGGACTTGACATATGATGTTGATTATGGTGATCTCGTTGTTTATTATGATGTGCATAGCCCTTGGTGATGTCAATCCACCTCATTTAAGAGGCTCATGTATATGCACACTGGTTCCCATCCCCGTTACTGGTACAAACTTGGTCATTTCGTCCTCCTAGGCAGCTAACTTTGGATCCACTTGTCACTTCCTTCCATCCATCAAATTCATTCATGTTGATTTCTCCCGACTTGGACCTTGATTTGTGACCTTGAAGATCCCTTTCCCCATTGACCTCTGAGTATGCCATGATTCCTTTTTTTTTGTGCCTCGGCTCTTTAGTGTGTGAGATGCATTCTCAAACCTGGGATTTGCTCCTGTCGGTTGCCCCCGATGTTGCAATGCAGTATAGGATTGTGTAGACTCACCGGGTGTTCCCCATTGGTCATCGAAGCATGTTCACTTGCCCCCATTACTTTGCAGTATGAGCACCTTGTTATATCTTTTGAGATATGTATGTAGCCCAAAAAGGGCCTTGAAATGTAATGAAATGAAGAAATGTAAAAGAAGCCAAAAAGGCTATGTAAATGTAAAATCAAGCCAAAAAGGCTAAGTATGAAAGTCAATGTAAAAGTCCAAGCAATGTGTTTTTGAACACACACGGCCACAGGTCAGCCATATGTATCAGCTTTGTAGTGGTTATTTCCTCACCTAGTCCTGCGGGGCAAGGAGGTGAGATGGAGTAAGGGACAGTTAATTCTAAGTGTCCCCTAGAGTCTCAAGTTACGGTTTGTCGAACACCCAGTCATGGCGGCTCTAGAAAAGATCCTCACGGAGTCTTCTGAAGTCACGGATGTGAGTTGCAAGGTTCATGTTAGATGATCAGTGATGGTTTCCCTGCACTATACCCATTTGTGAGGCACCGCCCTTCCCTGTGTATTATCATGGTATGTTTATGTCAGTGGGTCCCGCTCTCCTTGTTTACTCGAGGGGTCACATGGTCTTGGTCCTCATCTTCCCTTATCCTTCACCTTGTTTATCCACCTCACCCAAAGTTAGCTAAGTGGTCAAGTCTGTAAGTTGTGCATATCATTGAGTCTTTGTTGGAGGTGGTGGGCCCACCTCACCCGGGGCTTGTATTTATTGAGATATTTATGTTTTGATCACCATATCGGCATTATATTGTTTTAAGTAATGTACTAACGTAAATAAGGAAGCCTTGATGCTTCATGTTGCTTACAAGTTTTCAGCCATTGCCATTTTGACCAGTTTTGACTTGGTCAAAATGGGCCCGAAAAAATATTGCGATTAAGATTTCGATTTTGGTCATTTGTTATCTCTTGGGGTCCCATATGAGCCTCCAAGTATCAGAATTCGAAAAAGTTGAAGCGTTGAGGAGATTTTTAATTATTATGGGCCACCAGGGACCTGTTTTAATTAAAAATCATGGATTTTGGGCAAACAATGCCTAGTTAATGGATCGGGGTCGTTCAAGTGACCATGTCTACCATATTTGGGGTCTATGATCACATTGCAGCAGACGGTTCGTCAATCCAGGCATTATAAGTGGGTCAAAAGCCCAAATTACATCTTCAGCAATAAAAACCAGCAATAAATTAAATGGAAAATCAAATATGGCAAAGGTAACTATGGAAAAATGGCAAATGCAAAGGTTGGCTAATACAAGGGTGACTTCTAAGGTATTTTTACTATGTTTGGACATTCTATTTGTGTGGTGGGGCCCTCACTTTGGCCAGCTCACCATGTGGGACGAATTTGCCCATGGGAGGGTGTTTTTCCACTTAGCAAAAATCATTTTTTTGATGTTTTATTGTATTGAGATTATGGTTTAGTGGTATGGGGGGCTAAAATAGCCCATAGGCACCTCCCAACCACCATTTGTATTGGTTTATTGGGCCCCACGAAGTGGCCCCATCTCCACTTGGGCGCTAGAGAGGGCAATTCGCCCCCCCTCACTAGAGATCATCTCCACCATTGATTTAGGTTGGGAGAGAGTTAATTTCAGCCATTGATTATTGAGGGGATTAGGGTTGATTTGAGAGCATTCTCTACTTAAGGGAGCAACTCCCTCATTGTACTCCTCTTGGCATTTTGGACTTGGAATTGAAGAGAAAACGACTTGGAGCTCATTGCTTGTGTTCTTGTGTGATGTTCTTTGAGATTGTTGATTGCCATGCTATCTTGATGCACTAGAATAGATTGTGAATGTTTTCAGCATATTATTTCTTACCATTGTTTGCAGCAAGCACAAACTCTTGGAGGAGGGTGCACCACTTAGCTGCCATTGTTGCTCCACTCTCTGGGATCGATCTTCAAAGTGAAGTGTTTTTGCTTTTCAAGCGCATTTCTTCTCATTATTATTTGTATTGCTGTAGATTTCACTTACTTGTCATACAGATTTGATTAATGTCCATTTGTTTTGGCAGGCAAGGAGGGCGAGTTGGTGGGATTGAGCAAATCGAATTCACTTGGGCACTTCTACAATCGCTTCTATTTGATCTTCGGAACGCATAACCTCAGCAAATCAAAGATATCAGCTGGTTCCAAGTAAGTGTTTCATTTCCTTCTCTTGTGTTTCAATTTCTGAATGGTTGAAGAGAGTACCTTACATTGAAAACCCTAAAAATTAAAATCTCAAAAATCCACTGTTAAATCCTTGTTTTTCTTGTAAACCCACTTATGAAACGTTGTTAAAAGCTTATATCCAAAGTTTCATTGTTTTCCGACTCCATTTACCCATAGAACTAGGCACTAGTCATTTTCTGAATTCGCCCTCCTTGGGCAAACTGGCCAATCACGCTGTTGGGTATTTTTCTGGGTTGTGGGTCTTGTTGGTTTGCATTTCTTTTGTCCTAAATCAGCTAATAATCAACTTATAATTGCTAGAAGGTGTGTTTTAATCACTTGAACAATCATAGTGAGCTTCATTCCCCATAGGCAAAAATTTTAGTCACTCTTCTAGTCAATTTCCATTTTTTGATTTAGTTTCCAGCCTTCTAATCTTCAAAGTATTCATCATTAAACACTCATTATCAGATCTGATATTATTCTATTACGTCTATTTTCCAATCCAGAATCTCGATTTCACTAGGCTGGAAGAAATCTCACACTTAGGCATTCACCTTGCATCTTATTTTGCTTATCTTTTGGGATTGGGTGTCTGATTGTTGAGTCTCAACCTTAGCTGGTTGAGAGGGGTCTCCCCCTGACTTGGCTACTTGCCTCGTCTGAAGTGACAAACGCCCTGTCCGGTGTGACTACCGTTCCTAGAACGGTGGACTCAGCGTTTGCTGGTTGTACTTACCTGGCTACTCACCCTCTACCATCGCTAACGGGATACCATTCATTAGCAGCTAGAGTTAGTGTGATAACAAGCATCAAGGAGGTCCTCAGTCAACAAGCTCTCCAGGTAAGTATCACTATCAAGTGGAGGCTCCTCATTTATAACAACTAGAGGTATCTCGACAAGGCCATCTGGTTCTATTTCCTCGTCCACACATATGGCATCATCCATGTATTGGTCCCATCTCCTGAAAGGACCCTCTTTGTACCCAGGGTCTTTTCGAGATATGAGACGAAGTGTGCTATGAATGTAGACTAGGTTCTCTGCCTTCTTCGACCCCAACCTGTTTCTCTTCACGGAATGGATGAAACCATAAGTGCTCCAATTCCTACCACAAGACGAGGAACTAGCTACCTGCAAGTGCAATCAAACTGTTAGGGAAAGGCTACCAAATTAAATTAATTAATATAGAAACAAGATGTGGAAGTAGCTACCTGCCCAAATAATCGTATGGCAAATTGCTGCAACTCGGGAGCATCAACACCATGAAGCCACCGCCAATCAATCGGATCCTTCTTCTTGCGCCTATCAGCCAAAGAAGCATGTGAACCAAAGACACCTTGCCCACGTGAAAATTGGGCAAATTGAGATCGTATCTCAGAAGCATCTTCTGTAGAACCATATTTTTTTTAATTGCAGTCATAAACCCTTTAACCACCTCTCTATCTTGGGAACTATCTTGGGAAGGAGGCCTCCTTCCTGTTGTGGAATCATACCATTTGGGATTAACTACATAGGTTGCCATATGAAGTGGGTTGTTCAATTTATTCCATCGTCCATGTATAAATGATTGTAACTGTGGCCATAAAGTAGGATCTTTCTTGTTTGTGATGGATTCGATCCTCTCACACATAGAGTCCATGTTCTCATAAATCTCACCTAAACATGGACCATCTGTGTCTACATAGCGAAGCATATCACATATTGGCTCTACAAATTCCACAACAAATTTTACATCAGCCCAAAACCGATCATCCAATATCAACCGCTTCACCTCTACAGCTGCCTCTAAGGTAGATTGTCTCCATTGCTCCCACATATCACTGATAGCTGTGGCAGCTAAAGCCCCTTTCATCTCCACAAGCCGCCTAAGCAAAATGTAGTAACTTGCAAATCTAGTGTCAGCCGGCTTAAGAAGCTCCATTTTGGCATGCTTGCGGTTAATGGCTTGTGATTGGTGGTGGTTGCATATGAACGTTTGAAGTTTACGGCCATTCTCAATCAATAACAGAACCCATTCAAGTTTCCCAATGTCTTTCAATGCATTATTCAAAGAATGCACTGCGCATGGTGTCCAAAAGATATGCCTATGGTACATCAAGAAATCAAAAATTATAAACAAAATTAGATTTTGCAGTGATTTATAAATTCTGAATAAGACTCAACTACTAAGAATTAGAAAAAAAAACATACTTGTAATTAAAAATCAGACTTGGAAAGTTGGAAGTTGACACTAACCTATACTCCTTTTGAACCATCACCCTAGCTACTTTGCAAATTGGAGCTGCATCAGTAACAACTTGAACAACATTGGTTGGCCCCACCTCCGCAATGGCATCACATAATTGTTCTTTCAAGAACACAGCGTTCTTTTCTTGACCAGAACAATCAATGGCCCTTAGAAAATATGGACCAGCTATGGAAGAGATAATGATGTTTATCAATGGACGATTCTGACAATCAGTCCAACCATCCATGATAATGGAGCACCCATCTACACTCCAAGATCCCTTCAATGGTGCCATTGCCTTCTCAAGACGATTTTTCTCCTTGTCCAACAACACTGTTTGGAGCTTCTCATAACTAGGTGGCTTATACCCCATAGGTCCATTATTAATTGCATGAACCATTTGCTCAAAATATGGTGAGTGAGTTGCATTGAAAAAAATCCTGCATGCAAGAAAAAATCTTGCTATGGCAAGATCAACACCCTCCCTGCCTTTGACATCAAACATGTCATAAAGGCCACCAAGTTTTGGTCTTTTCTATCCTTGTTTAGTGCTTTTTGATGATCTTGATGGCACATGCTCATCACCAAGCTGAACTTCTTCATCATCTGATGGCATTTCATCCTCATCGGTGTCATCCCCAATAGCATGCACTGGAGGCCTTGAGATTTCCTTCCCTGCCTTACCCTCAGCCCTAAGTTGCTCCTTTTGTACAATAGGGAGTCTTAAGGGATCCTCCGGATCTCCAGTACAAGCTTCAACACCCATCCTTGGAATATTCATGAAATGGGCTTTCACTCTAGTATAGGTCCCTTTCCACTCAGCCTTGCAAAGTTTGCATTTTATTAAGCCTATCCCCCCTGAAGACTTTTCTGGTTTTTTCTTCTCCACATGCTCTTCCATAGTGGATATTGTGGATTACCTTAAGACATTTTTTATTTTTGCATTTTTTCCTTTGGATTGTCTTCTTTTGACACCTCTAACAGCTATATAGTGACTACGATACACCCCTCACAAATGAACTGAGCTGAAAATGCCTAAAATTGACAGTGGACAACTGAAAATTAGCATGAATTTTGAAATTGTCACTATTTTAAATTTTAAATTTTATACAATTACAGAATTAATGGAAAACTCAACTAAGAACTTCCATTAACGCCCAATATTAAAAAATCATGATCATCCTTTGTCAATATTAAAAAATTGTGATCATATTAAAATTTTATTTAAATTTTGTCACAACTTCCATTAACAATTTAACACCCAATATTAAAAAATCGTGATCACTGATCATCCTTTGTTTACACAGTTACAGTGTTACACTGTACAGAAGCTAAAACAAAAACTGAAAACTCTGTTTG
The DNA here is from genome assembly GCA_027924585.1 of Larix kaempferi. NCBI lineage: Eukaryota > Viridiplantae > Streptophyta > Pinopsida > Pinales > Pinaceae > Larix > Larix kaempferi. The sequence goes on from BSBM01001770.1 coordinate 1,016,733, forward strand.
ACAGTTTGACAATTTGTTCATTGTTGAAGTTTTAATTTTTTAGCAGTCGGATCGGGATCCGGATAACATTAATAATTAATGATTATAGTTTACTGTTTGAGGCTTTGCGCCAAATATAATTAATAAATTATAATCATTAATAAGAAAATCAATGAAATAGAAATTTTAAAATTTAAATAAGTAATAACAGTGAACACTAGTTGTTCTTAGTGGCCTTGAGTCTCGACCCTACAAACTCCGGCGACACTCCAAACTCGACAGCGCTCTCGACCTCCAAACCCGACAGCGATGACAGCGGCAGCAACCTCCAATCTTCACCGACAGATGGGCACACACTGCACAGCACTTGCCACTGGAAGACAAAAATATCAAATGACAAATAACTTAAATCGACGGATTGAGCTTCGTTTTAGGTTTGTGAAATTCATTTTATGTTTATGGGAATGGTCCCCACCATCCACCTCGCCGACAAAACCAAAGTTAAATGAATTTTCCAGTCCGCGGGGTTAGTTTCATGCCCGGAAGTACCCGTGGAGTACTCAAACTCGCGGTACGGGGCCTTTTTGAAGTACCGGTACCCTCAAATCCATAACCAAGTACCCGATACTTAAGCAGTACTCCCAGAGGTACCTGGTACGGTGGTACGGGTACCCGGTACTAGTACAGGTGCCCAACCCCCCGGTATGGGTACCCTGGCAACGTAGCTTCTAGGCAATCGAAGGAGGAAAGATACCAAACTGAAGAGCTAAGTTTCATCCCTTTTACGACAACCTATCAACGCTAAACCAGATCTGAAAATTCTCGTTTACATTAGTAATAACAGTCGTACAACAGCATTTGTAACAACAGTCATATAACAGCAGTATGACAGAAGTAAAACCAGCCCCTTATATTCTTCAATTAGATGTCAAATCACTTAACAAATTGTCCTTTTACTTTATGTTAAATCAGCAAGACATGTATGGCTGTAAACAACAATGCATAAAGAACATATATGGTTGAATTTCAAATCTGGAAATTGCAAAAGTTTTGGACTGCTATAAACTTCATTACTATGCTCAAGATGAAGTACAAGTACATACCATAGCCTTCTCTCAAGCCTAGTACAAAACGCTCCAAAACCGTAGCTAGGGTAAACCATAAAAAGCCTAACAACCATGGAGATCCAATATGCAAGTATCACTCCAACACATCCTCCAAAGTCAGATGTCCTCTTTTCCTCTTCTTACTCAGAATTCAACCCTAGGGTTTTGTCAAAAACCTAATATCCAATCTCCAAGGGATAAAACTTATCCCTAAACCCTCCAACATACTCCAAGATACATCAAGAAGACCAAGAAACCCTAGTTCCTGAAGACAAAACGATCAAGTACAAGTGAAGATGAAAAAGAGAGAAAGAGAGGCCACACCATTCACTAGGTCACATCTCAACACAAGAGTGATATAAAAATGAACACTAAGATAATTGAAAGAATGATAATCTCCAACATGTCCTCCATGAGCAAAACTTAGTCACAAGAGAAAACTCCAAATAAAGACATCTCCTATAGACTTCAAAACTCCACCCAGGGTTCACGAGGAAAACCAAGAAGCTAAGTACAAAGAAAAGAGTTGGATAGTGATGATTAAAAGACGCTCTCCTTCCTCTATTTATATGAGATATTTTTTTAATTATTATTATTAATGTCCGACTAATGACCACAAAAGTAGGGCAATGGGACTTCCAAGTATGATGATGTCATTACAAAGGAGTACCGAAAGGTCTCCTATAAAAGGCAATACGCAGAAAATAAAGTAAACTAGAGAAGAGAAGAGAAGAGAAATCTATGCCGAGGCATGAAAAGCCCTCAACCTCGAGTATGGGAGACCGCACAAGGGTGGAGAAACACAAGGGGAAAGGATCTAGGGGCAAAGAAATCTAGAAGAAATGAGGTAGGTCTACCAAGGGATAAACCCATCTCTCCTAGCATCCGAGACTGAATTAAGGAAACTAAGAATAGTATGTTGTCCTGAGGAAGAGCTAGTGGAAGGCCTAGGCCACCCTCTACGCTGTTGTTTGGAGGAAGTATCCTACCACTGAGGTCCGGGGGATTTCGTATGCCTCTTGTGGAGAGGTCTAGCATGGTAGTGTTGCTAATTCTCAATGGGTAGGGGAAGCCCCATGGGTCCCCACTGATTTGGAGTCTTAAGCTGCGCTGATGTCAGTCTGTCACTTATTGCCCCTCCATGAGGGTAACACCATGATTAAGGAAGTGATCCGCTGGGTAGAATCTAGTCTAGTAGGAGGCTGAAGAATATGGGCTAGGAACCTGAGGCCTCCTACGTGTACAAGGCCACGCATCTCTGCTTAGAGTATCTAAAGAAGTCGGTGAGGGTCTGGGTCCCTCTGAATAAGCAATGGAACCTCCCTTTGATCTTTTAGTAGATGGGGCAACAAAAGATGAAGTGCTCCTCAATCTCAACCTCTTGGAGATGGCATAACTGGCAGGTCATGTCAGATCGATCAACCTAGTGGTTCGTATCTACACAAAGTCTATGATAGCCCACTTTGCACTGCCCTAAGGGAATGTGAAGAGCATCCATCAAGAGGCAAAGAGTATACTGAGGCCGAATAATGAGTCTATCACTCATCTCTAAGAAGTGCTCAGCGTAGAAGGCCATCTTTGGGCATAACCAACCTTGAGGGTTTACCCAAGTGATTTGGATAAACTGTCTATAGATGTCATCCCTGATGATCTTGTTCAAATCCTATCTTAGGGGTAAGACGTGGTTAGGTACATCTAAGGAATATTTGAACGAAGGGAGTCGATTCATCTGAATGCAGGCCCACTGACTCCAAAAGATCCAAGACCCCCGCAAACCATCCTCGAGGCCGGTTGGAGGGGTTGGATGAGGATAAAGACTCTAAAGAACAATATGCCAAGTATGGGTATCGGCCCCATCCTTTCACCAAGTCAGCAAAGCTCTGAATGCAATGCAGATAAGAGACCAGACTGAACACCACCTCAAGTATACAATGTGGTCCTAAGCCCTTACAAGCAACCTACAATGAGCACTTGTAGACCAACGCAAGTGAGAAGCAACACTCTAAATTACATGTGTCATGCTCCAAGGTGATGGTGTGCATAATAATGGCTCCAAGGTGATGTAGCTATGCAAGGCAAGTCCACAAGCCTCCACTGACTCCATCGATACTCCTAAGCAATATACTCCATTGGTTCAGTTGCCCTTCCAAGAACACTATCAAACTACCAAGCGTCCCCCAATCAACTTGAGGCTCTGTCGAGGAATCTGAGCAACCTCGTGTTGTCTTGGACCTAATGCCCTCCTCCAAGATGCACAATGTTCCACCTGCCAAAAAGAAGAGATGATCTGGGAACCTACTACAGCCCTTAGGGGAGTGTCACTAGCCAAAAATCTCATGATCAGCTGCTCAAAAAGACAGATCTGGAAACCCTGGTTCCACAACCCTTAGGGAAATGCCACTAGACAAACATCTTCGGACCAGTGGTTGAAAAGCTCAGGTCTGGAAACAATAGTTCCACAGCCCTTAGGGCAATCTCACGAGCCAAAAGTCTCTAAATCTGTTGCTGAAAAAAGCAGATCTGAAAATCCTAGCACTGCAAAACTAAGGGCAGTGCCACTAACCAAAAAACACTCTGATTTGTTGATTAAATAAGAATAAAGACATGGTTGAAAACCCTAGTTCTGCAATCACAAAAAATAGTGATCCCACCAGCCCATGCCCATGGATCAGCTAAAGAAAAGATGGCTGAAACAAATTAGCAGGTAAACCCTAATGCTAGGTACTCAATCTATGGACAATATCTCCAAAAAAATCACAAAAAACTGGGCTTAAACAGCTCTAAATAAGGTGGCCAGCTTCAGCAAACACAATCACCATGAAACAGGCCCAATACTCTAAGTTAGGCACAATATTCTGCTGCAAATTCTGATCACTGCAAGAAACATCCAGGAAGAAACCCTAACCAGCACTGAAAAGAGCAACGGGGGCTCACACCCGCTTTGATACCCTGTTCAGATCAATAAGAGAGAGAGAAGGATAGAATGGATCCACCAAAAAACCCTAAAACTGGCAATAAATGGAGAAAATAGCAGCACTGCCCCAGAGAAAACTGTCAATAACAACCAAGATAACATCTAACAGCAGTGCTAGAGCCAATCCATAGGAGCACTACAGAAAAATAAACACATAAGAGAGAGAGAGAGAGAGAGAGAGAGAGATGACAAAGCACAAGTAAACGGCAAAGATATAAGTGCCCTTAGGCATAAAACACTTCATTAAAACATGATGCCCATAGGCTAAAGAATAATCAAGAAGATCAAAAGATGATGAGCTACAATTGACTCTTCAGTGTGTATTTATACACAACTCAAGAGGTAGGGCGCCCCCCCAAAAGTAGTTATGGGCACACATATAAAGTTGACTAAGTTGGTCTTAACCACAACCTAGTAATATAATAAAATATTACATTAATGCCTAATCAACACATTAGTCACAATCTAAGTTGCACGAAACGTGGAAACGTGTACAAGTTTCAGAAACGGGAACACTTGGAAATGTGACCCCCCCCAAAATGGGTATGTCGGGGGAAATTCGGTATATATTTATATATATAGTTTTTTTGAATAACACATTATCTCACAATAAATAAGAATGAGAGGTTAATTTGTAGGTAGGTTTAGAAACTAAGTTGCCATGAAACTTGGGTACGGGTACGAGTACGGGAACGGGGACACCACTTTTTGAAACAGGGTACTTGGGTACGTCGAGGGCACTGTGTGTGTGTGTGTGTGTGTGTGTGTGTATGTCACAGTTAGCCCGGTGGGTTAGCTCAAGTGGTTGAGAGCTGTGAGTTGTAAGCAGAAGGTCTCGGGGTCAAATCCCCGGGTGGCTATGCATAGATATTTAAGGGCCTCACTTGATGTCCCCACCGGATTAGGCCCCGTAATCAGGGCCGATGGTTTACCTTGGGTACCATCCTTGAAATGAGGGGAACTACCTGATGGTTTTCCCACGACATGTTCCAAGGAAAAAATTATATATATATATATATATATATATGTCACAGTCACATCATATTTCAGAGTTCTTCATAAATTATGAATCATGATTCATAATTCTAAATTCAATGATTCATTGAACAATGAACATTCACATTGAAAATTTGAAACATAAAATTTGATAAATCATAGACTCAGTAGATATCAATTGGAATACTGGAAGTTACATAAAATTTGATAGATCATTGTACCAAGCAGCTGTAACAAACACTCAAACTCAGACCTGAAAGTACACTTGAAATCTTATTTTAAACACCTATTTGAACTGCTGTTACAGGCAATTAAAAATTGCAAATATATTCATCGATTGATGTGAGTGTATTTCTCACTATTAAATTCATATGTATAATTTTTATGTGCACGTTTGGTAGTTAAATTATGTTCCATGAGTGCTGAACATAAAACCATAAAAACATTCATTGTAAATCAATGCAAAATCAGTCTACCAGATATGGACAATATTCAGTGGAATTTGAACAGTGTTGCAAAGTGTTTGACATAAGTCTTGAACCAGACACAATACACAGTTAGCAAAAAATTAGTTCAGATTTGGTTGGGGGTCATTACATTTTTCCCAGCGGATTGCATTTTTTATTTTATTGAGTCAGCCGTACCCCCGGAGTGGGGTACGAAGTACCCAAACACGGGGTACGACCCATTTTGCCTATAAGTACCCCTTTTCTATAATGGTGTCTCGGGTACATGGAGCCAGTATGGGGTACAGCAGGGTAAGGCAGGAGACATACCTTACGAGTACTCGGTACAGGTACGGGTAACCTGGCTACTAGTTTAGAAACGATTTCGAGGTAAATTTGTTTTCATTTTCCATAAACTAGGGGTTTTTTAGATTTCCTATGGGTCTCAAACCGCTCATGGATCCTTAGAGGTTTCCCAGAAGTTTCCAAGTAGTTTCCGAGTTTCCATGAGTTTCCGGTACCGATACATGGGCATTTTAGGAGTTTCGTGCAACATAGGTCACAATATGAGTTGATCATACCCAAATGTGAGGAATATACCATTTTCAACACCAACGTTGTGGGGAAGAAACTATAGATGGAAGAATGGATACTCTGGATGGGAGCTTGGCTGCTCGACCAAACCTGGGGAGTAGTGTGATGGATGCGGGGAGATCGGCACTCGCACCAGCACTGGCACTGCCTAGAGCTGATCCACTTGTTGGTCTGCTGGTGTACACCCTACATCCTTGCAATGATAGCTCCTCATGGGTTTCAAAGTAGTTGGTCGACAGCCTAAGGGCTCGAGAAGAAACCCGAGGCCTCATAGATTTCGAATCTGGAGTATCACGAATCTCTGCATGTCGCTTATTGCCCTGATTAGACGGGATAACCAAGAAATATGAGGTGATCCTCCTAAACACCTCCATCTGGGATGGAACACGCAGAGATTGAGATCTGTGCCCGAATACTTCTCTCATGAAGAGAGCAAGGTATTTCTCATGGGGTAGCAAAAGGTGGAAAGGGAGTTCCTAGAGTTCTATGAACAAATTAATAACTTTTGCTATACCAAGTCAGGACAGGTCAGGTCAGCTAAGAAATTTACATTGGCATCTGTTGTTGTGTCTAATTGACAACAGTCACCCAGCCATTCCAACAGTCACCTATATTCTAGGTCTATTGCAATTTGTACATGACTTTTCTTGACATTGTCATCACTGGTTCAAACTTGGATATCGATTTGATCAATTAAGAATGGAAATGTACAATGTTTCTAGTGTCAAATGAACTCTACTACTATAATGCAGGGTCCAGTGGGGAAGAAAGCTTGCATCAACCATTGTCATTCACCCTACGCATCCACAAAAGCATTACATTTCACATTGTAAATATAACTTTCTTCCTGATTTCACATTCATAGACAACGCTATAAGTAATATAATTAGGATGTCCTTCCCGAATTAAAACAGTCTATTGATTTTCCCTACAATATTTCATCATACTCTTAGTTTCTCTCTTCACTTCCATGCAATCAACTATAGTAATTATGTTTTCCCTCTGACAACTACCACGTAACCCAGAGATCTGTGTGCGTTCCTCGCTAAAACATATCAAATCTTTTAATCTCTCTTCTGTTATTTTCAGAGAAAACAAAATCGGCTTTGTGATAACAAAATGGAGAGATTACTCAAACTAAATTCGACCAAACAACTAATAAATTTCCAATAATGGCATACCACAAATGATCAAACCAGAACAATTCAAAACTGACATGACTACTAACAAAAACAATTTGATAATTATAAGAGAGTCAATATCTCTACTTGAAAACAAATGGGAAAGAAAGTTATTATAAAAAAAAGCATTTACACTGCTAAACAACCTTATAGATAACATGCATGATTAGGCATTTTTGTTTCACAAATCCATATTTTAAATAATTGACAAAGGCATGCAAACGTAATTACCATAAGCACTTCAAGGGATAAAAGGTTAACAGTTACTTACGTCCACCACCTGAAGTAGCATGCCATGTTTCCCCCTGGCGTGTCCCCATCCCTGAGAAAAATTTCTCTTCCCATTTATCCCCCCATTTGGTTCCCAAATCTGTCTCGGCCCATTTATCTGTCCTGTGCAATTTAGAGCACAGACTTGAAGCATTAGTGAAAATCAAATGTAGCATTTTCACCCTTTAAGGACATGCACACCATAAGAAGATAATCATAACAAAAGAGATAATTTTCTCGTAGTTTTACATCTACATGATACAGAGATCTGCACTCATAGAATTAACCTACAGCTAAAATAGAAAGGTTGAAACACCAATCAAAGCTTCAGATCCGTATAAAGTTATAAACAAAGGTGTTGAATGGAAGACTCAGAGGTGCAAACAACACATATCAAGGGATGAGATCAGCCCTGCAAAAGGTGAAATCTGATCTACACAAAGAGCAGAATAGATGTAACGGCCAGCAAGCTAAAATTCTGTAACAGAAACCACTATCTTCTCATTAGCACATCAGAAAAATACAGTACTGTCCTAAAGAGAATCCAATGGCTTCTCACAAACCTTAGGCACACTTACGGTAGAATCATCCTGTTCTCCCTCATATTGTATAAGGGTTACATTTGTGATTTTTATCACAATGGATGGTGTCTGCAGCATGGTACCTATGGACTTTAAGTTTATTTCTTCACTTACACCATATGCTGGGGGATGGTATCATCAATTGAAGGGATTGCTGTTTTGGTGGAACTTCTCCTTGGTGGATTGCGATGTTTGATATTTCCTCTAGTGGTAGTCTGCATATTTCATGCCTTTGTTTGGTGGATCACTCTTCTGGTATATATCAGATGGTTATGTAGCATGCTACATCATCATAGTCTTGTCCTGGTATACTTGTTCATCATATCTAGAGGGTTCATGATGGTTCTAGCCCCCCAAGGTGTTGGACAATGGTGATAAGTAGTAGTGACATGGCATCTTTCCTAGCATGGTTGGGTTACATTTCTTGGTCACTAGGAAGGGATTTTCAATTTCGAACCCTTTTCCTATGTTGTGCAACTTGTCACTTGACTAGGTGGTGTGACATGTTTTCACATGGTTTATATGTTGGGTGGTGCTATACAATGCCTATCACTTTGGTGCCTTGTTTTACCAATGGATTGCACCATGGTTTGACTCATATCACTTTATTGGAGAAGTGCCTTGCACATTGACCCCTTTCATATGGTTCCAGCAGGATTATTGATGTATTTGATGTGGTGTCATATGGTTGGGGGCCTCCTAGTGTAAGCACCCTAGGTGTTTTGGGTGTTCTTGAGACATTATTCTGAATTCACTTTATTTTGACATTTTCACGCCCCTTGATAGAGCACTCCCCTTGTGCACACATGTTAAGGTTGATCTAACACCTACTTAGTTGTACAAAAAGGGCATATAGTCCAGAAAAACATATAAACCACCCATTTAGAATCAACAATTATTTCAATGTTTCCTGATCAATTCTCTAAGGATAAATTTCTAAATTGAGCAACCAGTATGAGAATGGAAAAATGAAAACAGTGGTAAAGGAGAGAGCACCATTTAAGTACAGATCCGCTCCCATCATATTGTTCGCCCCATTTTTCCCACCATGACTGGTCATTTAGTCTGCCATACTTGTGTGCTCCTTTCTCTGTCCAACCTTTAGCATTGTACTTTTCCCACCTGGAATAAAGATCTCAATCAATAAACTTTCAGTCTGAATAAATAGTCGATGCTGGCAAACAGTTAAAATATAAATAATCAATAAAGCATATATAGAAGGTAATCACATGAAAGCTATTTTGCTGCTTGTATTCAGTGCATATTCTGAAAAAGAAAATGCTTACCATTTTTCATACCAGACAGCAGCGCCACTTCCTGACTTTGCTTGCTTCTGAGCGCTTCTTTCTATTCGTGCTAGATTACTTCAAATTTGAGACAGCATTCAAAATCCAAAGTCAAAAATGCTTATCTTATGTTACTCAATTTATGGGAATATGCTTCAGTATACTTCTGGATTGAAACCTCGGTGCTATGACTGAATATTCATGTGATTACACCTAGTATCAGATATTCAACAAGTACGTACAACATAAATGTGTTTGCAAAAGTTAACCTCAGATTCATTGATATAAAAAAAAATGTTGAAATCTTTTGCAACCTGTTGCTATTAGCAAACATAAATTCTTTCAAGAAATTTGCTAACCACTTTTGCAAGATAGTCCAACTATTCTCACCATAAGTGCATATTATTGGCATAGCAATTAATGAATGTGAATTTATATGTCTGTGTCTTTCAAAGCATGTAACAAAGTTATTAAAGTGGCACTGTTTGATCATTGATTTTCTTCTTTTATTTCAAAATTTGTTTTCTATTTATCCAGTGTATTCTAAGTAGAACATTGATGCCAACGTTCCCCCAGGCAAAGGGATACACCTTTCAATAATTTCAACGAAAATGTTGGCATGAATATTCTATCTACCTTTTTATGTTTTTAGATTGGCACTGAAATCACCACTTAGAAAGGACGGTACACCACTTAGGGACAACGGATTTTGGTGATAACTGGGACAAAAAGATTTAAAGAGCTTATATGATCTAGGAAATGTATGAAGCATTATTGTTATGGAGTCTGGAAACTATTAGCCTGAGAAATATGAGTAATATCAAACATGGTAAATTGGTAATTTGGGCACTAGCAGTGTAGTGTGGTGTAATAATTGGTATTAACAACACACTTAGTGTGAGGAAATAATAATGGAGGGTGACAAATATAGCCTATAGGAGGGAAGGTGTTGTAGACCCAGGTGCTTTTCAATGGGGAGAAGAATTGTTATGAACAGCATGAAGAAACAAGAGATCATGAAGATAATTACGGACAGGATAATAATAATTGCCACAATGACATAACTGGATAAAGGCAAAAGCAAGACCCCCAAACTAACATCAAAGATTAAATAAGCTAGAGCCATGACAATTCAAGGGGGCAGAGAAAAAAATTGACCAAACAGTGCTAGTTTTCCAAGTAAGAACATTTTGGAAGGATGGAGTTGGCAGTCTGGCCTTAATGTTTGCAGGAAGAAGTGTTTACTGTCAAATTTCACTGACAAGACCTGATTCAGTACAGTTCAAAAGTAACTAACAAAGAGCAGGATGACTAAGTCCAGAGAAGAAGCTTAGGCTGTAGGCCAACCTGTTGATGTAATTTCAATTTGTATAAAGTACTCTCTTTAGTTCATTAATGAAATATAATATGCATTTTCAAATTAAAAGAAAAACTAGACAATTAATTGACATCTCCCTTTTGTGGAAGAGGCGACATATAGCTACATTTAACGGAAACCCTACAGCACTTGCTTTGGAGGACATCAAAGTTTTCAAATCAGATTTAGCAATCCAGTATCTAAACCAGATTTGGGATTCTTAGAAAAGGTATATAAGCTAAGATAAGATAATTTCATTAATGTCCAACAAGTAACCATAAATAGGTCAAAGGGATTGGTACATCAAAAACAAGACATAGTGGTAGTGCAAGTGCAGCTCCTGTAAAAGCATATCTATCCTATGAGATCAAAGACCTAAAGTCTAAAACCTATCATCAAAGAAACAAAAAGATGCAAGTTAGGAGTCCCTGAGATGAGATATCCCCCTCTAGAGAACCCAAGGGAAATGCATTGACAAAAGGCGGCTGGAGAAGTCATTGCCTATTAATGAGGAAGAGGGGAAGTTGCTAACCTTTGAATCTATAATCACAATAGGTGGACCTCTCCTACCATCCAAGGCCAAAGTGAAGAAACCCTAATGGAGGACTATCTTGTTGAGCCTAACTATCTAGAAGTACTGGAAGATCTGGATACAACATGTTTCTTGGAAGAGGCCACTATCTATTGAGATCTGGATGAGTGGGAAGGAGGATGTCTGTCGTGAACAGAAGAACTGTCTTGGGCCCAGACTCGACACTGTCGCCAGAGGTCTCACAGATTCGGAAACGAAAGTGGTGGAACTACTCTCTACCTACCTCTTATTGCATTTGTCTGTGACCATCGAAAACAAGGAGGTGATCATCTTGGTAGTGTTCGTTGGTGAGGGTGCTCCAAGCATAGATAATAGAAACCTAAAACCTCCCTCGTGTATAAAGCCAACCACCTCTAGTCCAGATATCTGAAGAAGACAAAGAGGGATTTCTAGGACTCCCTAAAAACTTAAAAAGGCAATAGCACTGACCTCGGATCTCATAATGGATGGGATATCAAAAAATGAAATGTTCTTTTGTCTTGGTCTCCTATAGGTGGTAGAGTCAACAAGTCCTGTCTGCTTGTGAAATACGGTGATGGAATTCCACTCGAAGTAGATGAGAATTGGCTGTGAGGGATCTTAACAACATGAATCCAATGGCAAAGAGTATAGGATGGTTTGATGATGAGGCCATCTCTCATCTCCTTGAAAAGCTCTGCATAGAAGGCCATATTGGGCTTGAGCCCCCGGGATGGACCTACCCAAGTGACCTAAATGTACAATCTATAAATGTCCCCCCCCAATGAACCTATTCAACTCTTGCTTTTTCAGCAAGAGACGATCAGCATCTAAGGAATCTTTTTAATTGGGGGGAGCATGTCCATTGAGATGCCTAATGACTGTAATATGCATGCAACCTCAATAAACCAACAATGGATTTATAAGGAAGACCAATAGAGACAATGGTCATGGCTTCCAGGGAGAGAAATGAAAGGGAAGCATATCAATCTCTACTATCAGTCGAATTAGGGAAGCTCCAGAGTCCGAACTCGACAAGGTAGTGAAACCAATGCAAATATGGCCCCTACCTGGAAACAATGAGTTGCAAACTTGACATGGCTGATGTGCTAGGGAACAATCCTGTTGCAACAGATGATGCAACAAAACAATAGAACATAAACCCTCTCTATCATAACCCAATCCTCCTCCAACAAACTCAATCCCCAAACCTCAAAGCTTCATAGATTTTCCAAAGCATATATGTTGGCACCTCTTGGCTACGTAGGGATGAGTGACTTGCATAGACAAGGTTTGACTTGTTGATGTAATTTGAATAATGTACTCTATTTTGTTCATTAATGAATTATAATATACATTTTCAAAGAAAAAGAAAAAATTGATTCAATAATGTTTTAAGAAGCATAATTTTTTGTGTGGGAAAGGGATTCTGTGCAAGAACAAGAGCATGATGATCATGAAAATTAAGCAAAACAAAAGGAGAATTATATCACAAAAATTGTCTAAGATTCCTACAAATTCCATTTTACATTCCAATAACACAAAAAATAGCATGGCAAAATTGAGAACACTCTACAATCTGAATTTCAAAACCAAAGACAATACATATAAGAATTGCATATTAAACACAATGGTTTCCTAACGTCATCCCATTTCAAAACATGTTACTAAAAAACAAAAAGCCATTCTCACCTCCAATCATCTTGTCGAAGGACTTCTTGCCACGTTTCCCACCATGTGTCCCCTTGAGCATTCCTTCCAGACTTTTCAACACCTATCATTTGGAAACAACAATATCATTACTAAAAGAAGTTGAAACTAGCTACCACATGTTACTGAAGTCCAAACCCATGTTATTCAACATTTTGTAAGGAAGCATAAGATTGTAACCAACGATATTTAATTTTTTTTGTTTAAATGTTATGTATGAGAGATAATAAGACAACACTAAATAAAAATCATTTCCAATGCCACAACTTAAAATTTGAGACATTATGCACAACTCCATGTTGTCCTCTATATTGTCGCCTTGAAGAAAACAAAATTAGAAAAATGAAAAGAAGCTATGATGATAACCAACTTTCAAGATCATCAACTTAGGCAATAGTATCAATAACATGTAGAAAAGCTATATGCCACATACCCACACCTTGAATCAATGAGGAATCCAAGTTTCTCTCCTCAATAGGTCCAGGATCCTTTATGAAGATATCTTCGAACTTTCAAGCTTCCACATGTCGCAAGACCTCGACCTATAGGTATACTTGATAACATTTGATTCTTTGTTTGTGCTTTTTTCATGACCCAAATATGGTTTAGGGTAAGATTTAGGGTTCTGACCACCCGTGGTTTTCAATGAATTTTTGGGGCCAAATTTCCCTAGGGACTTTTTTGTCAAGACAACAAGACTTACTCAATTTCAAGATACTTGATATTTGGTCGTTTGTGCTTCCGAGTGTTTTCTTTTAGGATTAAGTACTTGAAACCCAATTCTCAATGAATTTAAACACATCACAAGTTTTCCAACGATGCATGCAAATAGATTTAAGCTCTATCTAATTTAAGGGCTATCCTTAGTTATTTCAATTATTCAGGCCATTTTCAACATTGTACATCTTTGCCCTTTTCTCATGGTTTCCAGTACATATGGGTTCAAACCAATAGAAGGATCAAACTTGTAGTGTCACCTCCCCTTGAATACATTTCTCGTTTTTATCGGAACGCTACTCGTTGCCAACCAAGCTTCAAGCACCTTGTACAACTCATATAGACTTCTAATCCTTCAAGCTCAACTCCATGTGCCTCCTTAATTGCCTCACATTCACGAAGATCAACACTTGGTCCCTCCTATTCTGCCCAACCCTTCTTTTATGAGGTTCCATGTTCCTCCCTATTTGTTGGAGTCTCCCTTGCCCCAGAGAATGGGGATCAAAAATCAAACCTTTATGTTGGTCTTGTTTCCTTTCTTCACATCTTGGCCAACTCTTTGGATTGTAATTAAAGGTATCAGCAAGCAAACAACCTGTTATCAATTGATTTGTACAATAGTTGAAACCTTATTGAGCCGCCAGTGTTGGAACACATCAGTGTTCACTTCCAGAGTATCTGGGTTTCAGATATTTGGGTCTAGCCAGTTTTGTTTTTGAGTGGACATGACCATGGCCCCATGGGGGTTTGTATCAAAGTGTGCTAGTAGGGTCTGAGTGGCTCGATTCCCCATGACTGGATTAAACAACTAAGGTATTCCAGGGAGTTTTTTCACCGTCAGATTATACTTTGCTTCAGGCGAGATATAATCTCTTGGTTTTTCTCCCGCTTCCTCCAAAGCTGGAATGCCCGATTTTGGAAATTTTTGACATGGGGGGTTATTAGGGTCCAACTATAATGTATAAACCAAAAGGGGCCATCAAACCCTCTGAGTCCTTTGAAATTCAATAAATTGTGGTTACAAGACGAGACATTTAAAAATCTCTTCCTTACACACTGGACTCCTTTTGATAGGGATTTTGATAGATCAGCTGCTTTTCAATTTGCAGATAATATTAAAAAGCTGAAAAGACTGGTTAAAGATTGGGCTATTGCTAAGAGATGTAGGGAAGATGCAGAGCTGAAACAGGTGGAGGAAGAGCTCCTGCAGATTTATGAAGGAGATGGGGGGGGTATGATCTCTCCTGACTCTAAAGAGGCTCTTATCAGGCTGGAAGGCAGGCGGAACACTATGTTATGTGAATTGGAGGAGACTTGGCGGTTGAAGAGCAGAGCAACTTGGCTGGAGTGTGGGGATGATAATACAAAATTTTTCCATGCTTATGCCAGAGGGAGAAAAGCAGCTAATACCATTTGGAGTCTGAGGGATGATGATGGAAACACCCACATCAATTTTGAAGATAAGGCTAGGTGTGGGGTAGCACATTTTAAGAACTTGTTTCGGGCCCCAAATCAGGCTACTATTGCTGAGGTGATTAAAGTGGCAGAGATGTTCCCCAGGTTTGTTGATGATAAAGGAAACAGGGAGCTGATGAAGGAATTAACGGAGGAGGAACTTAAGAAGGTTCTCACAAGCTTTCAAAAAGACAAGAACCCTGGCCCTGACGGGTGGACAATTGAATTCTTCCTGGATCTTTTTGAGATTCTGGGGAATGATCTCATGGCGGTGGTTGAAGACTCCAGAGTATCAGGGAAAATTCCGGCCAGTTTCAATTCTACCTTTATCGCCCTCATACCTAAGTCTGATAATGCATTGACCCTCAATGAATTCAGGCCCATCTCACTGTGCAATTGTATCTATAAGATCATCTCAAAAGTTATAGCCAGAAGACTAAAAAGTATCCTCTCAAAACATATATCTGCTGAACAGTTTGGGTTTTTGGAGGGTCGACAAATTCATGAGGCTGTTGGAGTGGCACAGGAAGGGATGCATAGTTTGAAGACCAAGAATCTGAAGGGAGCCATACTTAAAATTGATCTTTCTAAGGCCTATGATAAAGTGAGCTGGATGTATCTTCGTCTGCTATTTACCCATCTGGGGTTTGGTATTGCTTTTATTAGATGGGTAATGTCTTGTATCTCCATTGTTTCCTTTTCAGTACTAATCAATGGAGCGGCTTCGTCTTTTTTCCATGCTGAAAGGGGACTAAGACAGGGGTGTCCTTTATCCCCGCTACTCTTTCTGCTGGTAGCTGAAGGCCTTAGTAGGGCCATTAGCAGGGCAAAGGCTGAAGGGCTTTTTCAGGGGATTCCGGTGGCTCCAAATCTGTTTATTACACATTTGCTCTTCGTGGATGATGTATTGATTTTCTGCTCTGGCAGCAGAGGGGATACCCGTGTCCTCAAGGAGATATTGGATCTGTTTTCAAAGGCCACCGGTATGGACATTAATGCTGGGAAATCCACCCTATCCACTCATCTGTTGAGACCGGAAGAGGAGGCTGAACTCACAAGTTTCTTTCCTTTCAATACTGCGGGACTAGAGGATGGATTGAAATACCTCGGTTTCTCGATAAAAGCTAATCTATATCTGAAGAGGGATTGGGTTTGATTGATTGGGAAAGTGGAAAAGAGATTGATGGTTTGGAGCCACAAGTGGCTCTCACGAGCTGGCAGGCTGGTTTTGGTTAAAGCAGTGTTGGAAGCTATTCCTGTTTACTGGATGTCATTAGCTTGGATCCCTAAAGGAATTCTTGAAAGTATTAGGAGGATCTGTTTTAGATTTCTGTGGAGCGGTAAGAAGGATGTACAGGTCACCCCTTGGGTTAGCTGGAAAAGGCTAGCAGCTCCAAAGGGATTGGGGGGTTGGGGGATAAAGAACATCTTCTAGTTTTCAAAGGCTTTGGCAGCCAAAGGGGGGTGGAGGTTGGTGAAGACAACTAGTCTCTGGACCAGGGTCATCAAGTTGAAATACTTGGCCGAGGAAAGCACTGAAGATTGGATTAGGAATTCTAGGAAGTCTCATCTAGGGGGTTCGATGATATAGAAGGCTGTGGTAAAATCTTTTGATTTGATTGAATCCAAGCTAGCTTGGAATGTGGGGAATGGTGAAAAGCTGTTGGTAGGAAGGGACCCTTGGATGGGATGTACACATGAACATATTCTACCTGGTTATGTTATTGAGGCACTTGGGAGAAGAGGGATTTACACCCTGAATCAGCTGGCAGTCCCGAGACCTACGGAGTCATGGAGACAAAGGTGGAATAGGGCCAACACTTTGGGGCTTCAGGAACAGGAGGCGGCTTGCTTGGAGGTATATATTTGAAACCTGGAAGTGGCAAATGTATTGTTGACTGAAGAGGAGGATTCCCTAGTATGGGAGGCGGATCCGAAAGGAAAGTACACTCCCAAGGCAGGTTATATTATGTTAAGCTCAGGGGCTGAACAGAGGGAGGTCGCCTGGTGGTGGAAGTCTCTTTGGAAGTTAAAATGTCCTGCTAAGTCGAAACTTTTTATGTGGTGTGTACTAGAGAATAGAGTACCTACCTGGGATATCCTGCAGAAGAGGTCCTTTCACGGGCCAAGCTGGTGTGTGCTTTGCAAAAGGGAACTAGAAACAGCTAATCATCTGTTCCTTACTTGTCCTTTCTCTGTTGAAGTTTGGAAGGAGTGCACAGTTTTGGTGGGTTTTCCTTGTCAGTGGGATGGAGATTCGATTGGGGTAGTCTGGGAAGCATGGTGGAGGAAGAACACGAACATGAATTATAAGATCCTACCACTGCTAGTTATCTCGGGGATTTGGGTGGCTCGGAATAATGCTATATTCAATGATAAGCCATGCCTTCCAGAGATAACTGCAGCCCAATCTGTTGGTATCATCAAGTCACTACCCGAGCATATAAGGGCAGCATATCAAAGAAGGAATCTGGAGGTGGAGATTGATCGCTCTCGGCCATGGGCTTTTTTTGATGGGGCCTCACAGAATAATATGTGTGGGGGTGGCGCAGTTCTTCATCTTACAGAATCGCATTCTTTCACTCTTTCTATGGGGTTAGGGGAGGGCTCAAACAATTATGCAGAATTGCAAAGCTTAAAACTACTATTAATCTTTGCTCTTGAGAAAGGTTGCATCTCACTGAATTGCTTTGGGGACTCTATGAATGTTATAAACTGGATCAAACAGACACAGGAATGCAGAAATCTGAGGCTGGTGAATATACTCTCATCCATTAGGATGATTCTCTTGTAGTTTGACTATATTTCTTGCCGGCATGTTTATAGGATTAACAACAAAGAAGCGGACACCGCATCCAAGGAGGGGCTCTCGAGGGTCTTTGGCACATGGCATATTAAAGAAATTTTAAATGGCAGAACCCAGAATTACTATCACAGGCCATTTATAGAGAACCTATGATCTTTATCTTTTCCGCTTTATCTATGACACAGTTACAGCTTTTGATACTATGTAACAGCATATTAGTATTTAACTCTACTGTTTTAATTATTGTGACGAAGTTCAAAAACATAGACTAAAATATTTTTTGAATTATGCCTCTCGGGGCTGATCTCCTTATCTCTACAGCATCATAGTATGCTCTTGTATGTAACCTGAAAGAAGATGTAACAGTCTCATCAAAGGAACATATGATCTTGAAGAATTCACTATTTATGGTGAACCTACAGAATGTAATTTTGCTCTCTTCAGATGAATGAAATTACGCTTTTTTTTCTTGGAAAAACAAAATGTATTATTTTTGTATCATAGTGTATTTTTGTACTATAGTTCATATATATGCTTGAAAAAGAAAAGATTTCCAGTTTTTGTACTTTAAATTTGAAAAGAAAAGCAAAAAATAGTTTCATATTTGATATTTCATTTTGGCATTATTTATCATGTACATGTGGAACTAAGACACTTCTCTTTCTGTGCAGGAAATTGATATTCTGGGATTCTCGAACACCTTCTTTGACTCCTAGATCAAGCAAATGTCCGTCCCGCAGTTGGAGCCAAATGTTATCAATTGATTTGTACAATAGTTGAAACCTTATTGAGCCGCCAGTGTTGGAACACATCAGTGTTCACTTCCAGAGTATCTGGGTTTCAGATATTTGGGTCTAGCCAGTTTTGTTTTTGAATCGACATGACCATGGCCCCATGGGGGTTTGTATCAAAGTGTGCTAGTAGGGTCTGAGTGGCTCGGTTCCCCATGACTGGATTAAACAACTAAGGTATTCCAGGGAGTTTTTTCACCGTCAGATTATACTTTGCTTCAGGCGAGATATAATCTCTTGGTTTTTCTCCCGCTTCCTCCAAAGCTGGAATGCCCGATTTTGGAAATTTTTGCCATGGGGGGTTATTAGGGTCCAACTATAATATATAAACCTACTAGAAACTATTAGAATAGGTTCTAGTCATGTCCTAAGTCTCTAGGACCCCCAGAAAAAATTTCGAAAAAATTTTACCGGACGCGTCAGAATTGGGGTTTTTAATTTTTAATTATTTTTTAAATTTTAATTAAATTTCTCTATAGTTTAAATGGAGAAATTTGAGTCTGTAATATGTCAGTCATCCTGGGTCCGAATTTAGTGTTTGATGACTCGTTTCATAAGCCAAAAATCACACATGACCTATGGAGCAGCTAAACCCAACTTTCGGATGTCAATTCAGCCTCATAATTAATATTTTCTCTGAAAAGTCATTTACAGAGAAATTATTAATTAAAATAATAAAATTGAATATTTTGGAGATAATCCAAATCTCTCCAAAATTAATCAATTTGATTAAAATAAAAGGCTAAATGACATGGCAATGGACATTTATGAGGATTCCAATCAACTCCCAGTCACTCCAATCAATTATCCAGTCACCAGAAGGTTATCCACTTGAACAAATTCACCCTCCTCATGCAAAACTCGAGTTTGATGTGTTGTCAATTGATAATTGGGTGGTGGTTTGCATTAAAGCCTAAGGATGGGCGCCCTCATGACTCACCAATCATCCATAAGCTTGGCTCCCTTTGCTAATGCGAGTTAGCACCTACCATTCCACGTGTCTCTCTACCAAGTAACTCGCATCATCCATGATCCTCACGTCAATCTCATTTAAGCTCATGTTTTGCCTTGTTGAAGATTGTCTATTGGTTAGCTATGCAATCACCAAGCTTGGCTCTCCTTGGATTCGAGTTAGTACCTACCTTTCTACCACTTGCCATCCATCCTCTAACTCGCACCTTCCATTGTCCTCACGTCAACCTACCATGCCTCACGTGGATCCTAGTTGGAGCGTGTTAATTGGTTGGTGATTTTTACTATGCCTCCCTCCAAGTCGAGCTATGCCACCTCTTCCATTCATACCTACCACAAACTCGACTTTGCCCATTGTTTAACACTCCAAGCTTACCCTTGATTGGAATTCGACCCAATTGTCTATTGCTAATTCGACCTAGGGTTTTAGCTTAGGATTTTAGTATAAAGAGAGGCCCTTTGGGGTTATTATCTCATGGAGACTTTGATGCAAGATTACTCTGCAAAAATTTGTAACAAGCTTTGGCTTAATATTTTCAATAAAGATTTCGACTTTGGAGGTCCATGAGCTTTCAATCTTTGGTGTGAATTCATCTCTTGTTGAGGTGATATCTTCTCTAAACCCATCTCTTGATTATGCATAGTATTTGATCAATGGCTAGCTTGTGAGGACTATCTTTAGTACAATAGAGTAACCATTTAAAATCTAAGTTGGTTATTTATGCATAGTTTTATCAAGATCTAAATGGACATGAGTAGTTGGTTATACAAATTGTTGATCTAATCTTGATATTTCTAGCATACTAGCATTGTTGATCTCACTTGTTGGTTGAGTGGTTTGGGTTGTGAGTAGGTGTTGCTTAAAGTGAAGAGGGGTAAGAGCTCGGTTGCATCAAACCCGTGTTCATCTTCAAGTTTTGGCCTAACACTTTGTGGTTGCAGGATCTACAATAATCCCAAGATCTTTTCATCTTAAGAAAGCTAAGGAGCTCTTCTCAAGTTTCTCATCAATCAAAACACTATTTTTCACCTTGGTTACTTTAGGCTCTCTTCTTCAAGCCTTCTTATTTGCTCTTTGAACTTTTGTACTTGCATGCTAAGCCCTCGTCTACCCTAGAAGACCTTATTTCTCTCCTCGTTTTCATCCTCTTCTAGCTTCCCTCTTCATCCACTCGCCCTTCCCATCTTTAGCTCTCGTTTTTCCATTGCTTAGTGCCTTCACTCCTCTCGTTTTGCCTTAGGTTTTTGGCTCCTCTTCCCTCTCGTCCCCTATTCAAGCTTATCTTTCTAGTCTCTCGTCCTACCTATTCCATCTTGCATTCGTCCCATTCCCATTTACCCTATCTTTCTTCTCTCGTCCCATCCCACATTAGCCCTAAAACACACAAAACAATAACAAAAACAAACAAGTGTTAGTAGTAGTTAGTATTGTATATCTCATGCTATGCTAGACTAGTTGTTAGTTTGGTTTAAACTCTAAAAGCTAGTTACATTGTCTTTTCAAAGTTATCATCATAGATCTTTTCCTACTTGTATCTAGTTTCATTTTGTCAACATACTAATCCATTGAACTTCATTTTGGTTGACTTGTTGGCTGCCACTAAACATTGTTGTGTTGACTGTCCAAAACATTTGTTGGCTGCCATCTATTGACTGTCATAAAGTTTACATCTAGTGGCTGCCATCTACACTTTGACTTGACTGTCCTAAACATTAAGTGGCTGCCATCTAGGCATTGTTGACTGTCATAAAGTAGAAGTTTGTTGGCTGCCCCCTCAACTTTTTCCATTTAACTTTGCAAGTAGTTAGTTTCAATTTGTTATTGATTTTCTAATGCTAATGGGTATTGGAGTTGTGTGTTTATGATAGAGTCTTCCAAAGAAAAGAGTCAAGAAGCTTCCAATCAAGAAGCCATCAAGAATACAAGAGGACAAAAAACAAAACAAAGATTAGTATTATCCTTTTTTGTAATAAAGCTTAGGATTTTTTTTCAAAGTTCTTATAAGTCATTCATTTCAAAGTCCCTACAAGGGTTTCATTCCTAAGGGCAATTGTACTTCCATAATAAAATTGCAAGTGGGGTTTTTTAAGCCCCCACATTCACTTCCCCATTTGGGGAAGCCTTGTGGTCTCTTGAGTGGTTTGATTTTTGCGTTAGATCCATCATATGCTCTTAGACTAGTTTTATTTCAATAAAGTCATCTTGCTCTATTTTTTCCATATTTACTTACCCCCATGCTCTCCCGAGTAGGGTCTTTGACCTGAAAGAGATTCTTGGGTAGATTAGATTTATTTTCGTTTAAATATTATCTCGTATCTTCTCTTCCAAGCCGTGACTAGAGAATAGCTAACTTTGGGATTGTATCCCAAAGGCCACATAATCTTGTGGTAGCTTCTCACTCCCCCATCAACTTCTTGTGGACATCCAGCTAGCTGGAAGGTTTCCAGGATTGGTGGCTTCTAGTGATTGATCTTGTTCGGAGATCGATCCCACCTATTAGATTAGAAATTGTGTGGTAGAACACTAGACTTTTCAAGTTTCATTTTATCTTGCAAGTAGTGTTGTTAAGTAATATTCCATATCTTGCTAATCTATCATATTGTTTAAATCAATTTTTAAGTTAGAATTTATTGCTACTACAATCTACTTTCTGCTTGTTTAAAACAAACCAAAGTCTCTTGAACTTGGCCAAATCCAAGTCAAGAGCACCCTCTATCGGAGGGCATTTTTAGTTTTGCATTATCCCTGCATTAGGCATTTGTTAAAGTAGCAAGTCTCTTGAACTGTGGTCATAAGACCAAGTCAAGAGCAAAGTTTGAAAAATCGAAATCGGACTCGGAATCGGTCGAGGGTCAACTCGGAATCGGAATCGGAATCGGTAATGAATCGGTCATAAATCGGTCGATTTGAATTTAATGAATCGGTTTGCTCAAAAATACATAATTTTTTTTTTTTTTTTAAGAAAAACAACATTTTCAATATTCTAAATTTCTAATTCATGATTCCATAGCATTAGAAACAAAATATCCAATCTCTGCTCATGTATATACCATATAAGGGTCAATATATCAAAATGGCACAAAGTGTATTGTGCAATACATATCTAGGAGACTGGAACTGGAACAAAATACATAATCCATGAGGCCTATAGGCTATATGGCCAGTAGAGTCCAAAAAATAACATCATATATAGTCAACTACAATGTACATCAATCGAACTGATCAAACTGATCAAACTCATCACCACTGCTACGGCGAGGAGTAGAAGTAGAAGTAGAACTAGAACCAAAAGAACCAGAAGCTGAAGGACTAGCAAAGGCATCAACATCTGGCTCAATCTCAGGCTCCTCAGGGATTCATAACAGTTTGCTGAATTATGGGCCCTAATATTCAGTCAATGTGAAATCCAGTTTGCTGAATTATGGGCCCTAATATTTCTATTTCTATTTCAAAATTCAGTGTTTAAAACTTTAAATTTTAAAACTGTTTAAATTTAAAAATTAAAATTAAAAATTAAAAATAAGTGTAATCGGAAAAATTGTTACCTTCAGGACCCCGGTGTAAATTTCTGTTGGAAATTTGGATTCTGGAATGTGCAGTTGCAGTTTGCAGTTGCACACAGTGCACACACTCCACGAGTTGGAGTCCACGTGCACACTCGGGCTCGAGCACTCCACACTCCACAGTCACCGACTCACAGGGTCACACCACTCAGCCACTCCAGATTGAGTCCAGAACCGGGCGCACACTGGCACAGTGCACACTGCACAGTCCTCGCGGCTCCTTCAACCACTCCCTCCACGGCGACCTCACGGCTCCTTCGGCTTCAACCTCTCCGGCGGCACAAAGACCACGACCACTCCGGCACTCCTCCACTCGGCACTCCTCCACAGTCCACTCGGCACTCGTCCACTCGGCACTCCTCCACGACACACTCGGCAGTCGGCACTCCTTCACGACCACGACCACTCCGGCGGCTCCTTCAACAGTTCAAACTTCAACCACGACGACGGCTGCTCACTGCTCAGTGCTATCACGGGATAGTTAGGGCAACAAATGAGTTGGGTTGGGGGCTCGGGGTAGGGTAGTCACGTAGTGTAGGTTAGAACATTAAAAAACAAATTTTATTTTTATTTTTAAATCATTGTGTAATGCCCCGTGGGCCCAACCTCCAATCCGACCGATTTTTTACGTAAATCGGTCTAACCGGCCGATTTGGCTGGCCGGACCGATTTATGTAAAAAATCGGCCAGCTAAACCGATTTTTTGCCAGCGGTCCGATTCTGAGACCGGTTTGAACCGGCCACGCCATAAATCGGCAAATCGGCCGATTCCGATTCGGATTTTGCCGATTTTTAAAACTATGGTCAAGAGTGCTCTCTGTCAGAGAGTTGAACTAAAGTGCTCTTTAATTAAAACGTTTTCAACCCACACACCCCTTTAATTAATTTACCTTGGTTTCTGTCCTACACCCGTATGCTCTGCCAACCGGAAACGGTTGGGCTAGTACTCAGAAAGGTGGAAGACTTGCTAATTCACAAGTGAAAATCTAATTAAAACTTTACCCCAAAACCTCATCCAAGACAAATTACTGTTCTTCCCACAAGAGGTGGTGCCGGGAATCCACTGTCAGACTCGAGGGCGGTCAAGCCGCAAGCACACTTGCCCTATTTGTAATCTGAGTGCTTCCGACCTATCACCTAGGGTTGCCAGTAGTTTTCTTGGACAAGGTTCCACTACCTTTTTTGATACCTTGTTCTTAGCCATAATAATCAAAACAATTAAAATCTTAAATTTACCAAGATAAGCTGCACAACGTTCTCACAAACTTCTATTTCAAGCACTTGTATCAACCTTTTTACAATCACTTTTTTATATATATTTGACTCCATAAGGCACTGGTCCTTCATCATATATCTTGTTTGCTTTAAAATATCAATATTGGAGTATTTGCTTTAATTGTCGTAAAGAGTGATTTATTTATTGTCCAAGTGTATCTCTCATTTTGTGTTTGCAACGTGGATTGCGCTATCCTGTTTTACATTTAAATACTATATTGTCTCTCATTCAAAAACTCCTAAACAACACCCATCCGCATCAGAACACCTAAAAACACTATAAATACTAGAGCCTTCGTGAAACTCTTTTATAGGGACTACCCCCCTTGGCTTCATTAGGAGTTTGCCTAAACGGAGGAGCTGGGATTCAGGTGACAGTACCTGGCTCATTGCTTGCCCCCAAGGCCACACCTCTCTCACTTGTAGTGAAGAGACAGCTTTCGAAAGATTTCCGCTGCTGGTGTGCATATTGGCGGACAACACAACCCTCTACTTCTCATCAGTGGAAATGACGAGGGGCCACAACATATGCTTGGATCCTAAAGCTTTTTTGCAAAAGATGATCCCAAATTTCTTGGCCAAACATTTCTTTTCAAGGGAGAAGTGGTCAAGCATTAGGTGTAAGAGTGGTTAACTCCTTCACAAAGACTAACCAAGTCAACACTTTGTTTCTTGTGCCTCCTCAAATCAATTGTCAGTTGTGTAAGATGCCCAATAATTGATTCAATTTTTGGGCCTTTTGTAATCTGACTCTACTCAATCGATAAATGGAGAGACTATTCTTGCCTTTCTTCAATGGTTTCTTTCAAGAGTTTACCCATTAAGCTGATGAATATATTCTGACGGGCTTGGTATATATTTCTTGCAAGTAAATTACTAAGGAAATCTATGATGGATACTACGACCACTAACAACACTACTTTCCTTTAAAGAATGTGCATTATCACAAGACCATATAACGCATCACAAGGAATAGATTCAAGCAATCATTGATTAAATAAAAAAGAGTAACATAAGTTGGGGAAGAGGATATAAGTGCCATTTTGTATACCCTTCTACCCTTTGTTTTTTACTTTGCTAATGTAAATATATTTATGTGAATAGAGGAAGTAGCATTTCACAAAAAAAGAGTAAGATAAAGCCAAGAGCATTTGGAAAGCTAGGGAGGCCGTCAAGCATAAGTTGGTTTGGAAAAGTGACACCTTATGGTTTGGCCTAGCTTCCGATGTCACAATCCTTGGTGGTCACTGGTGGTTTTAAACTTTTATGTGAAGGAAAACCCCTAGTAGAAATAACCTGGTTTCTGCCAAGAAATCCTTCGATAAAAGGTATTAAAATTTAAAACTACCAAAAATTTAGATGATGCTCAAGCAAGGGACTATAAATGTTGGTTGGCTATTAAAGTCGAGTTCAACCTGACCAACCTTGAGAAGCACAATATTGACAAAAATCAAGTCTAAACATGCAACGATTTCGCTTTTCCGGAGTTTTTGATCGGAATTTGGTGATTCTTTTTTTTTTAAATTGGATTTTGTGTTATTCAAATTGTGGTTCTCAAAGTATCTGAATGTATAAATGGATTCAGCGGCCTTGAATACCCCTACGGCATCCCGATTAAGCAATTTTAACACTGAACTCTGAGAATTTGAAAATTCTTCCCAAATTCCGTCAAAATCCAGCCGGGAAATGCTGTCAAAAAGAGGCAAAATCGTTGCCCGTTTAGACTTCTCGGACAAAAATTAGAATCCCATTCCTAACTATCTATTTTCTAAGCTCAACCTACAGGGGGCAAGAAGCCTAGTGTTATGATTAGAGATGGAACAAAACAACAACTATTAGAAAATATGATCAAACTAACTTGTCAAATAAGTCACTGTTGGGCACAAGATTGAATAAAATATGGAGGCCCCTGGTTGTACGAACTCAATGCAACATGGTGATCTGTGTTTAGAATGGTGGGCTACTTTATATGTACATCCATAATGCATGTTGCTGTGGATATGCAATTATATTTACACCGAAGATAAGATTTTATATTTTACTACATAATATCAAGTGATAGAAATTTTTCAATATAAGAGAGGGAATAACACGTTTGGAGAAAAAACTCAAAATGCAATTAAAAATCATTTATTTTCTGAAATAGGGAATTTCAGTAGCAGTTCAAATGCAGTTCTAACATTTTTTTCATTGTTCTTGAACAAATAGATTACTTGGAATCTGGATAATCTAGACACAGTTCTAAATTCTAATACAAGCTGATAACCAATTCATAATTAAAACATGCACAGGGTAACATTTTAAACTTACCGAGTTCTTTGTAGCCAGTCCAATCACTTTTCTCCCACCACTGCAAGTACAGATTTCCAGCATGTTTATATTAGCATATCGAAGCAGTAAATTGTTTCACAGTGGTAATAAATGAAAATTGAATATCAAGCTTGCATGAAACTCACAAATATATTGAACACAGAATTAAATACATAAGAAATATCAAAGTCTATTAAATACTTTGACAAAACACCATTGAAAATATTAACATCAAAACGACAGAAAATTTGAGTTGGTAATTCTCAAAAACAAAAATTTACCAACAAACATCTAAATTGGTTTCCAGTGTTAGTTTTGTACCTTGGTCGAGTTCCCCTAGTGATTTAGCCTAAGTCACTAAGAATGGGGTGGTGGGACCCTCACATTAATTAATTAATTAATGAGATTAAAGTCACTTTTGTCCTAAGTCAAAAAGGTGAGTGAGTATTTATTAATTGAGTGATTTAATTAATAAGATTGTACTCACTTCTAATCTCAGCCCTTGATTAGATCTAATCTCAACCATTGGTTTAAAGATTCCTTTTAGGGATGGATAAAAGGGAGGGAGGCAGGATACCTAATCATTATGTTGATGTGAATGAGAGGAGAGAGCTCGAGAGTCTGAAGAAGGAGGTCAAGCTAGCTAGGGCGCAGGTACTGTAAGGTGACTGCAGATTCAGGGCACGAGTTACCATGTTCTGACTCCAGCATTAGCTCAGAATTCGAGGCATGCTTCAGGCATGTTTCACCAGCACTATTAATTAGATTGCAGGTGGCTACAGTACATAACCCGTGGAGAGAGTACAGCAGGTACAGGGCACACGTTTTTGGTTGAAGCTGGGCACAAGTTTCATTGTATTCTGGGCGCACTTGTTGAGAGACTCTGGGCACAATACACAGGACAGTCTGCACACATTTGTTGACTAATGCTGGGCACAAACCTGTGACAGTCTGCTCACATCTGTGGAGGTGAATCTGGGCACAAAATCGTGAGGGTCTATGCACAGACTTCGTGGACTATTCTCTGCCTGAGATAGAATCAGGGCTCGGTGTCTGGAGACTGCTACAGCACAAGATTCCAAGTGTTCCGTACAGATCTCGGACTGTACTTTCCTGCACATTTTTCGAGGCACTTTCAGCACAGTCAGACTGCTGATTTTGGCACTGTATTCGAGAAATCTGCTGGGTGAAAATTCACTGTAGAGATAAGTAAAATATTTCTGCTATGATTTTATGTACTGAAGATAAATGAAGCAATAAGAATCTCTCTCTCTCACTCAACTGGTTTTCCCCGTGGGGGTTTTTCCAGGGCTCGATTTGGCCAAAAACTACTGTGTCAAATTTGTGTGTGAATATTGTGAATTAGCTTGCAGCCTGTTTATTTGCTTTCAGTGTGTGTTTATTGCTTAACTAAAGTGCATTAAGTAACCTACAGCCAATGCAAAACAGGGCTGTAGGTGAAAACCACCTTAAAACTTGGCATTAAACCAGCAGTCAGTGAGGGCAGAAAATCTTCATCCAGGAGTCAATAATCTATGTACTTCTAATTAGATGACATCGAAACTGAAAGAACATGAGCCAAAAACAACAAAACTAAAGTTCACGAGCCGAAACAACCATGAATGAGAGATAAATGAAACAAATGCAATAAAGTTTGGTAAACCATTGAGAAGCAATCCAACTATTGTGGTCAGCTATATCTCTTACGCATTATTAATCATTATAAAGTCCTTATAGACCATTGAATGACATCATTCACAGAGAAGTCATTAGATATCACAGTACCATAGGTGCACCCTATGGGATCTCCAGTGAATGTATCATAACTGTTCTCAAAGAGGCTCTTCTACCATCTATGGTCCATACTCCCTATACCATTGAAGGAGATGGTAATATGGCTATCTTTGGTGTGTGTCTATATGTGTGTGTGTGAATTAGCGTTTGGCGTTACTCCAAAACAGGTTTTACCTTGCTAGGAGAGCAGCAGCACTATGTCTCCTAGCCCCTTGCTGATGCTTCATCGACAGATGGATGGCTCAATTTGGGTGGATGCTCAACCTTGGTTAGTGTGCTAGGCTGCTAGTATGGCATTGGCACCCTTACCTAGTGTAATAAACACAAAATATATAATATATAAATATAAATAAATACTAACAATAAATCAATAATTAATATTCTATGTAATGAAGAGATGCCTTTCTAATGAAAGGTCACATCTCTTTAACAAAAGGGCACCCCTGCATGGGTATTTATACAAGCCCTCAATTCTCATTGTAATATCATATTTCTTATTCAATATACATTTATTATATACCGGTTCATTTATCGAATATTTGTCCTATCTACATTGGAAGTTTCTGAAATAACGAACTTTGTTCGTCTCATTTAGTATCAGAGCTGAAAACTGATCCTGGCCTTTGGCTACACCAATCTTTCAAATTTTCTTTGGAGCTTGGTCATTGGCTAATTCATCAAGGCCATCCTTGCCAGAGTTTCTCTGAACTTGAGGACTTTGACAATTGTTAGGACTTTGGCCATTAAAAATTCAGAATTCTGTTGAAGAAGAAATATTTCACTGCAAAAGGAAATCGGTTCGGTTATATCTGTGAAGACTGAAAGCAAGAAGGCTTATCACTGTTGAATTGTCCAATCCCAATTGAAGTATGGTATGAACATACCATCGACAAGGAATACAGCCAGCATCTACACATTCGTACACATCAAATTATTCAGAGATTCTCTGAATTTTTAGGTCCTTGACCAATCAGGCTTTTTGCCATTTCTATTCCAAAACTCCGTTGAAAATTATTCCACTCAAAATTTGAAGGTTATATTAAAGAAAAAATATCCGCTGCAAATTCAAGGAAGGTAAACCAGAAATTAAAAACTGAGAAATTTACACAGAATCGAGACAGAAGTTGCTGGTCACCGTCGGAAACCTGAAAAAAAAAACCATAGTGACTGTAATTGAGGAATCCAACTTGGGAAGGAAGGCCATAACGGTGAGACACACAAATCACATTGGAATACGTTGCAGTAGAAAAAAAAACCTGCACAGGCCCCACAAAACCCGAGGTTGCAGCATTAGAAGTGAATCATCTGCTGATTTGACTGCTAATCCTTTTGTGCTGCAGAAAGAAGCAAAGCCAAACACAAATCATGCTCATGCTCGAGTCACCTGTCTGAGAAAAGGCACCACGGTTCTTGTTCACTCCGTCTTGTGGTTAACACCATCACTACCAAGTTTAAGGTTTTGTACACTATTGAAGAATAATTGAAAGGCCGAATCACCAGTCGTCACCAACCATTGTGACTATTCTTGTTAAGACGTCTCAATTTGAAAAGACAAACCAAATCTGCCACGTTATCCACCATATTAGTGAGAAGAAAGTTCCTAAGGTTGCATTTGTTGAGCCGTTGTCGTCGAGCATTTAATATCAAGCCCATTAGTAAATACTTACTTCATTGTAAGTAAGAAGTAAAGTGAAAATCCTGAAAAGGTGACAGTGAATAAGATAAACTTCTTGGAAAGTTAATTTTAAAAAAAAATTAAAGTTAAAAGTCAAAAGGTATAAAGAGGTTATTTAATCCCAATTCAAGAAAAAGGGTGATTTTTTCTTTAAATTAATTGAAAAAAAGTCTAAACAAAAAGTGAGGTGGAAATATAATTGTTAAGGATTTATTAAAGTATTAAAGTATCCTTCGAAAGGAGCTTGACGAAAATTGCGAAAAAAAAAACCAATGGAGTCCAACAGTGAAAATAAAGGAAGATTCCCAAGCACTTCAAAAATGTATGCTTTAGTGTTATTTCAAATAAAAGGAACAATCAGAGAGAAAGATATTACTATTTCTATTGCTCCCGTTGAACTCAATAATTATATTAGTGTTGAGTTTGCTAATCAATTACCGATTCCAGAGTCAAATATAGGTGAAAGGTTACACTGTTTGAATAAGAAAGAATATGAAATAAGCAATTTACAACTGAACATTGGAGATTATACTGGCGTCTCGCAATTCATAGTTAGATCCTTGTGGAGCAGTGACGGTGACCTAATTTTGGGATTACCTTGTATAGAAACATTGGAGACTTTTATCTTAAATGTTGAAAATAAGTTTCTGACATTTTCTTACAAGAAGAAGAAAATCACATTGCAGGACATTAAAATGAAGTTAGATTCAGAAGTCGCGTCATCTGAAGACTTCAAAGATATATCAAAGGTGATTTCGCAGGAAGTCGATACAGAGAATACAGAAAGAATTCGACAAAGTTGTCATGGACAAGGAAGAAGAGATCTCTAGTCTAAGAGACCATAATCAAAAATTACTTGTTCAAATCAAGAAGACAAAAGATAAAACACAGTGCAATCCAAAGTTAGAAGAGGAGATTCAAGATCTCCAGCAAAAATTATCAGGAAAAGATGAAGAAAATTCCTTCTTAAAAATGGTAAATCAGGAATTGCAAGAGCAAATAAAAACGTTAAGAGAAAGAGAGCAAGAGAATCAAGATGCTCAAAATGAAGTCGACAAGTTAGATTACAAGGAAGAACTCTTACACTTAAGGAGACGCCATCAAGACTTACTCATACAATTAGAAAACTAAAGCATGATAAGAAATCCTTGCAAGAAGAGTTAGATCACAAAAAATCAATTGTCGATAAAGAAATGATGACTGACCCAATAGCAAAGTCATCAGACGCTCAAAGTCAAACATCAGAAAAGGGATCCAATACAAAGTTAGTCGGCACTCAAATTCAGAAGAATGTTTATAATGACAAATCACTACAAACATCAAGACAAGATGTTTCCGAAGAACAATCACAAAAGATTAGGATGCCTTATCGTCATCCAAATCACATGAGTCGTTATGATCGACGACAAAGTCAGGAGGAAAATAAACAGTATTCTTCTTACAGACAAACCAATTACCACATTAAAAAAGTACAAAGAAAAAATCAACATGGATGGAAGCCTAAAACAAGAAGTTCTATACAACAAATCGATCAGCAAAAGGTCCCAATGAAGGCTAACTTGGGATGGACTACCTCTCAAATGATGCAACATTTTTACTTAGGAATTCGTAACTTGTATCATCTCGTTTCATCAAGTGTCGCAACTACCGACCTAGAAGATCACGAGAAGGCATCGCGAGCAAGGACAAGGAATAAGTCTTCCGTAATTATGCTTTGAGGACAAAGCATTTTTAAGGGGAAGGCAATGTAATAAACAAAATATATATAATATATAAATATAAATAAATACTAACAATAAATCAATAATTAATATTCTATGTAATAAAGAGACACCTTCCTAATGAAAGGTAACGTCTCTTTAACAAAAGGGCACCCCTACATGGGTATTTATACAAGCCCTCAATTCTCATTGTAATATCATATTTCTTATTTAATATACATTTATTACATACCGGTTCACTTAAGGAGTATTTGTCCTATCTACATTGGAAGTTTATGAAATAACGAACTTTGTCCGTCTCACCTAGGCGGTCGTGACCCTAATCGGCGTGATGATAACCCATTAGGTGCTTATAATGGGGGAGTCGGTTGCTCGATTAGGGAAGGTACCTACCTAGAAGGAGGAGTGTTAGGCACTTGGAGGAGGGCACCTAGTCCTAGGAGCTTTGGACCATGTGATAAACACGTTGAAGGTTGGGCACTGAACATGTGGATGCTTGGGTGGAGGAGCATACTGCATGGAGGTTGGTGATGGAACCAAACACATATGTTGAGGCAGAGCATTGGAGCTTAGTGACCACATTGGCACACATGAGAATAGCAATGGGAACATGAGAGGACATGTGGCACACAATTAGAGGAGTGCCTTGCATGAGGACACTTGGATAGCAAACCACCATGGAAGAGGGAGTGTTGTACTAATAACTTGTTAGAGAGCGCATAATCTTGGAGGAGAGGCATTGAGGAGAGGAGGATCATGCTTGGAGGGTAAATCACTTTGGGGGTTGGACAAACCCTAATTCAACACATGTACATCCTTGTATTATAAAGCACTCCATATGGGATTTCCTTGTTGGTTACTTCTATGGACTTATACCCTTATTTTATGTTAGCCTCCCTTACCTATTGTATATATAAGGGAAGAGAGAGCTCTTATATTCCTTCTCATCATTGTACTCTATCTTTGGACTTGTCTTGGAGACATTAGAGTTCACGAAGAAACCCTAGGAGAGACGTTCTGTCAAGAGAAAGACATTAAAATTGATGGGGAAACCCTAGGAGAAAGAGACATCTTATAGGGACTAAGACGCTAAGGTTCATGAAGAAACCCTAGGTGAAGACAAGGAAAGAAAAGTGATGTCTTGGATGTCCTTGGAGTGATTGCTCGTGTGATGCTAAGGTTTGCTCTTGTAATGCTAGGGTTTATGCCATGCATGTAATCCCTAGAGAAGAACGTGATGTTGGGGATGATAATGCTTATCATGAATCTCGTTGGAGCACTAGGGTTTCTACCATAGTAGAAGACATGGAGAGTGGGGCTAACACCTTGCCTAATTTTGGAGCCTTGTTCTTGTGGGAGGTAAGGCTAGGGTAAGATCATGAAGTAACTAGTTTCATGAGTCTTGAGTTTGGTGTGATGCCTTGCTTGGAAGAAGACTCAATTATTGTATCCTTGATGTTCCATAGAGTTGAATACCTAGGGTTTGAGGACTCAAACTTAGTAAGGACATGTAGATTTGGAAGCTAGCACTAATGTTGTCTTGTGTGATACAAGCTTGTTGGCTAGTGTGGAGAGCTTGTGCGACACAAACTTGTTGTATGTGCCAAGGAGGACTTGCCGGTGTTGATGCTAGCACGTTGAGGATATTTGGTGGAGTGACCTGCTTTGGTTGAGAGTGATTCCTAGCTAGGAGGAATCGGTGGCTAGGGTTTTCTTATTTTTCCCTAGCTAGGGTTTGGAGAGCTTGAACTGCACCAGCGTTGTGATAAAGTTGTGGCATGTACTACTTCATCTTGTGTGTGTGTGTGTGTGTGAAGTTTCCAATTGTCCAAATATTGTGTACTTGCAGATTTGGTTTTCAGCTTATGTTATCTTCTTGATTGAGTATATTTCAGCCTTCGTTATTCATGTCGATTTAACATAACATATAGTTGAATTGGTTAAGTAACTTAACACATTCGGCAGATAAAGGAGAAGATTTGCTGCCGTTATAGTCTGTTGTAATAAGACATTTCAGATCTGTTATATGCCTTGAAAAGTGTTCCCTAGGGGCAGTAGCATTGTACAATTGAAGTACACTTACATATTATAAGGTATTTATTATCTTCAGCTGCCAGGTGAAACCGGTTTCAAGGGAAGTGAAATATTATTGCTGTAAATTAATATTTCAAATCAGCTCTAAGGCTGAAAGTTTACAGGGAATAAATCTGGGAAACCCCAAGTAAATGAGGTGAAATTTCAGAATTTGCATTGGTTGCCAAATTCTCAAAATTTCTGTAGTGTGTAGATAAATAGATAGATAGACAGATAGTTCTTTCCATGTATTCCTAGTGGTCATAAAAGTTCATTGACCTGTCCATAACAAGTTGTAGAGAGGATGTACTAAACAATAGTGCATTAAAATGTTTGTCAACTCTCTAGGAGTCATCAGAGCTCATCACTGTTGATACCTGATCAAAAATGATACAAGTGCTAGAAGTACACTACATTCTCTGCATTCTACATGATCCACACAAAAAAACAGTCTAAGAAAAAATATCTATTAGAGGAAGCAAACTACATATATCTGAGAGTCATAAGACACGAGAATGTCTGAGGCCTTGTCAACCATCAAGAACTCATTTAGCTCACCAAACATTGCTACCAAGTTGGACATATGAGAGCCAGAATAAGAACGCACTCCTCCACTCAGAAAGCATAGTCTAAGCAGAAAGATCTTACGAGGGCATGTGATACACATTTCTGGGCCTCATAAAACACTAAAGTCTGAGGCCCCCTGAAGACCTCAAACAAGCAATACTATCTACATCTAAGCTCACAATATATTAGGAAATCAAATAAAAATCATCCTTTTATCTCAAACATCAATAAGCATGATAAGTAAATGTAGTTTTCTCAAGGTATCAAATTCCTAACACATTCTCAACGCTAAAGGAAGCAAACCCTGTTCTAAACAGGAGATAAGATAATTTCATTAATGTCCAACGAATAACCACTAAAGTAGGTCAAAGGGACCGTTGGGTACAAAATGATGTCAATACAAAGTGGGAGCACTAAATTAACTCCTCTGAAAAGCAAGATGCAGAAAGTAAGGTATGAATCTAATCTAAATACCAGAAGACTAACAATGAAGATGAAGAGTCAATCCGGGAGAGAGATGTACAAAGAGAATGAATCTAGGATTTGTGATACAAATGTTATAAGCCTGTCATGGTCAGCTGGAACCATCTCTCCTAGTCCTAATATCCAAGGCCAAGTGGAGGAGAGACTTTCAACTATGATCTACTGAAGGAGAAAATGTTTTGATGCATCCATGGTACCTCCTGCAATATGAAGAAAGTGCTCTAAGTAATGTACTGTCCAATTCAATGCTGCAAAAAAGGTTTGGGGAATATATTGCCGAGGGCCTGCAAAGATATTTACTGGGAATATCGGGGAAAACATCAGAAATTATCAGAAAATGTCGGCAAGAATAAACTTAAACTTGAAGAATCATGAAAATATGGGAAAATCGGCAACCTGAAAAAATCAAGAGAAATTGGAAATATCGGGAGAAATCGGAGATATTTGCAACACTGGCAGACTCTAATTGACACCTTTCAATATAAAATAAATGACTTCTATGTATGATCCATGGAATACTCGAAGAAGACAAGTTGAAGATTAATATAGATCTTAGCAGACCAACCTTGCGTCATCTAACTAATTCCTATGTAGCTAATTACAGACAGGACAAAATCATTAGTGATCGCATCTGCTCTACCTAAAGCAGTGTCATGCAGCCCCATGCCTCTGGTCCTTCAATAATTGGAGGTGATCTTAGATATGGTCTCCAAGTGTACTAGGTTTACATCAAACTCTTGTACCTTTAAGGGATATTATAATTAAAATGTATAGCGCAGGAAAGTATAATAATTTGAACCCTCATTATTCAAGTCAGTGTGCATTAGATATTGCACTGCATGCAATAACTAGAGGAAGATCAAAGATATCTATGATCCTAGAAGGACTTCCACCATCTTTTCATATCCTAGTGTAAACAAGAAGCATAGTGTTAACGTACATTTATCTTAAATGGCATACAAAAATGATCAATGATGTCCAACAACACCATAACAATAACCCAAACATATATTTATGTTTAACCGTGAGAGACTTCAAGTACTTCCGCAGTTCAACTTCAATACATGCATACCCATAACTACAGGAATAGGATGCAAGCTTGAAGCTGAAACAATTGCACGGATCACAGCTAGGATAGATGCTTTTGGGAACGATAATGACTCCATTAAGATTGGGGTTAAGGCTGTCATGTTGGCCCTTCTTGCCCATGTTGGGAGAGGAGGCCACATTGGATAACCTTTGCCTCTTTATATAACACCACATGATCGTATTGATGTCCAATGTAAATATAAGATGCGTTTTCTCGCAAAACAAAATTGGGATGCAAAGTTAACACCCAAAAAAATTTCAAAGATATGTTGGGCCAAACTTACACCATAAAATTAGTTAGCCAATAACACACATAAGTAGAAGTCCAAGTGACCTGACTACACTGTCAGTATATGGCTTCTCCGACCGCCCTATTGATTTTACTCTTAGGAGGGAGTAGCTGGCAAGAGCAACCAGAGAAGGGAGCCAATCAATAGAAATGTTGATTGACTAAAGGAGTGAAGAAGCCTCTGAAAACCAGCAACACCATTTCCCTAAGAAGTCCATGGAGACAATCTCCTTTGAAGAACAAAATCCCAAATAGGGATATATTTCCTATCCTGTGAATCACCCAATGTGTGTATCTTGTGAAAAAAATAAGACGAGCATGAAAAAGTTCTCAAGGCACAAAGAGTGGGTGCCAAACTCGACTTGCACAATGGGCTGAGGGACAGTCCATTTACAATGGATCATATGTTTGAACGTAACAGATTGGAATCTCTCTACATGAGCCCAATCAACTAGTAGAAAATCAGCTCCCCAAACCTTGTTGCCATAAAGTAGAATACGTTTGATGATCATGTCAAAGAGACGCGATATTGAGAGATTTACCTGAAAGTGCATATGGAAACACTGGCACTCAAGCACAAAGAGGGACCCATACACCTATTGAGTCAAGGTTGGCAGGTAGACATTAGGCATTATCTAAGATTCGTCAATTGGACCCCTAAGTACCAATCTCCACCTTGCACCCTCTAAGAGATTGTGGAAGATTGATGAAGCATTCTTATATGCATCAAATATCATAACCTTAGTTTTGCTAATGATCACCACTAACTGTATACGATCATAAAACTAGCAAGGGCATCAAGATACCTTTGCAAGTTCTTGGGGAAGGAGGGAAAAAGGACCACCATCTGCAAACAGGAGTGGTGCAATCTAAGATTGGTGAATTGGACCCCCAAGTAGGTATAACCTGTTGTGATCTCCACCTTGTGGCCTCTAAAAAAGAAGTGGAAGTTTGATAGAGCATTCTTTTATGCATCAAATATCGTAGCCTTAGTTTTGCAAAGGTTCACTACCAATTATATACAATCACAAAAACTCGTGAGGGCATTACGATAACTTTGCAGACCCTTGGGGGAGAAAGCCAAAAGGACCACATCACCTACAAACAAAAGTAGTGCAATCAAAGTGTTACCTGGTACTAGTACCAACGCACCTCAGATATGTGCCCAAGAAGAGGGGTCGCTTTTTTCTTCAGGACCATGATGGGTGTTATCCTGCATTTTTGAGGGGTGGTTATGGCCAAACCCTTTGGTCCTTCTCTTAGGAGTACTATGGCTCAATGGCATTGTCGATTGTCTCATTATAGGGCTTGTAGCCCTAAGGTTGGTGTCTAAGGCTCCTAGAGGGGTCGCTTTTTTCTTCAGGACCATGATGGGTGTTATCCTGCATTTTTGAGGGGTGGTTATGGCCGAACCCTTTGGTCCTTCTCTTAGGAGTACTATGGCTCAATGGCATTGTCGATTGTCTCATTATAGGGCTTGTAGCCCTAAGGTTGGTGTCTAAGGCTCCTAGGTGTGGGTCACTGGGTCACATGACCCCCCCCCCACTTGTTTTCTACTCCGATGATAGTTCTTCCAGCTATGAGGCTCTTGCCTCCCCTTTCGATCACCTAATACACCCTTCCTGGTCCCTTTTCAGCAGAGTGCCCTCCTTCCTTGGGCATTTTTCATGATGATGTCACTTTATGGTCACCAGGCCCACAGGTTGTTTGAGGGGGGACGTTGAGGGATTTTCAGCATTGTTGGGGTTAGATGGAGCATGACGATTCCCCCTGCTCACTCCACCTCTCGGAGTGAAGCTTTCTACTCAGTTTTAGTTACTTTTAGCAGTTATGGGTAAACTATGGGGAAAATATCCCTAGTTACCCACAGATTAGATTATTTTATATTATTTCATGTTATATTTTTACATTGACATTTAGTTGGCCTCTCAGCCTGGTTATTTTTGTAAAGTGAGTTGAGAAACATATAAATAGATCTCCTCACCTCATTTTCAAATCACGACTTATGGGATAAAACTCAATTATGTTACTTTTTTTAGCCCAAGATAGCTTCTCTTGGAGTGATACGCACCTCTTAGAGTGGTGTCTTCTTACTCGTGGATGAAAGTTGGATTTTCTTTTGGTTTGCTAATGCTTGGTGGATACTAGAATTGTTGGAAGAA
The DNA here is from genome assembly GCA_027924585.1 of Larix kaempferi. NCBI lineage: Eukaryota > Viridiplantae > Streptophyta > Pinopsida > Pinales > Pinaceae > Larix > Larix kaempferi. The sequence goes on from BSBM01001770.1 coordinate 1,055,506, forward strand.
CACACGCTCAAGTAAGTCTAGTCCTTTTAGCCTTGCTTGGTGAATGGTAGGTGAAAATTTTGCTTCTTGAAAGATTGAATGGTGGCCCTAGGGCTGCATTTTTTCTGAATAGGGCCTTTTATCTACCTTCTATCCTCTTTGCATAGTGGAAACGCTCCCTAAAGGAGGTTTTCACGAAGTTTAGCCTTGGATGTCCAACTTTTCCCTAGATTAGGTTCTTGTAACGAATCCTAGAGGTTGTTACAAGAAGCCCTAATTTAGTAGACAAAGAGAAAGAACTTCAAAAGGAAGGTTGGTCGCCTTCCTCTAGGGCTATGGTTTAAGGGTAATATCCATGAAAACCCTAAGTTGTCACTCTTTTGCCAAAAAAAACACTAATTTGTACATGTGTAAATATTAATTTGTTTGTAATTTTAGTTTTTCTTTTTGTAATTAGTTCTTTTACTGTTTTTGTAAATAGAAAAACCCTAAACTAAAACCCTGGACCTAAATCTAGCCCTAAAAAACCCTAGCGGCCTACCTTTGCTTCTCCCTAAGACCTCGCTCTTCTCTCCTTTGGCCTCACCCTTCATCTCTCTTCCCTTTTTCCACCTCAACCCGCCTTTGTTCTCCATTTTCTCCCTCGGCCTGCCTTCTTCCTCTTTTGTTCTCCTTCTCCTCTCCTTTCCCTTTCTCCTCTCCTTCCTCTCCTTTTCCTCTTCCTTTCTCCTCTCCCTCTTTCCTTTCCTTTCTCCCTCACCTTCTTCTATCCCCTTCGCTCTCCTTCCCTCTTCTCCTCCCCTATCTTCGGCCACATCCTAACACCCTTGGCCTCCTTAAATAGGGCTCGGCCCCTCCTCAAGGGACCCTCGACCTCACTCTTTAGGGCTCGATCCTATTGCCTCAGACCTCCCTTACCTTTGTTGCTCTTTAGGTTGTCCCTATTGGATGTAAAAACCCTCTTTTCACTTCCTGAAACCTTGCTACTGAAGTTTGCAAAATATAGCAGAGATTGTCTTTATTGACAGCCCTACAAGCCAGCCATACCAATACCATAAAGACAATATTCAGAGGTTAATAAATTGTGGGAGTCTGCTACTATTAGAAGAGGTGATATTGATGTTTGAGACCACACTAATTGCATGAATAAAACATTGATTACAACCCTGAATAATGTAAATTTCCTTAAAACCCAATCTTGAGTTAAAGTATGCAAGTTTATTTTTATTAAACCCCAAATATTACTTTTAACCACAAATGGATTTCTTCACAATGCCGCAGAAAATAAATACTGAGAGAAATATAACATCAATCACATCAATAGAGACACCAATATTTTTGGGTATAAACCCCCGGAAAAGATGGGAAAACCGGTGCAGCAGTCTGAGAAGATATTTTATTATGAAGATATAGAACAATACAATCCAGAAAATCGATTTTTTACCCAACCTGGAAAAATCGAACCACTGAACTCCATTGAGACAAACCCACAAAATGTGCGGCCCTCCTGCGTCACTGTACGGCCCTCCTACGTCACTGTAAGGCCCTCTACGTCACTGTACAGAATCCGTACTGCCTCTGCGTCAACGTACGGACATATCCGTACAGCCCTCTACGGCTGATGTACGGCCTCTGCATGTCTGTACAGCCCCTCTGCAAATCTGTACAGCCCTCTCTCTCCTTTGCTCAAGTTGCCCTATTAATCCTCCGGATGAAAGTTTCTATGTCTTCCTCTCTATAAAATTCTTCTGCAAACTGTCTTTTCTCACTCTCCGGCTGAAAGCTATGAGTAAGAAATCTCTCTATATGTCTGTGTGTCCTCTCCACCAAATCAATCCTTCTTTTAACTCAATGGCCAAGCGAAAACCCTAACTTCTCACTATGGATCAATGGATGAGATCCTCCGATGAGATCAATGGCCAAGATTAGATTAGCCATCACTTCAATTATTTTCACTTGAACTTTATAAAAGTGACTCCATTAAGTAAATTAATAATTAGATCACTTAATGCACTTTTCCTAAGTCTAAACTTTAGAAAAGACATTAATACATTTAGCTTCCTGTTTCTACGTCTTCTAGCATGCAAGGACACATGCAATGATAGAAGACCTTCCTTGTTGCCACTTTCTAACAAATAAGACATAATTCAAACCTCGTTTGCATTGTTAAAATAATACTTAAAGGTTGAATTTGCTTGATTAACGTTGAGTGCATAGATTGCATACCATACACACTTTTTCTGCTTGCCTAAGTGCTACTTTAAATAGGACTGTCATAGTATGCAATGCTGCTATAATACCGTCACAAAGGGTTTATTACTGTTGTCATTACAGTACTTATACTCTTATTTGTCATTGGAAAAGTGATTAGTGATTGGTTGAATATACACTACTCTCAGTACACTCATATTGGATGATCTATGGTTATATTGTTGATGCCTATTACTATTGATGAATGATCTCTTATATGAATGCTTTATTACTAATCACATACATCTAGAAGTGATCACTTGAATGAACTCCATTGATTTTAATACATCTACATTAGCATCTACAAGTACTTTCTCCATCTAGTATGTCTTCTTCATTCATAGAACTAATTGATTAAAAGGCATTGGTCACTAACATCATCGGCTAGACGACATAGTCTCTTGTCCTAAGTGTCTTGCAAAGCATCAAAGGGCTCTCTGCTTGGAGGTTACGACACTCCAAAGAAGTTCGATGTGTGACTAAGGTGACAGTGATCACATCATCCATACACTTGTTCATCGGACACTAGCCCTGCTAGTTCATCCGGTAACACAAAGCATGGTGCAAAATGGAACCATCATCACCATGTTTGTGCTCCCTGAGATGTGCCTCCAACTAATCAATGTAAATCCCAAATAATAGGTGAGAGGGGGCACCCCTATTTGACCCAATGGTGCTCCTAATGAAATCATAAAGGCCCTAGGATGTGCAAAACCAACCTATAAATATCCCAAAGATCTGTATAATAGCAACAATAAGATAAGATGATTATTAATGTCCACACGTGACTAAGAAATAAGTCAATGAGAAAAGAGAAAACAACCAATCAACAATGACCTATGGGAGTGTCGAGATCAATCCTAATCTTGAAATAAGAAAAGATACGAATGAAAGTACGAGAAAAGAGACCAAAATGTAAAGATGAACTAAAAACATTAAAAGTTAAAAATAAAAACCCTAGGAAAAGAGGAATTACTACTCAATGTCAATGATAGAAATAGAAGTAGAGGTACAAGAGGGAGTATAGGCGTGTTTGTCATCATCTATCACTATGAAGGACCTATAGTCACAACCATAGTAGCAGGGGCTACCATGATTGTAGACTAGTTTTGAGCACATTTCTGAGCCAGTCCTTTCCTATCCTATGCAAGATATCAGTAGCTGATGAGCAGTTTTGATGATGATTGCTCTTACCTTCAATGGGCCCAGAGCATATACACAGTCAGTTTCATGCCAGGACTCAAACCCATGACCCCAAATCGATGACTGAGTAGCCATGTTTCACCGTACAAAGCAGAGATGATGATAGTGCCCCCTGATGTACACAGTAGCAGTGTTCCAGTGTTCTCCAGATACTACAGATGCAGTTGCAGGTATATGGTTTATGTACTTGGATGTTTATTTTGCTTGTTTACTTATCTTAGTAGCTGGACTGGGTATATGGTGGCTATGTGTTGGCGATATTCTATCATGTTCTTATTCGATGGTTTACAGTAGAAGTGATTTAGTTGCTTCTAGTGAGAGGTTCTTATGTATACTCAATGGTCATGCCCTTATCATAGTATGGACTTGGTCATTCCCCATAGGACTTTGCTAGTCATGGCTTCACCTGTTCAATATCCCCATCCATCTGTTATCTTCCATTCTTGATATGATCCCGACTTACACCTCAACTAGTGATATCGAGGACTTCCCCCCATTTATGCTTTTGTGTTGGATAGACTCCATGTTTACCTTGTGTCTCGGCTCTGGAGTGTGTGGCATGTGTCACCGGGATGTTATCGTTTAGTCCTCGAAAGCAAGTAGTCCTAACAAAAGTGTCTTTAGACACTAAAGCATCGGAACTTAAATGTCATATCTAAACAGATGCAAAAGTCAACAAAAACAGTGTTGATAAACACTACTACAAATAAATAAAATGGCTTCCGTAGCTAGTCAATTGCCAAGAGACGAGCACTCATCCTTTGTATGATGTAAGGTCATTTTCCCCTACAGGGCAACAGGGTGGTAACTCCATCGCACCTATGGACAGTGGCAGGCAATGGTGGTAAGACCGGGTCATTATCTGAGGCTTGCAAGGCTATTCAGGGCACTTGCTCTTGGAGGGTGGCTAGTGGAAATTGATCAAAAAGTTAAATGTTACATGTAAATCTTAAAGTGCACAAAAGCTGACCATAAATCAAATGCAATAAAGGTTGCTTGTCTAGAGTCTATTGGAAACACTCTCAGCAAATCTCCAGATAACCCTTCATGACCGATCAGAGGATGTGTTCTATACCTAGGGGATTGACCCAACTTCGGTAGGTCTACACCAGATTTCAGAGGATGTCAAGGGGCCCACTACAGCATATGGAAAAAATCTCCTGCAGTTAGGAGAGTCTCATAAGTTGCTAATTCTGAATGGCCTCCCACGCTTTCCGGACTCCCAGTTCTTCACCTGCAGGCCGCATGGAGGAGGGGCTAGTGTGGTGGATTATGCTCTAGCCAGCCCGAATTTGCTCCCTTACATCTGAAACCTTTCCATATCCCCCATCCCCCTTGCTGACCATGCACTACTTTCACTTTCTCTCCAGTTTGATCCGCCTTGGCCAACCCATCTCTCCCCGCAAACCCCCCAATTCGGACCATCTTCCGATTCGACGAGGGCGACCCAGACATCTTCTCTTCCACTCTCCGTCAAATACTTCCATCTGAGGCCCAGTTCTCCTCGCTTGATTCTACCTCTACTAAATACTAGTGCCTCTCATCTGCAATTTGGGAGGCTGCACTCAATTCCTTTCCCCATTCCACCCGAACCACCTCTGCCCCCCACAAGCTTGGTTCCTATCCCATGAATAAATGGTACGATGAAGATTGCAAATCCCTCCATCAAGAACTCCTTCATGCCTTCCGTCACTCCCTATCCGCTTATCCTGTCATCCGAATAGCGTACTGTCATCTTCTCCGCCGTAAGAAACGACTTTTTACCTCTCTAAGAAGACGGGAACTCTCCACCCTCCTTACCCATTCCCCCAAACAATTTTGGGGTACCATCCTCCCCCGGCGTTCTCCTCCTCCAGCTGACCTCAACCCCGTCTCCATGTTCTTCCATACTTCCACCCTGTACTACATTCCTGGACAGACCCAGATTCAGGTTACTTCCCCTCCTTCCTCTTGCTACCTCTTCGCCGACAGGGATATCAAGGAGGCCATCTGGGCAATGAACAACAGCAAAGCAGCAGATGAGGAAGGCTACCAAGCAGAGTTCTTTAAGCACAGTCTCCTACCTCTGGTTAGTTACTTGGTTGATCTCTTCAACCATGTGGTTCGAGAAGGCTTTCCCCCGGTGTGGTCCCATCACATTATCTACCCAATCCACAAGTCAGGATCCACCTCTGATCCTAATAACTACAGAACGATCATGGTTGGACACATGTTCTCGAAGTTATACGCCATTGTTCTCCACAGGAAGCTGTCCAGCGCTCTCGAGCAGAGAAACCTCAGGGCACAGGGCCAGGCGGGGTTTAGGCCAGCTCATCGACTATTGACCATATCTTTACCCTTCGGGCCGTGATCGAGGAGGCACGCCACTGTTAGTCGAAGGTATACTGTTGTTTCGTGGACTTCCGAAAAGCCTTTGACTTGGTCTCGAGAGAAGACCTACTGCAACGGCTCAGAGATATTGGCATCTCGACGACTCTGCTGACAGCTATTATGCGCATGTACGAGTTTGTCCTTGGTCGACTTCGCACAGTTTGAGGAATGTTTGAGTTCATCCGGAGCACTATTGGGGTTAAACAGGGATGCCCACTATCTCCCACCCTCTTTGGGATCTATATTAATGAGCTGGAAGCTTTTCTCCACAAGCATATCCAAGATACAAATCGGTGCCTCCTTCACCAGGTCCTGATTTCCATTTTACTTTTTGCAGATGATGTTGTTCTCCTATCCTCCTCCCCAGAAGGCCTACAGAGGCAGCTTGATGCCTTAGCTCTATTTTGTGATCTCCGGAAGTTGACGGTGAATCTGAGTAAAACAAAGGTTATGATCTTCAATGGGGTGAAGAAGACCTCGAATTGCCGTTTCCTATTCAAGGGAGAGGAAATCAAGATTACCAGCACATATACTTACTTGGGAGTGCAGTTCACAGGCCCCTGTTTCAGCCTGCAGCCAGCACTTCAGCCTCGAATCAACAAGGGGTATGGATCCTTGGCCCTCCTAGAGAAACAGTGCTTCCGTCATCACTTCCAGGATATCTCGTCCAAGATGAGTCTTATGGACACCTTGATCCACCCCAATGTCCTATACGGATCAGAAATTTGGGGGCCTTCTTTACTTGAGTCGGATTGGGCCTCAACCAAGAGAATCCAGACCCTTCTTCTCCGTTGCATCATCCAATGCAAACAAACAGTACCGCAGCACATCATCCTTGCTGAGTTTGGGGTCCAACCCTTCCACCTTGAGACGATCTTCAGACTGGTTTCCTTCTTGCATCGAGTCCAGGGATTTGCAGACACATTAAAGGGCCGGGACAGGTACCCTTACTTAGCCTATTGCTCTTCCGAGGCTATTGCTCGTACTCATCCAAGCAGAACCAAGCGCTAGTTCACTGGGGTTTTGAGGCTCCTCGAATCAATAGGGATTCAGCTAGATCACCTCCCCCCCTTCCAGTACTCTTTGAATGCTCTCAACCACCTTCTTCCCACCCAGCAGGAACTAAATAAGATCATCAAAGAGGATATTTACAGGTAGTTTGTTCAGATCACTTGGGTGAATCCCCCCGGAGGGTTGCGCCCAAAGATGGCCTTCTATGCAAAGCACTTCCTAGAGATCAGAGACGGACTCATTGTCCAACCCCAGTACACGCTCTGACACTAGATGCATGCTCTCTGGATCCCCCTCGGGCAGCTTAGAGTAGGATCTCATAGACTTCGGGTAGAGACAGACCACCAGATTGATAGGCTGGACAGGATCTGCCAACTATGCCACTTACAGGAAGTGGAAACCGAGTCACACTTTATCTTCAGATGTCCTATATATTACGAGATCAGAGGACGGTTCCATTGCTTGTTCAGAGGTCCTCAGACCCTAGCCAGCTTTTTCAGGTACACGGATCAGAGATGTTTAGCACTCTATATCCAGGAGACTCTCAGGCCTCGGGCACATATTCTTCAGCCCCCCACTAGACTCAACACCACACAGAGGATCACAACGTTCTTCAGCATGCTCCCCTCAACCAGGGGCACCAAGAGGTCTACAGACCTAGACACCGATCCAGTTTCCAGATCAGTGAGGATCCGTGGATCTCGACCCACGAGACCTCATCAGCAGGTTCGCTCCAGGCATCTACCTGAGAGACGAACTAGGTCCTCCAGGCCTCAAAAAAAGCAGCACCGCAACAGGCGGCCTGCATCCTGTTCAAGCCAGCAGACGCTACTGAACTTCCCTCAGTTCTCCTCTCTCAGCTTCGGATGTTAGGAGTAATAGAACTTCTTCGGTCTCGGCTCTAGAATCTACTCCACCAGGGCTTCTTTGCCCCAGTGCAGAGTTCGGAAGTCGGGGCGGGGGTTGGAGCTCTCTCATACTTCAACCCTGCTAGTCTTGTTCATCTTTTAAATTTTCTGCATTTGCTTTGTTTTTAAAAGGGGACCGGTTGGTCCTCCCGCATAGCACGGACATCATTGTAATCGACAGTCCCGTTGACCTACTTTGTGGTCATTAGTTGGACATTAATAAAATTATCTTATCTTATCTACCTATTTGTGAGGCACCTCCATCCCCTAGTGTTTTCTATCCAGCATATGTATAGGTGGTTTCCCTTACCCCTTTGTCTGAGAAGTCACGGTGTTGAGGTTGTCAAGTCAAACCCTTTAGCCTAGCCTTGTTTCATCCACCTTCACCCATAACTAGCAAAATGGTCAAGTTTATAAATGAGTATACACTTGAGGCTTTTGTTTGGAGTCATTGATTGCTTTGATCTAGACTTATTGTTGATGTTTTGTATTCATGATCGCTAGTTAAGTGCCACTTAGTGCTTTAGTCTTGCTACTAATATAAATAAGGGAGCATATTTCATCCACTTGTACATGCAGGATTAGTGATTTTCAATCTAGGTCATTATTTTGATCATTCTTGACCTAGTCAACCTAGTTTGACCAAGCCAACAGCAGGTTCTATGAGTTTGGCCGACAGTGTTCGATCTTGGTGATTCATGGCCCTTTCATGTCCATTAGAAGGTTCCATGCTCTAGAAATTGATTTTATATGGTGGCTTGCATTATTTTATTATTATCATCAGTTACAGGCCATATTTTTATTATTTGGGCATGGATGGACTTACAGATGCACTTCTTGATGGACATGTAGTGTATGAGTACACATTCCTAGTAGATTTGGACATTCTGAATCCATTGGTACACTTAGATTTCAGTTTCGGGCACAGGTACTTGATGAGATGGCTAGTTTATCTTCCAGCAGCAGAGTACCATAAAAAAATAGCATTTAAAAAGGTAAAAATGGCTCACAAGGATGTCCTATGTTCTCCTAGGGAGTTATATGAAAGATAGGGGTATGGGTAGTCATCATTACCATATTCCTATGTCTCCAGATTCATTTTTGCACTCAGTTTGATCCCCGGGACACTTGGTAGTGATTTATGAGCATTTTTATCTTTCCGAGGTGATGTAACAACAAAGAAATTCACAAAAAAATGGCTCATACGGAAAACGATTTGGCTTAGTGGGGCAAGAAAATGGCATGAAATTGGTTGGAGACTTATTATTGATGCTTCATTTATCTTTCGACATGGTCTTCATCACTTGTTGGGGTCCACATGTCCTCGTCTTCATCATTGGGGGCATCATCTTCTATGTTGGGGGCACAAATCCTAGTGTTCCTTGGTCACTACATGTTGTGTCTTATGTTGATGTATATGGGATTGCAAGTAGAGTGATGTTGTACCTCCTAGCCCCCCTTTATCATGTTATTATGATGTACCCAGTGTCATATCATGTCATACGTCCCCCCTAGGGCGTCTTTGAGGGAGTGCGTCCCCCTTTCTAGAGTGATCTCATGTATATTTTATCTAGCACTTGTTTAATAGTTGATCTTGATGTATGATCTTTTGATCCTAGCCCCCCATACTTTTGGGATTAGGGTTTTTGATTGTGAGGATCTATTTATATGATCTCTCACCCATTTGTAAAGGAGTTTTGGCTCTTGGAAATATTGGAAATAAAGAAATTTTTCTTAGATCTCTTGTGAAAACTTTGATGAACGTTCTTGCACATGATTGGAATGCCTCTTTCTTAGACATTTGAGTGGATTTGATGTGATTTCGAGATATATTTTGTGGAGGCCGAATTGATTTGTTGCAGGGATGCGACTTGTAAATTTCCTTAAAATCCACTCTAGAGTTAGAGTATGCCAGATTAATTAATTAAACCCAATTGCTATTGTTAACCACACATGGATTTCTTCACTAATAAATGCAGCAGAAAATAAACACTGAGAGAAAATACCAATCACACCAATAGAGACAACACAAATATTTTTGGGTATAAACCCTCGGACAAAACCCAAGATGGGAAAACTGGTGCAACAGTCTGAGATGAAATTTTATTGTGAATATATGAAGCAAATACAATCCAGAAAATCGATTTACCCAACCTGGAAAAATCGACCTCTGCAAATCACTGAGAAAACCATAACCAAATTGTACGGCCCCTCTGCGCAGGTGTATGGCCCTCTACGTCAGGTGTATGAAATCCATACGGCTCTCACACGTGCGGACTGTTGTACGACGGACGTACGGCCTGCTGTACAATGCGGCCTCCTCCTCTACTGATTTGTACGGCCCCTCTCCCTACCTGATCTTCTTGTCGATCTACTGGAAGGATGCTCCTCCGTCTTCTCTGCAAACTTCTCTCTTAAACTTCTCTCTCCGTCTCTGTCAGAATGAATGTCCTCTCCACCAAATCAATCCTCCTTTTAACTCAATGGCCAAGCGAAAAACCTAACATCGCACTATAGATCTATGGATGAGATCCCCCAGTGAGATCAATGGCCAAGATTAGATTAGCTATCACTTAAATATTTTTCACTTGCACTTTATAAAAAAAGTGTTCCATTAAGTCAATCAATAATTAGATCACTTTAATATATTTTCCAAAGTTAGACTTAGGAAAAATACATTAAATATATTTGGCTTCCTTATTTAAGTCTTCTGCATGCAAGGACACATGCAATGCAGGAAGACCTGCCTTGTTGTCACTTTCTAACACTCCCTCTCAACGAGGAAGGGATTCGGTAACAACCCCAACTTGTCTCTGAACTTTACAAACATGAGTTTGCAAAGTGCCTTGGTTAATATGTTTGCCACCTGCTCATCTGTTTGAATGTACTCCAACCGAATGGTTCCTCTCTGAACATAATCTCTAAGGAAGTGATACTGGATGTCAATGTGTTTACTCCTGTCATGGAACACTGGACTCTTAGAAAGGTTGATACCACTCTGATTATCACAGTGAACTATAGTAGTCTCCAACTCACTCTCGAACAATCCTGAGAGCAACTTCCTCAGCCACATCCCCTCACATGCAGCCATACTGGCTCAATGCAACTGACTTCTGCTTCCTGTTGAACCAAGAGACAACCCTTGATCCAATGATGAAGCAGCAACCTGAAGTGTTCTTCCGACCCTCTACACATAATGCCCAGTCAGCATCCATGAAACCTGTCGACTGTATACTCCTACTACGCTCATAAACCAAACCATACTCCACTGTGCCTCTGATGTAGCAAAGTATGTGCTTCGCAACTGTCCAATGTACTCTTCCAGGGTTACCGTGAACTGACTCAAAGTGTTAACTGCAAAGCTAATGTTTGGCTGAGTGTTGACCAGATACATAAGCGACCTGATAAGCTGCCTATACAATGTAGGATCAGACTCCTCTAATCATGATACATCAATCTTCCTCCGGTTGGTAACTAGAGGTGTGGCCATAGATCTACAGTCCTCCATCCTGAATCTCTTCAAGATCTCCACTGCATACTTCCCCTGTCCAATGAAGAAGCAACCATCTCTCTGTCGAACCTCCAGACCTAGGAAGTAATGCATCAACCCAAGGTCTTTCATCTCAAACTCCACTGCAAGATTGGACTTGCAATCCCTGATCAACCTCTCATTTCCTGTAAGAAAGAGATCATCCACATATAGTACCAATATGAGAGGTACCTCACCTGACAAGAAGTACAGGTTATGGTCTGCCTCACTCCGCTGGAAACCCATCTCTCGTAGATAGTTGTCAATCCTCGAGTACCATGCTCGAGGTGCCTGCTTGAGCCCATAAAGAGCTCTCTACAACCTACACACATGCGACTCTCTGCTCTCCACCTCAAACCCCTCTGGCTGGTCAATATACACCTCTTCCTCAATAACTCGGTTGAGGAAGGCAGTCTTCACATCCATCTGATGAACGCACCAACCCATCTCTACTGCCAATGATAGGATAGTCCGAATAGAAGAACACCTGGCGACATGGGCGAAGGTTTCCTCATAGTCAATACCTTCCTTCTGCGAATACCCCTTCGCCACGAAGCATGCCTTGTACTTCTCCACACTTTTGTCTGTTGCATGTTTTACCTTGTAGATCCATCTGGATCCCACCACCTTCTTACCTTCAGGCCTCGGCACAACCTCCCATACCTGATTCTTCATGATTGAGTCATACTCCTCAACCATGGCCTCTTGCCACACATCATGTTGTGCAACCTCCTCGAAACTAGAAGGTTCAGAGTCAATCAACTCTGTCATCAGTGCCATATAGCTCAGTCTATATAGTGGTTTGCTCTGTCTCATGGAGCTCTATGGAAGACTCACCTGCCTGGAATCCTGAACAGTGGACCTATACCACCTAGGTCGTGGCCTAATGTCTACCTGCTGCAACTACTAGATATCCTCCTCCTCCTCCTGCTCATCCTCCACATCAATGATAAGAGGATCCTGTCCACCTGACTCCCTCTCACTACCAGAACCTGTGTTCTGTGTCTGTACCTATAACTCCTCCAACTTGACTCCCGAGTCCTCAACTGGTTGCTCCTGTGCTGGTAAGTCCATAAATCTTCTCAAGGCTTTGTCCTCATCAAATTGGACATCCCTGCTCACAATGATCCTCTTGCAAGCTGGGACATATACTCTATAAGCCTTGGAAGTCTCACTATAACCAACTAGAAGCCCCTTCTCTCCAAAAGGATACAGCTTCTTCCTAGTGTAAGCATGAATGTGACAATAGCAAATACTCCCAAATATGCGTAAGTGACTCACATTTGGTCTAGTACCTGTGAATACCTCTTCAGGTGTCTTCCTCCCCAATGTTGTGTGGGGACACCTGTTCTAGACATATACTGCAGTCCGAAATGCCTCGGCCCATAGGAATAGTGGTAATCCTTGATCAAATAGCATGGCCTTGGCTACACTCACCAGTGTCCTATTCTTCCTCTCTGCCACTCCATTTTGTTGCGGGATGTGAGGAACAGTGTGTTCCTTCTTGATCCCCTCTGATGCACAATACTCCATGAACTCTCTGTCGGTGTACTCACCACCGTTGTCTGTCCTCAATATCCGAATCTTCCTCCCTGTCTGGTTCTCCAAGAGAGTCTTAAACTCTCGGAAACGTTCGAAGACCTATGACTTGGCCTTCAGGAAATAGATCTAGGTTTTCCTGGAATAGTCATCAATGAATGTGATGCAATAACTGTAACCACTAAAAGAGTGGACACTCATCAGTCCGCATACATCTGAATGCACCAAGTCTAAGGCCACCTCTGCTCACTGTGTGAGAAAGGTCCCCTGATGTTCTTCCCCAACGCAAAACCCTTGCAGTGGTTGTGCTTCTCCTCTTGTACTGAAGGAACTCTGATAACTGCCTGTCTCAGATGCCTCAGTGCACCATGACGTAAGTGTGCCATCCTCCTATGCCATAACTCACCATCACTACTGCTACTGCTGACCAGAGCCTTTGCAGACTCAAACTGTAGTCTGTAAACCTTCCCACTCTGAACCCCAATCATCCTGTCCAATCTCTGATCTGACCCATGTGGCCTGATATATACTTTCCTGTCCCGGAAAGTCACTAGAAAACCCTTGTCTTCTAGTGTGGAAATTGATATGAGATTCTTCGTCATCCCTGGGACATATAACACATCAGCAAAGCTGATGGGCTTTCCAGACTCCCTCTTAAACGAAACAGTACCAACACCCTGTGCTTGATACCACGCATCATCTCCTAACTCGATATGGAGATTTACTCCACCCTCCTGCAAGCTCTTGAAGAACGATCTATGTCCTGTCATGTGACAAGATGCACCCCTATCCACATACCAGATGTTGTTGCTGATGGAGCTTGCCATGCAAGCTATCAAGCAAAAGTCCTCGTCAAAACTCTTGCTGAAGTCATCCACCTCTGCTAAACCTGCCATATGTGTGTTGTTCTTCTTCTTTCTCTCTGGGCACTGGGAAGCTAAGTGTCCATGCTTGTGGCATATGAAGTACTTGACTTTTGACATGTCCAAGTTCTTCTTACCACCTTTCTTCTTCTTTGCCTTCCCCTTGCCTTTGCTCGCTAGGGCTAGAGCCTCTTCATCCACGATCTATGGGGCACCGCTGGATGAACCTAAACCTTGACCCATACGGGTCTCTTCCTGTGCGGAGTCATCCCACAATCTATACCAGTCAAGGAGCTTCTCCCTATCCACCACGCCTTTAACAAAGATATCCCATAGCTTAGAAAAGCCATTGAGAGCTATACAAACTAGCTCCTCATCCTCAGTCTTAGAGCCCACCACTCCTTCACCCTTGGCCATTCTGGTGCTGCGCAATCTTTCCTGCAGTACCATCTTTTGGTTTTCGTTCTTGCTTTGGTAAAGACTCTCCAAATCCTTCCACATCTCTATTGCAGTCTTTTTCCCAGACAGGTGAGGGACTATGTGGTCCTTCACCCCATCCAAGATGATCAACATAGCTCTGGAATCTATCTTCTTCCAGTTAGCCAACTCTGTCGGATCTGTGGGAGCAACCTTCTGGTCAGCAATGTGCTCATCAGCATCACTAACATCCAGGATCCTGGTGATCCTCTCTTTCCAAGTAGGAAAGTTTTGTGCCCCCTGGAGTCTATCCTCAACTCTCAATTGTACGGCCATAATGAATAGTAACTGTAAACCCTAGGATAGATATGCCACTGATCTATCCAACCAAACTGTTGCTTTCTCTCATTCTGCTTAGAAGAGCTCTAATACCATGTAAATTTCCTTAAAATCCACTCTACAGTTAGAGTATGCCAGATTAATTAATTAAACCCAATTGCTACCGTCAACCACACATGGATTTCTTCACCAATAAATGCAATTGAAAATAAACATTGAGCGAAAATACCAATCACACCAATAGAGACAACACAAATCTTTTTGGGTATAAACCCCCGGACAAAACCCAAGATGGGAAAACCGGTGCAGCAGTTTGAGATGAAATTTTATTATGAATATATGAAGCAAATACAATCCACAAAATCGATTTACCCAACCTGGAAAAATCGACCTCTGCGAATCACTAAGAAAACCAGAACCAAACTGTACGGCCCCTCTGCGCAGGTGTACGGCCCTTTGCATCAACTGTACGGAATTCGTACGGCTCTCACACGTGCTGACTGCTGTACAGCGGACGTACGGCCTGCTGTAAGGCCTCTACTGTACGGTACGGTCTCCTCCTATGGTGATTCGTACAGCCCCTCTCTCTGCCTGATCTTCCTGTCATCTGCTGGAAGGATGCTCCTCTGTCTTCTCTCTCCGTCTCTGTCGGAATGAATGTCCTCTCCACCAAATCAATCCTCCTTTTAACTCAATGGCCAAGCGAAAAACCTAACATCTCACTATAGATCTATGGATGAGATCCTCCGGTGAGATCAACGGCCAAGATTAAATTAGCCATCACTTAAATATTTTTCACTCGCACTTTATAAAAAAAGTGTTCCATTAAGTCAATCAATAATTAGATCACTTTAATATATTTTCCAAAGTTGGACTTAGGAAAAATACATTAAATATATTTGGCTTCCTTATTTAAGTCTTCTGCATGCAAGGACACATGCAATGCAGGAAGACCTTCCTTGTTGTCACTTTCTAACACGACTTGCTTGGAGGGTTCGATTGTGAGGGTTTCTCTATCATCTCTTGGGCAAATCATTTCATCTCAGGGAGTAGCCAATTGTGCTTTTGTCCATTGAGTTATTTTCTTGAGATGTCTTGCATAGTTTTCTCTTTTACTTGTGGATCAAATCTAACGCATGTTGTTTGAATTTGCAGGTTGAAGAGGGCACACTTCCTCCATTGGATCTACACATTTTAACTCGGAACCACTTGGATCTTGCTAGAAATTGTAACTAGGTGAAAGGAACATCAATGTTCTTGGAGGCCGCAAGAATTCGAAGTAAGATCTACGAAGTTTTGCTTTGATTTTCAAGTTTCTACTCCATTAGTCAAATAAATCTTAAAGTTAAAACCCCTGTTTTCTAGATGTGATAGATCGGGCGATCTTTTGGGCTTAAGAATCAAAACCCAAGTTTGAAATAATTGAAAAACCCCTATAGACCAAGTTTGGACCAAAACCGACTCCATTTTTCCCTAGATCTAGCACTGATCCTTCTATAGGCCATTCGCCCTCCTTGGGTACTTGATCATTTTCCAGATCTATCATTTGGGTATTGCTTGATTGACATCTAAAGCCTAGATCTGACCTCGAGCAATCAATCTAAGTGCCTTTTGTCCATTAAACTCACCAAATTTGTCCATCTTATATTGTAATGCATAAACCCTAGGTGGATCTCATTTGGGTATTTCTTGTTGGCACTAGATCTATCTAGATCTACTACTTTAAACCTATTGTGGTGATACCTTTTTCAAGGTTGAGCACTTCCTCTATCTCTAAGCCTCCTCAACTGGTCTCTAACACTCATATCCCACATATACTTTCTAGATCTAGATCTATCCACTCAAGATCTCACTGCTTCCTCCCATTCGTATCCAGCTGGTGTGTCTTGTGTTGGTTCGCTAGCCCTCATGGGCTGGCTAGGGTCTCCCCCTTGATCTTGCTCTTCGTTGGATCTAAAGTGACAAGAGCCCATTCGGTGTGACAACCCTCAAATCAAGTGGTGAACGAGGCCCTTGCAAGTATCACTAGCAAAGCCTTGTAATGTCATTTGGAGATAAGATATATTATTTCATTAATGTCCAATATTTCCAAGACATAGGTCAATGGGACTAGGAACTATAATCAATGATAAAGACTTATTGGAGTGCACTAGGTTACTCTAAAAGCATAAAAAACTAACAAAAGAAACTCGGGGCTAAGAGGGCCTTGCGAGGTGAACTTGGGAAGAGCTTGAGTAATAGGTTGAAAACTTGAAATGCTATAAATCCAAGGTTGAAGTAAAGAATCTAGTGAAATAATAGAAGACTTGGAGATGTTAGTATCATGCAAAATATTGAAAAAGTACTCCCTGGTAATAGAATTATAAGCCTTTCTAGAAATCCACGAAATAAAAAAAGACTACGGATGAACATTGTATAGCCTCCTCAATATTATCACAAAGTGTAAATGTGACCAATCGTCCTATAACCCTTGCTTTCACCTTTAGCTTCATTTGTCCTCTCTAAGTGTTTTGAAAGCGACATGTTCAACACTATAGCATAAGGTTTGGCAATAGTTTACCTAATCACAATAATATTATAGTTATTGGGACCAAAGTTGTTCTCTGATTTAAAAATAGGGTGGATGATATGTTGTGACCACAAAGGGGGGGATTTCAAGCAAATTGCATCATTAAAGAGATCAACAATATGAAATGCACAAGAATCAATGCCACGCTTGCGAAAATTTGGCTTGAAAACCTTCCTTATTCAATGCTCTATTAGTGCTCAATGTTCAAACAACACCCTTAATGTCTCCCAAGGCAAATAATTGATAAGGAGTGGGGGGGGAATGAACAAGCACTGAGGATTGACCTAACAAATCATTGAGGGAAGTGGCATGTGAAATCCAAGAGTGGTAACCAATGTTTGACGAAAGAGTAGATTTCTTAGGGAGGAGGTTATGCCAAAAGGTTTTGGGGAATTATGAAGGGATAAAAGAAGTTCACATCTCCTCAAGGCAAGAAAATCTCGTGTCTTGCATCACAATGGAGATTGGATCATGGGTGAGGACAAAATGAAGGTCCCTATGCATAGCCTAGCATACCAATGGTTCATAGGAGAGTTTCCTAGGGGGGCAAACAAACTTGTTGTGGTGGCTGGTGTGGTAGGAGTCTAAGAGAATTTCTCAAAGGACCTTTGATAATAATTGATATTAGGCTGTGGTCAATCTAAGGGAGAGCAAGTGGGGGAAACATGGGAGAAGTGCATGGCATTTACTCATGAGACATAGATCATTAGTGATTGGTTAGTACTCAACAATACCAACAATTTAGACTTCATGTTCTGCATATTCTAGATCCTAAATGAAGATGCTTTGCAGGTAATCACCACTCATTTGATGAGACTATAATTGTAGACAGCTCCAAGAGGCCATCTAAATGGCTCTTACTGTCCAACACATATAGCATCATCTGAAAATTGGTCTCATTTCTTAGAAGAACATTCCCTGCCTGGATCTTTCCAACCAAGAAGACAAAGTTTACTACGAGCGTAAACTAAGTTTTATGCCTTCTTAGATCCCAATCAATTTCTCATCACTGAATAAATAAAACCACAAGTACTCCAATTCCTCTTATGGGATGAAGAACTAGCTAATTATGAGACTAATTGTATGGAAGATTATTGTAGATCTTGCGCATGCGTACCATGAATTTGACACTAGACTATTAAATCTTTGCCATAACACCTATCTCACAAATCCTCAATTGTGCCAAACTCACTAATCCACAACAACATTGGGCCGGTTGAGTTTCGACGAGGGATGGTTCCTCTGAATATGGGCCATAAATCCTCCCTGTTGCTCTCATGAATCCCTTCATGACCTCTCTTTAGCTAGAAGGACTTTTTTGTTTGCTCAAGATCATACCATATAGGATTCGAGGCATAAGATGACAGATGAGAAATGAAGATTTGTGTTTAGTTTGTTCCATCACCCATGTCTAAATTGTTTTAATTGTGAATGTAGGTTGGGCTCTCTTTTATTTGCAATGGTTTTAATCTTATGACACAAAGTCAATGTTTTCATATTAATCACATAAACGTGGGCGAGTTGTATCCCTGTAGAAAATTCTACCATATATTGCTTCAATGAGATTAACTGCAAATTTAACACCTATTAATGCAGCATCAACACCCCCTATCAAACTAGGGTCATCCCTATCATTGGGAGTGCACCCCAGGGCCCAAATTCCGTTGAAGAATAAAGATTGCATGCCCAAAGAGGTTGGTGTGCATCATCCTGGACCCAAGTGTGGAACAAAGTTACAAATGCACCTGCACATGCACATAGTGCAGGTGAATACAACCCGATGCAGGTTGTGTGTACCAAGTACAAGGTGCATGCACCAAAGGGGTCGGGGTGCAAGCACCCTCGCTACTGAGGAAAATGTGTTTAAATGTCCATGGAAAATATGTAATGTTAAGTAATATCAATATTTGCGTAAAGGCATAAATTTAAAATGACATCCTTGTCCAAAACTAATGCATAATGTAGGAGGAGTTAAGACAAGCTATGACTAGGAACTCTCCCAATTTCCTTCTCATAGTTGTGGCTTCCAATGGCATTAGATGGCCTTGAGATTTTCTTCTCACAAATTCCAGTTATGGTTTTCTGTCTGAAAATATAGAGACATCAAAAAATTTATTGTTTGAAAATATAAGAAACAAATAGAAGTCATCGGTGGAAATGAACATGCAGAAGACAAATAAAGAGTGAAAGTTTGATAGATGACCATCATTGACAACTATATGTAGGTTAAGCATGTTTTTCAAACTATAATATCCTTCAGCTAAATTTCATAAAAGTACATTGTTTTCCTACTAAATAGTTTTCCATTGCACCAAGGCTTGAATAAGTAAAGTCATCCTATCCGTGCTGTATATTTGATTGTTCAGTAAACATTACTGTTTTCAAATTACAATATCTGCTTTCACACACATTCAGTAAGATCTAAAATGTCGAGTCCATATATTAACAAAATGATATATCCAATCCAGATTTCTATGAAGATCTCTTATATGTTTCCTGTCCAAAGGATAAAGTTTTCAAGAGGAATATTCCTAAACAGCATAAAACCAATAATCTCAAAGACATTGGCTATGGAAGTAAAGAGCCCTGTAGGCGAGCATCATTTCCATGTTCAGAATGTACTTTTTGCACATTGAAGTTGGAACAACTAGTCTATAGATTATGTTTGAAAAGGACACAGTATCTAAAGGATCGTCAAAGCCTCCAGAATGTACCCATGTTTATCTGGATCATGCCTTCTGGAAATAAGAGTGTCACCAAACTGTAGCCCAAATTTGAATGCATTAGAAGTTTAATGAAGAGATAGGACAACAGCAGCTATGATATAATCGCAACCCCAACAAATATCCGATACCAAAAATTTACATAGTTAAACATAAAATTACATAGCTAACATGAAAAATTCCACTCTGTGAACTTAAGGAAATAGAACAAGCTTTTGAAGCACAGCTGACAGCCACTGTTGTTAAATTTACATACCGCTTCTCTCCATTCTGAAGTGTCATCACCATTGCGGCCACCCATAACAGACCAACGACACCTGTATCCATTTTCCCCGATATCTTCTCCACTTTCACGATACCAGCTGCTACCATCTTCATTGATACCAGATTCATTGATATTTTCATTTAACAAATTGATGCCCCAGTCCTTCTCACTAGCAATTCCAGTATCTGCAAAATATTGGAGTAAAAAATAAATAAGGATTTTGGACATAAATTAAATAAGCAGCATAGATGACAGGTCGAGCAGCCAACCTAGCCATACCTTTGGAATGCAAATTAAAAAAGGATGAAGTTTAAACAATTAGCAAACCAGAACCAAATTCAAAAGTAAATTGAAGGAAATTCTTCAAAACATCACTTCAACAAAAATATTAGGTATCAAAATGAACTCAAAGGCTGTTCTGCGCTAAGATGATTTTAGCAGCCTTGAACCATGGACTTTCCAGCTTTATATAAGGTGCATAAATAAAATTAATATTACTATGATATTTTTCCCTTAAAACCTAAGTTGCGCGAAACGGGGAAACGGGGACGAGTTTTTGAAACGGGGACGCATCGGAAACGTAACCCCCCAAAATTTAGGAAACGGGGAAACACGATATATATATATATATATATATATATATATATATATATATATATATGACATTTTAAAAATTGAATGTGAAATCTAAAATGATTTACAGATTAAATCCAAGATTCCAACACAATTAGAAATCATAGTGACATAGGCATAGTCATACAATGATACATGTAACATCACATCACATTTTAGTAGTAATATCCAAAAACAACACATACTAACCATAGATGATTCCATAATGCAAGTGGAAATAACCAAAACAGCCTTGATAAATGAGGCTAATACATATATATCCAAAATCAGGCCATATATGAGGCCAATGTTATTTTATAAGGCTTGGACGGACACTAGAAGCTTCCGGAAATTGCCTAAACCCCTAGCCGGATATTAAAAACTTCATTAAAATTTTTAAAAATTAACCTTGACCAAGCGTTGATGGGCTAACTTGGAAGGAAACGTGCTAAAATGTTGAAAATCGATTTGGAAACGGGTTTCCTTCACGTTTCCTCGTTTCCGTACGGAAACGGACAGGGGACGTGGGGGGGGCACGTTTCCTGCAACTTAGCTTAAAACTATTTAGATAAACAAAATAATTGCATGATATATCAATGAACCTCAGCCAAATATAAACCATATATCATACGACTTGAACTCTCAGGTTCTTGCATTTGGCCTTGAAACCTCTTTGCACTGTCCAAAAATGTAAATCTCAGATTGTAAACTGCAGGGAATCTAATTTTGCACTTAGCCTCAATATCTCAATACCATAAATAACATGGATTATAGGTACAGTACAACAGATAAGTAATTCGAGGATATATAATTACAGTACAGTACTACCGATAATTATAAAACCTGTTCGGTGATATGATAAGTAATTCAGTGCCAAGTTGAACCAAACACCATCAGTTCTTGGTTAGGCTATAATTACACATTTGAGCTTTTGTCAGTTATAATTGCGTCATAGCAACTTGGAATTGCCCAATCAAACAGACTTTTCCCTCCATAGGGGTGAATACCCTTCAAACATAATAGATGCTTTGGCATGATTCCAACAAGTTAAGGCCATATGGAGTCTTCTGTTGGAATGTTTCATTCTATTCAACCAGCTCATTGAGAAATGTTGATAGAATTAAGATGAGAAAGGTAAGCCTTTTATCTGCAAAATATAAGGCATAACATGTTAATAGTTATAGAATAGAAGGGAGACCTCATACACAACCCTTGCTTATCTTTGAAAGTATAAATGGTGCCCTTTCATAAGCAAGCAACTCACCTGCTGATATCAACACCTTGGTTGCTTTCCAAAATGGGAATTGTTTTTGAAAAATACAGGAAGTTAGCACTTGCCTTTTCTTTTTTGTGTTATTCAGTGTCTAAAATGGGGATTGAAACACCTATCTAGCAGCATTTACAATTCAAAACTTATAAAAGTTAGATATGTAATATCTATACAACTATATTTCACATGGTTACTGACCATTGATGAGCATGACTGTATGCTTAAGTTCTAAAATATTTAATAACGTTTAGCTGGGATTCTTGTGCTTATTTGGTATACTAGTACCTATTATGCCACATACTGTATTGGCATACTACTACTTATTTTTGCTTCACTTCTGCTGATGGATCACAGATTCTTAGTGATCTCCTTGCTTTTCCTGCTGAGATATTTCATATGATATGCATGATGAGCTAAGTCACCTGACACAAGGACACGGGACACGGAGACCACAAAAATACGAGTGTCCGACAAGGACACGGTGACCCCCGGAATCAGGAGACGGAGGACATGTTTTATATACATATTTATATTTTTTAAAAATATATTAAAATTTAAAAATATAGACATATAGATCCAAATTTTTTTAGAAACCAGCATAGATCCAAATCCTAGGCTCTATCAAGCGCCGAGAGGGATCAAATCTCCCGAGGTGCAAACCTCTCCTGTATTATTATTTTTTGTTTATGACCGACATAATATTTATTACTTTTTACTTTATATTATTCTTTTTTGTTTACTTTGTATTATTTTGTTACTTGACAAACTCGACAAACACTCTAAAATCTCATATTTACTTTTTACTTTGTATTAAAAGTAAAAAGTAAAGTCTCTAGTTTAAGTCTCATATTTACTTTTTACTTTCTATTATTATTTTTTGTTTATGACCGACATAATATTTATCACCTAATCCTAAGCTCTAAAGTCTCTAGTTTAAGTCTCGTATTTACTTTTTACTTTGTATTACTCTTTTTTGTTTATGGCCGACATAATATTTATTACTTTTTACTTTGTATTATTCTTTTTTGTTTACTTTGTATTATTTTGTTTATGGCCGACAATATCGACAAACACTCGACTTACAAAATCTCTCATACAAATGTTATTTATGGCCGACAATATCGACAAACACTCGACTAACAAGATCTCCCTCATAATGGGCTGTAGAACACCTCTCGGCGCAACTAGAACATTTACAAATATTCAATAGAAATTTGAATCAATACACATTACACATTCACAAATCACAATGAGACACATAGATGCATTGATACAAGATAAGGCAATAGCTCAAGATGTCAGAACCATATTTCTCATTAAGTCATCAAAATCAAAGTGTATTACATAGATGTTGGAATGCCACTGGAAAATAGTAAATACAAAAAGGGGTAGATCAAGATGGAAAAATCTCATCTGTCAATAGTCCTCCCACATGCCTAAATCAACAAACTCATCACTGCCCTCTTCCTCCTCCTCCTCCTCCTCCTCACTGCCCAACTGACGATCTGCATCTGTTGGTGTGGAGGATGACCCCTCCAAAGGATCACCATCATCAAAAGTGACCGGCTCTAGCACTGGATCATTAAGATCCATGTTGGCTAATGCCAACTCAGTACTGTTGTCCAAACCCATATCATCAAGAAAGACATCCCACATCTTTGTCTTTCCCTTCACCCACTCCTCCCTCTTCTTGTAAATAAGACGAAGGTTGGAGTGCACATACACCATCGTCTTTGCCCTGGACTGCTCAAGCCTGCTCTTCTTCAAACTGTACAAGTTCCCATATGTGCTCCAATTCCTCTCACAACAAGAGGATGATGTAACTTGAGAGATGACCCTCAAGGCTAACTTCTATAAAATAGGGCATGTTTCCCATGAGTTGCCCACCAAACATAGGGTTTCTTAACCCCCCTATCTCTAAGCACATCATAGCCTCCAAATCTCTCACTAGCAATGGAAAACTCTACAAAACTCTCCTCCACCTCATCAAGTAAGTCTCTATCCTAAAATAGCTATCTCAATACTATCTTCCTCCCCTGTGAAATCTCTCCATCCATGTGAGGAGGGGCTCTGTGTGAGGGCCCCGACCCACCATTGAGCTAGTCATGACTGTAGAACTTGGGGTTCAATGAGTGGGCCAAGCAATGTGTTGTCCTCCGAAATGGCATGCGTGTCGTTTGAAAGCCCAAAATGTGCAACGCCAGCTGGATGACAACTCTCTCAGGAGAGAGGCCAATGTCACCACACTTCTCTCCTCTTCGCTTTAGGTTGGCTCTTCTCCAACACTAGGGGGGTATCCCTAAAATAGGATCGCTAAGGCAGGTACGGTAACGGGCAAGGTGAAATGGAAGAGGCTGCCTTAGAGAAACGGATGTAACAAAAGATAGTTTTGGATGGATGATGGAAAGGAAAGGAAGATCAATCCTCAGGGAAAGACCAGTGCCAGTATCAGAGAGGGGCGAATGGAGTCAAAGAAGAGCTCTAATAGGACCTTGCTGCCAGGTGAAAGTAGTAACCAACTAAGAGCTCTTGCACTAGAGCATACCTGAAAGCCGCAAAACTTAAGAGAAAAACATGGGTCAAATAAAGTTGTGCTAGATTGTTAGCCTTCCATTCAGATGATCCCAGCTTAAGAGTCGAAAGCAAATAGCTAAGAGAGGTATTGCCTCATACAAAATGAAAGATGGCATACAAATAAAAATGGCATACAAAGGGAAAAAGAACTCTCAATCTATCCAAAGAATCCCATCATGATATTTTTCATTAAGTTTATGGGAAAAAACTTCCAAAATTCTCCATCCTAGTTACAATGAAGGAGGCTGGCTTTTATAGGCCAAAAAAGCCTCTCACTTTTCAAAAAAGAAAATAAATAAAATAAAAAATTTGGAGGAAAAGGAAGGATCCTAGATCCACTTTTCTCTCCAACTTATGACTAAAAGAAATAAAAATAATGATATAACAGGATGGAATTGGCTCCACGTAACCAAAGCTGCCCCTAACAAGAGCTGATCTGTCTTCAAATGGAGCTCGGAGCAATTGGCTGCCACGAAACAAGGGGTACTCGAATCAGCAAGTGGATGAAAAATAAATTGTTTTTATTCACTGGCTGCCACCTCACCCACTAAACCAAAACTCGGGTTAGACACTTGTGGTTTGCACGAAACTGATGGATCATATTCTCTGTAACTGGCTGTCATAGGAGTAAAGACACGCAGAGCACATGCCCAGTCCAGACTTACGGTTTCCAGCTTCAACTGATTGTTAAGTAAGAGACAAATTTAAAGGCTGCTCCAAGCTTGATAAGAGAGCCGGTTGAGACAACAGTGATTTACGGCTGTACCTTACTGTTGAGAAAACGCGGGCCCATCCTCTGGTGCTACCAATTTCGCTGAAACCCCGAGCTCATCGGTGTCGTTAGCTCCTCGTGACCTTTGGCTAACACTGTTGCGTGTTACCTTGTTGAACCCCGATCTGTGCTGATTTTTTTGTTGAAAAACCCAAACCCATGGTGTTCTACAGAACTCGGCGTGCATCAATTTTATGACTCAGTGATAACCCACGACTCAGACTTTGACTCTTTGCAAAGTTCCACTACCTCCAGTCGGCGGCCAAGTGAGAAATACGAACTGCGTGGGATATGGAATTGCCAACTCCCGATCCTCAATGGCACATTGATCGTGCTGAACCCCGGGCTTTGAACCAAAACTCACTCTGTAATTGGCTGTCACGAATTCGAACTCGATTTAAACACACCTGCCCCGCTCTGTTAGTTCCTAAACACCCGGCATAATTTTTATCAAATCATTCCATCGAAAATACGATCCCCATGCGATCGGTTGAATAGCAGATCCTTACAAAAAACGAACCGGAGCTTTAAATCACGGACCCCGAGCTTGGCGTTGTGGAATAATAATTCGGCTGCTGATCAAGTGCGTGATACGGGGATCAAAAAGGAAGTTGCTCCAGAAATTTAATGGTACTGCGAAGATATGGCCAAATGGCTGCCAGTGATAGAAATAACCCCCGATTTCCACGCAGATAGCTCCATAAGCAACTTCATTCGTGATTTATAAAGATGCTGGATAGATTCAACTGAAGACGCTCTATTTCAAGCTTCATGGTTTCTAAATTATCCAATGGTTTTGCTGTATTTGAGCCACAGAGCTGTTTTAGAAGGCTCAAGTAACACTCAGCAGCACCCCCGATTTGACATTCCTTTCCCATCACTTTTTTGAGGAAGAAACTGAAATACATTTATTTAGCTCTCTTTCCAAGTCACTCAGAGATATATTCACTTCAATTTTTCTATTTTCCAGTAGTTTGTTAAATTCATCTTCACGCCTTTTATCTTTGGTTGCAGTTATTTTCATCTCATGCTCCCATTTCGTCGTCTTACTCATTAAAGTCTCGATAAACAATTTTGCTTCAGTCAACATAATTTGATTACTGATTTGTGCTTGACTTGCTGTGCTCTCATCGTAAGCGTGACATACTGCTCCATCATCCAAAGGATGCTCCGGAACACTAACCATCTCTAGCCGTGGATTTGGATGAACATCAACCTTAATACACACAAAGAGCTCCGTATGCCAGGAATGCAAAGCTTTAAATTCCAACAATCCAGAGACTTCTGGAAGCTGAAGTTTAAGCACTTTGTACACTTTCTCTCAAATGAAGGTGTATTGAATCAGAACCCAAAGTACACAAATCAACTGTCAATGTATGATGGCACCCATTCATCTTCTCTGATTGATCAACATCAACCATTGTACTTTAGCTAACTGGGCATTTTCTTCACGTTCATGCCTACGTCATGTCTTGGCTTTTATGCTTAGATCCTTTTGTTGAAAATCTTCCTCAAAGGACTGAGCAGAATCAACAAGTTTAGGTCCAGAATCTTCACCAGTTCCAATTTATATGCCATATGTTCTTCAGCAATTGATATAGTCTTCTCCTGTTCTTCAGGTTCAGACTTCGATTTCTTAATCTTAAGCTTCATTCCCCTATTTTTTGACCAGGGAATCTGTTTGAGGAGGGTGCAAAATATCCATCATAGTATCTGATTCTTTGACACAGTGTTGAACCTGTGTTGCTTCAACATTTTTATCATACACTTGTTCCCTTGCCTCGCTTACTGGAATAGCCTGTTCAACTTGTTCATCCCTTGATTTTGGACTTCTCAAACAAGACTCTATTGATTCTATGAATTTTGTTTTCCTTGTTGAAGTGACTGTACACCCTTTACTTCCACCAATTCAGTACTCAAACCATTACTCTCTGTTGTTGACAACAACAAAAAAAAAAATGCCTTCCTGCTGCGCCTGTGGACATCTCTGCCAAAGTGGGGATAACACAATGCAAAGATGTGCAATTCTTATCCCACCTGGAGATAAGAATATCCTATACGGTGGACCACAAGTTCTTTGTCGATGTCTCATACTCAGCACACTCATTCTCCATAACAATGGTCCTCATGGACTCAATCATGGAATCCCACCCCTCATAAAAATTTGCTAGGATGGGCTGGTCCGTGTCTGCAAACCGCAACAAAGAAATGACAGGCTCCATGATCTTAATGGTAAGATCTACCCTCTACCACCAACCATCATCTAACATTGTGTCCTTTACCTTTTTTGAAGCAATCTGATCCGTTTTTCTCCAAAAAGACCAAAACTTTGAAATAACTATGGACGCAAGAGCGGTTTTGACCTTCCTCGGCCTCTTGAGCATGATGAATGAGGAAGCAAACCGAGTATCTGCAATCTTCAACAATGAAAGATGTGTGTACTCTTTGTAGATTGTAAGGGCATTGGTGTGGTTTTGTACAAAGTTACGGATATGGCGTGCATCATCAATAAGGTTGTCAATCCATGTCACATCTGAAGCAATATATTTCAGTGCTAAATTCAAAGAATGGACAGTGCAAGGTGTGCAAAATACCTGTAAGAGCAATAAAAGCAAGTATAAATGAGTCTAGACTCTAGACTCCAGACTCTACAACTAACACATCAAATGAATTATGACAATGATAAATCTATAAAATTTAAATGACCTTTCCCCTAGGGCCTGAAAAAATCTTATGCTAAATTCAAAGAATGAGCAAATTAGCAATGCAACTTGCAAGGTGTCCAAAATGAAAATACATATGGATATTTAGCCAACAGCCTTGCAAACAGGTGCATTGTCCGTGATGATTTGTACGCAAGAATCCACACATACTTTGTCAATGACTTTGATGAACAAGTCACCCATATACTGTGCATCCTTGTATTTCCCAAGAGCATCTACCGCTTTTAAGAACAATGGTCAATTTTGGGAAGACACCATGAAATTGATGAGTGGATAGCGTGCTGCATCCGTCCATCCATCAGAAACAATACTAACACTGGATGGGGGCCATGCTGGTCTAATTGACTCAAGAATTTTATCCACCTCCTTCTTTGCCTTAACCAACAATGTGGTTCTAAAGCTTCTCCAAACCAGGAGACACATAACCATTTGGAGCTCATTCAATGAGACTTCGACACATCTCAATAAACAATGGTGACCGTGCAACATTGAACGAAACGAAGTTGAGGTAGAAAAAGAATGCAATTGTAAGGTCCACCTCTTCTCGGGCTCTTGTTGGAAAATCATGTCCATTGGACCACTTGTAGTTGGCCCCTTTCTTGTTGGATGAGTATCAACCTCACTCCCATATCTACTAGGTGGAGGCCTAGTGTTAAAGGGCTTCCTCAAGAATGGAATAGGATTATCATTCTTTTGTATCTTGCTTGTTGCTGCCACCTTCCCTAAGCCAACATGATCCTCTCTTTCCATCTCCCTCCTTTGGGTAACACTCACTGCTTTACATGAAAAACTCCCACAAGAATTTCCTTGGGCAAGGTAAGTGTGCAGTCTAGATGTTGAATAGATTTCGGACGGAGGACTGCATACCCATGGCCACACCTGTGATCACTAATCTGAAGAAAGTAACTACTTCAGATGCAGATATCATGGATCCCACATTGTACAAGCAGTTGATAGGTTCCTTGATATATCTGGTCAACACTAGACTACATATATGTTTTGCAATGAACACCTTGAGCCAGTTCATGGTGGAGTCAAGGTGTAGGAGCATGGGGTAGTGGTACCCCCCATTTTACATGGACGTGTGATTTCGATCACACTCTTGAGGGGTTGACATGTCATGATGAGGTTTTGCTGGTTCATTCGTCAGTGATGGATGTTCATTGAGGATATGGACTGTTTGAAGCATGTTGGGCTAAACTCTGAGCTAACCTTGGTGTGTTGCAGCCTTGTTCCACCTCCAAACAGCCTTAAGCAGTGATCCTTGGCATTGTTTCTACCATCGAACAACTTGAAACTGCCCTAATTCTTGAGTTTGGGCACTTTCTAAGGGGTATGTGCACCAAAAAGGAAATATTAGGCAGCCAAGAAGCATGTACAGCATTGAAAGGGCAATTCTGGGCAGACCTAGAGTAAATCTGGGCAGTCTTAACGAGGTTCCGGGCATGCATTTGACTAGAATCAGCAGTAAAACTCCACTGTATTAAATTCTGGGCACAAAGTTACAAACAGCAGTGATAAAGACCCTAAAAAGGGAGTGCTGGGCTGTTTTACGCAATTTTGAGTGCATTCCAGACCTAAACCAGCAAAGTAAACCCTTGAGACAGCAAAATCAGCCAATCTCTGAGCAAGTCTGGGGCAGTTTTCGCAAATTTGGGCATGAAAATCAGCCCTGGAGCAACCTGCTGAGTATCTAAGAGTACATAGACAGCGGTAAACAGTGGTCCAAGTTCAGAACAGCAATAAGCAATCACCAGAAGAAGCATTCAAATGTCCCTGTGCATGAAACAGCAGCCCTCAGTTTAATTTTTTGTGTGTATAAAAAGAGTGCCAAATGGCTGAATAAGTGGTCAGTCCCTTGTAACAGCTTGTACCAGCCCTGGAAAACTTGGTGAAGATGAAGTGTATTGCTGTTTGGACAACCCTTTCAACCCTATCTTGAAAGTTTGAAACAGCTATGTTATTTGGAGATCCCTATTAGTTGAAGTCTTATAAATAAGTATGTTGCTTGTTGGTAGGAACCCTCTCCATGGAGTGCACACGGTGGAAGGACCATTCCATTTTGAGGTTAATTTTGCAAGTTTTGAGGGAGGCTGTTACCTTTTGAAGACCACACATGACTTATGACTCGATGTAGGGGTGATAGTTGCATTTTTTGTAGGGGCTGTCCCCATTTGAAGGACAATGGAGCATTTCTTTGAGGTTTATAGAGTGACACTTTTGCACTTGGGTGGTATCTAGGGCCTTCTATACATGCTTTGTGGACATCTTGTGAAGAGAGCTTCCTTTGATGTTGAGTAGTGGACAGCCCGTGTTACTTGGATATTACTTCACAAGCTAGCACCCACTTGGAGCTTTCTAGATGGGGACATCCCCTTGCATGTTTTGCATTTTGAAGATATCTTTGTTGCTTGTGGGCATATTTTTGTTGGAGAATCTAGGATGACCAGGCTGATCAGATGGATCAGATATCATCTTTGAAAAGATGATGTGGTTCCAGTGGGGAACAAGGTTCCAAAGGGAACCGTTGCTCTGATCAGAAGGACTTGATCAGAAAAGACCTTTCTTATGATGACAAGATGTACGAGGCAGACCGTGATGACCAGATGATATCCAGATGTGTTCCAGCATGATGATACCTCCCTAGCTAAGAGGGAGTGTTGATGTCTGTAGCTACATGAGGTATCCTCACTAGCTAAGTCAGCCCAGAAAGAAAGCAAATAAATAATTTTATGTTGCATAAAGACAAGTCAGCCTAGTTTGAGAAGACAAGTTGGCCCCAGTGGAAAAAGTCAGCAGAAATCAAGCATAAACAGAGATGACGCCCTCCTCATTTGCACCACTCAAGCAAGTTCACCCAAGCAAGGAGAAATTCGCTCAAGGGTTGTAGAAGACTACTATTTCTGGGGTTGTTTATTTGGCATCATCTTTCATGTATCTCTCTTGTACTGGATCACTTCTATATCTGGTTGTACTTGTATTTTGTACTGAATCTCTGAATAAGAAAGGTTTGTTGGGTTTTTCCCGAGTTTGGGTTTTCCCAGAGTAAACTATTCTGTCTCTTGTGTTTCTATGCATGATTATGTGTAGTTAAAGTTGAAAGAGATGAAAATTATACTGCTACATCATTAAAAATCTAACAGGTTATGGGCCCACACCAAGCTACTACTGCGCAACTGCAGGAAACTAGAGCTTATTGATTCTAGGGTTTCCAACCACAGATCCAAAAGAAAAGGAGGGCTGTTCAACGCGCCCTAGGAGGCCGCATCTTTCTATGGAGACAAACTTCAATTTGGTGAAGTTTTAGTTTTGACCTAAATTCTATAGAAACTGCAGAAATTAGGGTTTTAGTTTGCGAGCTGTTCTTACCAATGTTGCACAACTCGGACTCAGCAAAGACTCAGCTGTCATATGACTCGTCAACTCAGGAAAGACTCGGGAAAGACTCGGGACAGACTCGGCAAGACTCGGCAAAAAGGAAAAAGAACTTAAAATATGGTAAATTTTGGGAAAAAAGAAGTTAATGACATTTCCAATTCATATAAGTAATGAAATTACAATCTATGCAATAATTCATCAAAAGAATCATAAAAAGAAAAATCAATGAATGGGTGGAGGATATCAAGATAAGAACCAAGACACTATACTATTTGACCATTGCCTTACTCTAAGGCACGTGATATATAAGACAAGGGACACCTATTAGTGTATAATTTTGACTTAGATTTTCATTTTATTACCACTCATATATTAATCATAATAATGCGTATTATTATTATTATTATATTGTTGGATTAACATTGAATTTGCTACAAAATAAAAATAAATATTTAAAACTAAATTTATGTTACAAAATTATAATATTTTTTTTAAAACTTAATATTTTATATAAAAAAATATAAAAATAAATATTTAAAACTAAATTTATGTTACAAAATTATAAATTTTTTTTGAAAACTTAATAGTATTTTATATAAAAAATACAGGGGATTTTAAAGATGTTATCCCTGAACAACAATAGAGAGACCTACCTATGATCCCCCTACCCATTATCCCCTTAAATATAATATAATAGACTTTTTCCATTTTTTTGTTTGATATTAAATAAAATAAAAATTGGATTCCCCACCCATTTCAATATGTTTTTTAATCAATCAATAATACAATTATGAAAATATTTTTCAATTTTTGTAATCACTTAGTTACGTTTCCAAAAAAGTGTTCTTGGAATCACAACTGTATTCTGATGACTGCGCATGATCCCCTATTTGAGAAGCTGCCAAATTATTCAATTGCACACAGAGAGACGTTTCGTTTGAATATTTTAACGAGCAAAAACAAAGACTGAAGAAACAGTCAAAATCTATCTATTTTCAACGGTGGGGACGAAGAACAGCCCGCCCCTGCCGTGCCGTTATATCAAGCTTATCGATTCCGTGTGAAAGATTTAGGTTCTCTTTATAATATGTCTTTAAATGAAATTGATATTATTGGAAAATTGCAATTTGGTAATAATTTCACAAATTTTTATATTTTAAATATATTAAAAACCTAAAAACTAAATTTTATAAATAATTTTAACAATATTGATAAATAATGCTATGTGTAAAGAGATATTTATTATTTCGGCTAGAAAAAAGAGATATTTATTAAATAATTTTAGAGTCCACATGATGTATATTATATTAATTTTTTTTTCCAAATGACATGATGGACCGAATTTTTTAATCCCAATAATCCCTAAAAATATTTGAATTTGTAAAAAAAGAAGAGTAAAAATATAACTTGTTACAAGATTCTCTTTCATTTTCGTTTTGCTTTCCTCGGGTTCTGGAGAACTAGCACACTTACCTCCTCAATAACCCGCCCATTTTATAAAACCGATGATCAGTTAGCCTCTTAATAATATTTTATATAAAAAATATTATATTTTCGACAGACTATAGAATTAATTTTTTATAATATTTATAAAACTTAATTTTGCTGGATTAACATTGAAAGACTATAGAATTCTGGTCGGTCGACGGCTGCCGTTGCTCAAGTTACCGTAAGAGGCATGAATTCGCGTCGAAGGGCAGGAGCAATGTGCCCACTCCAAAAACGATTAACGCGAACAGGAGAAGAGTTGACGTCCGCTGGAATTTTTTTGTGCGTTTGCCGAGTTCATGCCCCGATTATCTGCGAGTGTGTCGGGTCACAGCGAGTTCGACCGAGTCCCTGCGGGTTTGTTGAGTCACTGCGGGTTTGCCGAGTCGGTGGACGAGTCTTACGCGAGTACCCGGATTGGAGGTTGACTCGCCCAGACTCACGAGTCTTGGACGAGTGGTGCTTCACTGGTTCTGACCATTGATCCAGAAGAAAAGGAGGGCTATTCAACTCGCCCTAGGAGGGCGCATTCACCTATGGAATCAGGATTTTCAAATTCCAAGTTTCATTTTTGACCTAGCACCTGCCAGGGTTTCTGCAGCGGGTTTCTGCAGCGGGTTTCAGTTTCAGTTTTTAACCTATTTTTGAACCAAGGTCAAGAAGGTTGTTGGGCTCAGAGTAGAAGACAGATTGGAGGGAGTTTCAAACTTCCAATCTTGGAAGAGTGGGATGCTCATGCTCCTAAATGAACATGATCTTAAGGATCATATACTCAGAGATATTCCAGAGCCAGAGGGAGCCCGAGAGAGAGAACAAGACACAAGAAGAATGAAGCCACAGCCATGAGGGAGGATTTTGATGGACTCAATGAAAGATCATCTTGTACCCCTTATTGCAATCCAAGACACTGCTAAGAAGATGTATGATGCCTTGAAGAAACTATATGAGAATAAGAATCCCAGCAAAATCTTGGCCCTAAAAGACCAACTTCATCAAGAGAAATTCACAAAGGATGATTCAGTTTCTTCTTATTTCTTGAAGATTGCTCAAATCAAAGATCAGCCGACAGCTGTTAATGAAAGTGTCCCTGACAGAGAACTTGTGATGACATCTATGGGTGGAATTCCTCCAGAATGGAAGCCATCTGTGAAAGGAAAATGTGCTTGTGGTCAGTTACCTAGTTTTGATCAGTTTTGGTCAGAACTTATTCAAGAGCAAACAAGGGAGCTTGCCTCTACCTCCAAGGAAGAGGAAAAACAACTAGCCCTTACAGCTCATGCTAAGAAAGGAAAGAAGAGCTTTGGTAGAAAAGACAAAGGTGAAAGATCAAGACCAATTCCAAAGCAGAAGAAGAAGAAGGATCTTCCACACATTCAATGTCTCAATTGCAAAAAGTATGGTCACTGTGCAAAAAAATGTACTTCAAAGAAGAGAAAGCACCATGCCTCAACTGCTGATGTTGATGAAGATTCTCCACAAAAGAGGTCAAGGAATGCAAAAGATGATCTTGAGGAAATTACAGAAGATCGTCAAACGAAGTACTTCCTCTAGTACACTCTATGAGTGCACCAATGATTGCAGTATCAAGATGATGTGATTGTCACTGGTGATGCATGAAGATCTAGGCTACGGAAAGAAGATGAGGATCTACGGACTCCCGTGATGTCAGCAGGGAGCAAAGATCAAGAGGGAGCCAACAAAACAGTAAAAGAAAAGTATTTGTACTGGCATTTGCGCTATTCTTTAAATCTTTGAATGTTTGGTTTAAAGGATCATGTTCACAAAAGTTATATGTAGATATGTGATACAATTTTCTTTTATGCATTTATTTGACAGAGATTGATGAACAGTATGCTCATGTAGTGCATATATATGTTGGGTAAGTAGCCTATAGTGTTGCACAGCAACCCATGAGCCCTTGTTGGAACTAGCCTAGGATGAAACCTCGTTGCTAACATACTCGGAGCAGTGCATGCTCTTGTAAGTATGTTCCGGTGGAGATGGAAGGCATCCAAATAGCCACCACGTGTGTTTGGGATATGGATGGATGTTGTGTTGAAGCATTAGCTAAGATGCTTTTACATAACTGTGTGAATTATTGCATTTAAATGTCAATATGATTTGATTGAATCCCATGATTATGCAATGTTAGTAACTAATTAACTGAACATGACTTGTAGGAAAGGTCATGTGCTATGACCTACAAGAGACTTGTTGCAAAGAACGAGTGATGAATGTGAAGATCCCGTTGATACTAAATATTTGAAAGGGAGCAGGATGCTCGGATGCAGAGGGAGCAGCGCAGTTGAAGACTGATGGTTGCAGAATCAGCGTGACATTCTCCCTGAGACTAGGAAAATGATGTGTCCCTCCTTGAGAGGGAGATGGAGCTAATTCTCCTGAGTTCTATGTGAACTACTTGTCCTATGTGGACTGAGGTTCTATGTGAACCAAGATGAGTTTTGTGTGAACTCTTGAGTTCTGTGTGAACTCCTTGTCCTATGTGGACTGTGGATCAAGTGTGGACCTAGTACATTCAGATATATAACCTACAGGTCCAAAGGATCTCATATGGAGATTGATGGTTGGAAGCAAGAGGCTCCAAGGAATTTTGGTCTCTCTCTACTACAAATATTCATCCTTGCGATGATCAAGAGGACTTGTAGTTAGTAGCAACTAATGAGTTCTCTGAAGTTCCTTAGCATGTTACCTAATATGTGGGGAACACATGAAGAGTAGTTGACTTCTAGTTGGAATCATGGCAGACGAGTGTATCCATGTGTGGGATGGCTCCTGTGTGGAACGTTCTCCTGTGTGGAACATTCTCCTTTGTGGAGAGGACTCCTTTGCGGAGTGTATCCCTGTGTGGGATGGTTCCTGTGTGGAACATTCTCCTGTGTGGAGAGTACTCCTTTGTGGAGTGGATCCCTGTGTGGGATGACCCCTGTGTGGGATGATCCCTGTGTGGGATGATCCCTGTGTGGGATGGTTCCTGTGTGGAGAGGACTCCTTTGTGGAGTGGATCCCTGTGTGGGATGTTCTCCTATGTGGAGAGTGCTCTTGTGTGGAGTTTGGGTCCAAAGTGGTGGACTAGTTGTATTCATCACCACCTTCCAATTGTAATGACTAGTAAATTGGAAGAAGTGTCTTCCTGGGGAGTATAGCCTCCCTTCGATTTGAGATCCATAAAGTGCTTGGAAGAAGTGTCTTCCTGGGGAGTGTAGCCTCCCTTCAGTTTTAAACTAATAAAGTGCATGAGGAAGTAATCCTCTTTGGTCTAGGATGACCAAGCTGATCAGGCAGATAAGATATTATTATTGGAAAGATGATGTGGTTCCAGTGGGGAACAAGGTTCCAGTGGGAACAGTTGTTCTAATCAGAAGGACTTGATCAGAAGAGACCTTTCTTATGATGACGAGATGTACGAGACCCGTGACAATCAGATGATATTCAGATGTCTTCCAGCGTGATGATACCTCTCTAGCTAAGAGGGAGTGTTGTCGTTTGTAGCTACGTGAGGTATCCTCACTAGCCAAGTCGACCCACAAGAAAACAATTAATAAACTGTTATTTATTATCCTAAATGACAAGTCGGCCCCAATGAAAAAGTCAGCCAAAATACAAGTATAAATAAAGGTGACACCCTCCTCATTTCAACCACTCAAGCAAGTTCACTCAAGTCATCTAGGTAGATATGCAAGAGAGAGAAGAAGCAGCTAGTGGAAAACTAATATCTCTGTGTTTGAGATATCTCTTATTTCTTCTATCTGATTTACTTGTACTTTGTACTAAATCTCTGAATAAGAAAGGTTGGCTAGATTTTTCCCGAGTTTGGGTGTTCCCAGGGTAAACTATTGTGTCTCTTGTGTTTCTGTGCATGGTTATTCCTTCAGTGATCCTTATGTGTAGTTAAAGTTGAAAGAGATGAAAATTATACTACTATATTATTAAAATCTAACACAAAGGAATCTATCCTAGATAATGTGAAAGAATGGCTTAGAAGAAGGGATCTAAAGCATACAAAGGCGGTTCCGTTTTTGGTGCTCTAGAGGGTTTGGACAGCACGCAATGAAGGGATTTTCGAAGGTAGGATTGTTGACAGTCTCTAGGTTGCCTCACAGGCTTTGTCTCTTCTTCCCTTTTATCAAACTATCATGATATTGCCTATTCATAAGATCGTTTCCCCTTCGGTGATTGATGAATCTTATCCGTGGGGATACTTTGATGGTTCTAGTCAAAATCAAGGATAGTCTTTTAGGGCAGGTTATGTTCTTCATCTGTCAAATTCTCATTTTATTGCAGGAAAATGTTTCCTTGGTGCAGGCACAAATAACTTAAATTCTGTCATTATCAATCTATGTCGGCATGTCAAAGATGTAGTTGTATATTTTGATCAAATCTCTTTCAAGCACATTTTTCGTCATTTCAATAATGAAGCAAATAGTGTCTCAAAAATCAGTCTTCGATGGCCTATCTTATAGGTGTTGAGGACGAGTTCTCCTCTAGCATTGTGGTTAGTTCTCGTTCCTTTCGTTATTTCTTTTGAAACAATGGTTTGATCGTTTTCATGTATCTAGAAGTTATTTTAAACGAGTTATTTTGATAGTTGTGAAGACAGTTTTTAGCTTTGTTCATCCATTGCCTGTAGTGGATCAAAGTCAATTTTTTGCTCTGATTTTCATCCACTTCCTGTAGTTGTTAGAAGGTTTTCAAAGTCATGTAAAGGGAGGCATTATTGTATTCTGAGATGTTTTGTCAGTCACAATCAAAGAGGACTAGATTTTTTGGAAATTATGAGGATAGTACTTATTTTTCTATCTTTGAAATATAAATATGTTTTTTCCTGAGGATAAAAAAACATGGGATCCACCATATTTGAATTTGAAGTTGTTATCTTCTCAAATTAGTGATCTGGCCATAGGTTTGCAATCCTCCATCCGAAATCGCTTCAAGCTCTCAACTGCATACTTACCCTACCCAGTGAAAATCAACCCTAATCTCTACCAAACATCCAACCCCAAAAAATAATGCATCAAGCCAATGTCCTTCAAATGAGCTTCTCTGAACCTATAAGAAACAAGTCTTCTACATACAGTGCTAAAACAAGCAAATCAACATCAACAATATAAAATATAAGTTGAGATCCACTTCACTCTTGGTGAAGCCCATACTCTGTAGGTATCCATCAATCCTAGAATACCATGCTCTCGATGCCTGCTTAAGTCCAAACAAGGCCTTTTTCAACTTGCAAACATGGAACACCTTTCCACTTATCTCAAATCCCTAAGGTTGCTCTATGTACACTTCTTCCTCAATTATCCCATTGAGGAAAGTTGTCTTTACATCCATCTAATGTATCTTCCATCCCATTGTGGAAACTAAAGACGTTATTACTCTAATTGAAGCTTACATTTGAAGCTTACATGATGACTGGAGCAAAAGTATCCTCATAGTCTACTCCCTCTTTCTGAGAGAACCCTCTCGCCACAAATGTCACTTTTTCCTTCCCTATATTGCAATATGTTGCATGCTTAATCTTGTAGAGCCACCTGGAACTCACTACTGATTTCCCTTTGATCTAGGCACAATGCCCATACATCAATCTTCATGATGGAGGTGTACCCCTCCACCATGGTATCCCTCCAAACCTGTTGACTTGTTGTATCCTGAAAACTGGAAGGCACAAAATCTATGATGTTGCTCATCAACGCTATGTAGTTTGGAAACTTCTTCAACAGTCTACTTTCCCTGAATGTGCTCCTAGGAGCCTCAACATGCTCTTTAGAATCCCTCAATGTATAAGTGAACCACCAAGCTCTCCTAACGGGACTGGCTAGAGTTGGGGGCTCCTCCTCTACACCTGAAGGCTACTACCCCAAACCGGAAGTCACTGGTGACCATGGCTCAACCTTCGAAGCTTCTTGTTTCTCATCCTTTGTCACCCAAATGGGCTCATGAGACTTCACGGATGCAAAGTCTTCCTCAAACTTTACATCCATGCATACTATTGTCTTTCTCTACTCTAGGATAAAGACCTCGTAGGCCTTTGAAGTCTCATTGTAACCAACAAACAAACCCTTCTTGCTGGAAGGGTCCAACTTGGTCCTCTTCTCTACCGGTATATGGATATAAACTAGACAACTAAAGATGTGAAAATGACCCGCCTCTGACTTCACTCCAGCGAATGCCTCCTCTGATGTATTGTCCTCCAAAACCTTGAGGACACATGTTATGGATGTAGACTGTTATGTTGCATGCTTCTACCCATAGAAACATAGACAAATCCCAGTCATGTATCATGGCCTTAGAAACCCCTATGATGGATATGTTCTTCCGCTCTGTAACCCATTATGTTGTGGGTTGTACATAATAGCCAACTCCCTCTTGTTTCCTACATCCTTGCAAAAACCCTCGAACTCCCTGGAGGTCTACTCACCCCCATTATCCGATCTTAAAGCTTTGGTCTTCTTCCCTATCTGGTTTTTTATAGCTTGAACTCCTGAAACTTGCTAAAGATCTCATCCTTGGTCTTTAGGAAGTAGACCCAAGTTTTGCGAGAGAAGTCATCAATGAAGGAAACATAGCATATGCTTCTTGTGGCCGATGTTGTTGACATCGATCCACATACATCTTAATGTACTAGTTCTAGACTCTAGAATACCATTGGACCTATACTCGTTGCTTGAGAAATCAGTCTTGGCATGTTTGCCAAGCGTGCACCCTCTACATACTTCCTACTGGTCAAAGCTAAACTCTGGAAGAATTGTGACTATCTCCCTCATAATAGGCAACACACTATGATGCAAGTGCCACATCCTCTTGTGATATAACCCACACAAGTTGTCTATGTTATAAACTGTGGCTCGAACAAGTTCACCTTCACCTTGTAACCTATATAAATTGCCTTCCCTAACCTCGATCACATGAGTTGATTCTAGGCTAGACTCTGGTCTAATAAGGACTTGTTGGTTCTTGAACTCTACTGCAAAGCCCTTATCTTTTATAACTGAAACTGAAAGCAAATTCTTCTTGAGACCTAGAACAAACAACGGATCATCAAAGTCTAAAGAGTTACCTAACTAAAGCTGGAAAGGAATGGTACCAGCTCCTACAACATGATACTTTGCATCATCACCAAGCTCGATCTAAACTCCTGAGACTTGCTCTTTTAGACTTGAAATTAACTCTCGAGCTAATGTCATATGCCTAGATGCTCCACTATCCACATACCAAGAATTCCTCGAAACCATGCTAGTAGAAAGGCAAGATACCATCAAGAAATCCTTCTTGAACTTAGAAGCAAACGTGTTCATCTAAGTTTCAGTTGAGGATACTACTTCATTTTGTTTCTACTTCCCTTCACCCTTCTTATTCTCTAGACATTGTGATGCATAATGGTCGTGCTTATGATAAATGAAGCACTTGATTTTACTCAAGTCCTTCTTCCTTGACTATGAGGTTGACTCCTCACTCTTTATGCTACCCTTGCTAGGTCCTTTACCTCTACCCTTCTTTGTTTAACCAAATAGGGTATGGCCACTATCACCTCCCTGCTTGTTGGCCTTTGACTCCATCCAAGTATCCTCTCGGATATAGTCATCCCACATTCTTTCACAAAGAGGGAAGATTCTCCCCAACACAAACACCCTAGATAAATGTTTCCCATTGAGATAAGAGCCCATTCAATGCCCAATTCACTAACTCTTTGTCTTCAACCTTCTTCCCAGCTGCTGCAAGTTGATCATAAATCTACATGATTGTCATCAAGTAATTGGTAATTGTGTCTAATCAGGTCATCTCTACAGATCTAAGTCGGTTATGCAATAGCAACTTCCTGTTTATGTTCTTGCTCTTGTAAAGGCTAACCATGACATCAAACATCTTCTTCGCTAACTTCTTCTCGAATATATGAGGAATCAAATGATCATCTATAGCATCCATGATCATCCACTTGGCGTCCACTTCTTTTTTCTTGTGAATTGCCAAAGCCTATGGATCTGTCAATGAAGTCACTACATCCTTGATGATATCCCAAAGATCATTCTCCTCCAATAAGAGAGTTACCCTCACCTTCCAAGATAAGAAATTCGAGGCACTT
This sequence comes from Larix kaempferi, assembly GCA_027924585.1. Lineage (NCBI taxonomy): Eukaryota > Viridiplantae > Streptophyta > Pinopsida > Pinales > Pinaceae > Larix > Larix kaempferi. The sequence continues at coordinate 1,096,386 of BSBM01001770.1, forward strand.
TCCAATTTGTCCTTGACCCTAAGACTAGCTAATGCCATCTATAAGCTCTAACACACAAACTCCCATATCTGATAAGCACTACCACTAAAACCCTCTAACTGTTGGTCATGGTTCCCAATAGTTGATCTACTGCCATAAGTTCTTCAAATCCTCTCAATTAGAGAGGCTCTGATACCATGTGAAAATTTCAAATCCTTGGTGATTTTTGTCCTTATGACCTCAACTAAACAAGACTGTTATTTAAGTGCAAAAATTAAATTCTTCAAATAGCAGCAACCACACATATAGCTAGAAAGTAAATAGCGGAAGCAAGAAATTCGAGGCACATTCCAATTTGTCCTTGAACCTAAGACTAGCTAATGCCATCTCTAAGCTCTAACACACAAACTCCCAGATTTGATAAGCACTACCACTAAAACCCTCTAACTATTGGTCATGGTTCCCAATAGTTGATCTACTATCATAAGCTCTTCAGATCCTCTCAATCATAGAGGCTCTGATACCATGTGAAAATTCCAAATCCTTGGTGATTTTTGTCCTTATGTCCTCAACTAAACAAGACTGTTATTTAAGTGGAAAAATTAAATTCTTCAAATAGCAGCAACCACACATATAGCTAGAAAGTAAATAGCGGAAGCATAAACACAATACGTAGGTAGTTACTCTTTCAAATAAACTTTTCATTAAATAATCAAAGCTTACAAGGAAACCTTGACAAGCTGTCAAACTAACAATTGTATGGTACACCCAAATCACCCTTGACCTGCTATATGACCTAATATCTTGCACAGGAAGATGAAGAGTGGTTGTACGGCTACTGTATGGATATGTATTGTACGGTAAGAACAATACTTCGACCTGCTTGTTGTTGGTTGAACCTATTCCTTTTGTTGTTGTTTTTTCTTCTCCGCTCGATTAACCCACTCAATTGTTCAACTGTCCAACAAAAACTTTGTGTAATAAACTCTCTATCTTGACCTACCTTTATACTTGAGTTGAAACCCTAATCTCTCAGTGAGATGTACAGTTGAGATTAATATAAATCACTAATGTATAAAAATACACTTTCCTAGAGTCAACAATTAAATATAAGACTTTCACTTTATCCATAAAGTGAATTAAAAAATATTAACTCGAATTGCTTTCAACACGTTCACACTGAACCTATGTGGAATTTCCTTTTCGAGCTACATTCTTCAACAATTGATGAAGTCTATCAGTGGTGAGAAATTTTTTTGGTGCATGGAATCTATGGGCATAGTTGTTCCAAAAAATTAATTTTATGTATGTGTTGACCCCTGTGCAAAGAATTTAAGAAGTGGGAGATTGTTGGATGTGTTGTAATCTCTACATGTAATTAGACTTTTCATCCTAGCATGTTTTTTCGAGGCCTGTGATCAAGACCTTGGCTGAGGGTTTAGGTTGGGGAGCAAGAACCCAAAGAAAAAAATTTGGGTTTGTTATGGATTATGGGTGGTTTTCCGCCCATGGTTTCATATACCCATTGTAATGTAACACAACATAGCACGCTAGGGTTAAGCAAAGCTACAAGACACCTATATATTGTGTTGTAAATGGTTTAGTGAATACAATGAATGATGGTGTGGTTGTTCTTGTTGGTTTCCCAATTTGGATTTCTAGGGTAAATCTTCTATAAATTGTGAATGTCCCTTGTTTTCCTTCTAATTTTCTTAAGAATCTATTAGCATTGCTTCTCTTGCATAGGTGTCGATATTTATTTCTCTACATCTTCTAGATTCAGAATGGGTGCATCTTGGTTATTATAACATGGTTGAATGGGTGCATCTTGGTAATTTTAACATGGTTGAGTGGGAGGGCCACACGAAAGGCGGTTTGGTTTTTGTTGTTTTTAGAGGAGAAAAAGATGCATGTGCTAGATGTAAAGCTAAATATCAAGTATTTGACGTGAATTGGAGACACAAACACTTGGACTTCAGTGGTTGGTATACACAATCCAACAAGAGGAGGGCCTTGGATAGAGTATCAATGAGGCTAGATAAGATCTACGCCCCTGAGGACTGTTACGTGGTACCAGTACCAGCGCACCTGCAAAGGTCCACAGGGAGAGGGGGTCATTTTTCTGACCAGGAGGGGTGTTTAGCCAGCTTTTTATGAGTAGGGGTTATGGCCAGACCCTCTGGCTTCTCCTTTGGAAGTACTATGGCTTAGTGGCATTGTTGACTGCCTCATGAAAGGGCTTGAAGCCCTAAGGTTGGTGTCCGAGGCTTCCAGGGGTGGATCACTGGGTCACATGACCCCAACCTTGATTTATCATTCTGGTGACAGTTTATTCAGTACCGAGGCATATGCCTCTCCTTTCAAGTCACCTCAAACACCCTCCTGGCCCTACAGTTCACCAATGCCTCCCTCTCTGGGGCTCCTCCAAATGATGATGTCATCCTCATCTAGGTTGCAGCGTTTTGGTTGGGGGGGGGGGGTGTTGAGAGATTTTCACCACTATTGGGGTTAGATGGGGCATGACAACCCCCCCCCCCTCCGCAGTCTGGCCTTCAGAACAAGCTGATATGCTTATTTTTAGCCATTTTGGTCATGTGTGGGAAAAATTTGGGAAAATACCCCAATTTACCCACAATTTTGATTATTTCTGTTATAATTTCAAGTTGACATTTTATAATTTCAAATTGACATTTAAAAAGACATGTCGGCCTGGATTTTATTTATTTTTGTAAAGTGAGTGTGAAAAGGTATAAATAAACTTTTCCTCACTTCATTTTAACATAACAACTTATGGGATAAAATTCATTGTGCTACTCTTTTACCCTAGAAGGGCCTTATGTAGTGATGTGCACCTCTTGGAGAGATGATTCTTCTTGCTCTTGGATGAAGTTTGCTTTCTTTGTCTTGCTAATGCTTTGTGGATGCTAGAATGGTTGGAATAACTCATGCTCAAGTAAGTCTTTTACATTTTTAAGGTTTGCTTGATGAATGGTAGGTAAATTTTGCATCTTGAATGATTGAATGGTAGCCCTAGGGCTACATTCTCTTTGAATAGAGCTTTTGTCTACTATTCTATCCTCATTGCATAGTAAAAAACGCTCCCAAATGAGGTTTTTACAAAGTTTGGCCTTGGATCTCCAACTTTGCCCTAGTCTAGGGTCTTGAAACCAACCCTAGAGGTCGTTTGAAGAAGCCCTAACCTAGTAGCAAGGAGAATTACCTCCTAGAGGAAGGCTTGTCACCTTCCTCTAAGACTAGGGTTTGGGTAACATCCATTAAATCCTTAAGTTATCAACTTTTACTAAATTTTCTTACATTTTCATGTGTAAATTTGCATTTTCATGGTAGAATTAGGGTTAGAATTAAGTCTGCAATTTTATGACAAAAACCCTAAAAATAAAATAAAAATTCAATTTTTGGCCTCCCTAGAATTTTAACTCTCCTCCCTATAATTTAGGCCTGCCATTTAAAGCCCTAAAAACCTAGGTCGAAATTTAAGGAAGCCCTAAAAACATAAAAATATTAAAAATTCCTACAAAAACCTAAAAATCAAAAAAATATTTTTTTCAAATTTGTGCCTTCCTAAAATTTCAGCCCTCTCTCCTACAAATTCGGCCTGGCCTTTTAAGCCATAGAAACCCTAAAACGAAATTCCACAAGGCCTAAAAGCCCTAAAAATTGAAAATTTATATAAAATCCTAAATAAAACCCTAACCGGTCCCAAATCTACCCTAAAAGCCCTAGTGGCCTCCTTCCTTCTTCACCTCCACACCTTCGCTCCTTCCTTTTTCTTTCTCGATGGCCTCCTTTTCTCTGTTCCATATCTCATACCCCCTTCCTGACCTTGTTGCAGGTCTGCAACAAAATTGCAGACCTTGCCTTTGGCTGCTCTAGCACTCCTAACACCTACAAAACAACATCCAAGGAGTTAGTGTCTCAAGTAAAGCTGCAAATGTTGAGGACTGCCCTACCTCCTTATACAAGAAGGTCTGAATAACATACTTTTACAGTCTGAAATTCATGTGCAACAGGTCTGGATTTTCTTCTACGTACAGTATGTTAAAAACTTGTTTCAGTGATTGATGAAAATGCTATCATCGTCTCCTACTGATTTTTCTGAGTTTGATGCTTTGAATATCTTTATCATAAGCATATCATTTAACCTTGTTGATTATGAACTTGATACTAATACATTTTGCTATACTTCTCTACATGCAAATCTGAAATACATACCTCTTGGTTCCTTTGAAGCGGTTCGAGAGATGGGTGACATTATTCATGTTTTTGCTTTTGATTCCCTTACATACAGTGATTGTTTTACTGCTGCAATTACATCTCTGATTTCTACATTGTACTAGCACTTACCTATAGCATCTCTCTATTTGGTGATAAGATTCTTCCCAAGAATTATACTATCGTTCTCGTCTCCAAAAGTCGATCTTGACATTTATACGCTGATATGTTGTACTTTAGTATTCATTGAAATATTAGTGTAAGGTGTTATTCATTACCATAGAGTTGTTTTGGTATTGGAATTGATTACATTCGTTCATGGCATATACTTACATACGATGAATGCTTATAAATGGTCTCTTGAGAGTGAATTGACTTTCATACTCGATAGATGTTCTTGCACTTTAATGGATGACTATAGTTGTATTATTTGATGAATGCTCTTACTCGTATGCTAGAACACTATTGATGTTGCTTATCACTCACATCCTTGTATTGATACATTACATCTAGAAACACTTCTCACTCACTGACTCCATAAAGGCACTAGTCAAACTAACAATCGCATAGAGAATATAGTCTTTTTGTTGCATCAGTGTCCTACAGGATATCAAAAGGGCCCTTCCCCTTGGAGGTTCTGACACTCCAAAGAAGTTAGAATCGTGATCGAGGTGACATTGGGTCACAGTTCTTATATTTGATTACTAGGAACTAGCCCTGCTAGTTTGCCTGGTAACATTTTTGGCGTCGTTGCCAGCGAGATTTCAAAGATTGAAGTGGTTTATCTGGAGTCATTTACACCCTTGGAAAAACAACATTTGATAAGAACTCAAAGGTGAGTCCTCCTTCCTTATATTTTGGAAATATGAATAAGGGACTAACCTTGCAGGTCTTATCTGGTGACTCCACTCATTTAAGGCGACTCCACTGGTTAATGAGCGATTCAGAACTCAATCACCATCATCTCAGGTACACCCTTGTTATAGTACTTTGGTGAGATTTGTTGAGCTAGCTTGGCAGGTCTCTCCTGGCGACTCCAACTGAAGAAAAAAATAAAGGAAGCACTCTACAAGAACGAAATTGAAAGACAAGAGATATGGGGAGCCTCGATCCGTTTGAATTCTCAAATATTCCGGGGTATCCGAAGAGATTTAATAAACATCATTGTCTGAAGTCTATCCCAATGTTCCACGAGGGAAAGGATACCGTTACAGCACATGTAATGAAGTTCAAAGAAGTTTTGATGGCGTGGGATATCACAGACGAGGACACCATTATGCAGTTATTCGTAATGTCCTTCGAACTAGGAGGTGACCAAGATATGGATGCTTGGTATGAAGGACTCCCTTCTAAGGGGATATCTTCCTTCCTCCAACTGGTTGAGGCATTTAGCAATCGATGGGGCCCCAATGCTAAGGAAGAAATCATGATGATAATAAAGGACAATCATACGGATATTGATGAATAGCTCTCAGAGGAGCATGAGGCAGTCCTTGACGAAGATCAATTCTGGGAAGATTTACTTGAAGAAACCATTGTTCAAGATCGGGAAAATAACGTAATGGCCCTTATGACCGAAGATGAAGTGATCCCTGAAGATGAAGAAACTGAAGAATATACAGAAATGGTGAATTCTCCATATCCTGAGGTTGCAGTTTCTTATGATATTTTTGCTCTCTTGGAAGAAAATTACAAGTTTACAGAAGACGATGATTATTGAAACTTCCTTGGCCCACCGAAGCTTACTTTGCCATCAATGAAGATTGTATCAACCCTTTTGCTTTGCTCGACGATGCAGTAATACAAGATGTGGTGCTTGTTTACGATGGCCATATGCAGAGTTTCTCCATTGCCTCTCAGTCCATGGTATGCCCTAACCAACAACATTATACAAGAAGTGTTCATCCATTTCTGTCCAGTGTCGGTAAGTTTCCAACGATGCATTTCAGTAAAGTCAATATAGGTATATGGACAGGTATGACATTCTTTTCACATTGTCACGATTTCTATTGTTCATCTTTTCGTTTGAAATGTGAAGGCATAAATTACGTGGATGACATATTTCTAAGCATGTTTGAAGAGTAGGTTTGGTCCCAACTTTGCCGCTACATTTTACATACAGAAGTGAATGAATGACATATGTTATAAAGTTGTTAATATGGGATTTACATTGTGATCATTGGAATATATTTATGTGCATTTAATACCTATGATGATACAATTTTGATATATATGAACATAGCAAGGTGGAGCTAGTTGGATACTGTATTCTTTTATTTCTTACAATTTGAGTTTGCATCTAAGTTTGATAGATTACCAAGTGTTAGTAGAGTGACTTTGAATATACTCTATTGGATGATCTATGGTTGATGATTGATTGTTTTATATGTTCCAGTACTATTAATTTGTCTATGTTGCTTGTCACTCACAACATTGGATTAATACATTACATATACAAGCACTTTGAATATGTTTTCTACATTCTCAAGTTAACTCCATAAGGCACTAGTCGAAAGTATCTGCACAGAAAATATAGTCGTTGTTGCGTTGGTGTCTTACAGGATATCAAAAGGGTCCTTCCCCTTGGAGGTTCCGACACTCCAAAGAAGTTAGAATTGTGATCGAAGTGACATTGGGTCATAGTTCTTATATTTGCTTACTGGGAACTAGCCCTGCTAGTTTGCGCGGTAACAAGGAGAATACCTTTTCACACCCTACTAGTTGAAATGCAAGTATCATTTTGGATTGCAGAAGGTCACTTTCCTATTGTGTCAAGTATGTCACTTGGAAACTATGTAGATAACCCTACTTCTCTACCCTTCAAGTTTGATGGATTTTATCTTGTCTCTGGGGATTGTTGCACTCTGATTACCAATGTTTGGAATTTGGAGCCCAATCTGCAAGGTAAGAATGGTTGGATTGTTAAATCTTGCTAGGGTTAGGGTTTGATGCAGTAAAATAGAAAATCAATGTACTTTGATGCAAAATTACATTTAATAAACAAGTACTGAAACTAAATAGTAAAACAGTAACTTCAACAAAACATAACTTTCATCTCTTTCAACTTCTCAACTTTAACACTACCAATTGGGTCACTGTGTTAAAGTAATCTTCGGTAACATGTAATCACTAAAAGTAGTATAACTTAACACAATGTGCATTAACAGTAACATAAATAAAGAAGACAAGTTTAGGATACTTACCTGGGGTGTGGGACCCTTCCTGTTTTATACTCAAGACATTTTTACTTTCAGAATTAGCTGAGCCTCTCAGAGGCTAGTCAACACTAAGAACCAGCAGAGCCTGACTTAGAGGGTAACTACAAACCAGAGAGAGAGAGATGACTGGGCTGGGGTATAGTCAAACAGGGTTGGTCAATCACAGTCAAAACACAGTACAAGACACAACACAATAGGTCCGAACCCCAAGCAAAAAATCACAATTAAACTTCAGCTCATAAATCAAGTCTCAATAATATAGATCTGGTCAAAACATGTCACAGTAGTAGATCTGATCAAAGGAAAGTCTTAACATAAATGAGTAATCAAGGCTCAGACCAAACTAATAATACACCCTGTGGCCTCCTTAAATGAGTTGTCAACAAGTAGATTTAGATCAAAGAGGTTCACGGCCTCCACAGGTGCTCACACAGCAGACTGGATCAGATCTAAGGGCTTTACGGTAGACCTCAGCAAAACCCCAACAACCTCATGGATAGCAGACCGAGCCCACAAGTAGCAGATCTGAACATAACCAACAGGTATAATCTCAATTAAACCCTCGACTGAGGTAGATTAGGGTTTCCAAGGCTCACAATTCAATCACAAAGGTCAGATCGATCCCCAACAAGTCTTCAGCTAGCAAAGCAGGGTCACGGTTGTCCTCAATATGCTCACAGGTTAGCAGACCAGTCATTAGAAGGCTCACAATTCAGTCAACCATGGTAGCAGTAAGCTCTTAAACAAACCCTAACTAAAAAGGAGGCTTAACGTCAACCTACAGTGATCAATTTTAGATCAGATCTGATGTAGTGTGATGAAGGTAGTCTTCAACAGGAGGGAGGCCATAAACAATTGAGAAATCAACAGCAATAATCTCCTTAAAACCCTTGACGTTAGGCAGCAGAAAACAGAGCTTAGATAAGATGATGAGATGATGTCAAATGAGGAGAATAGGACTTCAATAAATAGGATCTTAAACTTCTAGAAAGATCATTAAATTAAATCTTTAGGGTTCCACGTAGTTAGGAGGGTACCTCAAAAATAAAAATAAAAATAAATATAAAATATAATTGAAGTGACTTGGGTGGGTACCAACATTTTAGGGTCAAAACAATAAAGTCACTTTTAATGACATAAAATATAAATAGGGTGACATTAGGTGGGTACTATGGTCATTTAAATAATTAGGTGAGGGTACAAGGACCAACACATGACCCAACATAAGATAAGTGTGGGTACACCAGCCTAGATCCAAATCCTAGGCTCTATCAAGCGTCGAGAGGGATCAAATCTCCCGAGGTGCAAACCTCTCCTTGAATAGCTCCTTGAGTGCAATACCTGAGCCACCTAATCCTAAGCTCTAAAGTCTCTAGTTTAAGTCTCATATTTACTTTTTACTTTGTATAATTCTTTTTTGTTTATGGCCGACATAATATTTATTAGTTTTTACTTTGTATTATTATTTTTTGTTTACCTTGTATTATTTTGTTACTCGACAAACACTCTAAAATCTCATATTTACTTTTTACTTTGTATTAAAAGTAAAAAAGTAAAGTCTCTAGTTTAAGTCTCATATTTACTTTTGACTTTGTATTATTCTTTTTTGTTTATGGCCGACATAATATTTACCACCTAATCATATTTACTTTTGACTTTGTATTATTCTTTTTTGTTTATGGCCGACATAATATTTACCACCTAATCGTAAGCTCTAAAGTCTCTAGTTTAAGTCTCATATCTACTTTTTACTTTGTATTATTCTTTTTTGTTTATGGCCGACATAATATTTACCACCTAATCATATTTACTTTTGACTTTGTATTATTCTTTTTTGTTTATGGCCGACATAATATTTACCACCTAATCGTAAGCTCTAAAGTCTCTAGTTTAAGTCTCATATCTACTTTTTACTTTGTATTATTCTTTTTTGTTTATGGCCGACATAATATTTATTACTTTTTACTTTGTATTATTCTTTTTTGTTTACTTTGTATTATTTTGTTACTCCATAAACACTCGATTGGGCTGTAGAGCGCCTCTCGGCGCAATGACCCATAACCCCTAGGACCAAGGGTATACCACAAAGTGGACAAATAACCATAGTACCCATAGGAACAAAAACATCAAGATGGTACAAATCAAAAACAACTCAAGGTGGGTAAATGACCCTACTAACCACAAGTCAAAGACAAGGTACCACAAGACCAATAAACAACAAGGTGTAAGGACCAAAAGTAAATCAACCATGGTGGGGAAGGTACAACCAATCATCTCTCTCTCAAATGTACAAATGTTCCATATAACCTGAAAGTTCATCATCACTGAATAAGGAAGGGTCCACACTGGATGATGTGATCATGTGGTCCTCTAGACTGCTCCTTAGGTCAAATGTTAGTGGCTCCATCAGGGGGTGGCCAGTTCCTTGAGAAGACCATCTAGCTCAACCATCTTGAAGACCTAGAAGAAGAGGACATCACACATCATCATCTTGGTACACTGACCAAGGTCCACCTGGTTAACTAACCAAGTATGTCGCTGCAGGAACTACTTGGTCCTCGTGACCAAGAATCTGCCTGGTCCCAGACCAAGAGGTCTCTGTCTCAACCTGCAGGACCTGCTTGGTCCTCGTGACCAAGAAACTGTCTAGTCCCAGACTAGAAAACCCTAGAGACAAATAGGGTCCTTAGCCACGTGCTAGGGACTTTTCCATGGCATCAACCTGCTTGGTCCTCGACCAAGAACCCCAGGAGACAGCTGGGGGCCCTAGGGTACCTTCTAGGGTCTTACTCTTTACTTTACCTGGTTAACTTGACCAGAAACCCTAGTTAATTGACTAGGGTACCATCCTCTCAGAGGATGGGTCTCGCAGCTGCACTAACTTTAACACTCCCTCTCAGCAAGAGAGGCATTCTCAGCAACACTAAGCTTGTCAAGCACATAGGCTTAGTCAACACATCTGCTGACAACTGCACCATGTCCTTGTCATGGTGAAACTTTCTCTCGATGTGTTTCGACCTGTCATTGAATACAGGATTTTCTGAGAGCTTCAAAGAGCTATGAACGTCAGCAAATACCTTGATCTTATAGATCCACTTGGAAGTTACACCTGACTTCCCTTGTTGTCTGAGAATCACTTTCCACATATCATTATCCATTATCAACTGGATATCTTCTATCATAGCATCATTCCAAGCCTGATGTTTGGTTATCTCCACATCAATGGATAATCCTGAATCAATGACATCGCTCTCACTGGAGCACCCTTGGAACCTCTCAATAGGCTCCTCAATGAGATCAACTGAAGGCTTCTTGGCCTTCTCCCTCTGCTTCTCTGAACAAGATGTCTCATAAGCTTCCATATGTGAGTCACTGGAAGACTCCCTTGAGTGATGGAAGATCACATCTCTACTTTCCTTTTCTGCAACCCCATTCTGCTTGGGATTGAAGAGCACCGATGGCTCCCTCTTGATCTCTAAATCTTGACAAGGGTTATTCATTAGAGCTTTAACAACATTTCCTGAGACCTTATAAAGGTCACCCTCTCGAACACCAATCTCAATAGCTGAGCTCATATTTCCACCCTTAGTCCATATCAGTGCCTTTCCTTTTGAGAAGGCTACAGAAAACCCCTTGTCTTCTAAAATTGCCTTCTAAAATTGCCACTGAAAGAACATTTTTCTTTAAATCAGGAACATACAAAATTTCCTCAACTCGAATTAACGTACATGAATCAAGCTTTAAGGCAGTTGAACCAACTCCTTTTATTGCAAAGTTACTTTTATCTCCCATCTCCACTTTCACATTGAACTTCTTGGCCTTGTAACCCACAAGAGCCCTTTTGTATCCAAACATATGCTTGGTGGCCCCGCTATCAATCCACCATGAATCTAATGAGTTGGAGATGGATCCTGGGAGTGTTGAAACCAAGATGAACTCTCTTTGATCTTTTTCTTTGGTCTTAGCCTCAGATTTCTTTTGCTAAGGTTCTTCTTCTTCTATAGCAGTTGAAGCATGATACTTCCCTTTATGTCATTTCCTGTTAGGAGGATTTCTACAATCTTTTGCATAATGACCAAGCTTGCTACAGTTATAACATCTTACTTTTAACTTATGAAAGTGCTTACCTTTGATCTAGTGCTGAGGGAAGCTTCTTCCTTTCTTCGTCTTGGCAGCAAGAGCATGATTCTTTTCAGCAGGAGGCCCAAATCTACTCATGATTTTGCCTTCTTCTTCTAGGAAATCATGCCGCAACCTATCAAAGCTTGGTTGTATTTCTCTTCCATTCACTGCTGCAAGAAATGTCTCCCAAGACGTAGGACGACCATCTACTACTGTTTGCACAAGATCATCATCATCTACTTCAACTCAAATTGCCATGAGTTGATCTCTTGTCTGAGCAATCTTTGAGAAGAAGGATGCAATTGATTCCTTCTCCTCCATCTTCAATGAGCGAAGTTGCTTCTTCAAGACCCTCTTCTGAGTAGGTGCCTTCTTCTCATAAAGATTTGCTAGGGCATCAAAGCATTCCTTAGTTGTCCTTAGAGGAGCTATTACAGGCATCAAATTATCTTTAATTGAGTCAAAGATGACTCTCTTTGCTTTGGCTTGCTTCTTCTTAAATGTTGCTCTTCCTTGGGTTGTTGTGGGCTCTTCCACAACCCTAGTAACCAAATCATCCAAGTCATTCTCCTCCAAAATATTCAAGACCCTAGCCTTCCATGCATTAAATTTTGAGGCTCCTTCAAGTCTATCGTTTGCCTTCACTGAGTTAGAAGCCATCTCAAACCCTTACAATCAACTTGTCAAATACACTTCTAAATTTGCAGTCAAGTTGATTGAAGCACAAACCCTTACCTTAGGATCTATGTAGATTATGTTATCCTACAAAACAGAGTTAGCTACAAGACCTAAGCTCTGATACCATGTTAAATTTTGTTAGGGTTAGGGTTTGATGCAGTGAAATAGAAAATCAATGTACTTTAATGCAAAATTACATTTAATGAACAAGTATTGAAACTAAATAGTAGAACAGTAACTTCAACAAAACATAATTTTCATCTCTTTCAACTTTTCAACTTTAACTCTACCAATTGGGTCACTGTGTTAATGTAATCTTCAGTAACATGTAATCACTAACAATAGTATAACTTAACATGGTGTGCATTAACAGTAACATAAATAAAGAAGACAAGTTTAGGATACTTACCTGGGGTGTGGGACCCTTCCTGTTTTATACTCAGACATTTTTACTTTCAGAATTAGTTGAGCCTCTTAGAGGCCAGTCAACACTAGGAACCAGCAGACCCTGACTTAGAGGGTAAGTACAAACTAGAGAGAGAGAGATGACTGGGTTGGGATATAGTCAAACAGGGATGGTCAATCACAGTCAAAACACAGTACAAGACTCAGCACAGTAGGTCTGAACCCCAAGCAAAAAATCACAGTTAAACTTCAGCTCATAGATTGAGCCTCAATAATATAGATCTGGTCAAAACATGTCACAGTAGTAGATCTGATCAAAGGTAGGTCTTAACATTAATAAGTAATCAAGGCTCAGACCAAACTAATCACGCACCCTGCGGTCTCCTTAAATGAGCTGTCAACAAGCAGATTTAGATCAAAGAGGTTCACGGCCTCCACAGGTGCTCACACAGCAGACTGGATCAGATCTAAGGACCTTATGGTAGACCTCAGCAAAACCCCAACAACCTCATGGATAGCAGACCGAGCCCACAAGTAGCAGATATGAGCTCAATTAAACCATCAGTTGAGGTAGATCAGGGCTTCCAAGGCTCACAGTTCAATCACAAAGGCCAGATCGGACCCCAACAAGTCTTCAGCTAGCAAAGCAGAGTCAGGGTTGTCCTCAATATGCTCACAGGTTAGCAGACCAGTCATTAGAAGGCTCACGATTCAGTCAACCATGGTAGCAGTAAGCTCTTAAGCAAACCCTAGCTTAAAAGGAGGCTTAACGTCAACCTACAGTGATCCATTTTAGATCAGATCTGATGTAGTGTGATGAAGGTAGTCTTCAACAGGAGGGAGGCCCTAAACAATTGAGAAATTGGCAACAATAATCTCCTTAAAACCCTTGACGTTAGGCAGCAGAAAACAAAGCTTAGATAAGATGATGAGATGATGTCAAATGAGGAGAATAGGACTTCAATAAATAGGATCTTAAACTTCTAGAAAGATCATTAAATTAAATCTTTAGGGTTCCACATAATTAGGAGGGTACCTCAAAAATAAAAATCACAAAAATATAAAATATAATTAAAGTGACTTGGGTGGGTACCAACATTTTAGGGTCAAAACAATAAAGTCACTTTTAATGACAAAATATAAATAGGGTGACATCAGGTGGGTACTAGGGTCATTTAAATAATTAGGTGAGGGTACAAGAACCAACACATGACCCAACATAAGATAAGTGTGGGTACATGACCCATAACCCCTAGGACCAAGGGTATACCACAAAGTGGACATATAACCATAGTACCCATAGGACCAAAAACATCAAGATGGTATAAATCAAAAACAACTCAAGGTGGGTAAATGACCCTACTAACCACAAGTCAAAGACAAGGTACCACAAGACCAATAAACAACAAGGTGTAAGGACCAAAAGTAAATCAACCATGGTGGGGAAGGTACAACCAGTCATCTCTCTCTCAAATGTACAAATGTTCCATATAACCTGAAAGTTCATCATCACTGTAGAAGGAAGGGTCCACACTGGATGATGTGATCATGTGGTCCTCTAGACTGCTCCTTAGGTCAAATGTTAGTGGCTCCATCAAGGGGTGGCCAATCCCTTGAGAAGATCCTATAGCTCAACCATCTTGAAGACCTAGAAGAAGAGGACATCACACATCATCATCTCGGTACACTGACCAAGATCCACTTGGTTAACTGACCATGTATGTCGCTGCAGGAACTACTTGGTCCTCGTGACCAAGAATCTACCTGGTCACAGACTAGGAGGTCTCTATCCCAACCTGCAGGACCTGCTTGGTCCTCGTGACCAAGAAACTATCTGGTCCCAGACCAGAAAACCGTAGAGACAAATAGGGACCCTAGCAAAATGTTAGGGACTTTTCCATGGCATCAACCTGCTTGGTCCCCGACCAAGAACCCCAGGAGACAATTGGGGACCCTAGGGTACCTTCTAGGGTCTTACTCTTTACTCTGCCTGGTTAACTTGACCAGGAACCCTAGTTAACTGACTAGGGTACCATCTTCTCTGAGAATGGGTCTCCCAACTGCACTAACTTTAACAATCTTATGGTGGGAGTCCACCATTAGGAGAACAATTAAGTTTCTTTGAGGGAGGGGAAAGATGTTGGCTAGGTTGCACAAAAGAAGATAATGATAGGTGCATCAGAGATTGACTGAGATTTGTATGTTTCTTGAGGAAAACATCCATATTATTGTTTTGCAAGAAGCAATAAAGGAAGAGCAATTACTCAGGTGCATGGAGGAATACAAAGCTTGTGGCACTAGAATCAGGGCTCATTTACACTAGGTGGAGGACAGAGATGAACCCTAAGTACGACTTCAACTTCCTCAAGCGCAAAAAAACATCAAAGAAAAACATGGGGCATAGGGATCCAAAGGGAAAACTGATCAGAGACCCTTTGTTAACTTGTAAAGCTTTATTTTTGCTCGAGGCATAATGAATATATCCTTCACTTGGCATGTATTTCAAAAGCCTCCATGCAAACTTTGGAAGATCTAGTCTTCTAGATGCTAAATCATTCACTGTGAAGTACTTGGCCCCTTGAAGTTGATCAATGGGATCATCAATCCTAGGAAGAAGATATATATTCTTAACGGTAATTTTGTTGAAGGCCGAATAATCAGTACATAACCACTATTCATTTTTCCCTTTTATAGAACTAAAGGAGTCAAATACCAACAAGATGAGGTGCTAAGCTGACTTTCAGCTTCTTCTATAAGTTTGGTGAGTAGTCTTTCTTGCTCAATACTCTTAACTATGGTCACCCTATAAACAAGTTGATGAGAAAGTTAGGAGCCTTGAATGAGCATGAAATGGCCCTAACAGGAGGAGACCCTTGGGGTCCTCAAACACCTACTAATGAGTAACCAAAAGGTTTTGATTGTTTTCGGGAGAAGCTTGCTGTAATGTTTCCCTTCAACATGTCCAATGATACAATGGGAAATTGCCTTGTAGTGTTGGACATTTTTATTGTGGCTTTGCTAGTGATGATCTAAATTGATAGGCCTTTCCATCCTTACATAGTGTGTATTTGTTGTCATAGGACCTAAATTGCCTGTTGATCATGTTGACACTTGACAGTATTTGCAAAATGGCATCACTATAGAAGTCAACAGATGTCACATCACATTCCACGATGGATGTCAATATATGTTTCTATCACAAAGGTAAGAACACATTCTACCAACCCTTGTATGTCTGTCATTGGTCTTCACTAAACCAAGGTGATAAGGCGGCCAATGTTGTTGGTAAGTAGATTAAACAACGTAATTGGACTCTCTGAGATAAGATTCTTCGTGCTGTCCTTGTGACATATATAGTCTACAAATTGATCTTTTATTTGACAATTCTGTAATAAAATATTCCTTGTCCATGGAGAGTACAATAAACTCATCATCTTCTTCCTCTAGTTTTACCTCTGTGGATATTGTCCTAGACTTATTTCCATTATTCTTCAAGCACTCATCAATCAAGTAGCCGTAACTTTTTTGATAATTATATTTTCAAGGTCCTTACATTAAGTCTTAGAAGATGAAGATCATACATTGTTTAGTTGACCAGAGGGAGAAAACTAGGAGGAAGAAGAAGAGAGAGTATACATTGGCTTTTCTTTTATTGTATTGTAATTTATGACTGTTAATACTAAATTTTCTGTTATTGACCAAAAAATTTGAGTTCAATGGAATCAAATACCAACAAAGAGTTCACTTCAGCTTCCACAGAAACACAAGTCTACCTCTTTTGGGTGGAGTGTCTCGAGAGGGAGGTACACAATTTCTTTTAGTGCGCCGTGGAGGGAAATGTTCTTGCTCCGGAAATTTTCGAGGTCTGCAAAACAAATATCATATCAACAACACATACAGAAGTTCAAATATTCTTCCCATGGCAGAAAAAAGTTTGAAGGCATGTAAACTATAGTCTAATGCATATATTGTTTATAAATCTTTTCAATGTATGTCTGTGTACATTTTTGTCATTTTTTTCTATCAAGAATTATCCAAAAACATTATGTGGATAGCATCATACTTTAAAGACCAAATTAAAACCATCCGGTCTGATAGATGAGCACTGAAACAGTTATGCTCAATAACAAGTTCTATTTCCTATTGACAATATCTTGATTGGAGTTTGTGTGGATTCTGGCAGGTGGCTTTTGTTTTACCTAATCTGCTATAATCAGCAGGTGCCTTTTGTAGCCCTAATCTGCTATAACAGTACAGAAAATTGATTAATTGGGACAGTATTAACAAGATTTAGCTAGGATAACCAGTTGTAGGCAAAAACTTTTTATCCAAAAATATCACAGCCCTATATACCTGTGTTTCTACAGTTGCTGGTAGGTTCAATTTTGTATGTTCTATGAATTCAAAGGATTTGGATGGATTTCTATCATTTGTTATATTAAAGCAAAATCCACTATTAGTGCATAAGTCAAGCTATGTGCCGGACTACTTCTAAACTATCTGACATAGCGGGGAAATCCACTACACAGAAACAAAATCATGCACTTACAGCTACTTCATTTTAAGCTAACTTTTTCGCTGCACAATCTTATTCTACACCGAGGAAAATTGAAGTGAGCCGCTATGTGTTTTAAACTAAAACTTATGAAAAGTGCACAACATATCACGGGCTTATTCAAATGTTCAGTCTTCCTGTGAAAAGCTTCTGCTATACACACAGTAACAACCAGATGTTAAGCAGAAGCGTCGGCAATAAATTGGAATCGTTATGTAAATTGCAACATGTCCTTGTTGAATCTAAGGAATTTAGATTAACAAATACAAGTTCTTGTGCTTGAAAGAGGAATAGATTTTAAAGTCATAGAAACTATTCCCAAACTCCAAACATGGCATATCCCCAACTGTTTAGTACTCACCTCTGGTGTTATAACTTCCTATACTGTTTCATGTTATAAGTTCGTAACCTGTAGGGAGAGTTCTAGAGTTTGAAATTTGTAATTAGCCACATGAATTTTTTAGTGATTTGGCTAGTAGATCAAAAATGCTAGACAACTACTGGCTTTTTTTAACGCTCTTGCACATTAATTGTTATAATCCCCTTTGATATTGGATAACGCAGAAATTAAGACATAAACCATGGAATACTAACGGGAATTCCTCGCAGTGATGAAAAGGGAAAAAATGAAGGAAAAGCAAGAATAAGGAAAATACCGAGGGGATGTGAAGGGGTGCATTGCACGGATTTTGACTCTGCGGGGGCGGGCGGTGGTTTTGCGCGCGCCCTCCCAAACACCGCCCCCTCCTTTCTCCAGCAACGCATTTTCCTCCGTCGGCTCCTCATGTTGCCTACCCCGCACTCTCGTAGAAACGACACGAGCAATTCCCTTATTCGGGTCTCTCGCCGAACACCTGGTAATTATCTTCACCGGATCCTGGGATTTCCTCCAGGTCACGAAATTTTGAGGCAATTTCTTGCCCCAATATGGCAGGCCACCGAGCTTCTTTTGCTGTCTCGTGAAAGGCCATTTTCCTCCCCGCCCTACCACACTAGCTTTACCATCCATTCTTCTTATACTTCAGACGAATGCGCCTCTAATTACTGCGTAATCGCATCAGAAAGAAGCTCCGGCTTGATCTTCATCACTGAAGTAAGAAAAGAATTGGTGACATTAAAGAATTGTGCCCTGAGCTGAGCATCAGAAGCCGGTTTAGTCTTCTGTAACTTTGCCCTCGCCGGAGATCGATTACAGGGCCGAGTGGAGTTTATTTAGAGTATAGAGATAAATGAGTGGAGCTCAAGCGCATGCAATGCAATGCAATGCAACGGAGTTCTAGAGCAATAACCTGTTTCTGAGAGCTTCTATCTCTTAGAGCCAGCCAGCCAAGGTTCGAATCCAATCCCCTTCTTCCTAAAGCTTACTCCTTTCAGTTCCTGTATTCAGTGCCTGCCTTGCCTTCTGTGTCTATAAATATGCGAAACTCGAATGCGCGCCCCTGGGGGGTTTAAACAGTGCTCTCGGTCTCACTTTGGCTACTGTCCGAAAGAGAGGAATAAGTGCTCGACGTTTAACACACTATTGCTATATTAAAAATATTAGTATTTAATTTAATTTATGACACGGCGATTTTAAAAGGTGTACTAGGTTTTACGGCAGGGCACTAAAATTCCTGTTTCTCCGGTTGGATGCGCCGACTGCTGTGATTCCGTGGATTCTCAAAACAGTTCGAGGCTTAGCCAAATGGAATGGTAGGCAAAGAGGGCCCACGTGTTGAACGAACACCCTGGCCCGCCACCACCACCAGCACCTTTATAGTCCACGTAGACAGATGAAGGTAAGATTGTCCATCTCATCATCATCACCATACGGATAAAATCCACGTCAATCATCACATGACTCGGACGGGAGGGCGATCGCCATACATCCCTACCTACCGCTTCCATCCACAACTTCCCCCATATTTTAATATTTCAATTTTGAAGAGAAGAAGCTCGTGGCTCGAATGTAATGCTCAGCCTTTAGATTGTTGTGGAAAGGCCATGTAAGCCACACTCAAATGGTGAATTTGTTTGTAATCATATTTCTTTTTATTCGACGTTACCTTCCTTTTTATGAGACATGTTCTCTCACTATGACTAAATGAAAAGCTCATAACATACTTTTAGTCAAATAAGGCACTCTCCATTTAAGAAAATCTTATTCACCTGAAGTGGGAGACAAAGATGGTTTATTGTTCAACTAAAACAAAGTATTTCCACATAAGTTGAACACTTTAAGTAACTACAGATAAGTCACAAATCAACATGCTAATGTTTTTACATAGTTAAACCCTGCAAGAGAGAAATAGTTCACAGACTCAACCAAATAGCTACTTGAGGCAATATATCAAGGCAAAAGGAAAATATATATATATATATGAGTTTCTCGCAATCGATTGTCAAGCAAATGACCAATCAAATGTTAAGCCGTGGATCAATAGTCGTTGAGATCGAGGTGAAGATGAATTGTTGAATCACTTATGTCTAGAACATATCGTGGTTGTCGGATTACACAAGTGCAAATGCATACTAAAGAAACCCACTTTACTTAAAGACACTTCAAACTAGCTCCTAGGTGTCTAAATATCCTAGTATTCCCCCTTAAGAACAACTTGGGATAGGATTGAAGGATTTACAAAGGTAACGCTATAGGAGAAGGAAGGAGGCATTAGAGCCTATCCCCCCTTAATGACAAATACCTAAACTCCTAACATAGATCAAAGTTTAGAAAGCTTCACTTCTATAAGAGACTTTGTAAAGATATCTGCAACTTAATCATCTACAAGGCAAAAGAGCACTTCGAGAATGCGGTCATGAATAAGCTTTTTGATGAATTGCATCTGTAGCTCAATGTGTTTGTTGTGTTGTTGTTGGATTGGATCTTTTGCAAGCTTGATGGCCCTCTGCTCGTCACACCATAGGCTCGGTATTTGGATGTTGTTGTTGGAATCGAAACTCAACCAAGACTAAAAACATAACCTACAGTAGACTTCTGATCATCAAAGTCGTCATCCCAATTGGAATTAGTGAAGCCAACCAAAAAAGGAGTCCCCCTAAATTGTAATTATCCCAAGTTGAATTGTACCACAAATATATTAAATTATCCATTTTGTTGCTTTGCAATTACTGTCATGGGGCATTTGCACATACGAAGCAACAAGACCAATGTTAAGATCCTAGTGGGCAACCTTCACTAACATCTCGAGGTTTTGGTGTAACGGTTTGTATCATTTGGTATCAGAGCCTCCACTCAGGTTCAAGTCACAGAGCGGGTGGCAACGTCGGCATTGCAGTGTTCGTCCGGGGCTCGTACGGCGCAAAGGGGACACCACCGTACGGGCGCACATCCAGCCCAGAGTCTGGACTACGGAGCGTGGTGGGATGTTAAGATCCTAGTGGGCGGCCTTCACTAACATCTCGAGGTTTTGGTGTAACGGTTCGTATCAACCAACAACAAAGGAAATATCAAGACCGGTATGAGTCAAGTGCAAAAGACTGTCAACTAACTGACAGTACACGGCGGTGGCATCTACTTCAAGTGTAATGCAAGTGGAAATAAGTTTCACTCCAAACTGGAAGGGAGAAGGGTTTGGCTTACAATCTTCCATGTGAAAGTGACAAAGAAGGTCGCAAGCATACTTAGAATGAGAAAGAAAAATTCCTTCACTCTTTTGCTATATTTTGAGGCTAAGAAAATAATGCAAATGTCCTGAGTCAATCATTTCAAATTTCTTCTTAAGGTTGAATTTCACATGGTTTAAAAGTTTAGAGTCTCTACTAGTGAGCATAAGGTCATCAACATAAAGAACAAGGATAATAAGATGGTTTCCTACTTTCTTGGTATAAACATTGGGGTTAGAATGACATCTATAAAAACCGACTTCAAGAATAAAGGTATCCATTTGACATACCAAGCCCAAGGAGCTTGCTTAAGTCCATATAGAGACTTCTTAAGGCGACAAACAAAGTTGGAGTCAATCTAAACATAGCTAGGAGATTGTTCCATGTAAATTTCTTCTTGCAACTCCCTATGCAAGAAAGCGAAATTGACATCCATTTGATAGACCTCCCATTTTTGTGAAGCAACAAGGGCGAGAACAAGGCGAATGGAGTTCATTTTGGCAACAGGGGAAAAGGTTTCATTTTAGTCAAATCCTTTAACTTGGGAAACCCCTTGAGCAACTAACCTTTCCTTAAGTCTTTCAATGCTTCCATCTAATGCATACTTAATTATATACACCCATTTACATCTGACAAGTTTTATTCCTTTTGGAAGAGGTACAAAATTTCAAGTATCATTCGGCATTATGGAATGATATTCTTCATTTGTTGTCGCATCCCAGTTTGGAGGCCATAAGCTTCTGCGAATGTCTTTGGATCATGAGCTAAAAGAGAATAGCCTCATTGGGACTACAAGCGTGCTTAGGGTTGAGCTATGAAATCACAGACAAGGTCAGTAGTTGCTTCACATGTTGTATGAACTCGTGTAGGAAGAGGTGGTGCTTGTGCAGATTCATGTTCAATGGACCCAACTAGAGAAAGTGATCAGAGGGAGATGGATTTTCATCCTCATTTTCATCATTTGCATAAGAAAACATAATAAGAACGCAAGTAGAGAAGATGGGAATAGACGTTGCCACAATCGTCGAAGACGTCATAGATGTTGAATTAGGCTCGCAAGCCAAGATATTTTCATCAAAATTAACATCTCTTCTAATAATAATGTCATAAGATTAGGTTGAAAAAATCTATAACCTTTTACATCTTTAAAATATTCAACAAAAATGCACTTCTCACTCTTAGGCTGTAATGCTTTATGTTTTTCATCACGAATGTGAGCCCATGCATCACTGCAAAACACACGAAAGTGGCTTAAATTCGTTTTAAATTTAGTCCATGCTTCTTTCATTGTTATATATTCTAAAGCCTCTGTGGGAGTGTGATTGATTATTTAATTGACACAATTAATAGCTTCCGCCAAAAAATCGAGACTTAATCCCTTATATTATATCATACAATTTGTCGTTTCCTTTAATGTGTGATTCTCTCTCTCAGAAAAACCATTTTGTTGTAGTGTGTATGGGACATTTTGTTGCATTTGAATGCCCTCTACGATGCAATAATTTGTAAATTTATTGTTACATGTTCGGCTCTATTATTTGTTCTCAACTTGTGTGTTTGATGTCTAATTTTTTTTCTACAAGGGCTTTGTAGGCCCAAAACATGTCAAAAACTTCATTTTTAAGCTTTAAAAAGTAAACTCAAGTGTGTTTGGTAAAGTCATCAATGAATGTTAAGAAGTACTTGAAGTCAGAGAAAGAAGTAGAAGGAAGTGGACCGCACAAATCACTATGAACAAGCTTTAACGGTGCTAAGGTGTGCCACAAAGCACGTTTGTCAAAATTGTCCCGATGATGTTTGCTAGGAACACACTCGGGACAAACACCATCTCTGCATGAAACAATAGTAAGACCAGTGAATACATAGCTGATGTAATGGCCGATAGTTTAAATGATTAAATCATTCATGCCAAAGTTTGGTCAAGTCATTGTTATGAGCAATAAAAACTAAGGGAAAAGGTGATGACCCAAATTTGTTAAATCTATACAACTTGGTATTATCATCAACAATTCCAATTGCTAAGACATACCACAGACATACTTAGGATCTTTAAAATTCTTGATTGCAACTTGGTGAGGTGTAATCTCTATAGTCTCACCTTCACCATAATGAGTGATTTAATATCCTGAGAACAAGTTGCAGGAAAGACTTAGAACACATAATACATCTTTGAAATGACCATCATCTAGTTTAATTGTTTTGGATCCTACAACCGTAAGAGATCTATCATCAACAACAAATATTTGTTTGGTGTGGCATTAATTTAGAGTGGGAAAAATGGTCATATCCTTAGCTATATGGTAAGATGCTCTATAATGAATGAGCCACTCATTAGAATAAGAAGAAGAAGATGCATCAAAGGAAAAAACAAATGCAGAAAGTGCATGTTTGTTAGAAGAAGAGTTGGAGGAAGAATAAGATTGATGTTATGCTTCTTCATTGCTACTTCTAAGGCTTCCATATTCTATAAACAGTTCTATTCCACGTGACCATCTTACCCACAAAAAATGTAATGTCATTTAGTATTCTTTCCTTTTGATTTAGTGCCTTTATCACCATTGGGTGTAGGAACTTGTTGAGAGGGTTTGGGACCCTTGTTTTGCTTATTGTTGTGAGGGTGTTGCTTCTTTGGATGCTTGGATTTATACTTATGTTGTGCCATTGAAGGCTTTAATAGATGTACCTACAGTGTTGATCACTCCAAGATGCAAGAGTTTATATTGCTCTATAATTAAAGAATCACAAAAAACTTCAAGACTAGGTTCTGTATAAGCAGCCCCTAGAGCTTCTTTGGTGGAGTGAAAGTATATACAAAAACAAAAAAAGGACCAAGCCTGGCATGAATAACATAAATACATTACTTTTTTTGCTTAACTATCTTTCATTCTTCAACTAAAAGTCTAAGGGTTTTGAATTTAGATAGATAATCTTGAATGCAAGAAAAATCACTTGGATTTAAAGCAACCAACTCATTTTCAAGCTAGTAACCTCCAATCTCATTGCAGTGACCAAATATGGTTTCCAATTTTGTCCAAGCTACATTTGGTGCATCAATTCCTTGAAGGTGGAATCGTAGGTCATTAGAGATGGACATACCTATTAATCCACTTGCTTTGTCATTTTTACTATCCCACTCTACTTTCTTATCAACATCAATGGAGGCAGTTTCTTTTCCTAAGGTAATTTTGTAAAATCCTCTACTTCATAAGACATCCTCCATACAGGCTCTCCATGAGTAGTTGATATTGGTAAGAAGAATATCACTTAGATTGACCATATTATAATGTGTAGGTAATATGGCTTCAAAAATAGAAACCAAATATCTAGATGAAAATATCTTGGAAAAAAATGGCATCGAAAACGGACTTTGGATGTCAAAATTATGCCCTTTTGAAAAAAGGTAGAAAGGGAACCAAGGAGCCACGTGCTGAACAGAGGTTGAACCATATAGTGATGGGTACTCAATGTAGTGAATAATTCCCCACCTTTTACAAACTTTCGCTATAAGCTCACTTTTATAAATAAGGTACTTTTTAAAATAAGTAATCCAATTTTATAAAACAAGTTGAAAACACTTTTATAGTGAAGTTACTTTATAATTTAAGGTTACATGAACTTTTTTCAGAAAGTAACAAAAGAAAGGACTCAAACCAAGTGAGTTACACAAATAAGACAGTACAATCATGGAGGAGTATCTTGTTGTTGTTGTTGTCATTGAGAATGTCTACCAAAAAAACTTTGTTTTTGTCCTGCATACACTTTTATACAGGCACACACAAACAAAAAACGAAATTTAAAAACTGAAGTTTCTCAGATTTGGGGTTAGACCATGTTAGAGAAAAAACCCTCCATGTAGTTATCTAGACCATGACTTGGTGACTCTACTGGGCCAAACCCACTCAAATTGACCGTCTGAGTCACCCTTGGGTTGCATTCCTAGAATTGGGGTGCATTCGTTGATTTTAGGAACTATTCACTAATTTTAGGAGTGATTGAGTCAGCAGTTAGTTGAGGACTATATGTGATCCACTAATCTAGGTCCTAACTGATCCTTAATCACCCTCTTTAGTCATTAGCACCCCAATTGAGTTTTTTTTAGGGATTTGCATGCACATACAATCAGTTGCATGTACATCACTCATTCATAACTACTGATTGGGGAGTCTTGGGTCAGTGTAACTCAATGTGCATAGCTAACTAAGGGTCTTTGGCTCTAGTTAAGCCTCACTAGCACCTCATGCACTACTTGATCAATTTGAATTGCCTCATACCCTAATTTGAATTACCTCGTACCCTAATTTGAATTGCCTTCCCTATTTATTGTAACCCTCTTCATCAATTAATGCTCAATGTAATACAACATTCCTTCTTGTTATTTATCCTATCTTTTTGTGTGATGATTTATGTTACCACATTTGGTACAAGAATAGTTGATTATTGTTATCTTTTTCATAGTATATCTATCTTGTATTAGTGCCTAAATCTACATGCTTAAAATATACATGGTACTAGAGCTACACGGGTGCTAAACTAGTCAATGCTTTAGTGTTTTTTTCAGGGATCAAGCTATTGCAGGTTAAAGAAGTGCTTTCACGGCCATCGAGGAGATAATTTATAGCCATGGATCTCCTATATCCCCAACAGATTCTAACCCCCTTACGAATGGAAATCAAGAGTAGATATGCTCTCGAGGATGAAGGGGCTCTACTATATTCACAATGGGAACTGAGGTGGAACCAAATTCAACGGTTGAAAAGTTTAAATGCTTAAATAGAATGGATGAAGCATTTGAGCTACTCTATCACATTGAATCCAAGAAGACTCCAAATGAAGTTTGGACCATGTTTTCCACTCTCTTTGAAGGACGAGATGAAATGAGGGGCCATCAATTGGAGGTGGAACTAACGAACTTGAGACCATGTGATTTTGACTCTATTCAATAGTTTTTCACCAAGTTCAAATCAATTCTCTTGCAACTCAAGATGTGTAAGATCAAGAAGAATGACACACAAATGGTGCTCTCTATTCTCTCCAAATTGGGTATTGATTATAGTATCTTTATTTATGCTTTTCATTCTACTAGATTGGCTCTTGGAGGATCCTACAAAATGCTTACTTTGGATGTATGTGTTGCCTCCCTCGTTCAAGATCAAGATAAGTTCTCGCAAATGGGCCTACAAAAGACCTCAAAGGTGCATGTACTTGGAGCCAATGAGGGGAAGAAGGGTGCAAGCAAGCAAAAGCCACCGTACAGGGGCAAAAAGGAGCAAAAACCAAGGATTTATCAGGAATATTTTGACTATGATGATGGCAAGACCAAAGAGGAGTAGCCATGGTGTCATTACTTCAATAAAGGCCCACATAGAGAAGAAATTTGTAGGACAAAAAAAAAATTGGAGAAAAGGAAGAGAAGGAGCACAATAAGAAAGTTGCCACACATAAGAAAACCAAGTGCATGTATGCACTTAATAGTTTCTACTCCATGCATCCCTGATTCAGAAGCTTACCAACACGTGGCCTAGTAGGAAATAGTCAAATCTACTTAGCCTTGCACAAATCCTACCACCATGGGAGATACATTGGTTCTAATCCACCATCCAACTGAGGAAGACCCTTTTACAGGCCTAGAAGAAGAGGTAATCAACGAGTTTTTGCTATCCATTGGATAATGTGTCCCAAAACAAGTTCTAATTGAAGAATACCTCCAGAATGTCTCCTCATACTTAGGATCTATGAGAGAACATGTCTCAAATCAAGTTCTCATTGAAGAATACCTCCAGTATGTCCCTTCATACTCCATATATGCAACCTTTTCTCCTACTATTCACTAAGTTCCGCACAAAAGCTTCAAGGGGCTTCCTTCATTTGAATCAAGGAATGGTCAGGTACCATCATCAAGAACTTCAAAGTGTTTGGATCTTATGAATGGCTTACATGGATTCCAACAAAAGAATGTGTTCACCAAAGTTTGCAAGTATCTTCGCACATCCCTTCATCAAGAAACAATTCACCAAGATACTACATGCCTTGAAATGGAAGGCTCCTTGCGAGTATATTAGCCTTCTCTTTTTTTACATCTCTTTTATGGGGGGGTTTCCCATGTGGTTTTTCCCTCTTACTTACTTTTCAAAGAATCTCGTGTGCATGGGTACCTAATATGGTTGCAAATTGTCAAGACCCATTTTTCTTTTTCTTTTCACCTAGTTAGGCTTATTGGGGGGTATTAGAGCAAAAACCCTCCACCTAGTTACCTAGACCATGACTTGATGACTCTAGTGGGCCAAACCCCATCCAAATTGACCACTTAGGTCACCCCCTAAGTTGCATTCCTAGATTTGGGGGCTCATTCCTTGATTTGGCGAACTATTCCCTGATTTTAGGAGTGATTGAGCGAGCAATTAGTTGAGGACTAGATATGCTCCACTATTCTAGGTCCTAACTTATCCTTAATTACCCTGTTCAGTCATTAGCGCCCCAGTTGAATTTTTTAGGGTTTTGCATGCATGTACATCACTCTATCATAGCTAGTGATTGGGGAGTCTTGGGTCAGTGTAACTCAGCTTGGAGAGTGTGCACGGCTAACTAAGGGTCTTTATCTCTAGTTAATCCTGATGAATAGCACCTCATGCACTGCTTGAGCAATTCGAACTGCCTCCTACCCTAACTTGAATTCCCTTGCCTATTTATTTTAACCCTCTTCATCAATTGATGCTCAATGTAATACAACATTCTTTCTTCTTTCTTATTATTTGTTCTACCTTTTTGTTTGATGATTTATGTTACCACATTTGTTACATGAACAATTGGTTATTGATCTATTTTTCATAGTATATCTCTCTTATATAAGTGCCTAGATCTACATGCTCGAAATTTACAGACCTTGGTTATCTTACTTGGAAAATGTCAGTTTTGTCATTATTTTATGGTTTCTTGAGTTTGTACAAGATGCACAACAAAGAGCATATGTAGTCAAGAAAACACTTTACATCTTGTTTTTTATCTGTCGAGTTTGCATAGAGCACATGAAAAAAGAGCATAACCATACCAAAAATGTATCAATTTGGGAGTGAAACATAAAACTAGGCTAAAATATGGAAAAATATGAGAAAGATTTTTAAAAATAATCCATAAATGTAAACAATATACCTCCAAATATGGTAAAATGGTCGTATCTTGGGTAGAAGAAAACATTTTAGTGAAACAAAAAGCATTTTCAACAAAAAAGCAATGCTCCAGAAAATATGGAACACCTCTCTTAGCCCATAAATGCACATAAATAGTAGATTTCATAAATCCTTTGATGCATGTAGTTACATCGGTTTAAGATCGTGATCAACATGGGAGCGGGTCTTCATAAGTGCTCTAATACCATGTTCGACTAAAAATGGTATTTCCACATAGGTCGAACAACTTAAGAAACTGCTCACACAAATAGATCATAGATCAATACATTGATGTTTTTATGTTGTTAAAACACTCAAAGAAGGAAATAGTCCGCAACCCCAACCAAATGTCTACTTGAGGCAATACATGAAGGAAAAAGGAAAATATATTTTACATATGAGTTTCTCACAATCAATCACCAAGCAAATGGCCTTCCATGCTCTCTAAATAGAAATTATGGACCAATCAAGTGTTAAGCCACATATCAATAGCTGTTGAGATCTAGGTGAAGATGAATTGTTGAATCACTTTATGTTTAGAACATATCATGATTATTGGATTATAAAAGTACAAATGCATACTAAAGAAACACACTTTACCTAAAGACACTTTAAACCGAGTTGATCTTAACTAACTCCTAGGTGTCAAAATATCCTAAGATTTATGAGATGTTCCCTATACCAACAACATAGTCAATTCAAACAATGGCTTTGGGGTGTATGTGATAACATCCTCCTTCACTTTGATGATAATATCATCGATGGTTTCAATGTGATGACTTGTGGCCTATCTTAGGCTTGTGGTTGTTATTGATATGGTGTTATGGGGGATATCTATAGTGACATGTCCGTGTTTTGGGATTTTGTTCTATATTAATGCTTTTCTTCTTCTTCTTCTTCTTTTTCTTCTTCTTTTCTTGTTGATAGAAGTTGGACTCATATTAAAGGATAAGGATTGTCTATTCAAAATTATAAGTGTTATGAGTAAGCTAATCTTATAAAATGACCTTCTTTCAATGACAACTCTTACATGAATATTGCATAAATTTTAGACACGCTAAGAGTTCTATCATGATCCAAGTTCCATGCATGATGGATCAATGCCCACAAAGATTTTTCCCAATTTTGAATATGTTAGAAACAAGATCGTAGAGCAATAAAATACAAATGAATGCAGAAATAAAAAAATAGAAGGGCACAATACAACAAAGACAACAATATACATTGTTCACTCGACATGGACTATATTCACACAGAAACAACCAATCCTTTCTTTTATTCCATCCAAAAAAATGAAGGGATACAACCCACAACACATCTGCTGCAACCTCCACTTCACTCTCTCGTAGTCTCTCTCACACACTACACAATCATAATACAATCCCCTCTTTAAAAGAGGGTTTCCCTTCTAGGGAAAAAAGACACAAACATAATACCTACTGTCAGATTTGTAACCTAATGATGAACTGTCCATATTGACTACAAAATTACAATATTTGATAAGGCATTTTTCCAAAAGTTTATCTTCGGAGGTGCTACCCCGAACCCATACCAGGGGGGAAACAATAATAGTGGGGGGGCAAGACCTCCACACCCCCCATCAGGAACTAGTATCCAAACACAACTAAAACAAAACCTTTGAATCATAATATTATTAGGCTCCACAGTCAACAATCTCCCACTTGGAGCCTAATCCCAACAACTCCACCGCTACTGCACTTTATGGACTATAATCCAACTTGGACCTGGCAAGTTTCTCATCTTCACCTTCATGCTTGAATGCCAACTGAAATTGAGCAGGAACTCATTTTCTCCTTGGTTACTACCTTTGTTAACATGTTTACAGGATTCTAGCTAGTATGTATCTTTTCCAACTTCAACTATCCATATTCCAAAGCAAATCGTATGAAATGGTACTTGAGTTGGATATGTTTATTCTTAGAATGAAAGGTTGAGTTCTTTGCAAGATGAATGACACTTTGGATGTCATTATAAAACATGTTATACTCTCGCTTCTTTTCCAATTCATCCATAAACCTTTGTATCCAAATCATCCCTTTAATAGCCTCTATAGAAGCAACATACTATGCTTCCATTGTTGAAAGTGCAACGACCTTTTGTAGTTTTGAAATCCAACTTACCGTTGTTCCACATATAGTAAAAGCATACCATGTGGTGCTCCTTCTGCTATCTTTATAACCTGCCATATTTGAATCAACATATCCTCGTAGAATAGTGTTTGAACCTCCAAAACATAATGCATGAGTAGTAATACCCCTCAAATACATGAGAATCCACTTTACTAACTCCCATTGTGCTTTCCCTGGATTGTTCATATACTTGCTCACAACCCCCCCTACATGTGCAATATGTAGTCTTGTGCACACCATCTCATACATCAAGCTACCAACTATTGATGAGTATGGGACCTTGGACATGTATTCTATTTGCTCCTGTGTATTGGGACACATATCCTTAGTTAGTTTGAAATGGCAGGCCAAATGTGTACTAACTGGTTTTTCATACTACATTCTATATTTTTCCAACACCTTCTCTATGTACTCACCCTGAGACAATGTCAATTTGCGAATTTTCTTGTCTCTTCTTATTCTCATACCAAGGATTTGCTTTGCAACACCCAAATCCTTCATCGCAAATGAACTATATAATTTTCTTCTAAGCACATTTATATATTGCATGTTACACCCTACAATAACCATGTCATCTACATACAATAACAAGATAATATAGCTTCCACTATCTAGCCTCTTAAAATAAACACAACAGTCAGAATGGCATCTAATATATAACCTTGTTTTGTCATAAACTTGACAAATTTCCAATACCACTGCCTTGGAGCTTGCTTTAGGCCATACGAGTTCTTTTTCAACCTGCATACTAAATTCTCCTTCCCTTTGATCTCATACTCTCGTGGCTATTGCATACAAATATCTTCCTCCAAATCCCACGAAGAAAAAATATTTTTACATCTAACTATTCAATATGCAAATCTTCTACTGCCACTAGACTTAAAATAGTCATAATTGAAGTCATTTTAACAACATGATAAAATATTTTAGCAGAATCTAGACCTTTCTTTTCTGCAAACCCCTTTCATAACTTTTTGGTTCACCAAAACCAGTCAAAAATAAATAATATAGTGAAGTAGATTATCGTTCAGGGGGGCTACTTAACCTAGTATACCTTCTAAAAACACTTGAAGAAGTTTGAGGTACCTGTTGTTGTTGTACATTTTGATTTTATGGCACCTTTGGAATTTCATTTTCTTTGATTTCATCAAGCATTCTATATTATGTGTTTTCTTTTTCATGTTTCTTTCCCTGGAACTAATATGTGTACATGACCTTTTCATCGAATACCACATCTCTAATCCTAATGTTTTTGTGATCTTCATAATCCCATAAGCGATAACCAAAATCATTAACTTGGTATCCATCATATCCATCAAAAGTACACTTATTAGATTTTGCCTCGAGCTTTGTTTTATTTTCTCTATCAATATGGATAAATGCTTCACAACCAAAAGTCTTTAGAAATGAGTAGTTTACCTTTTCACCTGTCCATGCCTCCTCTGTAATGCCACCATCCAAGGAGATTGAAGGCCCTTTATTTACTAAGTAAACAATAATAAATACAACATATTCCCAAAATTGTAAGTGCAATCCCGCGTGCAATCTCATATTCCTTGAGCACTCCATGGTTGTCATGTTCATCCTTTCTGACACACAATTTTCTTGTGGTGTTCTTGCAACTATTTTCTCTTTGTGAATCCTATGGTATGAACAATAATTATCAAACTCCTTTATACAATATTCACCTCCATTATTTAATATGAGACACTTCAACCTTTTTCCCATCTCATTCTCAACCAAAGCTTTCCATTTCTTAAAAATATCAAAAACATCATATTTTTGTTGAATGCAATAAACCCAAGTTTTCCTAGTTGCATAATCAATAAAAGTAAAATAATAACGAGAGCCATCAAGAGATGATATTTGACCTATCCCCCATACATCTATATGCACAAGCTCTAAATTTTCACTCTTCCTTTTCTACCCAACTTTGAGAAATCCAACTCTCTTATGTTTTCCATAAACACGGTGCTCACAAAAATCCAAATCAACCTGCTTCAGATCTGGAAACAACTTCCTTGAGTGGAGAATCTGTATCCCCTTCTCACTCATGTTCCCAAGCCTATGATGCCACAATGTTGTATCCACTCCTGTAGATGCTAAAGAGATAGAAGAGTCAGCATTACCAGTACATAAATACAATGTACCTACCTTATCTCCTTTTGATATTACCAATGATCCTTTAGTGACTTTACACACATTTTTTGTAAATGTGGATATACAACCTTCACTTTCCAATTGCCTTGTTGAAATTAGATATCTTCTCAAAGCAAGAATTTGCCTTACCTCACTCAACAACCATTGGTTTCCATTCTTTAACTTTAACTATATCTTACCCTTTCCAACAATTTTACATGGTTCATCATCACCTAAATATTCCTGGCCAAAATCACCTTAAATATAATCTTGAAGATATTTCCCATGTGGTGTGGCATGAAATGAAGACCCTAAATATAATACCTGAGAATCAATAATATTATCTAATCAAATTATTAAAGCATCTTGTAACACATCACCTACTACATTTGCTTCCTGATTATTCTCCTGTTGTCCATCTCCTTGTTTTTTAGAGATCTACAATCTTTCTTCATATGTCCTTTATTTCCGCAACGCCAACACTCCAACTTCCCTAGTTTGGATTTGGATATTCCCTTCTTAGAATTCCCACAGTTCCATGGGACCTTTCCTCTCTCCCTGTGTCTTCCCGTGTTCTCCATAGTCAAAGAATTACTTGATGTTTCGTTGATGCTTTTATGTCGCATTTCCTTGCTAAGGATAACACTAACAACATCATCAAACTTCAGAGTGTTTGAACCAGAGACAGAGTTACTTACATCCATGACCAAGCCATTCCAAATTTATGGCAATTAGCACAAAATGAAAAGAGCCCTAACCTCATCATCGAAGTTTACTCCTACAGAACTTAACTGATCTGGTAATCGTATTAAATTCATTTAAGTGATTAGCAATGGACCCACCTTCTGACATCTTCATATTAAATAATTGCTTCATAAGAAATATCTTGTTGGAGACCACAGGATTTTCATATAATTTATCCAATGCCTTCATCAGATCCTCCATTGTCTTTTCTTTTGAAATGTTGAAAGTCACCGACATTGCAAGGCATAGTCCTATCATTCCTTTTGCCTTTATGTTAATAAGCTCCCATTCTTCATTCTTCATAGTCATCGGCTTCTTTGCTCTTCTGCCTAATGGTAGGAAAATATCCTTCTGATATAGATAGTCCTCCATTTGCATCTTCCATAGCTGGTAGTTTTGACCATTAAACTTTTCAACCCTAAACTTTCCCACTTTCGTCATTGCTTCCTCTCAAACCAAGAACCCTCCTTTTCCTGCGAGTTTATTATCCAAACAGGCCTTCAGCTCTCATACCAATTGTTAGAAATG
The DNA here is from genome assembly GCA_027924585.1 of Larix kaempferi. Taxonomy (NCBI): domain Eukaryota; kingdom Viridiplantae; phylum Streptophyta; class Pinopsida; order Pinales; family Pinaceae; genus Larix; species Larix kaempferi. The sequence goes on from BSBM01001770.1 coordinate 1,129,903, forward strand.
GGATCGTAGAGAAATAATAATAAAAAGAATGCATAAATAAAAAAAATAGAAGAGCACAATACAAGAGAGACACCAATATACATGATTCACTGATATAGGCTATATCCACGGAGAAACAACCAGATCTTTATTTTATTCCATCCAACAAAATGAAGGGATACAACCTGCAACACATTTGCTATAACCTCCTCTTCACTCTCTTGCAATCTCTCCCGTACACTTCACAACCATAATACAATCCCCTCTTTAAAAGAGGGTTTCCTTCTAGAGCAAAAGAACACAAACACAATCTCTACTATCAGATCTATAACCTAATTATGAATGGTCTAGTTTGACTTTAAAATTACAATATTTTACAAGGAATTTAACAAAAAATTCTCTTCGAGGGCACTACCCCTAAACCCCCGCTAGGGGGGGCGGTGACAATAGTGGGGGTGGAAGCCCCCTTAAACCCCCTTGTCAAGAATTGGGATCCAAACACGGTTGAAAAAAACCTTTGAATCAAGTAGATAATCATGCTCCACAACCAATAGAATCAACACAGATCCTTGAAAATCGATCAGAGTTTGGATCGATGGGAACTAACTTCTTGTGTCATTAGGCTCCAACAATCAAGGGGAGGTTTTCTATACGATAGGACAACTTTGGAGCTTTAAGGAAAGAGGAAAAAAGGATGTTGAGATTGTTAATTGATTCCTGCAAGTTCTACCTGGAACCTTAATGTAGCTAGCCGTGGGATACCAAGGTAGAGGACAAACTCATGGCAATGCATGGTGATGATACCAATAAATATTAAGTGGCCATACATATTAATAGGTGGTCAGGTACACAAAACCATATTACATACCCAAGTTCGCCCTCATGTTCTCTTTAAGTGTTGACATTTTATTATGTTATTTATTGAGTTAAGCTCCGATGCTAAGTCAAAGCACTTGTTATGATGATGACCTAGGGTAAAAACCTAAAATGTATGTTCCATGTTCCATGTGTTTGAGTAAGTCATCTCAGATTATAAGGTCTCGTTAAAGTGATTAAAAAAATTGTGCTAATGGGTGATGTGTTGTTAATTGAACCAAATGTCATGTGGGAATATGTCATCGAACCTCACACATGCAAGAAAATTCTCATCATGCATGTCAACCTCCGACAACTAGCCTATACAATGAAGGCACACAAAGTACATTGTGAAATTGTCCATGCTTTAAATTAGCATCTCCTTTTCCACATACTTGAACTAGTGTATCATCTCCCATTAGGATGGGGGGACTGGCGCATGGTTCTAAATAAGAAAATATGTCCTTTGATGAGGCCATGTTATGTTATGCTCTTGAATCAAGGATCCATGAAAATGAAGACGAGGCAACAACTACAAGTGCATGGGTTGATTCCTTGCCTATGCTTTTGTCATCATGTGTGCATGTAATGCCACTCCAAGGGTCCAAGGGTTAGTTCCCCTGGTGATTTCCCATAGATCCTCCACATCATTTGGAGCAACAAATTTATGCCACTCATGCCAAGTTCCAACATGCACATTGTAGTGGTTTATTCCTACACTCAACGTCTACATGCCAACCATCACCATCACCATCATGCTTGCACACTAACAAGAATGTGTGGTGAACCAAGAAGTTGCAAAATTAAACAACATTTGACAACTGAATAGACACTGTGTAACTAATATCTATTGCTATGTAAATATAATGTACAGCCCATAGTGTAGAAAGAGAGCATATTTTATATTTCACCCTCAATGTCTCACAAAGCAATGTACATAAATATTACACAACAATAAACATTATAAGGATTTATATTGCTTTTTGCCTTTTTTTTGTCATATAAAATGCTTCAAAAATATTGCTAATACACATAATGAAAGTATGTGCCTATAAAAAACCCGACATGGGCCACAAATAAAGAGTCACAAACATCCATAGTGCCCAAGGTGAAAAGCAATTAACACAAGATATTAACACAAGATAGGCCAACTAGTCAGAGCAAATAGAAAGATTAATATGTTGGAAGCAAACTAACTATAGAAAGAAGGTCTTTTTCATCAAGCAGAGTCCCCCATCCCAATTGATTCCCATCCATAACATCCATACATGAGTTCTTTAGGATACTTTGGTTCAAATATGGCCAGAGGAATAGTTTGAAATTTATCACATCGGGGGAATTATGGGGTCTTAATAGGGGGACGACTCTTTGCTTCTCCTAACACTCTCTCATTACTTGACCCCACCTTGTGTCGTGATCATGAGTTACTTAATCTATGGAGTATGCAAAGTGTGTGTGAGAATTCCCTCTAGAAGGCACTTTGATCATGGTACATGGTGCACTAGTTCAAGGATCTATCAACTTACATAGATGCACAACTTCCATTTCCACCTTCCTCATTTGCACATTAATATGTAGATACAGAGGATCACACATTAGAGAGCCACTATGCCAAGTAAAACATGTGTTGTGTTGTTTATATGTGAAAACACATTCATTCCTTGTTTTAAAAAGATAATATAACAAATCAATTAGAATCCATCACCAGGGTGTGTGAAATTCCTCGATTGATGAGAGAGAGCTTCCTAAAAGTGTCGTTTTTAAGAGAATTTTGGGTGAGAGGATATGGCGGAAATGCTTATAAGCCCATTCCCAAGAATATTCGATGTAATTACAATACCAAAATAGATGCTATGGGGATTATTCTTGGCACATAACATATACTTGGGTTAGGGAATCCATAAATATTTCAATTGTTGGCCCATATGCAAGCCTCCATGAATCAAAGATCACTAAAATCAAGACTTTTTAAGTTCAATATACATATTCTAAATCGACTTTAGTTGATACAATGATGTTTTATCTTCTGACTTAATCCTCTAAATTGTGTTGAGTTTGGCACCCAACCTCCACCTAGATGATATTCGTCAGTTCCCATTGGTCAACTTGTACTTTTGTAGCATCTTCCTATGATTCCACCTATAATGCTTCCACCAATATTGTGGTCCTAAGAGATCCAACTTCATAAAAATATTGTTTGGAATTAGATTCTACACCTTCTAGAGGAGGATTTTATTAATTTGATTAGATTGAACTCTCCTTTTAGAGTTTCCCAATTATTTATATCTTTCTTATGGTTCTCATACAAGTATCTAATGAAATGGATGCCTTTTTGAATAACCTTGTCACCTACCAAAATTTCTGAACATTATTATTTATTTGCAAAAATACTTTATGTTAAATTTAAATTACAAGTTTTGTAATTATGATCAGTTTTGATCATGGATGAATGTAATTACTGAATATTATTATTTAAATAAATTAATTAGGAGACAAACACCCAAGAGGACTGTTGAATGAGTGTTCACTGACCCACTAGGAGGAATGGAAGCTGTTGGAAGGTATGGGACACATGGCAGCAGTTGCATCACACCACTAACTGTTGGTTATGGGACAACTTCCCCTAAAATAGGGCATTAGCCCCCAGGTGGAGGGAGTGAGCAGGCAACTCATTTAATGACCCAGTAACATCTAAAAAGGCCTAGGCAGCCTATAAAGGCAAATTCGAATTGGGCAGGTAGCTCTTAATCAATATTTCTGCAGAATATTTTCCTCTTGTGAATCAGGTGATTTCAAGAGAGATTCGAATAGGGAGGTTAGTGGTGACTGTAATTTTGAGTCTGCATTATTGCTGAGAGGAACTAGAAGTGCTGGTGCAAGTCTATTGGATTGTTATCTATTGAAGATTCAAAAGTAAATTGCTACAACAAGAAGAAGTCCTCATTCCTGAGTTTCTTCCTCCTGGTGGTTCAGTGAACAGGCTGGGGGGTCCTAAGACAGTACTTGACCGTTTTCAGGAATTTGGTTGGGTGGAACAGTCTTCTTGGGCTGTTTGTTGCCCTACAGATTTTCTCAGGTTCTTAAAGATTTCCTAACTTATTCTCAGTAAATAATTATGTTCTGTTTATCTAGTATTTTTCTGTTTAATTGTTTTCGAAAAAGAATCTAATTCTAGAAATGTTTATCTAGTTTAATGTTAAATTGATAAACCAATATCCCTATTTTTCCACATGCTGTTTTGAAGCATCGTACTCTAGTAGAGATATGCAAATTAAAATAGATTAAAGGATAGGCAATTGCCAATGATTCAAATAGATAGAAAAGTGTTTGAGTTTGTTTTCGTCATGCTGCTCTATGCTAAACAGTAATAGAATTGGTTGATAAAATCTAGAAGATCATAAGTACTGTAGTGTTTCCTAGGATATAAACTCTATTCTTTCTCTGTATATATGTATGTGATTCAGTTCCTGCATTATAGTTAAATATATCCGAAAGTATGTATGAATATATATATACTTGTTTATCAGAGTTTCACGAAAAACAAACAATGTATAATTTATGTGTAGATGCATCAAATTATTCTTATCATTCCATGCATAAAAGAAATAGATAGATTTCAGTTCTCTATACATTATATCATGTTTTTCAATTCAATAATATAGCTGCAAATTAAGTGGATGTATTTATCTTAACAAAATTATACATAACAGTCATAATACAGTTCTCTTTTGCTTAAAAACACATAGATTTTCATTTAGGGTTTCTAAGACTAATTCCTATCTGTAGTGCAAGACATTTTCATACTATGTCGACACCTCATATCTCAATGCTTATTCTCATCCCAATCATAAGCATTGAGATCACGTGCCCTAAGGATGGACTCACTTTCATGCAGTCCGAAACGTCGGTTTTCATAAACTTCACACAGGATTCCAACTCTATACACCTCATATCTCATACATCCACATCATAAACTTATAAACAGTATAAATTGTTTTATTTCCAGAATGAATCTCGTTTGTTATCACACCCTAAATAAGTCTTTGTATTCCATATGATCGTACTACAAATAGAAATTTTATTCTTTACACAGGTTTCGATTCAAGACAAAAGTCTATATATTTCGTTTATCAAAAGATTGATCTCTATTCATTTAAACATCAACGAGTTTACGACCTATTGACAGTTTAAAGACACAGAGATTTTTAGTTCACGATTTTACTAAACACAGTTAGCACCTACAACAATGTCCACAAACCCTAGCTCATAACTTCACGATTTTCAATCTTCAGTTTTAATCGTTCACTACAGATCTGTCTGACACATAGTGTGGGAGAAGTTTTCAGTTCAATATTTTGATTTTTCAAAATGAAGGACGCTTGAACACTTATTTTCTACAGAACCCTTACCATTGACGAAGTCTTCAAACCCTAATCTAACTCGAAAAACATTTTAGTAACCTTCAGCATAAAGCCGATTTACACAAGATATTTTAGAATGCAAATTTATTTTCCGAAGAGAGAAGTATCATTTACACAGTGAATGAGCCCACGGCTCTTTTTAAAACTTAACCATTGAAGTCGTGGATTTTCAGAACGAAGAATTACAACACTGTTTGCAAACAAATTAAAAACAGGGTTTAACCCAAGTTACAGCAGTTTTAAAAGAACCCAAATTCCTAGAACATCGATGAGTTATAACTCCAGTCGGAAACATCAACCCTAAGGTATTGAAACCAAATATCCTTCAAACACACGAGGAGTGGTATCACTATTTAATAAACGTGCTTCGGATGATCTTCAACTTTCAACAACGACATAGCAATGACAAGTCGTGGTAAGGACTGTTAATCATTCTTTGAACTACTTCAACCTCTGTCCAAGAGCACTATGAGGGTTATGGAAGACCCGAGGCTTGCCGGTGTTGAGGCACGCTAATACCTTTGCCAAAACTTTACTCAATCGTTTTCCCTAGAACCCTGCAACTGACAAACGATAAGTTGAAGTTAGATACCTGATACAATGAAAACCGACATTTGAAATGTAAATAGCCATTGCTTAGAGAAAAGCTTACCATCATATTTCTTGATGGGAACGATGCCACGACAACACCAGGAAGTTGTATCCTCTGATAGTTCTGTGTTTTCCTTCCACTCTTCTCTCAAAACCTAAACCAAAACTACAATCCCTCGAACTAGAGATCTATTCCTTTCAAACTACATTTTATCACAGTAAGAAAACCGACAACTTCAGCTCGTTTAGAAGGTCTCGAGGTCAAACCTCTCCCAAAAACATTTGACAAATTTTTTGGCAGCCTGTCGGCCACACAGGCCGTAACAATGGCACAATGAACAACTCCTCCAGTTCAAAAACCAAAACAGCGACGATGGTAGGGTTACGAATCCAACGACCCATCTTCATCACCATCGACGGTAACCATTTTGCCAGCGATCGTAGCATTGGAATAAACAACGTCAGCATTTAATGCCCGACCTACATTACAGGTCGACAGTGCCACCATGGCAAGTAGAGAAACAAGCACAGACCATTTCGAGGCGTTCTAACCATACACAACGACGAACCTAGTAGTATCAACCTCGACGTGGATTGTTGGAAATCCCACTTGGCAAGCGTTAGTAGTAAGCTTTTATTGCAGGCAGGATTCATGATCTCTCCCACAGCTCGAGACCGGGGTCCAATTTATGAGCCAGCAACCTGTCAAGCTCCACTTTTAAATGCATGTCAGTACCTTGACATGATAGCGAATCTTACACTTCCTATGTTAAACATATCAAAATTAATGTTGTATTTCACCATAGTATTATTACATTATGCAAACATTACGTATAATGTGTACACTTTATTACTTTCGTTTCGATATATTGCAAGGTTTGTAACAAATTGTAAACACTTTGTATAGTTCTATTTCGACTTTAATGTTTACATTATATTGTAACAATTGAGCTGTATGTATAATGTCGACTTTAAAACAAGAATCGGTATATTAGCACCATTGTATGCATAAGACCTTGGTTATGTTGCAATCTCTTTATATAATCCAAACCTTGTTGCGCTATGATAAAACTATATAGTCTTATTGCATCTTCTATTTATTTTATATATTGTTTTTCACATAATTGTTATTTAGTCTCTAGGAAGAATTTCATTATATCATAAGATTGGAATTGTATTGTGATAGTTAGAAGACTTGATTTACAAAACTTAGTATAGTTATCCAATCATATACATCAAGTAATATTGATATAATTTAGTATTGTGAAAACAATTACTACATGACTCCATATCAAATATTAAATATGCGATTCGATGGAGTTGTGCCATTTTGGTACTATCATTAATTGACAACAACTAGACAGCTATGACGACGACATAATTAGTTAGTACAAGGACGGCGACAGAACCGACTAAGTACAATGATGACTACAGTGACGATGCTGCTAATTAGATGCTTATTCATACAACTAACTTGGGTTGATTTTACTCAGATACAAGACGAATCATGGAAAGCAAAAGTGTAAGCATGTGAATCATACCTGTCTGCTTTTATAAATGCAATAGTCTTTAATTATTCTATTTTTATTTTCAAACGATGAAGTTGAACTCACACGAATTGGAATTATTGCAATCATGAAACTTATTACCTGTCGTCTGCACATAGAACAGATCCAATGTTTTAGCGTACAACTAAGTAAGCTTCTAGGTCCCTCATAGGACTCCCTTGGACAACAAAGAAGCAAAATGTCAGTATCATCTCAAAGAAAAAGTATCATATCACATTTCTAACCTGACATTTCATTTATTACATCAATTGTACTTATCATTGCAGTAAAAAGTGTCGCATCAAAAGTCTGATCTAATCATTCATTTAACTATCTTAATGATAGTTGTTACGAAGGTAATTAAGTTGTCATTGTCGCATCAATTATATCATAAACTTATTTGTGTTTAGTATAAACAGTTGTTTAGTTAACATTGTTACATTCAACAATTATTATTTTCCGCAATTATAAATTATCGTAAATTAAGATATTATTGCTATTAACAAAAATTTTAAATTTTTATGAAAATTCGGGATGTCACAAACCTCTTAGTTGAGAATCAATAAATTGTTTCTAAGGGTTTCTTTTCTTTCAACACCATGAATGACCACCATAGGTAGTGATCACTACAAGAGAGCCATACCCTTATGGAAGCACTCTTCCAAACCAACTCGTGGTTGTTGGCCAACCATGACTACCAACATCTCTTTGTCTCAAAAGTCCCTTTCACTTCAACAAGTTCAAGAGTGATCCAAATTCCATGAAAATTCATATTACCTCATACCTTGTAGCCATAACACGTTCCCGAGACAATACAATTTCTCAATGTTGGGATTTTCTTGGGCCTTAATTTATCTAATGATCCACTTGGCACATAATTCATTAGCATGTAATTGTAGCCAAAAATTCTCATCACTCCTTTATCTATGGGGGTTTAACACAAACCCCAATCGAGCCAATGGAAGTATAATACCCATAGTTTTAGCCCCTTGAATATATTAGATAAAAACCATGTGTGTTGTAATAATGTGGTTAATTGATGAGTGTGAACCAAGGAGGGCTAAGTTGCTATGACACTGTAATGTAAAATGTAAATATGTTTGTAAATATTCCCAGTATGAAGCCCAAGACCAAGATCTAGCTAGAGACGGGTGGATGTCTTGGAAACATGTTTAATGGCTTATGTTTAAGTTGTGTATGCTAGCCACCATGAGGTCATGTTACCATGGTGAGCTATGTATCATTCAAAGGTTAATATGGAATATAATAAAGTCCACCAAAGAGTTCGCTTTGGGAGCAACAAAGGGGTTGTGAGTCCACAAGAGTGGAAGCGGAAAGGGGGTCCTTGGGTAGAGAGAGCCATTATAATAATGTTGCCCCATGTTCTTAGGACAAGTAATTCATTTTTTACCATGTTGTATTACAATTTTTCTTACTTACCATTGACCTATGGTGTCCTTATGACATTCATCAAGTTTCCTGGGAAGGCATGCATGCCTCATGCAAAAGGGGAATATATAATGTGTAAATTTCCTTTGGGAGAGGTTATTATTCCATCATTCTCTCTTTTATTGAGGCTAGAAGGAGGACTCCATATTGCTTGTAATCAACAAGAGAGGCCTCTAATATTGAGTGGTTGTAGAGTCAATGACATGTTGAAGGGGTTATTGCTAGAAGGAGAAGGCATGGGCTAATTTTGAAGAGAGAATCCATGGTTCTAGAGTGATTCAATAGACTAGACAACTTGAAATCCCATAACCCAATTCTATGAAATGAATGTTGATTGGAATTGAGCCAAGGTCCACCAATTCCATATATTCCGGGAGAGCAATCAATGGCTCTAACCCTTTGTGCCCATATATGAGCATTGTAGGGAATGGATTCATGAGGGCCTATATAGCAAGGAAAGGAGATCCTAAACTTGTATTATTTATCACAGAGATGAAGAGATTTGTGATTGATTGAACCCTAGGTGAGATGCCTCAATAAGCTTTCCCCGAGGTAAACCATGGAAAAAGTATGGTTCTATCTATATTCTTTAGTATTAAAGCTTAGAAGGAAATCCAATAGCCACCCTTCATGCTTGTGGTCTCATAGCTGGGATTGGAGGTGGCATATATAGTTGATGCCTATTGTTGGGTGGTACACCACTCCCTTTGTTTGGGAATTTAGTTGGCTCACAAATCCTCTTACCATCCTCAATCTCATGGGAAAACTAAGATTGTGAATAAATGCTTAGAATGGTATCTTCGTTGCTTTTCATATGATAAACAAACACAATGGATCAAGTGGTTGTCCTCAACAGAGTGGTGGTACAACACATCTTTCCATATCTTCAAAAATGTCACCATTAATGGCACATTATGGGTATCATCCTCCTTCCATCACTTCATCCTTGAAAGAGAAAGATAAGGTTCAAGTAGTGGAGGATCACATAAAGCACCAACAAGAAGTTCTCCAATCATTGAAGGATAACTTGGTTATAACACAAAATAGGATGAAACGACAAGCATAACAACATCGCAGTGAAAGGTAATTTGAAGTGGGAGATTGGGTATTTTTAGGACCATATAAATAGATGCCCCTCAAGTAGAAAAAGAAGGACAACAAATTAGCACCGAAGTACTATTGCCCCTATAAGATGTTGCAAAGGATTGGAAGTATGCCTTATAAATTGGAGTTAGAGCTAACTTACGTGTACATCCAATTTTCCATGTTTCTTGCCTAAAAAAGGTAATTGGCGACAAGATCCTAGTCCATACTATTTTACCAGAGATTTATGAAGAAGGGTAATTAATACTAGAACCCAAAACAATCATTGAGAGAAGGATCAAGAAACTACAAAATCAAGCAATTACTGAGTACCTCATCAAGTGGAAGAACTTTCCAATAGAAGAGGCAACATGAGAAGATGAGTTGTTCATGCAGAAACATCTAGAGTTAATCAAGTGTTGAGGACAACATTTCTTTGAAGGGGAGGTTCATGTTAAGTGCTATATATTGTGACATTATATTTCTATTATCACATTAGTATTATCTTTGTTATTCAGATAGGACCCTAATTGTGTAGGCTCTATAATGTTAATGGTACCCTTTAATCTCCTACACACACACACACACACACCAAGGAGATCTAGTTTGGAATAATCTCATCCCATCTTGTTTTGTATCTGAAATACATTGTAAAGGAGGTTTTCCCCTCAAATAGGATGATTATTCATCTTTTTATTGCAATCTTAAGGTGTTGGAATACTATCTCTTCTTGTCTTATGATATTTTTTGGAATATGGTGCATAACAAAAACACAACCAATCCGACCATCACCAACCACTCCCGGGCATTTTACAATGGATTTAGTCAAGTCTTTAAGTATACTTCATCACATGCAACACCATGGGAAAATACCATGGGCCAGTAAACCAACAAAGGCAAGCCTGTACCCATCAAGCCTAAGAGACTTTTCATTGGTCACTTCCTTTAGAGAAGATGCCAACTCACCTTATGTCAACTCTTGCACACACATTATTTGCCTCATTTGCTATCTTTTAGGGGACTACACCAACACTAGTTTGCAAGGGAACCTATCTTTAATTTGTCTTCTCTTGAGTTTGAAAGACCATTTTACAATGACTAAGAAATTCTTCTTCAATGTCAAATTGGTCTATGATCCTTCCTTCACCAATATTGAGGGCTTTGGCGTGGCTTCGATACCCTCAATGACCTCTTTAGAGGATAGGGATTTCAAGAAGGTTGTAGTAGGTGGGTTCTCAACCATATTTAGCCAATGAACATGGGCATGTATTTAATCACCCTTAGTTGTATATGTTTATCAACTTTGTGGAAATCTCTTAGTTTGGTTGCTCTAGACTACAACTACTCCTTGAAGGGGTTGAATTGCATCATTCACAAGACTTTATCCTATTTTTCTGTAACAACCTTATTATCTCTTCCTTGAGTGTCCATGAGCTATCTACTGTATCCCCAAATAAAGGTCATGACATGTTTAATGGTTCCTTCCCACAATAAAATCAACTTCTTATCTCCTATGGTTTGATGTATGAAATTCCAAATTCATTTGAGAAGTCCACTTCATATGGGATGAATTCAACACAAGTGTTTCATTTATGGGTTTAGCTATACATTGGGAGATGGAGAAAAAATGGATTAGTGGTAAAAGAGGTATGAACCCCTATATGGCCTACAATAGATTTCTATCTCCATACTTGAAGAAAACATTGCTTGGAGAGCATTACTCTATATATATTTTCAACAATTTGATGCAATGATAATTATGGTAATTGGATTAGGTGCACCATAGCTCAAGCAAGCCTTTTAAGCAATATATTTTCGTCATCAGAAAGGTAGAGTCTAGCCTTTAGGCCATTATAGGTCATATATTCTCTCGGTGCCATGCAGTTTGGTAAAATCCCCTCCTTGTCTTCTTAAGACTTGACATTGTTGAAATCACCCTAAAACAGCTAGCAAGCCTTCAACAATTGCTCGACCAACCAATCAACAAGGAAGTGCTTTCCATTGCTTCATGGAGGCATAAATGTTGTCTAAGCCAATTAGATAGCCCTCAAAATCAAATATAGTATATACACCACAATTTAAAGGATCAAATCCATGTTAGATAAGATATTTTTCCCATTTTGAATAAATTAGCATTATGGATCTGCCATTATATTCAACATCGTTAGTATAAAAGAAAGCAAAATTTGACTAGATTACCTGAAGGGATGATCCAAGTATAAAATCGATTAATTTCACTTATTGGAACAAAGACCAATATTGTCAAGAACAACATTTCTACTTTTTATGACCATAGATTTGCAACAAGGGTTCACAAGACTCCATACATTCCAAGATACCACCTTCATTATGAATTTTCTACACGGAAATCCTTGTCTACTCACCTTGTTGTCTTGCTAGCACATCAAACCATATTGGAAAGGTCATACTCTACAACATAACTGAGAAAAAAACCATTTGAATGTTGGTTTCTTGCCTCCTGTGAGGATGTTTAACACCATTGAGATGTGGGGATGGAGATTGGGCTCAATTCTCCACACCACACCTCAACCCACCATGGAGCGAAGGGTTGGTAGCTAACAAGAGGGTCTCTAACCAACATGGAGTTTGAAGGCTTCTTTTGGGTCGAGTTGTGGCTAAATTGAGGGGCTAGTTGGATCTTTTGAACCTAGACCAGACTAAGATTACTAAGATTGGAAATCTTTGGCCTTCTTTTCCATTTTTTTCAAACCTTCATCATTATTTTGGGGCACATGATCTTGAGATGCCTACCCTAGAGTTTAAACAACTTTAAAGGGTAGTTTTAATCCTATGGTGTGGGTTGTGTTGCTTGAAACAAGTGTTAGAGAGGTTTTTGTAACACATTTGTTGGTGAATTAATATCATCCCATAATTATATATTACATGAACTCCTAATTAAGATATTTTGAATATCAACCCTAAGGAGGACCCACTTTTGATGATGCAACTTAAAGAACTGTGTAGGTTCATGACACATAAAATTACCACTTTGTTATGAAGTTCACTGTAAGAAATCTCAATTTTGAAAAGGGTGTGGGAATTCAACCTAAATTGACAATATAGTTGAGATGGTTCCTTAGTGGAGAAATATTCATGATATTTGACAAACAACACCAATTTTCTTACATGTCCAAGGTTCATGGGTAATCAGTTCTTGACAGTGCTTTTATTCCTCAAAAGAGAATTGAAAAGAGACACTAGTTAAGCTTCAGATGGTCACGCAAATCCATTTTTCATGACCCCAAGCTTCCTTGTCCCAAGCCTTAATCACAACCTCTAGTGGAGAATACCCACATAATACCCTAGCAATGTGTGCCTTTTCAAATTATCACAAACCACAACATAATGATAATCTTAAATATAAAAAAGAATTTCATTAGTTGGGATTTCAAAACCTCATATATCACTTTTGGTATAGAATCCCTTTAGGATGAGATTTCATAAGGCCTTAGGAGGAACCAAGTTGTCCAGCTTCTTCTTGCTCCCCGATTCCTTGAAAAATTACCAAACAATGTTAGGAAGGTATGGGGTAGCCAATTAAATGGCCCCATGCAACCTTATGACAAGCATGAAAGGCTGTAACCTATGGTCAATGTAAAACCAACATTGTCCAAAATAGTAAAAGCAATATATTGGGAAATAACTTTGGTCTTCAACCCTAAATCTTAGTGCAACATGCAATAAAATAAAAAAAATAAAATATCTTATTATCAAGAGAAATAGAAAATAAATCTAACTTGCTCAATTGTTATTCAACCTCGAAGTTGAGTAACAATTTTGTATAATTGTATTCTATAACCAAAGACATTTTATATTATTTTGGGTATATTCTATTCATTATTTTCTCCATTCTTTAGTCATCCTTCTATGCATGTGACTTGTTCATTTCTACTTGATTGTATTAGTTCTTGATTTGTGTCCTATAATCACATCATCAAGGGTGGTCACGATGCTAATACAATTTGTAGAAATGAAGTTGGGTGAAATCCCGATGTGACTTTAATTGAGTATCTAGTATCAGAGATTAAGATCTAGCTAAACCAACTTACCTGTCTAAGCAACAATAACATATCAACATGGACATAAAGAGATCAAGAAAAAGAAAACACCAGATATACGTGGTTCACCCAATTGGGCTACGTCCACGGGAAGGGTTGCATCTTCCATTAATGAAAAATATCTCAAAGATTACACGGAATCCTCACATATGCATCACATCAAGCTCCATCATACAATGTGTGTAAAAATGACATACACAACATGTGATGTGTGATGAATTACAATCAACACATACCCAAAAGGGTCTCCTTCACCTCTCTTATATACTAAGAGGTTTGGATTACAATACATCCCATAATACATGCGGGATAAATGAATTTCCTCCTCTTTATATAGAGAATGGTTACAAAAGATATAATTACAATGATGCATGTGGGATATCTCTATTTTATAACATTAGAGTTATTTTATGCCTTTAAAAGATATTTTACCAATATATCACATAAGTCATCATTACATATTCTAACACTCTCCCTTAATGATGACTGGGAGAAAGAATACAAAGGGAAGGAAGGTGGAAACACCCCAACATCCCCCATGATGACAACTTCAAGAATGCTCCATAAGATGCGAATAAAACACACTTCTCCTCATGGATTTGATGAAGACAACATCCGCTTCTCATTGAATCATGAAATTGCACACGAACCGGGTTGTACGATGAAACAAACATGTGACGCAATCCACCAACAAGGTGCCCAAATATAAAGAGAAGCCATCATGGCTACTAGATCCACAATATGCCTAGATCACCACAAGAATCATCACAACCATAATGGATAGTTGAAGAACTCCGATATAACATCCACACCAGTGTACATATACCTTTTGACGGCTGATACAACAGAACATGTGGCTAAGAGCACCACAACGGTGCACAAAATACCCAGATGGCCAATACGCATGTAGATAACAGACATTCTTCCAATCAAGGTGTAATATAAATATCTGTAGAAGACCTCAAACATCAAAGAAACAAGACCCCAATGGTCTATACATCGAAAATGATATCATACAGATGAACATCATGACTTTAACAGTAGAAGATGGATATCCATCATACAACATTACTGAAATATGATAGAACATGATAAAATTCAACATTACATTCCTTCTTAAGAGGAACCACAGATCCGCAACCAACATATGCTTAAACAAGGAAGGAATAACATAAGCAAGCTATCCCACAACATGGATAACAAACCTGCACAAAGGAACTTCCAAGAATAAAGCATATTAAAAACATGATAAGCCCAAAAGACATAAGATATGATAAAATGACAATGCTCAATAACATATAAAAATGATATTGTGTTTATGCAAGACCATATAAATTTGAGCAAAAGATTATAAAAAATGACAGGATAAGTTATGATAAAAGATAAAGGATAAAGGAGCACAAACATGAGTGAGCATAGTAGATACCAAGATAGAATAATGAGCCAAGATTTCACTTAAATATATGAAAAATTTAGTCATCAAGCAACTAATCTTAAGCATGGGTGCATTTATTATTAGTATGATGTTAATATGCAAGATATGAATGCCCTGAAAATGTCAATGCTTCCATATAAGAACATTAGAGACAAGAAACACATGTCAATGCTTCCATATAGGAACGTTAGAGACAAGTAGGAACAAGACAACCTCTGCAACCATAAGAATAGAAATATCAATGCAACAAGAACAAGGTGCTCATGACAAATATTTCAAGATTATAAGATTGCCCAAAGCCATATAAATATTGAGTAAAAGATGATCGAAATAAACATGACATGATATAGATAAATCAAAATGTTTAATATGATCAACATATAGCAAATTATGATCAACTCATGATATCACTTATAAAAAATTATGAAATGACAAGTCACTAATGGTCTTAATCATGGGTTCATTTCTTGTTAACACTATGTAAATATGCAAAAGATTAAATGCCCTGGAAATGTCAATGCTTCCATATAGGAATGTTAGAGACAAATAACACATGAACTAGATACAATCTTTGCAATACATGAGAAAGAAACTATATCCCAATTAAAGAACTTATGACAAGCCAAAAAATATGATATCACATAGATTCAAGAAAATGACTTACTCAAGAAATTAATTAGCAAGAGCATATAATGATCATAAAGATATTGCTTATAAGAAAACACTGAAATTGCTTTTACACAAAGGTCATCAATAACATATAAATAAAGCAAATAATGATCACAAGATAACACAAAATAAAAAAAGCTTCATTATCATGATTAGAAGAGTGAGACCAAACTAATATCACTTATAGATATGAAAATATAGCCATTAAACAACTAAGTCCTAAGCATAGGTTCATTTATTGATGTCATCATTACCATATTAGAGATCCATGCTCCTGAAAATGTCAAAACATCTTCCACACAGAGAAGGTTAGAGACATAAACACGAATAAGACAACCTCTGTAAATATGATGAATCATAACAAAAATCCTAATGCAAAGAGATCAAGAAGCTTATGATAGAAATTCCAATATAAGAGATGAAACTTTTCCAAAACAGAAAACAAAAAGTTTACCTACAACCCTTAGAAAAGGTGCCAAATAAAGTCACTCGTGGGTATGCCAAAGTAAACTTGTGTGTACTCGCGGGTTATACACAGAGAATCTGCGGGTTCGCGAGTCTGTAAAGGAGAAGGACGCGGTTTTGATCGAAAATTTGCGGGACTCTTTACAGTAAGGTCGCAGTTATACCGAAGCACTCGTGGGTCCCTGTACAGTGAAGTCGCGGTTATACTGAAGTAAATGCGAGTTCGCAGTAGAACAGTCGCGAGTATGTCGTAGTACATGCGGGTCTGTACACTGAAAGTCGCGGGTCTGCAGTATACTCGCGAGTTCGCAGTAGGGCAATTCGCGGTTACCCACGCTGTCTCCGAAGCAAAAGTTGTGAACATCAAGTTTTAGGTCGAAAACAGTGTTGAATCTGCTGAACATGGAAACCTGCACAAAGTCTACCAAACTTGGACGAAAACTGCTGATCTGACAACCGAAAGAGAGATCTCCTTGAGGAAAAGCCAAAAAATGTATAGATCTACAAAAATAACATCAAGAAACCCTTGAAAATTTTCTACAAA
The DNA here is from genome assembly GCA_027924585.1 of Larix kaempferi. Taxonomy (NCBI): domain Eukaryota; kingdom Viridiplantae; phylum Streptophyta; class Pinopsida; order Pinales; family Pinaceae; genus Larix; species Larix kaempferi. Next base: position 1,147,020 of record BSBM01001770.1, read on the forward strand.
AATCTACACAACAAGGTTAGGGTTAGAAATAAAAAATTGCAGAAACATGCCCAGATCTGAAGAGAAGCCTAATGGCTACCAGATAGAAAGCAAAAACTACAAAAAATAAACAATTCCCAAATGATAATAGTTATTGATGAAAGCTATAGAAGGTGCTAGATCATAGCAACCATCTCTGATACCATGTCAGAGATTAAGATCTAACTAAACTAGCTTACCTATCTAAGCAACAATAACATATCAACATGGACATAAAGAGATATACGTGGTTCACCCAATTGGGCTACGTCCACGGGAAGGGTTGCATCTTCCATTAATGAAAAAGATATCAAAGATTACATGGCATCCTCACATATGCATCACATCAAGATCCATCATACAATGTGTGTACAAATGACATACACAACATGTGATGTGTGATGAATTACAATCAACACATACCCAAAAGGGTCTCCTTCACCTCTCTTATATACTAAGAGGTTTGGATTACAATACATCCCATAATACATGTGGGATAAATGAATTTCCTCCTCTTTATATAGAGAATGGTTACAAAGGATATAATTACAATGATGCATGTGGGATATCTCTATTTTATAACATTAGAGTTATTTTATGCCTTTAAATGATATTTTACCAATATATCACATAAGTCATCATTACATATTCTAACATCTAGTTATATGGTTAGTATATTGTAAAGTTGATATTGTAAGGAGTTCTAAAGGGATTTGACAAACAAGCCCCAAAAAACAAATTAGGGATTACATTAACAAATTGTACTGTAAAGTTGACATTGACCTAAGATGCTTGACATTAACAATTTAGGCATTAATGTGACATGTAAATGAATTAGTCACATAATGCCACCTATAAAAACTCACTCTTACTTTTTGTAAAGGGAAAGGGGATACTTATGAGAACTCAACTTTGAAGAAGGGGATAATAGGGATATAAAGCATTAGAGATCAACACTTTGATCTAAAAGAATAAAAGTAAAAGTAAGCAATTAAAAGTCAACAACATGGTCAAGGGATTAATAAGATCATTTTTCAAATACTTATATATTATAGATCACCGCCCTATGATTTTGTAGATTGGGAAGCCACATCCTATTAAACTTGAGGTTATCATTCTTGTCGAGACATTGATTTGCCTTCACAATTTCAATAGCCCATCATGTGCATGTTTTCGAGAAGTGCTCAACCTTATCTAGGACTTTAGTGTCCTCAATATAAATATGATGCTTAGACTTCTTAGAATATTCTACTAGGGCCAAGGAATGAACATGATTGTGAATGTTATTTGGTTTATGCTCTTTTATTCTAACTTAAATTGACCCACCAATGCCCCCTATATAGGTTTGACCATATGGACAAGGGATGTGATAAACTCCTTTTTCCAATTGTGGGCCTATGGGATCCTTCACTAAAATGAAGAGACTTTAGATAGTGTTAGCGGGACTGAAAATCAGCTAGATTTGTCTTATTCTTGAGATACCAATGATCTTCTAGGTGTTACCTTAGAAATAGGGAGCATTACTTTATGCTCGACCTCATTACTATATTCTTGAACTTTTGGAACTACATTAGCTCTCTGGAAAGCCTTCCTTACCTGCCACTCCTCGAGTCCCCTATTTTTAATAGGTTTTGCTCAATAGCTATTTTTCTTACTCCAATTACTCATAAAAAATTATATGGGGATGAGTAGTAAGGGTGTTGAGGATTCCCAACTTATGGTATGGGTAATGATGGGAATTGATGTAGAAGTATTGTTCCATATGGGTTTTATTATGGTAAACTTGATGAGCCAAGGAACTTTCAACCTTCCTAGGGATGAGAACACTGAGAACATTATGCTATGGTTATCTTATAATTCCATAATAAATTAAATATGATAAAACTAGACTTGAGATGATCAACAAATTTGTTGAGGTCCTCTTTACCATGGGGACACTTTATGTTGGTGAAGTCAACATACCTAACCCACAAATAAAGCTTAAGGGGAGAGGATTCAAGTGCAATGACCTCAAAATTCTATATTTTTTTCCACCTTAAGAGATAATGGTGATCCCATGTCAATTCTACATGCTTGCCCGTAAAGTCCACCGTTAGAACTAAAGAACATCAATCTAAGGCAAATCTCAAGCAATTTTGTTGGGTGAATCTTAAGATTGTAACAAAAATATATCTCAGGTTGGATAGGTCTCCTTTGAGATCATCATATCAACCTCTTGGGTTTAATGGCGAGTACAATACAATGTCCAATTCATATAGATTTAATAGTTATATTCTATCCAAGGCATTGGCTATCAAGGTCAAGAACATTCTTCCTATTATTATCTAGCTAGGATAAATTGGGTTCATCAAAGGACAATTCATTTGGATAAAATTATATTAGCCTAGTGGAGCATGTGATTCCTATATCATCAAGCCTTGAATCCTTTATTTTGGATGTGTTGAAAGCCTTATAATTGAAGGCTTATTTCATCATAATTGTTGAAATGTTGTCATTGTAAATTTTATAGATGAGCCTCTTCCATTCTATAAAAAATGGTTCTCTTCTTATACCAAATCTATATGTGATGGCTATCAAGGTTCTCAATTATCTTATTACTGAGTGAGTAGGACAAAGACTCATTTGAGGCATCCCTCCAATGAACACGTGGACAATATTTTTGTAAACAACCCATTTCTTATAATTTAGGAAGAATTAATGGAATGCTTGGACATGTTTGTACAACACTAAACTCTAGATGTTACTGGATAAAGATGCATTGTTTTAGGTGGAGTGTTAGGGATATACCAATTGAGTTAGCAAGTCTTTAAGTTTTTGGGTATTCGTTTTGTATTTCAAGGTTACCTTAAGGAGCTTTAGAATATGCTTATATGTAATGAACCAAATGGTTAATTAACCTAACATAGAGCTTGAGGGGTAGGATCCAATAAATGTGTTGTCTTACCCCATAGTGAGGGGTAGGATCCCATAAATGTGTTGTCTTACCATGTAATGTATTGGCTATAGTATAGAAAATTTAATTATTAAATGTGAGATGATAGGTAGTCAAATAGATTGTTCTTATATACTACATAATAGACATGTCTATGTCAAGGGATCCAACCACACAAAATAATTATTTGTAATTTAAGTAATTTATGTTCAATACTTGTCACCCCCCTTGAGATGTTTTGTCGAAGCAATTAAATAAATAGAGGTGTAATATCTTTAAAGTTTTAAATAATACTCTAGCATTGCAAAAGGACCGATGCTTCCTGTAATTTTTTTGGGGAATTTTTTACGATAAGACACAAAAATTGAACCTCTTTGGTTATGACTTTGAGTATGTTTCTAAATATGATCACAAGTTGTTTTAGAAGACTAACTCATTGACACATAAATAGAGTGTTCTTGTTCAAATTATTTTCAATGCTGGTAAGGTGACTAATCCATGTAATGACTCTTATGATTAGGATAATAATATGTAACACACACAACCAAAGAATAAGAAAGAAAGAAAATCTTAAAGAAAACCAGTAAAACAAATTTAAAGAAATATAGAACAATAATTGGGGATCACAGAGAGGAACCCTACTTACATGTATGCCTGGTATCTCCTCAGTATGCAACTGAAGGTGGGGGGATGACTCTCCACCCAACCAATCCCCAGCCAATGGCTGAGGCCCCTGAGCCCCCAACAATTAACCCTATGCCAGTGCTTGATTCCTTTCTTTCCTCTTACTTATAGCCTCCTTCTACTCCTCCTTCTCCTCTCTCTCTCAGCTCCCAAGCAAATGCAAAAAAAAAGCCCCTTTCTCTTCTTCTTCCCCCCTTTTATTTCCCCCTTCTTCCCCTTTTCTTAATTTCTTGTTTAATTTTTTTTTTCATAATGAAATTTCACTTCTGTTACTACTCTTTTTTATTTAATATTATTATTATATTATTTATATCATATTATATTGAAACTTCTATATTCATATATGGGGGTTGTTACATACTCCCCCCCTTCAGGAAACTTCGTCCCGAATTTATAATCCTCAAGCAATACATACCATATTTATTCAATCAATCAGTAAATAATAAACAATATAGGTAGCTAGTACTATTGTGAATATCAGAGATTTATATGTCTGGCCATCACATAGAAATATCCAACCTACACTAATACAATCAGACACCCTAAGTTACAACATGCTCTTAATTATTCCCCGATGTGTCTAGTAAGTAACCATAGTAACAATTATGCATTGTACACACAGAACATTAGAAATTTAATTAATAATAAGTGTGTATTTGTATACTTCCTATCTCCTTACTCACCCTCTCCCTGAGAATTATACCATCCGCCACCTCCATAAACATCCCCTCCAACTACGGATGGTCCCGATCGCCATGGCACGAGACCTCTACTGTAACCTGTCCGTGGATCATACAGTAGGCATCAAAATTTCCCTAGGAAGTTACCACGACATTGCCACCCTCCGAACTTCTGGTAATAGTACGGCCTCATCGGAATTTAACCGAAATCTAGGCCTCATCGGTGCTATCCGACATCTGGTTCCCGATACCCTGATCTTGATATTAGGATCATTATACCCTAGGCATATCGAAGGCTAGCCTAAACATCCCCCACCTGCACCCTCGAGGCACTAGCCCCAGGCATCATAAGTACTTCTACATAAACCTCCCTCCCAATGAGTGTGCCTCTAATCATGGAATTTTGGAAGAATTCAAGAGCTGCTAGCATAGAGTTAATTGTTGGGCTTGTCCCCCAACCCATAATATATTTATAGTAGCCATTCTCATTCTTGGTTATGGGCTCCCATGAAATCACAAAATGATTAGCCTCATCAGGCTTATTTGAGTCGCTTACCTGGAAAAAATTGCACCTACCACAATGAATACTGATTAGTATCCATTTCTCAAGATAATAAGATATCATGGAATCAACCTTGAATCAATTGCTAACAAGAATGTCTGGTCACCAGTTCACATTCCATTACATTACATCATAAGCCCTTATCTTGATAAGACATGCCAAGTTAAACATCTAATACATTCAGAGGTTCCGTGCTATCATTATAAAATAACTGGTTATGATACTTTCATAAATTCGCTAAGCTTTTTATTAATATGTCATGACAAGCGACCATAATTCAACATTAGTAATATCAACATGGAGTAACAACTTACATAATCTATCATCATATCAAAATATGCATTCTACGGAGAGCAATGAGGATTAGCATGAAACGATAGCATGTCATATACCAAATGTCTTATATAAATCTCTTATCTCTCACTAATACACGATAGAGTTGTAAAATACCATAATAAACCTCAACATGATTTCATACCATTTATGTGCCAATGTCATTTATCTCTAGATGCCATGATAAAGCTATTAAAATGCTAAATTAATATTATAATGAAATAATATGATTTTTGTTCCACATGTCATCTATCTTATAAAGCACCATAACGTCATGAAATAACATCAAGAAGTCTCACATGCACAACCCATGGCTGTAAATCTCATGGCTAGAAATAACAACATCAAATTTCACATGAATAATGCATGACCATGAATCACATGTCTATAAGGCATAATTCTAAGAAACAACATGTAATAACACCATATCATGTACCACATAACTTACAATTCAAGATGCCATAAATAAAACTATAAATTACCAATTGAGTATCAACAATCAACGTATCATGTACCTCATGTCCTATACATCTAGAAACCATGATAAACTGAGTATCAACATGAAATATGTATCATGAAAACTGAGTAGCGACATGAAAAACTAAGTATCATCATGAAATATGAAACATATGTCCTCTAACTTCATATACCATAAGAAACTATAAAATACTAACTCAGTATCAACATGAAATATGTATCATCTGTCTTCTAACTCTAGATTTGTAAAATACTGAATGAATATCAACATGAATTAATAGAACCAATCCATGTGTCACAAGCTCAAGTCTACTAAAAAAGGTAGGGAAACTCGCAACGCATAGTGTATGTGTTAAAATTTGAGCATTAATTCACAATACTCTTGGATCTTTACTGAGAGAATAACATATACAGTATATCAATGCATAACAATCACAATAAGCATGACAAGCATCACAAGCATCACAAGAATCAAAAGCATGAGAGACAAGAGACACAGAGTTTCCGTGGGGAAAACCCTAAGGTGAAAAACCCCACAACTTCATTAGAGATAGAGAGAGCAATGGCTCAACCAAAGTACAACCAAAATACACTTGAGATAGTCTCCTAGAGCAGATGATCCTCCTCCTCACTAGTGCGCCACTTTTTGAGTGAGAGAAGTGTGTCTTTCCGAATGATCCAAATAGAGATCTCCCGATCTCTATTTATACTTAACCTGTTTTCCCAGTTACACTATGGGGCTGACTTGTCTATCTAGATACATCCATAATATAATATATATTTCAGGCCGACCCCACACATGGTGGTCTAATAACCCATCGGCAAGTACACACACTTGCGACACTTGTCAATCCACATGACAACACTTCCTTATAGAGGAATAACACATCTCTAATAAGGGTACAAAAAATATATATGAAATACATAGATGAAATACATTTCGAAGTTACATATACATCAACACTCCCTCTTAACTAGGAAGGTATTTCTCGACACAGATCTGCTAGACAAGTCTTCTTCTCGGGATCATCGTCATTGATGCATCGTCATCATCATAGTCACTGCTGCTGCTATCTCAACCAATCTCTGACTCTACTCGTCATAGGAAGTTCTATAGAGCCAGTCCTTTTTCATACTGGATGTAGTCCCACCACCTGCAGGTTTTCATCAGCTGTGCGAACGGTTTGATAGAGTTGGCCTCTCAGGACTAATTTTATGTGCGGATGCAATAACGGAAAGAGTATCCCAGGAACATTTATGTGCCTAAGCACGACCGACAAGATATCCCAGGACTGATTACATGCATCTCCTCCACAATACCTTTAAAGAGCATCCCAGGAACATTTATGTGCCGCAGCACGACCGGCAAGATCTCTAAAGAGCATCCCAGGACTTATTACGAGCATACAGCTCAACCTCTCGGATCTCCAGGACTGATTACATGTGGATAGACAAAACCTTTAAAGAGCATCCCAGGAACATTTATGTGCCGCAACACGACCGACAAGATCTCTAAAGAGCATCCCAGGACTAATTACATGCACACAGCTCAACCTCTCGGATCTCCAGGACTGATTACATGTCTTCGTAGTAATACCTCATCCCAGGACTGATTACGAGCACACAACTCAACCTATCGGATATCTGAGGACTGATTACATACCACATAGCAATACCGGAAAGAGTACCCCAGGAACATTTATGTGCCGCAGCACGACCAACAAGATCTCCCAGGACTGATTACATGCTATTTGCACAACCTGCCACATATCATCTCTGACCTCCAAGTATCAACCTGATACTCATGATCCAACGGATCATCATCGCACAAGGCATCATCCTGATGTCCATGATCATACTGATCATCATCACTTGTACCATCTTGGTACATATCATCTGGAGCAACATCCTGAAGCTCATCATCATGATCAACCTGATCATACAATGCATCCACCTGATGCACACCAAGTATCTACTTGATACATATCATCATACATGATCCACCTGATCATACAGTGTATCCACCTGATACAAATACAAATACATGATACATATCAACATACATGAACTAACTGATCATACAATGTATCCACCTGATACATATACAGATACATGGTCCAAGCATCCAACATGATGCATATACAAATAGATACAAATGATCCAACCGATCATATCCAGCAGCCAACATGATGCGTACATACATATAAATATAAATGATCCAACTAATCATATCCAACATCAACACGATGCGTACATACATACAAATATAAATGATCCAACTGATCATATCTAGCATCCAACATGATGCATATACAGAGCAGTAACTGGAGCATTGTCCTAATGCTCATCATCCAGCGCTTACATCCACAGCCATGTGAAGGATCCTCCTTCCAACATGCTTGGAATGGCTTCAGCAAATGTGTCCATCACTTTTTCCTCGAAGTGTCATCAATCTGAAGAACACCAAGCCTCTCCCTGAAGTACTCGAACTTCACCCTGGCTAGTGGCTTCGTCAGCACATTTGCAATCTGCTCGTCCGTCGCAATGTACAGGAGCTTGACAGCTCCTCTCTGCACCATACCCTTGATATAGTGATATTTGATCTCTATGTGTTTCGACCTGTCATGAAACACTGGGTTCTCGGACAGCTTCACACAACTCTGGTTATCACAAAAGATACAAGTAGCATCCAACGGGAGATCAAATAACTTAGACAATAGCTTCCGTAGCCATACTGCCTCACAACTAGCTGAGCAGGCTGCAACATACTCTGCCTCAGCTGTACTCAGTGCTACGCAGGACTGCTTCCTGCTAAACCAAGAGATCACACCTGATCCCGTACTGAAGCAGCACCCAGATGTGCTCTTCCTATTTGCATCACTGCTTGCCCAATTTGAATCAACATAACCCTGCAAGTTAAACTTTTGATTCGCTTCATACTTGAGCCCATAATCCATTGTACCCTTCAGGTACCTTAGGACATGCTTTACAACAACCAGGTGAACACTCCTCGGATCCGTCAGGAACTGGCTCAATGTGTTCACTACAAAGCAAATATCTGGTCTCGTGTTCGTCAGGTACATCAAGGACCCAATCATCTGATGATACATAGAGACATCAACCGGTTCAGATGAAGCATCACACAGAAGCTTTAGAGTCGATGCCATGGGTGTGGCCATGGCCTTGCAATCCATCATCCCAAATCTCTTCAGGATATCTACTGTGTACTTCCCTTGACCAAGGAAGATCCCACCTGAATTCTGCCACACCTCCATACCTAGGAAATAATGCATCATTCCCAAATCTTTCATATCAAACTCAGCAGCAAGATTCCTCTTAGTATCTGCAATCAGTCTGCCATCTCCTGTTACAAATAAGTCATCCACATACAGGAGTAGAATCACAGGATTCCCTTCCTCAACCTTGTAGTACAGGTTGGAATCTGCTTTACTCTTGGTAAAGCCCAAACTAGATAGGAAACTGTCCATCCTACCATACCAGGTTCTGGGAGCTTGTTTCAAGCCATACAAGGCTTTCTTCAATCTTCACACATATGACTCCCTGTCATGTATTTCAAAACCGAGTGGCTACTACACATATACTTCCTCTTCAACTACACCCTTCAAGAAAGCAATCTTAGCATCCATCTGGTGTATTTTCCATTTCATTGCTGCAGCCAGGGCAAGTACTGTTCTGATGGAAGTATACTTGGTTACAGGTGCAAAAGTTTCTTCATAATCTATTCCCTCTTTCTGAGAGAATTCACGAGCTACGAATCTTGCTTTGTATTTCTCTACACTGCCATCTGCAGCATGCTTGATTTTATAGATCCATTTGGAAGTCACAATAGACTTCTCTTTAGGTCTTGGGACAACATCCCAAACATCATTTTTCATTATCGATTGGTATTCCTCAACCATAGCATCCTTCCATTCTTTCTTTTCCGTTGCTTCTTCATAACTGGAAGGTTCTTTGTTCATAATGTCACAGAGTAAAGCAACATAGCTGGTATGTGATCTAGTTCTTTTCTTTGCTCTGTGTTCTTCTTCTGGAATGCCAAATCTTTCTGCATCTTGAATGAGCTCTCTAGCCCATGCAGGTTTCCTCTTTTGAGAGTTATCCTCATGGGGTGGATCTACAGGTTCTTGCGGATCTTCAAACTCACAAACAACTTCTGGAATTTCTTCAGTCATGGTAGTGTCTTGAAATCTAGTTTCCTTAGGTTCTTCATAAACTTCGATAGGTGCCTTCCTTGATTTGATGAATGCTGAATTTTCATCAAATGTTACATCCTTGCTGACATCAATCTTCTTGAACCCTGGAAAGTATATTCTGTAAGCCTTCAAGCTTTCACTGTAACCCACAAAGATACCCTTCTTTCCTGAAGGATCTAGTTTGGTCCTCTTTTCCTTTGGGACATGTGTGTATACCGGACAACCAAATATTACGAGATGGCTGACTTCAGGTTTCTTACCAGAAAAGACTTCTTTCGGTGTATTGTTGTCCAATATCTTATGGGGTGTTATGTTCTGCACATATATAGCTGTTCTAGCTTCTTCTACCCATAGATGCATAGGTAGATCCTGGTCATGCAACATTGCCCTTGCTGCTTCCATGATTGTTCTGTTCTTCCTTTCTGCAACTCCATTCTGTTGAGGATTATAAGGAGCAGTCAACTCCCTCTTAATCCCTGAATCACTGCAAAGCTTCTTGAAGTCACCTGAGGTGAATTCTCCACCATTGTCGGATCTGAATGTTTTGATCTTTTTGTCAGTTTGATTCTCCATCAAGGTTTTGAATTCCTTGAACTTATCAAACACCTCATCTTTGTTTTTCAAGAAGTATACCCAAGTCTTCCTGGAGAAGTCATCAATAAATGAGACATAGTAAACATAACCACTTAGAGAAGTGGATGACATATGACCACATACATCTGAGTGGATGATTTCCAGGATATCTTTTGCCTTGCTTTCACTGCTTGGGAAAGCCTTCTTAATATTCTTACCTTTTGCACATCCTTTGCAAACACCTTCATGTTTGGTCTTGATTTCAGGAAGACCCTCTACAGCCTTGCTTGCAATTAGAAGTGCCCTATAGTGCATATGAGCAAGTCTTCTATGCCAAAGTTCACTTGGCTCCATGGATTCATGCACCATGGCATGTTCAGGTTGTCCTTTTAATTTATACAAACCTCCCTCTTGCTCTCCAATCACAACTGCATCATCTATGGTCTTTCCCTTTGGCCACATTAGGACTTGGCCATCTACAAATGCAACCCTCATACCTTTTGCATCCAATGCAGAGATGGAGAGTAAGTTCTTCTTGAGCCTAGGTACATAAATGACTTCTTTCATCTTCAAAGATTTTCCAGAATCTAGGTTGTAGGAGGCTTCACCATTTCCTTTGATTGGGTATTGATAATCATCCCCAAGTTTCACCTTATGGGGTGATTCATGTTCAGATAGATTCACAAAATATTACTTAAACCCAGTCATGTGTTTGGAAGCCCCACTATAAATCAACCGATCATTACAACCATGGGATATAGTACCTGTGAGAGCAGAGATTAGAACATACTCTTCTTCACTTGATGAGTCATCATTACTATCATCACTTTTTGCCCTAGCCTTCTTCTTTGGAGGTTCATCATCTTCGGCAGCATGAGCATGGTACCTTCTTTTGTTACCCTTCTTCTTCTTGCTAGAGTTGTTGTTGTTGTGGTTGTCCCTTTTATTCTTGGGACATTCTAAAGCAAAGTGACCCTTCTCATTACAAGTGAAACACCTTAGGTCTTTCTTGTCTTTGTGAAAATGATGAGAAGATTTCTTCTTGTGATGGGTTGGCTCCCTCTTGAACTTGCCCTTCTTAGTGTGAGCTATGAGAGCTTGATCTTCATTTCTCATCTTCTCTTCTCTTGCCACAAGCCTTGCTTCTTCTTGAGAACATTCCTCCCATAATCTGCTGAAGGAGATTAACTTCTTTCTGGCACAGATCCCCTGGATAAAAGAGTCCCATGACCTAGGTAGGCCATTCAAAGTAGTCATAACAATTTCACCATTCTCCACCATTTCATCTACAGCTTCAAGTTGTTCCTTGATCTGAGAGACCTTGGAGAAATAGGATTGAATGGTTTCTCCATTCGATATCTTGACCCCTTTCAATTGATTCCGCAGGGTCATCTTCCGATTTATGTTCTTTCCTTCAAATAGCTTGGTCAAAGAGTCAAACATAGTCTTGGGTGTCTTTAGAGAAGACACATGGGGTATGAGATGGTCTTTGATAGAATCAACAATGATTCTCTTTGACTTGAACAAGTTCTTCTTATGCAATACCTTAGCCTCTTCATCCTCTGGGATAGGGATGTCTTCTTTTATATATGAGTCCAACTCATTCTCTTCCAAGATCAACCCAATCCTATACTTCCAAGCTCAGAAGTTATCAGCCCCTTCAAGCTTATCCTCAAGCTTGGTGTGGTGTGACATATTAAAGAGTAATTCAAATGGAAATGGAAAAGATTTAGGTCTTACCACTTGAAATGCTGAAAACTGGATCTGGTCCCGGATTACGGTTTGTCGAAAAAACCCTAAAAATTCAAAATGTGAATTTCAACTTTCTGAAAGGATAGAAAGATGCGCCTTGATGAGCTGATCAGCCTGGTGTATTCAAAATTTGAGATCAGCAAAGCTTTACCCTTCAGATTTGCCTTTTGGTCCTCTTGGGTTCACTAGGAAGAGCCCTAAATTAGGGTTTGAGTTTCCCGGAGATCTACCCAGCCAAAAAACTCGATCCAAAGCTCTAAACTTCGATTTTTTCAAGGAGCTTCCAGCTATGTCTTCATATTTAAGAAATTCCTATTTTTGTGGAAACCCTAATTTTTAGGGCCAAATCTGAAAATGATCAGAATTGAATTATGATTGGACAGATAGATTCTTCTTGATGAGTAGAGTCAATCTACTATACTGCTTTTCCAAAAACTGTGGAGAGAAACCCAATAAATAAGAAACTCAAGTTTCCGTCACTGCAAAATGTCTTCTTCTCAGGTTAGCTCTGATACCATGTTAAAATTTGAGCATTAATTCACAATACTCTTGGATCTTTACTGAGAGAATAACATATACAGTATATCAATGCATAACAATCACAATAAGCATGAAAAGCATCACAAGAATCAAAAGCATGAGAGACAAGAGACACAGAGTTTCCGTGGGGAAAACCCTAAGGTGAAAAACCCCACAACTTCCTCAGAGATAGAGAGAGCAATGGCTCAAACAAAGTACAACCAAAATACACTTGAGATAGTTTCCTAGAGTAGATGATCCTCCTCCTCACTAGTGCGCCACTTTCTGAGTGAGAGAAGTGTGTCTTTCTGAATGATCCAAACAGAGATCTCCCGATCTCTATTTATACTTAACCTGTTTGCCCAGTTACACTATGGGTCCGACTTGTCTATCTAGATACATCCATAATATAATATATATTTCAGGGCCGATCCCACACATGGTGGTCTAATAACCCATCGGCAAGTACACACACTTGCGACACTTGTCAATCCACATGACGACACTTCCTTATAGAGGAATAACACATCTCTAATAAGGGTACACAAATATATATATGAAATACATAAATGAAATACATTCTGAAGTTACATATACATCAACAGTATGCATCCTCCCAAGTGGCCGACTCTGGACTATACTGATCCCATTGGACTTTAACTTGGTCAAGGATGCGATTGCGTAGCTGTCGACTTCTGTGGTCTAGTATAGGATATGGTTCGACCTGGACGACCCCTTCCTTGGAAAGCCACAATCCATCCAAGTTGAAAATGTAAGAGGGGTCAGGAATGTACTGTCTAAGCACATAAACATGAAATACATTATGCATTCTACGCAAGTGGGGTGGCAGCTCAAGTCTGTAAGCAACAAGACCGATTCGTTCCATGATCTTAAATGGTCCTACAAATCTTGGGGCGAGTTTGGCCCCTTTGCCAAATTTAAAGGGACTCTTCATGGGTATCACTTGAAAAAACACCATGCTCCCCTCCTCGTAGCTTCTATCAATACGTTTAGAATCAACATAACTTTTCTGACAATTATAGGCATCCTTAAGCCTTTGTTTAATGGTGACCATCTGCTCCTTTAGACTGTCCCATGTAAGAGGGGTTCGACAAGGCCTACCATACAAAACTTCATATGGGGAAGCACCAAGGGAGCTGTGGTAACTGTTATTGTAAGGAAACTCCACCAGCGAGAGATACCTCTCCCATTGAATTTGTTGGTCCATGACATACATTCTCAACATATATTCCATTACTTGGTTAACTCTCTCTGTCTGACCATCGGTTTCTGGATGATATGCAGTGCTAAAATTCAATTGAGTACCCATGGACTCTTGGAGGCTTTTCCAAAACCTAGAGGTGAATCGAGAATCTCTATCATAGATAATTTTACGAGGGATTATGTGTAGATGAACTATTTATCAGAGAAAAACCTGAGCGAAAACATGTGCATCAAAGGTACTTTTTACTGGAATAAAATGAGCAATCGTAGTCAGTTTGTCCACCACAACCATAATGCAATCGTGCCTTTGTGGGGTGGTCGGTAGACTAGTCACAAAGTCCATAGATATCACTTCCCACTTAGTTTCTGGTATCTCATGAGGTTGAATAAGTCCTACTGGGTGATGGTGTTCAACCTTAACTTGTTGGCATTCTAAACAATGTGCCACATAATGTGCTATATCCTTCTTCATTCCTGGCCAGAAGAATTCCCTTTTTAGACCTTCATACATCTTTTTAACTCCTGGGTGAGCTGAGTATGGTGCTCGATGTGCTTCATCCATTACTAGCCTTCGAACTTCGCTAGTGGTTGGTACATACACCTTTTTCTTGAATCTAAGGAGTCCATCCCCCTCCAATGAGTACCCTTCAAACCTTGGGGAGGTTGACTTCCCCTTTGACTGTGCAACTTGAATTTGATGGTACCAAGGGTCATTTACTAGATGGACTTTAATCTTATCTTTAATATCTGTTCTGGACGATACCAAAGCATGTATACGAGGTCTTCTACTTAGCGCATCCGATACCTTGTTCTCCTTCACCTTTATAAAGGATATTCTAAATTCGTACTCACTAAACATTTCAATCCAACGTCTTTGGCGTGCATTAAGATCCTTTTGGGTGAATATGTATTCAAGGCTTCGATGATATTTTTTTAGCTCGAACTGGCATCCTACTATGTAATGTCTCCACAACTTGAGAGCCATAACCACCACAATCAATTCTAGATCGTGAGTGGCATAATTGATCTCATGGATTTTGAGTCTGCGAGAAGCATAGGAAATGAATCCCTCTTCTTGCATTAAGACTACGCCTAAACCTTCTCCTGATGCATCTGTGCAAACCACAAAATCCGTATGCATGTTCGGAACCTTGAGGATTGGGGCATTGGCTAGACATTTCTTCATCTCATTAAAGGCTTCTTTGCATTTACTTGTCCATTCAAATTTGACCACCTTTTTTTGTAAGGTGGTGATAGGTCCTGCGATTTTAGAGAATCCTTCCACGAACCTCTTGTAATAGCCTTCCAATCCCATAAAGTTGCGAACTTCCTTGGCATTTCTAGGGGTCGGCCAACTTAATATAGCGTCAATCATCCCTGGGTCTACTAAGATTCCGTCGCCATTGATTATGTGCGCTAGATACTGGATCTCTTTCTGGAAGAAGGAGCATTTGGAAAATTTCCTGAATAGTTTATGTTCTCTAAGGCATTGAACCACGAGTCTTAAGTGCTCTTGGTGCTCTTATTCATTGCGGGATAAGATAAAAATGTCATTAAGGAACACTAGTACAAAGTGATCCAGATATTTCCAGAACACACTGTTCATTAAATTCATGAACACTGCTGGTGCATTCGATAATCTAAAGGGTACGACCACAAATTCATAGTGTCCGAACCTAGTACGAAAAGCTGTTTTTGGAATGTCTTCTTCCTTGATCCTTAATTGATGATATCCTGATTGAAGGTCAATCTTGGAGAATACCGATGCACCTCTCAGCTGGTCAAACAAGTCATCAATGCGAGGCATGGGATAACGATTCTTGATGGTGGATTTATTCAAATCCCGATAATCAATGCACAAACGAAGGGTGCCATCCTTCTTCTTGACGAAAATGACTGGTGTCCCCCAAGGTGAAACACTAGGCCGAATCATTCCCTCATCGATGAGTTCCTTGAGTTGAATACTCAATTCATCGAGTTCCGGGACATTCATCCGATAAGATGTCTTGGATATGGGTTCGGTACCAGGTTTTAAGGAAATGGTGAAGTCAAATTCTGGAATAGGGGGTAATCTGGGTAGTTCAGTCAGAGAGGATTGGGTGAGTTTCCAATTTTGTGTTTGGGCTAATGTCAACAACTTCTACAGTATAGATTCTGCATCCTTTCCTTAAACACTTCTTTACCTTGGTTGCTGCGATGAGACGTAAGGAAACATCGTGTTTAATTCCTTCAATCACTGGTGGTTTGCCGAGGTCATCGATGCAAAAGACCTTCTTCTCATAGCAATCCACCAAGGCTCGGTAAGATTCCAGCCAATTTATTCCTACTATTATGTTATAGGCCCCTAGGGTAGTGCTATACAAACTCATCTTAGTACAGACGTTCCCTATTTTAACTATACAATTCTTTATCAAAATTCCTACTGTCTGTTTTCATTCTGAAGCCATCTCTACCTGGTCAAAATCAGTTTGAGCTCGGGCTACCAACCCACATTTTTGTAGTGCAGAGGGAGAAATGAAGCTATCAGTAGCCCCTGGGTCTATGCGAATAGTCAATGGAATGTTTTTTTATCATACCTGGAGACTCCATCATTGTAGCTTGGTGCTCTGCTTGGTGATGATTGACAGCAACATGAATTCGGTGTCGACCCTGCGACTGACCTCCTTGAGTTCCTGTCCTATTTTGTCCTTTCCTTACCAGTCTTTTTGGGAAATCTCGTTTGTAATGGGGACCCTGACATTCAAAACTTAATGCCTACCGGAGCTAGGTAGTTTGAGCTTCCTCGACCACCTCGACCTCTGCCTCGGTTGTTGCCTTTCCCTTTCCATGGGTCGAATCCTCCGCCCCTAGCACGAGGGGATTCCGAAGGGTTGGTGGCAGCTGAAATACTTGTCACTCTGGCCACCCCATAGTGACCTCCTCGATAGTTGAATATTCTACCTCCAACCTGCCTTGTGCTATAAGGTACAAATCTTCCCCTAGGTGCCTGTGCTTAGGCTTGTTTTCCCATGTCAATCTTCTTCTTTACCTGCCTAGCCATGCTGGAGGTTTGAGCTATGGTAGTGGGTTTCCACATGGCTACTTCTGTACGAATCTCCAAGTCCAACACATGTAGGAATCTCTCGGCTTGCCTGCTATCGTCTTCCATGTAGTCAATGTCGTGCACTAGAGAGTAGAATTCTGCTTCATATTCTTCAATGGATCTCCCCCTCTTTTGTACCGCATGGAAAGCTGCCCTCTGTTGGTGCTTATACTCATCAGATAGGAAACAGGTCCTAAAGGCTTCTTCAAAGAGCTCCCAAGTGGCTTGTGATGGCCTATGTGAAGTTTACTCTCCTCATTTACCCACCATAACAATGCATCCTCCGTTAGAAGGCTCATAGCTATATGTGCCTTCTCACTAGTGGTATAATCCTTAAAACTAAGGGCTCGTTTAACTCCAATTAACTAGGATTCTGTTGCTTGCCCTTCCTGGGTTCCCGTAAACTTTGGAAAATTTTATTTGTGAATTTCGTTCATGATATCAAGCGGTGCCTTTCCTTCTTTCGAGGAGGATGGCTAATCACAGTCTTGTTTCTGTTTCTGCTCAAGTTCCCTATCTTGGCTTTGGTCCAGGTTTTGGCCCATATTTTGATTTTGACTTTTACCTGCTACCCATTCCTTGAGCATACTAGATACTTCACCCAAGGAGCGTAAAATAGCTTGCTCTACTGGAGTACCAGCCTTAGGCAAGGCAGGTGCCTGCCTCCTTCATTTTGGAGCCATGAGTTACTGCAATTCAAGACAGGGAGGGTCATTAGAACTTGTGTATTATGTCTATCATCCATCTATCTCCTACAACTTTTCTCAATTTGTGCCAGCCTAATGTTATTAATATCCAATACTATTATCAAATGTTTCAAACATTAATTAATTAAGGCATTAATTTCAAATAACCCTATAATACTAATAACATTATAATTCAAATAACATTATATTTTAAAAAATGTTTCAAAGTAATATTATATTTTTAAAATATTCAAAATAACTTTATCAAAATAATAATATTATGATAATAACAGAATAATATTATAATAATAGTTAAATATAGCAATGATTAATTTTTAATAATAATAAAATTAATAATTAAACATTATAATTTCAAACATTGATTTTAATAATAATATTATAATTTCAAACATTATAATAGCATCATAATAACATTATAATTTCAAACATTGATTTTAATAATAACATTATAATTTCAAACATTGATTTTAATAATAATATTATAATTTCAAACATTATAATAATAATATTATAATTTCAAACATTATAATAACATCGAATAACATTATAATTTCAAACATTGATTTTAATAATAATATTATAATTTCAAACATTATATTCCACTTGGGGAAATGGTCACCAACTGCTATTCTAGAGAATCAAGGTGGCACGAATAACAATCATTACAATATGGGCTCAACAAGAGCAATATATCACTTACAAGAATTGAACCTAGGTGGGGAGGGTAACAGAATTCCTCGCAACCACCCAAGCTACAACCAATGGACATAATTTCAAACATTATAATAACATCACAATAACATTATAATTTCAAACATTGATTTTAATAATAATATTATAATTTCAACATTATAATAACATTAATTAGGTTAAAAGCAGTGGCCATCAACTGCAACGGTGATTAGTTTAAAAAGCAGTGGCCCTCAACTGGAAGTCACCAACGGGTGAGCATTGAGGACTGGCCTTCGTTGATTTCGACACATCGTCCACAAAAATGTTGAAGTTAATGTTATCTGCTAGAAAGAAAACACGTAATTCCCTTAGAAGGTATATACCAGCTAGACGAGCACCGTGAGGGACAATGAGAAATTAACTGTCTATCAGAGTTAGCTATGTTGATAGTTGGGTACGATCTTCTAAAATAAAACTTAACAAGATCAAGTACCAGATCTGTACAAGACCTGTTCCAACGTCTGTTTTAACAACTACAATGATATCAGATATTCTACATATCATTTAATAATCACGGATCTAACAAATGCATTTAATGTTTGCAAGTTGCAGCGGTTAAATCCAATAACAAATTTAAACTAGGTTTGAAATCGTTAAACATATATTTAACTCTGGAAACAACAGGTCTACTCGCCAGATCTGGCCGCAACGCTGCTTACAAGTAACCGACCCAAGTAGCAAATTTATAATTTATTCAACCAGAAAACATAGGATAACTGTTTCATATTCGATCTTCCATTAAAAGGTCAATTACATTAATCTAACATATGTAAGTGCAACCACACAATTTTTTATTTATTTTTAAACAACTAATACTAAATAAAATATCCACCAGGTCGTCCTTCCAGAATGATAAACCTAGATCTATATAATAGGATTACAAAGTAAACTGTCCAATACTGATACCCTCGTAGGACAAACCTATAATCGCAGTGATATAGGAATCTCAGATCTGTAACATATATGTACCAGAGGTTCAAAATAACATCGATCCGTAGATCATTTAGAAGGTCCTTCAATATTATCAATCAATAGTGCATTTTAATTTATAACCAACCTCGATTTGAAGGCATGCTAGAAGGTTCATTTATTAGTGACTATTAAAATTACAACAGATTCTTGAAGGACATGAATTCTGACACATGCTAAAAAGAGCTAGCATCGATAACAGTCTGCATTACAGGATAACGACAAATCTGAAACAACATTAATTTGGAAGCATTTTGGGAAGACCGAGCGACTAATAACAAGTATTGAATCTAAATTCACTTTTAATGGATCCAGACCTATAAGTAACCGATCTTGAAAAAACATTGGCTGGGGATCATTTCAGACATATCTATTGTTTTACCATCACAGAACTAGTAACAAGTACTTACATAAACAAGGATCTCATAGAGTTGATAAGCATTTAAAATTATTTAAGGCAAAGTGTTCGAACCTCACTATGATACCAAAATGTAACACCCATAACCAAAGAATAGCAAAGAAAGCAAATCTTAAAGAAAACCAGTAAAATAAATTTCCAATCCCCAGTCAATGGCTGAGGCCTCAGAGCCCCCAACAATTAACCCTATGCCAGTGCTTGATTCTTTTCTTTCCTCTTACTTACAACCTCCTTCTGCTCCTCCTTATCCTCTCTCTCTCAGCTCCCAAGTAAATGCAAAAAAGCCCCTTTCTCTTCTTCTCTCCCCCTTTTATTTCCCCCTTCTCCCCCTTTTCTTAATTTCTTGTTTAATATTTTTTTTCATCTTTTTTATTTAATTTTTTTATTATATTACTTATATCATATTATATTGAAACTTCTATATTCTTGGTTGTAACATAATAAGGTCCCTTGTAAACGAGTTCTTATCATTATTGATTATATGATAATCATGATCCACCTTACATTTATCATTTAAATGCTCTTCATATAATTTTGTCATGCTTTGGTCAATAATTTTGTTTTAGTATGAACACTTGTGTTTTTAACTTTAATTGAGTCTACATATGTCTCATTGTGTTTAGGTTGCACTCCAACTCTTGAAAACATCCTTAGTTAGAATGGATTGGGCATTTTAATCATTTATTTTTGGTAAGCAATGTTTGTGATTTGAAATAGACCAATATAATATTTGTTCTCATCCTTGGTACTTTCTCAAGTGGAAAATTAGATTTATGGTCTTTCCAGGGCCATATAAGGCCATATCTTGCAGTTGACAATTTGGGGTGTTGATACCCGTGAAACCATGTTCTATCCTTACATAAACATCCCCCCTCTAGATATTTGTGAATGAAGTCCACACCACTTGATTTTTTTTCTACTCATTGAGATCTTTTTAATGAGCTAAAGGGGTATGTAAATGAAGTTTGTATGAAAGAGTTATTTCTTTGACAAGTTGGTTATTTCTCTGATTGCAAAGATACCAAGTAGAAACCACATCAACTCCAGTAACCCACACATGTGGAGCTATCCATAGATGGTATTTCAAGAAGACACTAAAATATCTAAAACCACAACACTAGTAACAAGTTAGGGAATGCAAAATCATTAACCCTAATCTTAATGATTATGGGGAGGTCTTAAAATATTAGTCTCTAGGAGAGAAAACAGTCATGTTCCTATTGTAGCAAATATTCGATCCATAGTTGAGTAGTGCAAAGGAATGAGATAATATAATAAGGAAGATGAAGAAGGTGACTCTATAACATGATATAACATTTCAATGTGCTTATTTAGAGTCCATATTTTTTATTTCAAGCCGAAAAAACGTAACTTGATATTCTTATGGAATCAAAGTTACATCAGAAGTGTACATAGAGAGATTGCTGAAAAAACAACATTTACATGCTCAACAAAAATCTAAAAGAATCTATATCTTCAGAAGAACCACCTTCAGAAGGATAACAATCTACCACCAGACATATACATAATTTCTCTTCCCCAGAAAATAAAAAACAGACATCAGCATCCAGAAGAGAAATAACCAACATGTACCAATAGGCCTAAAAGGAACCAAGCTAGAAAAGATGTTAGTTGCCTTCATCTGATGGAGCGTTGTCCACAAACTCAACATAGTGGAGCAGGCCATCCATTGGACCCACAACTTCCTTCGATAATCGATCAACATCATTATTAAATTCCCGAAAGATATGAGAGAATGTGATCTGTTCAAAAGAATCCTTCAACTCCAGAATTATGGTCATCCACTGACCAAGATGGAGAATGTTTAAGGGGGACTTCCCATCAATCCAATTGATAATACATTGGGAGTCACCTGCCACTTGTAACCTGAGCAAACCACGACGTTGTGCAATCCACAGAATCCCCCATAAGGCTAGAAATTTCGCTTGTGTATTCGTACCAGTGCTAGCCCCCATCCGCAAAAAGAGAAAATGTCCCAACCTGATATGTAGCACCATGCCTGCCTCGCAGAAGCCATGCTGCTGGGCCCCATTAAAAAATCCCACCGAAATATCAGAATCGAAAACTGGAGGGATGAGAATTCGGTGCTTAGTCAAAACTTTCCTTCTATTATATGCCTTGTATAGTGCAATGGATTTAAACACAGCCTGTTGGGGATTGGGAGAGATACCCTAAAAAAGAGCAGAGTTCCTGTATTTCCAAACTTCCCATATGACGAACAGAGGGAGATCACGAAAATAATATTTTTCTGTGAAACCAACAGCTCATAGAATCTAGAAAGGTGAGTCCATTCCAAGCATCTACACAGTTCAAGGCGACTTGACAAGAGTTCCAGATAGTAATAAAGAAAGGACAATGCAAAAATAAATGTGACACAGTTTCAGCGTCGCATGCACAGAGAATACAGAAACCAGGACCACTGAAACCATGCTTGAACAGGTTGTCCCAAGTGAGGACTTTATTATTCAAGCAGAGCCATTAAAAACATGCCAACTTCAATGGAATATTCCACTTCCATAATTTAGCGTACCACCAACAGGGGTCCCGTGCTACCTGTTCAAAGACGATGAAGTCATAAGCCAGTCCATCTTTTTTTTTATATTTTGCATTGCAAATTGAAGTTTAATAATAGAAAGGCACACTTATTATTTTTGGTTGGAGTTTTTGAGCGTATGTTTCTGTAGGGTAATTATTTTGTCCATAGTATTACGTGGTGTGGTTTTACTACAATAGATCTATTCTTATTTATGAGTTAATTTTATTGGTGCGAGTGATATGCTTTTAATATTATAGCCAATCATTAGTAGTCACTACACAATAGATAATAAAAAACAACTCACGAAATTTGTAGGAGCATATTAAACATCTATTGTAACAAATTGTCCACTCGATATACAAAGTAGTTTATTATTCAATTTATTTTTTATTTTTTAAACGAGTGATCTCCTTATCTCTAACTAATAAAACCTTATGGAAACTTACAATTTTTTTTCAATATCTTAAAATTTGTTACAATCTTATTTCAAATTTCATTTATCCATTTGATAATTTGCTTTTACAATGTAAACTACCAACTTCCATACATGAAAAATTGTTTTAACCATATAAATCAATATTTTCAAACCATCCCTTAACAAATTTAGATATGAATTTCACCCATTCTTCCTTTAATCATATTCAAATTCGTCCTCAATTATTTTTATCATTTATGTAAATCTCATTACAATACTTCTCCATGATAGTTGCTTGACTAATGGTGCTTGCAATTTTGCACTCTAAAATGATATTAAGACTTCAAAATAGACACAAATGTAATTGCTTTTAACCTTAATTACACCGTAGGCGTTTCACCGCAGAGAAGCATAAGCATCCACGTCGACTAGATTCCTCGCTCATAGAGAGAATGGAAAACTGCCACATGTTTTGTGATGGTTCGTCAATTTAAGTTTCTCTGGATCGAGGTTTCCTGGCACTTCGTCGCTCGCCCATTCAACTCCTACTTTCTATCCATATCCTTCTTGGTTTCTCTCTGGATCCTATCCTATCACTTCGTGCGGCTTTCCCAATTCAGTCCTGTTGCAATGGCCTTCGACAGTATGCCCATTCAACCAACAGTTTCTCTTGCAGATAACATGTAACCCACTTTCATTGTGGATTGCTCCAACCAAAACATGTGGAACATTGTTTGGCATGCACTGTTCGCGAGTACTTGAATATTGGATGACCTGTTGGAGTTCGTGTTAATAAAGTTAATGAAGAAATTTGGAACTGTTTTGACGAAGGAGCTTTGGCATTGGAATTTGTAACACTTTCTTGTGCACTGTAGCTATCTATATTAACATGCTTTATATGCACTTTCTGTCTTCCAGCTTAAATGAAGAAATCAATCAAGACTACAGTGAGAAAATGCATTTGTTGAAAAAAATATGAAAGCCTGTCGGTTGCTCGCTGCTAGATGACTCTCGACCTTATCCGTCGACGAGAACCGACCAATTAAGTGCTTAGGAAATGACCGATCTAGCACCTGCGGAGACGTTTAAGTTGGGTGCCTTCCTTGAACAACAGTGGATGGGAGCTGTCTGAACCTAAAAAGAAAGTTGCTCGTGTGTGCATAAAATCAACTTGAAGCTGTTCAACCAGAAATGACAAGGCCATGGACGCTGATATTCCTACGATAGCATGACAAGGAAGTATGCAGTCGACTGCCGAAGGCTGGGTTGGTCGACTATGTATTGATAACATAAAGTGATGATACAGAAGAAATTTTCAATGAAGAGGGTCCATATGATTATCTCTGTGATTTCTGTGTTCATTTTTCATATGCAGAACTTTTCAATCTAATGGAGGAGCCCTGCCACTACGATTCTGTACACTAACCCATCGACAATAACCTGTCAGTCGACCAAGTTTCAACAACCACAATGATGGTTCAGTCACGTTGGCTTGCAACATTTGACCTATTTTATTTTATGTCTAAACATTAACTACTTTGGCCATTTATTGGACCTGTCGGAGACTTGCTGGTAATAGTAAATCGACCGAATTGTGCTGTCCCATTGGTAATCAATTCGTTGTGATTCCATTGGCTGCCAATCAAAGAATCCACTTAACCCTCCGATTTGAGCTCGAATCTATTAAGGAGATTGTACGTCTTTATTTACATTGTATCATGGTTGATGCTGATATTTCTTTCTATCGACGGGAGAGATCAACCGACGAATGTCATTCAAGTTTCCATATGACTTTGAACATGTGTTGTTGAATAATTGCAACCATGGATGAAAGATATCATTTTTTTGATCTCGAATGCTAGTTTTTCAAAGCTACCGTCATCGATCAACTACTGGACGAATGAAGAAATCAATCAAGACTACAGTGAGAAGATGCATTTGTTGAAAAAAATATGAAAGCCTGTCGGTTGCTTGCTGCTAGATGACTCTCGACCTTATCCATCGATCAAAGGTTTTGCAGAAATATCCACTCGACCAACTACTTCACCGATTGTTATCCACACGGTCATATGAACACTGACATGAGGAGAATAAGGGAATGAAATCTACAGCTGTGTCGAGCAAGGAAGCATCACTGGAAGCTTGAACACCAAGTATTAATATCAAATATTTGCAAATTGCTTGATAGCGATTGATCGACCTCATAATCCCATCGTCCAAATTCGACCATTAAATGATGTCTCTTATTGGGTATAATGCTAATTTGCATGACTTTTTCAGCCTCCGACTTGACACCATCGTCCCCGAATTGAGAAGTTGATTGAAAATGGAAGACTCTATAGTCTGGCTTGACCACCGATTGGTAAATTTATTAATATATCAACCTATATTTGAGTCGAATTATAAATATTGCTTATAAATTTAAGAAGGTCAAGACATTTTAAGCTGAATTTAACATATGGTCGAGACTTATATTTGGTAAAAATA
Source organism: Larix kaempferi (assembly GCA_027924585.1). Classification (NCBI taxonomy): domain Eukaryota; kingdom Viridiplantae; phylum Streptophyta; class Pinopsida; order Pinales; family Pinaceae; genus Larix; species Larix kaempferi. Next base: position 1,172,355 of record BSBM01001770.1, read on the forward strand.
TTGGTCGACTTAGCACTATGGTTGATATTGGGAGCTCTCCTATCTTGTCTGGAAAAGAAAGCAGGGATAAACAACATTGAAGATTGAAAAACTGAAGACAAGAAATCCCACATATGCTTTCCGGCAATTCCTTGAGACGATAGCATCCGATCAAATTAAGGAACTCAAGTTGTTGAAGTTGCCCCACCGACGTTGGCAATGATGTTATTAAGGTGCAACAAGATAGATCCAAAACCTTTAGAGACATCATATTTAAGAGTGATGCCGCTGGAACCTTCGCCAATTTTGGGTTGTTGGTTAACACCAAACTCACCACTTCTGTGCATTCCAAATGCGCTGGGAGATCTTGAATATCATTGTGACCAACTGATACTCTTTTGCAATCAAATCTTGTAGATAGTCAACTTGGCGACTGGAGTATTCGACGGGTCCGGTCGAGAATGGACGATGGGTGTTGGTCGTGGATTCATTGTCAGCCAGAATCGACTATCTAACAATGCCAGACTTGGATTGGTGGATGGGTGAGACTCTGATAGAGCCAGTTGATTTAGACCTCGACCGAGATAGTCAAGCCCGACTGCAAATGTGCGTCTTCAAATAATGTAACCATGGATGATAGATGCATTTGATTATTGAATATTGTTGCACATCGATGGTATATTTAACAAATCGATGCGAGTTATAGAGTGCTAAATGCACGATGTTTCAAAATATTTGATGTGGTCAATATCATAAATTTGTTGAGTCGATGGTGAATTGTGGTGGATCTTGTTGGAATATTCATGCCATCATTTTTATATTTTGAATGCTTGCATGCAAAACTGCATGCTGCATGCATTTGCATGCCACTGCATGCATCTAGTCATCATCATGGTTGTCTTCCCAGCACCTAGAGCTTGCTTCTAGCTCTCCAGAGCCTGTCTTTAGTCCTCATTTGGCCTCCTACCTACCTAACGCGCCCTCCTTGACTTATCTTCTTAGTAAGTGCGCCCTTCTCACCTACCACTACCTTTTAGAGCATTTTTTCTCACCTACCACCAGTTATCACTCAGTCAGGGCACCTTATCTCACCTACCGGGAGTTATCATTCAGTTAGTGCCTTGATTGAGTAGTTCTTCCCCTGATTGCTCATACTGACTGCTTGTAGATTCTAGTTAGCTAGTTCTGGAGTTCCACTTGACTATTTGACATCCTCATGCTCCCTCCTTGGAGTCTCCATTCCTTGATTTATGCCTAGATGGTTCTGTTAGACTTAGTTAGACACACTTGACTGACTATTACCATTTATGACTGATACTATTGACTGGATGATGTCTTCATTGTTATCCAAGCTAGACTTTAAGTTATACATCCTCATGTACCCACCTTGGAGTCTCTATTCCCTAATTTATGGCTAGATGGTTCTGTTAGAATCAGTTGGTCACACTTGACTGACTCTCACCAGTTGTGACTGATACTACCTACTGGATGATATCTCCATAGTTATTCATGCTAGACTTTGAGCTCAGATTCGAATGCCCTACTTGGCTAATTCGAATCCTATATGATGCCTCATCATTGATTATTGTAATACATTCCCTACATTCATTATTCATTGTATGATATTGACATTGTCCATTATTCTGTGTTTATGAGTGATTATTGAATGCATGCTTCTTCTTCTTTCCAAATAATCTTGAGAGTTAGATTGTGAGTTTGTTACAGTTGCTAGATCCCTGCAGATTATCACATGGTATCAGAGCAGTAAGCAACTATTCGAATTGCAACCATTGCAACAGTTGCAACATTTCTTTGAGGATGTATCTTTTCATTTGTGCACCAGAAGCCTCTGAGTTTCCACAACAAATCCTGGTTCTATTACTTGAATTCATTGGATAAATCTAGTGAGGTCTAACTAGGTGTGAAGGCCTTATTCTATGTGCCAAGTGTCCTTAAGGTAGTGTTCAGTCGAAGTGTAGCATTCTCCATCAACAAAAATTCTCTTGTTTTGCAGGTTTATTCACCCGTTCAAAATCTTCTTCAACTATTCGACTTTCTCTGTTTCAGATGGATCTAAAGCTTACATCTTCCAACTATGTTGAGTGGAAAGCCAAGATGACTCTCTTCATGAGATCAAAGAGCTTCACCCGAATACTCAACGGAATGATGGTAGAACCTCTCAGTGTAGTTGAAAAGTCTAAGTACTTGGATAGGCTTGATGAAGCAATTGGCATGCTCCTTCTTCAATTTATGAAGATCTTCACTTCAATGTCATCGATCTTACATCTCCTAAGGAGGTTTGGGACAAGCTCGAATCTCTTTTTGGACCAAAAGATGATATGCAAGGACACAAATTGGAGAATGAGCTCATATGTTTGAGTCCATACAACTTTGAATCTATCAATGCCTTCCTCACCAAGTTCAAAAGCTTGATATCACAGTTGAAAACATATGAGATAGTGAAAGAAGACAAGCAGCTTATACTTTCCATTCTCTCAAAGTTGGGGGCAAACTTCTCAGTTTTTGTCTATACTTTCCAGTCTGCTAGGTTGGCCATTCCAAGATGGAAGTTTCCCTCATTTGATGATTTCATCCAATCTCTTACTCAAGAGGAAGAAAAGTTGATCTCTATGGGAATGATCAAACCCAAATTGGATTCAACCCTTATAGTTGTAGAGAGAGTGAATGGTAAAGGAAAGCAAAATATTTCTGACAAGAGATCGAATGATACAAGGCCTACAGATAGTACATACCAGTCAGATGGGGCTTCGAACTTGAGGAAGACCAAGCATTCTCAGAAGGGAAAGACCAAGTGCACTTATTGTCTGAAGGGGTTTCATCCTAAGAGTACTTGCATGCAGAAGACTATAGATTTGATGGCTCAATTACTTGAGAAGAACAATATTCCTGTACCAGCATGTGCAAGGAAGAAAGATCATGATACTGAATATTCTAGATTTGAGGGCAAAGAAAGATGTAATGCTCTCATAGTAAATGCATCAATTTATTCCTCCTTCATCATAGATTCAGGAGCATCATGCCACATGGTTTCCTTCAAAGATCTCTTCTCTAGTTTCGAAATCTCTATTGGTCCTTCCATTAGTTTGGGAAATGATGCAAAAGTCTCCTCTCATGGGATTGGAAGAATCGATCTTGATCATGGTCACTTTTCTGATGTGCTTTATGTTCCTTCTCTTGCACCAAATGTCCTTTCAGTGTATCAAATGACTCATACTGGAGAGCCCAAAAGAGTGATCTTTACTCCATATGAAGTTGAGGTACAAGACATGGTTTTAGGGGAAATCATTGCTAAAGGAGTTGCAAATCATAAAACAAGACTCTATGAGTTTTCACACTTCTTTCCTCTCTCAAAGGAGTCTGCTCTTCACTCTCATACTCATGAAGAGAGTAGACTATATCATCTCAACCACAAGATAGATCGAAATGTGGTTGATGGTCTTCTAAGTAGCAAGTTTGTTCATGGCACCTTCAAAGGTTGTTTAAAGGGCAAAAATACATCAGAGGAGATTGAGAAAAAGAGGACTCTTGAAGAAGTGTGAATGAAAGATCCAACACTGGTTTGTCCAACTCCTACTTCAAAGTGGGCCTCCACTACTACATCCTCTTTTGATCTTAATGAAGATCCATCATCATCTAGTCCTTGTTCTTCTATTGATTACAGTCACATTGGTTCAGATGAGGATTACATGCATATTCTGGAGCAGTTTCATGACATCAACTCTTATGTTCCTCTTTCGAGTAATGGTGGGCCAGTTTTACTTACTTCTCCTCTTGATATTTCAGAGTTTGCATCTGATGATCCAGTTTTACTTGCTCCTACTCATGATGCATATTCACACTATATTTAGGGCACCTTATGCTCACCTACCACCAGTTATCACTCAGTTAGGGCACCTTATCTCACCTATCGGGAGTTATCATTCAGTTAGTGCATTGATTGAGTAGTTCTTCCACTGATTGCTTATACTGACTGCTTGTAACTTCTAGTTAGCTAGTTCTGGAGTTCCACTTGACTATTTGACAGCCTCATGCGCCCTCCTTGGAGTCTCCATTCCTTGATTTATGCCTAGATGGTTCTATTAGACTCAGTTAGACACACTTGACTGACTATTACCATTTATGATTGATACTATTGACTGGATGATGTCTTCATTGTTATCCAAGCTAGACTGAGTTATACAACCTCATGCACCCACCTTGGAGTCTCCATTCCCTGATTTATGGCTAGATGGTTATGTTAGACTCAGTTGGTCACACTTGACTGAATCTCACCAGTTGTGACTTATACTACTGACTAGATGATATCTCCGTAGTTATTCATGCTAGACTTTGAGATCAGATTCGAATGCCCTACTTGGCTAATTCGAATCCTATATGATGCCTCATCATTCATATTGTAATACATTCTCTACATTCATTATTCATTGTATGATATTGACATTGTCCATTATTCTGTGTTTACGAGTGATTATTGAATGCATGCTTCTTCTTTGCAAATAATCTTGAGAGTTAGATTGTGAGTTTGTTACAGTTGTTAGATCCCCGCAGATTATCACAGACCCCCTCTTGGTCGAGCCAACGTTATTTCTAAAAAGTGGCCGACCATCATGTAAAGTTATATTATGGTCAATTCTTCATATGGTCGAAAATTTAAAAAAAATGGTCGGTTGATGTTTTTAGTCGAAGTTCGACATATACAAGTTGTAATTCTTTTTGGTCAAAGTTGATATGTAGGGTCGGGTATGTACAAAAGTGGTTGATATGCCATATCTTGATCGGTCTCTTATATACTTAATTTTTTTTTAAATCACTTTCATTTTATTTATTTTTTATCTATTGCTTCCCCAAGTATGAGAATCCAAAGTTGATATTTGAGCATAATTGGTCGATGATAAGTATTGGTTGACCACTTATTTTGGTTGGGTTGGTTAACATGATATTCCATTAAAAAAGTGGTCGATGCCAACATATGGTCGATATTTTTTTTTGGATTTTGTCGATGTTTATGTCGGTTGATACTTCTTGGTCGATGTTTAAGTCGGTTGATCCTTCAATATTCTTAAACAATTATTCGAGAGATTGATAGGCTCCTTATGTTTATTGAAACACTTTTTAAACTTTAAAATTTACTTTATTATTATATTGAATTGTCAAAATTCAATAATTCATTACTCTGGTGCGATTTCAATTCCGTGTTTCCATACTGGCGAGGCTTCATTTTCGTATCAGATTTGAAGTACCCACAATTTTTTTGTAACGTACTTTATTAGAATAATCCGGTAATTAGAAAATAGAGTGAGGAAAACCAGAATTTCCACTATGATGTAACATAAAACTTATAGCTAAAATCAGCTCAGCAACATGTGCAAATTAAACTAGCATGATTAAATTTTTATGATGTTTCTAATAAAATATCAAATCTATTATGTTTCCCACCGGATCTTTACAGGTTCTTCAAAACTTTCCTGTAGCCTTTTCCTCCCATAGATCTTCGGATTTCTCTAAAAAACTGAGTTCATCAATCATATTTGCGTGTTGTTGGTTATGGTAGTGTTCATCCATTTTTTGATCACCGTTGACTGTAAAACTGTTCATGCTTTAGATATTGCTTTGATAGTAATAGACTCAAAATCATTCGTCTCTGCCGCCAATGTTGCCGGTTCCTTAAGGAAATCTCTTAACCCAAAATACGTTAAATAGTTGGATGGAGAGGAGAGTAGATTATAGTCGGGAGACGAAAGATCATTTAGCTCCGAGAAATCCTCGGCTAAAATAGCCGCGTCTCTTGTAAAATCATAGGAACATCGGTATGTCTCATCCGCTAAATTCCACATAGAAAAGACAGAGATTCCAGCTTCTGTTTCAAGAAGATTAGCATCTGCAATCTCAAAGGTAGTACTCTCTCGAAAATCGTGTCTAATGGAATCTTTCACTGCAAGTCGACAGGACCATGACATTAAGGAATTCATAGTTTATTTAAGATTACACAATTTCATGGCTTCATTTGAATTGTAATTACTACAGCCATGACTGTTACAACGACTTGGTCGATGTTTAAGTCGGTTGATACTTCTTGGTCGGTTGATGCAAAAGGAATGATGGAGATGCAATCGACCGGATTCACGTCGATGAATTCATTACTCTGTCTTCGAAGTGCTCTTGTCTTTTCTGGTTGACACTCGATAACTTGACGCACATAAATCATTGGCAACAAAAATGTAAGATAGTATTCTTTGTAACTTTTGTAAGCACCTCATCAAATCGACAGCTAATATTATTCTGGAACGCAAGGATGAGCAAAGCGACCTCCTGAGCACACGCGTTGGACAAGTTGTTGGCCGACAGGTATGAGTTGGAAGTCGACAATACTTTACCAATATTAAGGCTCGACCACTTTACAATATCAACCATAAAATTAATATATAAGAGATCGACCAAATAATTATCGACCATAGTGTAATGGTCGACCATTTATAAAATATTGAACAACTCATCAATTTTAAGTGACTTCAAAGATTGAATTGTCGACCAAAATTAACCGACCAAGAAGTATCAATAGACTTAAGCATCGACAAAATCCAAAAAAATATATCGACCATGTGTTGGCATCGACCGCATTTTTAATGGAATATCATGTTAACCAACCCAACCAAAATAAGTGGTCAACCAATACTTAGCATCGACCAATTAGGGATAAAGTTACTGGACAAATAGAAATATAATGATCACGAGAAATAATGTGATTGGTGAACATGTGGACGATGAGTAGGTAGACTCAAACTTCTTTAATAATTAATCATTGGCAGGCTACTTCCTTCATTCGATGATAGGATTTCCCATTTCATCAATAGTTGTGTCTTCTCCATTAATTGACGGGCTTACTGTTCTGTTCGACGAATAGACTGCAGAGGTCAGTGATGACATTATCTGGTCGAGTGAAGAGTTTGACATTATCTATGGATGACAGAGTATGCTAGACGGTGGCTGGTTGACGACTTCAGTCGGTAATCTCCTCTAGTCGACAAGAAATTACATATTTGACGGACATTGTTTACATCAATAGCTAGACCTTTCAAAAATTGGTAGTCGCCGACTCCTCCAACCACATCCAGAGTATTGTAAGATGCTGGAATATGGATTTGGTCGCCATCACCGCAGAATGCCATCTTGTATGCATAAACAAAATATGGATATCTTGACTTCAGGTTGACATAATTTCTCATTGATAGTTCTAAAACTTCATCGGCAGTTGCTTGGGTGACTCTTGCGATCGACATATCTAGGAGGCATATTCAACTACTAGTCAGAAAAAGGAATGATGGAGATGCAATCGACTGGATTCACGTCGATGAATTCATGTTAACATGATATTCACGTTGACCATAATCTTTAGTTTTATTGTGTTAAGCTTGTGGTCTTATTACAACTAAAAGCGATAGCATATAATGTTAAGGTAGCTTAAGCTTCTCAAGGAAAATATTTCAGTTGCTTACCTGTTTCTATTTGTTATTTATCTTCCTTTGATGGAGAATATAGATGAGGACAAACCGAAGGTCAATTTTTCACTGATCAGGTAGCAAAAACGGAGAGTTGGAGTCTAGAGGTCAAGAAAACAATAAAATTAACTTGCATAAATCTTATCGTTCTCCCATAGACGATACAACTGCACGACGAAAGGACAACGTGACAGATTTTTGCAGGGCGGAAGGACAATCGACGCATTTGCTTATCCATCGAATCGAGTATTTTGTCGATGTATAGAACTGGAAGAAACCATTCCGCGTGTGGAAAATTACATTCTACATATCGAAAATTATATTCCAATAAACAAATTTATCAAATTATTATCTGTCTACATCAACAGTCGCAGAAGGACACGTTGTTTTGTGATGTGAGTTGGTCATCAACTGAAGCAATCGACTAAAATGATACATGTCGAGCAATCGGGAGAAGACTACAGTAATATGTCGAGCAATATCTGTCTTTATTGATTGCATTGATAGTTATTCGAGTTCACAAATTTGACCAGTTTTCAGATCAACTTGCCCATCTGTTTGAGCCATGGATTTTCGACTTATTGGGTTAGAGCACTACTCATATGGAGATTGGTTGGCATCCATCGGAGCATGCCATATTAATTCGACCTGCGAATCGATTTATATTGAAGCAATACAAAGGATGACTATGGCCAGATGATAAAATGCATTGCCGACTCAGACAGTTAGTCGACTCATCGACCTTCACATTTCTGGATGGAGTCGAATATCATAGATGGTGACAAGAAGTTGACAGAACTCTAAGTTGGTTGATAAAATTTGTCCCGTCGATATGAAATGGTCGATCTTATGGTCATTACTATTAAAAGTTGTCGGCATTGTATTTTTCTTTTGTAAACTATGGTCGGTTCGATGAGTCATTCTATTGTAAATATGGTTGATGTAGTCATGTCGATACTAATTGGTCGAGAGTCATCTTCAATTGATTATAGTATGGTTGATATTTAACATGGTTAGGTCACTACCTTATTAAAAATATAGTTGAGGATATAGTTTGTAAATTTCGGTCGACTTTGTAAATTATAGTTGACCATATATGGTCGATATTACTTTTTGGTCGACATATTGCATACGTTGGTCGACATATTGCATACGCCAGTATGACCTATTGCCCCATAATCTTCCCAAACTAACTTTATTTCCTTGTGCTCTTTTCCTCTTGGCGTTCCTTTTGCCCCTCTTGGGGCAAATGCTAGTTTTACAAATCGACAATTGACTTAACCTTTCAAACTCTCATGGATGAACCTTCACATATGATAAAGCCTAAGTTCTAGGCACATATTTAGTGAGATGAAATTAAAGATTAGGGTAGCGCGATTCAAATTGTATTTCTCCCATAATGTTTTTCATGATTTATTGGAAGATGATTTACACTGCAAATGATTTTGGTTGTTGAAGAATTTTGCAATTAACATCTAAATAACCTCTTGCTTTGAATGCTAGATGCACTCGCACCTACACCCACAAATGTGTTGTTATAGACATGTTTTTGAAGATAAGTGTTTACATAAACTAGTACATTAGTATGTCCTAGTGATCAGGGTTGAAATTTGACATCTTACTTTGCAAGTTAAGAAATTTTTATATGACGTTTCAATTTTAACATTACCTTTTATTTAACGTTTAGATCTTAATTTTTCTCGTCATAGTAATAGTTTTTTTTTTAAATAACATTTATAACAACTATATAAAACATTGAGTTCTCATATCTTGCCTCCTACAATACAAAAATAAAAAGTTTACAAAAATATAATTAAAAAAAACACAATAAACATAATGATTAAACCGAATACACACATAATGACAAAGAAGCTTTATCCTAGAAACCTTTAAATATGATTCTGCACAAGCAATACAATGTGCCATTACCATGGACCACAAAATATCATTGGCGTAAAAAACCATGATCGAAAGTTTACCTAACAAGGGGAAACAACCAGACCATGGGAAAAATCATAATTTCCACACACACACACATGGGATTGGGATATAGATATTAATGACGTGTAAAAATAAAAATGCACTTCAAAATGACGGGTGAAATTAAAATTCGCACTTCATTAATGACATTTAATTTTATGAAGTGGCAGTGTTTTGACGTGTAAAATGGCAAATGATGGCTATTTACCTGTCAAATTTCAACATTGTCGGTGACCCACAAATTCATTTTTATTGGATGCACTCACACACTCTGAATTATGAGAACACAACTACAAAATTTTATAGCATTTTAACTTTATCCATAAGGTTGTTCCCAAATTTAGTATCTCAGTACATTTATTTATTTATTTTTCAGTTAATAATAGTAGCTTGAATGTATGAAAGAGTACAATTCTATTTATACAACAACAATGGTTTTGTGTACAATTTTTTGGCTTCTCACTAGTGTAGATCCATCTTAACTCTAGATTTATCAAGCATTAAAAGGGATTAAAATTATATACGTGCAAACCTTTCTCAAGTTTTGCTCTATAAAAAAGGTTTACACCTTGATGGATTTGATCCCTCTTTATTCTTGTTAAATTTGGAGTGAATATGGATCTACACTGGTGATAACTATGTACTATATTGTTGTTATCTCCATTATGCAAAAGTGATTTTGATGTCACAAAAGTAATTGCATATTATATCTTTATGCATACTTAGAGTACCAATTCTTTCTCCGTTACATGTAGATAGAAGATGATAAGTAATTTGGTGCAACATGGTATAATAGTGTGAGTAATTTTGAAACCACAACAATTCCTACTATTTGAGATTATAAATTGAGTGAAATTCCAAGCATTCTTGTATAGTCAATAAAGGATTGGATGCCAATTCACACCATCTTGACATAGCCTCATCATAATCTTATGTTGTTGCTCTTGGTTTATGTAAATAGTTTATGGTGATGTCAACTGAAGAGCATAACTCAGTGACGCCTTGCATTACATATATTGTCTCAATAGATTGATCATTAAAGGACATTTTCCATTTTTCAACTCATTATCACAATTGTTGTAGAACATGTAATATGTGAGTTGTGATGTATTTACATTACATATATAATTTGAGATTTGGTTTTTGAACTCATAATCTCTACTTTATTCAAACACTTATTCTCAAAACCATATAAACAATATACTGCATGAATGAATCAAACCAAAACACAAATTTTCTCCATGAAAAAAACAATTCTATTACAACTTTATGTGCAATAATATTACATCAAGACAACAATATCCAGAGATTCCCTTGAGATTAATGTATTCTACTCTGGAAATTATGATAGCAAATAGAATTTGTTCAATGCACTAACATTCTTTGTACATGAGACAAAAGTATATATATTTAGAGTGATCAAATATTTCAAAGCGAGGATGTTGTTGAATTCCTATTTTAAAATTGGGAGGATTTTTTTGTTATTAATGTTTTTTTTTTTTAAATTCCACCCGTTTGCTCCAAAGTGAGCACAAAATTACATATCTCCTTCGTAATGGGATGTAAAAATCACCTCACAACACAACAATCTTGTTGGAAATAGTTATTACAACATCTTTAGTTTACTTGACATCGTGTTTTTGCTCATAATTTTTTTCATTAATGCAATCTTCCTAAGAGTAGTGATATTTAAAATATCTGCAACAATTTTGGGATCCCCTACCAAATGTTTTGGAGCTGTATATTTCTAATTTTCTTGTTTATTTTGAAATGTTTTTTGCAATGGTCATTAATGATAGGTCATATGATGACAATGTTGGTCAATGTATTAATTGTAGAATGATTTTCACCATGCTCCTTTTTTCTCAAGGTAATCTTTGTTAAAGGATTACCACTAGCTAAAGGGTTTTGTTGCCACCAAAAGCAAGTTTGGCTACATACTAACAAGTTTTGAACTTGGTATGATACCATGTAATATGAAAAGAAATGGTTCAACAACGAAGCATTTATAGAGAAGATGGACAAGATTTCATAAATGTAAGAATTTAAGGGAAAAACAAAATTAAACACTCTGAATGATACAGTGATGATGACAAATAATTGTGAAGTTTTTTTCAAAACTAGAATGGATAATATTAAAACAATGAAAGATGTAGCCACGATAATACAAAGAGTTTCACCCTGCTTTTGAGGGGATTTAAAAATATACAATCTATTACCAAAATTCCCTCACCCCAAAACTTAAACAACATAGTACTGTCTATAGAAACAAAATTTCTAGTACTATATATGAATACATACCAACCCAATAAAAAAACAAAAGAAATGCATAAAACAATGAAACAGGAGGAGATGGAGAAATATTAGGAGGTTTATGACAACATTGAATTTAAATAACTATTAAATTAGAAGTGGCTAAGGTAGGGTCAGTGAAGTGGACAGGTCATGATTTGTAAATTCCATGAATAGAATAAGGGAAAATCACTATAGAATTAGGTATGATACACATAGTTATTCAATTATTAACGATAGCTAAGAAAGGTACTCAATCTAAATGGAAACACCATGGGAATGATGGGGTTAGAATAGTGAAGTAAAAGTCATAATGGTAAAGTTATTAAGAGTATATTGGTTGGTTGAAATTAACTTCCATGAGAAGTTGGTGATAGTATGATATAAATGGGATAAAAATGGCATGGTTAAAGCACGTAAAACATTAGTAGTGCTAAGAAATTGACATTGGATAGTTGTACAAGCAGGATAAGGCTTTGGTGAAGTAGAACACACATGAAGAAGTCTTTGTATTAACGCTTCACTAAGAGTTCCAATAATGAATCTCATGCTTAAGAGTTCCAATAATGACATACTATCGGTTCAAGTAGGTGTGTCATTGTATACTTTGGGCAATAATTAGAATCATGAAAACTATGTTGAATTAAAGTAGCATGACAACTAGAAATGATGATCGAGTATTAAAATCTTATATGTTATGGATTATGGCAGCCTTGGGAATAATTTAATCCATAGATGTAAGGTAGCATTAGAACTTTGGGAAATGATAAACATATATAAAATGTTACAAAATAGGAAATGGCACGATGAATTAATAATGAATACATATAGTAATATCATGATGAAAATAATTTGATTTTGATTTTTGAGACATATTATTATTACCATTTATAAATTATGGAGGAATTTTATTGTTTAGAGAATGATAGATGCCCATATTGTTGTAGCCTAGATAATGGGATTACTTATTTTAACATAGTACTTAGGTAATGAAAATATACAAAAAAGGGATATATATACACTAGCACCTAATAGCCAGGTTAACTGTACCTACTCTATAAAATACTCATTTTCTTTTAAGATGAGGAATTGCAATCATAATACATGATCAATAGTTGAACAATATCACTTGACGAGAAATAAGAAGAAAATTAAATAAATGAATCTAATCTGAACTTAATCTATATACTGGTTGTGTCTCTGTGTGTGTACATAAAGGGTGAAAACCTTTTAAATTAGGTGTAGCAATTTTGCATTGCAAAATAGGAGGTTATCATGATGTGGGTGTGATAGTAATTGCAGCTGATAGTGGAGTAGAAGAACTTAATTATCTCTGCCTTTGTTGGATATTTAAATTACAAAATCCCTTAGTTATATTGTATTTTCAAATGCTCCATGTGAAACAACTTATCGTTAAATACTTTGTACCACTGTGATAATCTGTCATCATTCATTTCAATCATTTTATATACTTTTCTTGTTGTTTTTGCTATTTTTAATATCCTAGTAATGATTTATATTGGATTTCCATCCATCAAGCATTTGAATTTATTTATTTTTGTCATCATATTAATACTTGTTTATGTGCAATTCTCTTGCTCCATATTTATCATGCCCTTTACAAGCTTGTGTCATGCAAGCAATATGCCTGCTTTTCAATCTTAAAGAGATACTAACTTTCTCTTCAGGTCATTGTGAGAAGCAATGAGTGTTTGATCATAAGACAAAGTCATGTGCTCATGGAAAATCCCACCGTCATCCCCACCTCCTGTAAGTAGACAAGATCGCAGAAAACACAGTCGACCATAAATAATTGAAAGGAATCATAGAAAACAAGGCCTACCGAAAATAATTGAAGGGAATACAATAGTTTGAAGTGATGTACATATATTTTGTAACTATAAATATTCCACTTTAGATTTTGTAAGGAAAGCGATCACCGTTGTCCATTCAACAGTGATGGACTGAAATCGACTTCTTTCTTTTCGCAAAAAAAAATTGTCTTGCCAATGCCAAATAATATATTATATATACATCTATATTTTACCTAAATTAAGGATGACAATGCCATCCAGAAATGTAGATTGAGAATCAAATTTTCCTCTTGAGAAAAGATAAGAAAACAAGATCATTGGGCCTTCCCCTCGAGGGTAGTAGTGGCAATGAGACTTCATGAATCTTTGATTCCCATAAAGAAATCCATGATTGCACCGAGTGAAACAAGGTGCTCTACAGCCCAGTATGGGGGAGATGTTCTAACATGTATGTAGCGTTACATCTAATAAAACGTAAAAAGTGATAAAAATAATTAAAAAATTCACGTCGGCTCATCAAATAAAAAATTATGGAAAGTATTTAAAAAAAATCCATGTTGGTTCATAAAATAAATATTATGAAAAGTAATTAAAAAATAGATGTTCGTTTATAAAATAAAAACTTAAAACTTAAACCCGGATCTATCAATCAAGAGAGATCAAATTTTTTGAGTTTAAATTAAAAAAAAGAAATACATCTCAAGAAATTGGATCCCTCTCGGTGCTTGATAGATACGGGTTTAAGATGGATCTATGTTGGTAGGTATTTTCCTATTGAATTCATAATTAAAATGGATGACATGAGGTTTAATAAAAATATGATTATGTAATTTGCAAAAATATTGATAGCTTGGACCATAGCCATCTTTCCTAATTCCAAAGGAAAGGACCCCTGTAATAAATTGGTTGAAAATTGAGGTCTTGGTAAACCCACTTTGTGCAGCTGGGTATTGAATTGTCTGGTCAACATGAAAACAATCTCTATGTCCATTCTACGTTAGGCACAATAACAAACTGATCACTTCTATGCTGGTTTCAAGTTGCTGCTCGGTATGGATATCTCCAAACAATGTGTTAGAACCTTTTCTTGAAAATGCCTGTTCATATTCACTACTTGCACCTCGTATATTCGTGACAAATTTTGCATACCTAAAGCACCCATATATTATTGATCTTACATTGATAAGCCCAAGTATAGAATTCCCATTTATAAAAGGTTTTGTGCACCATGGGTTGTTCGTGCGATGTTGAACATCGCTAAAGAATGGAAGGGGGTGCCTTAAGATCTTGTTGAAGCTTCTTGGGCTTAAGAGCCATGGAGAGTACCGATTAGATTAACTAAAATACATAAGACAATCCATAATGTAGCTAAGACACTCAACTGAGGAATTCCTCGAAATAAGCTATGGTTATGAGGAAAATTTGATGCCCTCCAAACACCAAGTGAATAATGGGTTAGGGTAAGAAAGTACCCACAGATTCGGTTCCAAATTGGTGTGGAAGTTTCCTGAGCAAAATTCCCATATATAGAACACAATTCGATAGCTACGCAATCATATCCTTGACCAAGTTAAAGTTAAATAGGATCAGTATAGTCTAGACTCAGCCACTTGGGAGGACGCAGACACTATGCGTCGCGAGTTTCCTTAGTAGACATGAGCTTGTGGCACTTGGATTGGTTCTATTAATTCATGTTGATATCCAATCAATATTTTACAAGATCTAGACTTAGAATACATATGATACATATTTCATGTTGATACTGAGATAGTATTTTATAGTTTCTTATGGTTTCTGAAGTTAGAGGACATATGTTGCATATTTCATGATGATACTCAGTTTTTCATGTCGCTACTTGTTTTCATGATGCATATTTCATGTGGATACTCAATTTATTATAATTTCTAGATGTATAGGACATGAGGTACATGATACGCTGATTGCTGATACTCAATTGGTAATTTACAGTTTTATTTATGGCATCTTGAAATGTAAGTTATGTGGTACATGATATGGTATTATTACATGTTGTTCTTAGAATGATGCCTTATAGACATGTGAGTCATGGTCATGCATTATTCAGGTGAAATTTGATGTTGTTATTTCTAGCCATGAGATTTACAGCCGTGGGTTGTGCATATGATACTTCTTGATGTTATTTCATGACGTTATGGTGCTTTATAAGATAGATGACGTGTGGAACTTAAAATGATATTATTTTGTGATTATATTAATTTAGCATTTTAATAGCTTTATCATGGAATCTAGAGATAAATGACATTTGGCACATAAATGGTATGAAATCATGTTGTGGTTTATTATGGAATTTTACAGTTCTGTCATGTATTAGTGAGGAATAAGAGATTATATTAGATATTGGTATATGACATGTTATCATTTCATGCTAATCCTTATTGTTCCCCGCATTGTTATAAAAACCGGCCTGGAACTGGCAAAACCGGTCAGTCCAACTGGTTCCAAGATTTTTCCGGTCCGACCGTTTGATTCAACCCGTTTTTGAACGATTATGTACGGAACTGGCCGGTTTCCACTAGGAACCGCTTGGTTTCGTACCGAACCGACCAGTTTTCTCAAACCGGTCGGGTTCCGTATGGAACCGACCGGTTCCATATCGGGTCTTTCTAGGGCAAAAAACCTACGTTTTGAAAAAAAATAAATTAAAAAACCAAAATTTTTGGGCACATCGACCACATCCGCTAACCTAATTACCGTACAATCACTATATATTGACGCAGGGACCCTCAATTGCAATCATGATTCACAATCATCTTTCAATTTTTCTAGGCTGAGCATAATAATTACATAGTTAGGGCAGCAGGACGTTCTAGAGTCTGGAATCAAATCTCAATTGTGGGCCATGGCACAGCCAAATTTTGGTTTTATATACTCTTACTTGCTATATTCATGAGAAACTTTGCATATTTGTGTATAATGGTTTGAATTCACATGAATATATATTTTTTGAAAATATGAATATTTTATATATTTTTGCTCAACAGGTTTTTTGATCCATTTTTTTTCCCGGTTTTTGTTCGGTTCCGATTCGGGTTCGGGTCCTAGGGCCGAGCGGTTTGACCACCGTGTTGTTGCAGCAACATCCCCCCAAAATTTTTTGTACATATTGGGGCCCCTCTTTTTATTTTTTTCTAGAAAAACTGCTTTAAGAGGTTAATTCTCCTTTTTTACTTTGTTTTCAACTGAAGATCCTGCTTTGAAAATTTCAAGTTTTTCTTCTAAGGATAAAATTCATGAAATTCTCCTGAAGTTGCGGAACCATTTGAGAAAGCCTCCTGAAACTACGGAAGTATTCAAGTTTGTCTCCCGAAATACCGGAGAGTTTTCCTCTCGAAATTGCGGAACCATTCAGGTTTCCCTTCTGAAACTACGGGAGCCATTCGCATAAGCCTCCCGAAACTCCGCGGAAAGACTTAGAAATTGTTTCTTGAAACCGCGGAAGCTATTTGGGAAAGCCTCTCGAAACGACGGAAGCTATTTGCGAAATCCTTTCGAAACGGCAGAAGCATTTACGTTATTCTCCTGAAACCCCGTAGAAAGACTTAGACTTTTATTCAAGTTGCGTGAGCATTTCAGAAATCCCTCTCGAAACAGTGGAAGAATTCAAGAAAGCCCCTTGAAACTGCGGGAGTCATTCGCCAATCCTTTCCGAAGCCGCCGAAGGACTTAATGTCTTTCCTCTCGAAGTTGCAGATGCTATTTGTGAAATCCTTTCCGAAACGGCGGAAGCGTTCACGTTATTCTCCCGAAACCCCGTGGAAAGACTTAGACTTTTATTCAAGTTGCGGGAGCCATTCGCCAATCCTTTCCGAAACGGTGGAACCGTTTAGGTTTCCCTTCCGAAACTACGGAAGCGTTCAAGTTCTTTTCCAGGGAACCATTCAAGAAAACCTTCCGAAATGGTGGGAACCTTCACGAAATTGTTCCGCAATTGCGGAAACAATTGGCGTATCTCCATCAAAATTGTGGAAAGAAACCCATTATTCTCCCGAAACTGTGGGACGACTCAGCGAAACCGCTCGCGACAAGTTTCCAAAGGTTGCATTTCGGAAGGATTCGCCAATCTCTTTCGAAACGCCGAGGTAGTTGGCCATAACGTTCTGCAATTGTGGGTTAAACTCGTAACTCCGCCGCACAAGTGACAGTCGCGCACAAATGTCGAGACGGCTTGAAATGACTGCACCGTACAAAAAATTAAAACCCCGTTTAATGGCACCACCAACCGGTTTAATGCTGCATGTGTCTAGCCTTTTTAAAAAGGACGGTGGAGGTTTGGTTGATCACATTGTTAGTTTTCGTTCAAACAAACGCCGTTGAGAAGACCGCGCCGGACTGCTCCAGCTCAGCTCGTCCACGACCGCGTCCACCTCACTCAGCCACTATCTCATTGCCAGGTAGGTTTTTTAACAGCTATTTTTGTCTCATCTCCACGTCAAGTTACCTTTGGGTTTTTTCCCGTCCATAGCGTGGCCGATAGACATTGGTTGCATATGTCATTATTTTAGTTTTTAAGGCCGTCGAGGCCCCTTTGGTTTCTCATTCCTACCAGCTAAAAGCCATAACTGTGACCACCCGAGTTTTTCACCGGCCACATTCCAGGCGTCGTCACCCTCATTCAAAATTTGAGCCAGCCACACAACGTCGCGTAAATGTTATTAATAATAGTAGTGGTCAGCTGAACCCCTCACCTTTGATAAATGTGGAAAGCGGTCCCTTGTTTTGTCATAAGATTGTTTCAATCCAAGCTCACCCACCATTGACCATTAGAAGTGCAATGATGAAGGATACCCTCTCTGCTAGGGCTAGATGGGAAGCAGGTTGTTTCCACGTCGTATGCTTACCCTTTTGGAAACATTCCAAACTTTGTCTCCATTAGGATAATCAAGTCTCAGAACTATATTTCTTGTTTGGAGTGGTTTATTTTGCTTCCCCAACATGCAGCTTCATAATTTGTCTATATCTCTCATTAGCATGTTGAATTGGTCCTCTTTGTTAAAATATCATAACAGATTGCACATTTTTATAATGACTTGTATTTGGTTGCTAGCAGGGATAAGCTAGGATGCCAAAAGGTGGTAGAAAGAAAGATAAAGTGATGGAACTAGAGCCAGTACCACTTAGGACAGGAACTATGTTCCAAGATACTAAGTGTACCACCGGCATTCCTCCCGAAGTCCGTTGGGGCGACATTTACAGGATGATCAGGGACCAGGATATCCCAGATGCATTAGTGGAAGAAGAGCAGATCTACCGCAACATCAGAACTTCAGGTATAGCTAGGGCTTCTATCCGCCCTGAATTGTTCCCATGTTCTGAAGTGATCGGGTGGATACTGGAACATGCTAACGCGGAGACAAGAGTATTACATGACAGCAGGGGAGAGGCCATCGCCTCATTCCACCCAGCATATATTGCTGTAGCCTATAAATTCTCACGTCCCCAGCAAGCTCTGAGTGATGAATGGTTGGGCTAGATGAACAATATTGAGATGGCCAAAAAATTATTGGTCGCAGGCAAGCACTTAAGAAAGAGAGGTAATGATGAATACGATGTTCAGAACCTAAGACCTCCTTTTAGGTTAATCACCCTGATGCTATGCAGAATTTTCAGCATGCCCGATGGCATTGTATACAGGATACAGTGGGCTCCCATCATACAGTTCGTAGCATTCAAAGGGACTGTGTTTGACTGGGATACTATCCTTTCGGACAGTTTGGCATCCACAGTGGCTACTGCAAGAGAAGGTCTGGCCTTAAAAAAGTCAAAATTTTACATGTCTTCCTATCTCATTGACTGTGTTTTGGCCAAGCTATATTTCCCTAGCTTAGGTTGCACATGGGATAAAGCCAACACCCCGGTCTACACTGCTTACAAGATAATGTGGGCTCAAAATTACAGAGCTAGCTATAAGCTCATCTGCGAGGAGTTCATCATGCCTCTATATGAACAGATATTCAAGGAAGAGCCCAACTGTCTGTCAGAAAATGCCATGGAGATCCTGGAAAACTATGGAGATTTTTATTTTTCAGAGAAGGGCACCTACATCAAGATGTTTGGAGGGACTAAAGCTCCATACATTTTGCCAAAGTACGCCACTGACTATGTAGTCCTCAAGGAAGCAGTGAGGCAAATTTTCCTTGATGGAATCGGAGCGGTGCTTAACAAGCAACATAAGGCTTCTTTCCCTCCTTTACCCTTCTGCATAGGAGCCTACAAATTCTCAAGGGTTGCATCAGCTGAGGAGTTTGTTCAAGAGCTGAAAGCTTTCCACTTTGGCGAAGTAATTTTCCATAGAAATGATAGGCGAGGGAAAGTTGCCGAGCATTGCAAAGAAATTTATGCTCATTATTATGATGCCGAGGAAGAGGCATTCAAAGGCATCAACAACATGACTGAGTTGCAGATTTGTCGTCAAGGCAGTGGAGCAAGCTCTAGCTCTACCAAGGCCTGAAAAACCAGCCTGCAGAAAGAGAAAGAAGTAGCTGATGCTCGAGCCCAAGAAGAGCAAAGGTTAAAAGAGGAAGAAAAGTTGCAGCAAGAGGCTGAAGTTGAAATATTACAGCAAGAAGCTGAAGTGGCAAGATTGCAGCAAGAAGCAGAAAATGAGAGATTGCAGCAAGAAGCAGAAAATGAAAGGCTGCAGAAAGAAGCTGAGGAAGCTCAGCAGCAAAAAGAAGCAGAAGATGCAAGGCTGCAGAAAGAAGCAGAAGACGCGAAGCAGATGGAAGAAAATTAAAATCAGCCGCAAGCTGAAGAAGAAGAGAGAAGGAAACAAGTTGAAGTGGGGCAAAAGACGGAAGAAGAACTCAAGACAGTTGAAGATGCCCATGAAGGTGGCTCTATCACCCAGGATATGGAAATAGACATATTTCAAGCAGGTGTATCCGGCACCCAAAATGTGGAGGCAGACACAGCGCAAGCATGTGTCTCCGGTACCCAAAATGTGGGAACAGATTCAGCTCAAGTAGTCCATACCCCACCCACAGAAGCAGAAATAAATATAATAGATCTCCCAATTGTCCCTTACACTCCATCAGAAGAGCATACGGTGTCTCGATGGGATGAATTTGTTTATGATAAGAAGAGATATGATAAGAAGAGAAAGGCAGTGGTCCTAAAATTAGAAGAGAGGATAAAGAGACTCTTCCAAGAAGATATTGTTACCCGGCGGGAGAGCACAGTAATGCAAAATACAAATAACGCTCCCTTAGCCATGGCATCCACCGCTGTAGAAGCAGCAAAAGCAACGCAGGACAATGTGGCAATATAGTTAGAGAAGTTGAGTCAACAAAGAGGAGAGCTCGCATGTTACAACATACTATGGCTAATGAGTAGGCTTATAGGGATCTCGTAGTGAATAGGTATAATCGCCTGTCTGTTGAGCATAAGGAATTGTCAGACAAGTATAACCTTTTAGAAGAAGAAAAGGAGCACATGGCGGTCCAGATGATGGTTTTAGAGGCAGAAAAGACGATGCAAAAGCTAGAGTGTCCCATCTAGAAGCAGATAAGCAGGTATTGGTTGAGCAATTAGAGCAGGCAGAGAGCAGAGCGATAGATATGTCTCCTTTCCATGAGCTGTCCTGTAGCATCCTAAAACAAATGCATGACACTCAAGAGCTGATTTCTGAGGAAGTGTGCAAGCTCAAAGCCATGGTGGTTAGATTAAAATAAGTTAATGCAGAGGCGAATAAGCTTAAGGGTAAATATACCCGGGTTAAAGCAAACATCCTGAGCCAGATAGAATGGAGAGAAGGAAAGGTTGATTTCCCCAAGCATCTCCCATTCAAATCTGTAGACGGTTTTAATGAAGACATAGCCCTTTTTGAATTTTGCAGGAACTGTAGCCTTAAGCTAATGGCTAAGATCCAAGGAACAATGGATAAAAGTAACAGTCTTTATCAAAAAATCCATGAAGTGCATGATAAGTGCAAGTTGAGTTTCCCTCAGTCCCTTGATGAGTTCCCGAGCAAAGAGCAACGTTTGTCTAACTTGAAGGAGGAACTGGATATCCAAACAGAATATGTAAAGAAGATTGATGTCTTAGCCATTGATGATCTCCATCATTATATTGGGATGTCATCAATACAAAACCATCTGCTTAAAGAAATCCACCAAGCAGCAGTTGTGGAGATTTAGGGTATTGGAGTAGAACTTGGTAAAGATGTGAATTCCCATAAAATATTGCTCCCTTCCGCAGCAAATTTAGTTATCAGAGACACTGGTGTCTGGTTCAGTTACATTGCAGAAGAAGAAAAGAAAGCAACAACAGCAACAGAAGTAACAGCCAGCCCGAGTGCTTCTCTCCCAGCAGTAACAGCTAGCCCGAGTGCTTCGCTCCCAGCTGGAGCACCTTCCCAAGAGTGAACACGCTAATCCTAAGGCGTTGATTCCTATTTTTGTTGGCCTTCATATGTCTAAAGCGTAGAGCCATTGGACAACTGTCCTTTTCTTTTTTAGAAATTTTCTGTTTTTTAAAAGGGGTCACAATTTTTGTTTATTAAAAGGGAAAAGTCTGTAGGAGACAAGTGTAAAGAGCCAGGTGGCAGCCCAAAGGGAATTTTGTAATATTATAAATAGAAGTTTAGGAAACAGTGTTAAGGACTTTTGGCAGGGAAATAATTTTCTGAACTTGTACGAGCTATCTTGCACTTGTTTCAAGAAAATAAAATCTACCTAATAAGAGCCGGGAGAGGACATCTTTTGCATGGAAATGGATATTGGATGCATGTTGGATTGTTCCTGTGACTTCTATACTCTACTGTGAGATCTTTCTTTATTGTCTTGAATTATTTCTTTGTATTGAATGATCTTACTTCTCTCTGTGCAAATGAATTCTCTCTTTCATGAGTAATATAATATGTTATATCTGTATTAGGAGCTTTCTTCTAATATCTCCTGCTTCTACTGTGGATCTATCTTTAAGGTTTAATGGCTGTCTGTTGAATTTTAGATAACTCTTCAGCACATTACTTATACTCACAATTTGCTCCTTGCAGGGATAGTTTAGATTTATTTCAGTTTTAGACACAGATTTGTTTTCCAGTTCTGCATTTAGATTAAATTAGTTAGGCACTTGCATATCATTCTAAAACATAAAATAAAAAGAACGGTGGATCAGGCCATAACTGGTATAACTGGAGCAAATCTCCAAACCCATGGTTGCCGGAACCGCTAACCGAATGGATTCCCCATACCAAATGGTGGACAATCTAATTGGGATAGTCTACCGGGGAGGATCCCTTTCTGATTGATGCTGCGATCTCCGAGGCATCAACAATTTTTGGCGCTAGAAGGAGGGCCTGAAAGTGCATGGTTGATAAAGGAAAATCTCCCACTGTCATAAATGTTACTGAAAACCCGCTTAAAGAAGGAATTTCAGACAGTCCAAATCTTGAAGTAGCAAATCAAGAAAACCTTGTCTCTGATCCTGAGCCTCAAGAAGCATTGTATGCTGTACCTTTTACAGAAATAGAAGATTTGAGGAGGCGCACACGATCTTATGTTAGACAACTAGGTGGTTTAAACGCAGTAAATTTCCTTCCTAGGAAAAGTTCCCCTAGAAAAGAGCGACAGTATACCCGTGATTCGATTCTTGTGCAAAGTTTTGAAGATCTTGTGAATTTAACTTTAGAAGAAATTGTAGAACCTCTGAACAAGGTCGATCTTGAAAACCCAGAAAATATTTCAGATCAAGAAAGTCTTAGAGAATTTATTACTCCAAAGAACACTCCACTGAACTCACCTTACAATTCCCCACCAGATTCTCCACATAGAAACATGGCTGTACCTGCTTGGAGAGCAAGGAGAACACTGGATCTAGCTGGGCCATTCCACAATCTTCCAAAACATCCAGAGAAGGTCTTGCCTAAATTCGACCTAGGGAAAGCCATTTCAGCCGAAGATCATCTCAAGAATTTTTATATAGCTCTGAATCTTTTGAACGTGCAGCATGAAGATGTAGTCTGCAGGATTTTTCCATACACATTTGAGCCAAAAGTATCATCTTGGTATTTTAGCCTACAACCTAGCTCGATCTCTAGTTGGGATGAATTTGAAAACTATTTCTTAAAGAAATATAGAAACCAAAAGACTGTGGCTACACTTATGAAAGAACTCTTATCCATGAGAATGGAAAAGAAAGAAAAGGTTCAAGACTTTAACCAAAGGTTCACAACACTTTTAAATAATTTCAGTGAAGCAAATAAACCAGCAGAAGAATCTCTGGTTAAATATTATACAACAGCTCTTGAGGGACCCATAGCAATGTTTGTTAAAAGATCTAAGAAAACCACCTTGATAGAGAATTTCAAAGAAGCTAGAAAGGTGGAAGAGGAGGCGGATAGCATTGCTAAACATGCCTTAGAGGCTGAAACAAAACCAACAGTCAGTAAAAAAACCTTGCTGCTCACTAGAGGTAAGGAAGAGTCATCAATAGACATGGAGAATGTAGTTAAGATGATGCAAAAGTTATCCAATAAAATTGTAGATCTCGAGAAAGATAAGGCTGCTAGTACATCTAGGAAACCTTTCAAGTCATTTTACAAAAAAGGGGAAGACGACGATCAACCTCATCCACCCATGAATACTTCCCCTGTTTTAAACCTCAATGAAATCGGGATGGAGAACTTCTGCACCTTTCATCAAGAACCACATTCGGAAAAGGGCTGCCCACAATGGATTAACTCTATGAGTTTAGTCATGAACCAAATGCTGGATTCACAGATTCCAGATCAAGACGATCCTCTAGAGGAATCAAGCCTTGAATTAGAAGAACCACCTCCGGATACTACTATGGTGCTATGGGATTGGGTACCTATAACTGAATCAGCAGAAGAAGATCCCATATAAAGCTCTCTCTCTGCTGTGAATATTAATACTCGCAGTAAAGGTCCTATTGCGGATCCTGTGAAAGACTCGACTCCCCCCAAGCCTAAAGTTTCAAAAGAATTGCCTAGAAGGCATATAACAATCATTCCACCACAGCCTAAAGTTAGCCAAACAACGGCCAAACAGCCAAACATTGACACCATAGTTCAGCCCCCTAAGGTCACAATGAGTAAAATAGATCATCCAGCCCGAATAGGATATGAAATTATTGAGGATATAAAGAAAGTAAAAAAAAATGTGTCAATATTCAACATGTGCAGTTTGCCTCACCAACGAGACAAGCTGCTGCATGTTCTACAACCCCAGACCAGCACTCCATTAACAAACTCTCAAGAAGATCCCGAAATTAATGAGGCTAGTATCGACGGGAAATCTAAATCTCAAACATTGCCATTCCTATTGACCTTTGAAATTTTCAATCATAATGTTCACAATTGTTTGGTAGATTCTGGAGCATCTTCAAACGTCATGCCACTGTCAATTTGTAAAAAAATTAACGGGAAACCTGTGCCATATCTGACCCAAATTATCCAGTTAGATAGGACTGCGGTCAAAGTGATTGGGGAGATGAAGATGTTCTCATTAGATTATCAGCCGACTCTAGAGTCTGTCAGTTTATTGACATAATGGTAGTTGATATTCCTGAAGCCTATGGTCTTATCTTAAGCAGGGACTGGTCTACCAAGCTGAATGGTTACTTTGCAACTGATTGGTCTCATCTGTGGTTGCCTTATCAGAACAGGCAGAATCAGATCAAAGTCCTGAGAGAACCACACATGAAGCAAAATGTAACTCAACTAGAGGGAAAGAATGAGGCTGTAACCTTCTCATCCTCGGTTCTGGGGAATTATTTCTTAGAAATTGATCCGGGTAATTATCAGTCTGAAACCATCAGTCATGAATCAGATGAACAATCCGATCTCCTTCATTTCTCTCGGACTGATGATGTTGACTGTAATATAGTTAGTGTAGTCACCGAATTAGATCATAGAGATACTAACTTAGCTGAATCAAAAGATATTTTTTGGACATTATACTTTGACGGTTCTAAAACTTTGGAAGGATCTGGAGCCGGTTGTGTTCTGATGGATCCAAGAAGAAACAAGTATTTTTTGTCCTGTAGATTAGAATTTGATTGTACTAACAACACAACGGAATATGAAGCTTTGGTACATGGATTAAAGAAGGCCATTGGTTTAAATGTTAAATACCTGAAGGTTTTTGGTGACTCAGAAATAGTTGTAAGACAGGTAAGGGACACCATTCATTGTCTCTCACCTCATTTGAAGGGTTATCAGGCTAAGGTATGGGATTTAATTATGCATTTTGATGCTTTCAATATAAAGTCTATTCCTAGATTGCAAAATTTTGCAGCTGATCTGTTAGCAACATCCGCTTCTAGATTGGTGCCATCGAATAACAAATGCTCAATTGAATTAATTTTCAGGCCCTCCGTTCCCGATAACATCACAAACTTCAGATTTTTCGATGATGACGAACAGATTATCAGTTTTCTAACGAACGAAGACAGCTTCCAAGGAGCTGTGATAGATAAAGAAGAACACGATTCTGATTTGCTAAAGAAGGAGGCAGATAAAGGAAATTTCATCCCCAAAGGGGTAACGTCACTCGAAATGCTGTTCGATCTTCAAAATAAGTTCAAAAGGCCAGCTAATACCAATACTAACAGTTCATCAATGCAACATGAGTTAGTTAATTTAGGTACCGAGGCAGAACCAAAATTTGTCAACCTTGGCAAATGTTGTTCACTAGGAGAAAGAGATAGGTTCATCAAACTATTTTAGCAATATAGGGATGTTTTTGCATGGACCTATGAGGATCTGAAAACGTATGACGTCCGCATTATTCAGCATGTTATGCTAATGAAAGCGGGTGTCAAGCCATTTCAGTAGCAGTTAAGAAGGATGCATCCTACTATGGAACCTCTGATTCAAAAGGAATTAAAAAAAATCCTAGATGCTAAAATAATCTTTAAGGTCCGACATTCTGAGTGGGTTTCTAACTTAGTTCCCGTAAGAAAAAAGTCAGGAGAGATAAGACTATGTGTAGACTTCAGAAATTTAAACAGGGCTTCGGACAAAGACAACTACCCTGTCCCTTCAATGGAACAAATCCTTCAAATGGTGTCGGGATCTGAGCTATTTTCTTTGCTCGATGGTTTCTCTGGCTACAATCAGGTATTAGTAGCCGAAGAAGATCGTCTTAAGACTACTTTCCGCACTAAGTGGGGAACTTTCGCATATAGAAGGATGCCATTTGGTCTGATAAAGGTAGGAGCTACATTCCAACGAGCAATGGATATCGCCTTCCGAGGATTGGGTGGGCAATGTGTTGTTGTATACTTAGATGATGTGACAAATTTTTCAAAGAAAAGGGAAGATCATGTTGTCCATCTGAGGCATATTTTTGATCGCTGTCGGAAATATGGTATTTCTTTGAATCCCAAGAAGAGTGTGTTCGCTGTTCCCGAAGGTAAACTCTTGGGTCATATCATTTCCAAAGGGGGAGTGTCAATAGATCAGGAAAGAGTACAAGCTATCAATAAAATTCCAATGCTTTATAACAAAAAATCTATGTAGTCCTTTATGGGTAATATCAATTTCGTCCAAAGATTTGTTCCAAATTTTTCACAAATTGTCAAACCGTTGCAACAGATGGTTAAACAAAGCATACAGTTCAAGTGGACAGATTTGGAAAAGGACGCATTTAGAGATATTAAGGAAGCTATAGCTAAAGCCCCTTCCTTAAGAAGCCCATATTTCTATAAGGATTTTATCCTGTATACCTTTGCTTCGGATGACTCCCTCGCAGCTGTACTCACGCAAAAGGTGGAGCTAGGAGACGAATACCCAATCTTGTTTATGAGCATTGGTCTGTAGGGGGCTGAGCTAAATTATCCCATGGTGGACAAGCATGCATACGCTGTCTTCAAAGCAGTCAAGCAGTTTAGGCCATATATTCTTAAGAACAGAACTAAAGTTATAGTTCCCCACCCAGCTGTTAGATCCATTTTCGTTCAAAAGGAACTAGGAGAAAGGAGAGGGAACTGGGTCACAGCTCTTCAAGAATATGATTTAGAATTTAAACCAACCACGATCATCAAAGGGAAAGGCCTGTGCAAATTACTTGCAGGAAACTCGACTGATGAAGAATAACATTGGAAGAATGAAGCTGAGCTAAACTCGATTGAAGTATGTCCTATCTTCTCAACTCCTCAGTCATGGTATAAAGATATGGTGCATTATTTACAGCAAGGATACCTACCTGAGCACTGGAACTCTAAACAAAGAAGGGCACTCCGTTTGAAATCAGAACCTTATCAAATCATTGATGGGATACTTTTCAGAAAGAATTATGATGGAGTTTTCCTTAGATGTCTAGAAAAGGAAGATGCAAGTAAAGTTGTTAAAGAATTACACGATGGCCCCGCAGGTGGACATTATTCAGGGGAGACAACAACACACAAGATACTTAGAGCTGGATATTATTGGCCCACTCTGTTTTGAGATGCCCATACGTATGCATGAAACTGTGATGTATGCCAAAGAAGTGCTGGGAAATTACCTAAGGCAGCAGGACCCTTGCAGCCAGTTATTATCTCTGAGCCTTTTGAGCAGTGGTGTATAGATGTTATCGGAGAGATAAATCCAAATTCTTCTTTGCAACATCGATACATCCTGACGGCTACCGACTACTTCACTAGATGGATGGAGGCTATCCCGTTGCACAAGATCAATGAAGACGCAGTCATCAGCTTCTTGAAAGAGAACATCATAACCAGGTTTGGGGTTCCAATTTCCCTTGTTTTTGATAATGCTCCCTATTTTTCGTCTTTCAAGATAAATGAATTTGTTTATGAATGGGGGATCAAGCTGCACTATTCAGCCAATTATTACCCTCAAGGAAACGGATTAGTTGAATCTTCAAACGAAAACCTCATTCGAATTCTCAAGAAAACTGTGATAGAAAATCAGCGAAGTTGGCATATAGCTCTCCCAAACGCCTTATGGGCAGACAGGGTGACTCCAAAGAATGCATTAGGGGTTTCCCCTTTCACTCTTGTCTATGGAAAGGAAGCCATCCTTCCCCCCAACATCTTTCTCCCATCCTTACAGTTTTCCCAAGCCTCTCGGGGTTCTGGTAGCCAAGTCTTACAATCCAGGATCAATACCCTGCTTCAACTTGAAGAAGCTTGACAGAAAGCTAAAGACCGATTCCATCAACACCAAGACATAGTTAAGAGATGGTTCGATAAGAGGAAGTCCGGTAAAAGAAGTTTTGAAGTTGGGGACTTAGTCCTGAAATGGGACCATAATCATGAAGGCAAAGGAATGCACACGAAATTCCAACATTTATGGGTAGGCCCGTACCAAATTTTGGCAAAAATAGGCCCATCCACTTATACGTTGACAGATCTCGAGGGAGAAGAGGTAACCCTTCCTCTCAATGGCCTTGCCTTGAAACAATACTTTGCATAGTCTCACTGAGACTTTTCTGTACATAAATAAAATTTTATTTTATGTTGCTTTAGCCTTTTGTTTTCATTATTTTTTCAGCCATTTTGTTTCTTTTCTTGTCATTTGAACCTTTGCACCAAGTTTGTTTTCTGAAAGCCCCTGCGGTTGAGTTTCTCATCAAGATAGGTCTCTCAAATAAATCTCACAACCCATGAGTCTGGAACTACGCTCGAATGAAAGTTTATCTATGTATTGTGCTCTCGTTGAACTTTTTCAGAAGGAAGGAAGCCTACTCTGCTAGTCACACTAATCCTGTTTAAATAACAGAGACCTATGACCATCTTTAGTACTATCTTTGGGCTCCACCCACTTTCACAGTTAAAGGCATCTCAAGAAGGTTATTGAAGTTGGACCCATGGATAGTAGCACATCCCGAGGGCATAGGGTATTGAAATGACTCCATGCTACAAATTTAACAGCCAAAATGGCTTATATTCAAGGGTTTGTTTTCTAGAGATTCTCGCCTAAATTGAAGCATGGCTGAGACAAAAGAAAAAACATGTAAAATCAAGAAGGTTGTCCAAAAGACTCAGTCCAAAATAGGCTCCTCTCCGTTCGTGAGGCTTGATCAAACCAATAAAATCTCTCACTCACACAAAAGGACATTATGGATTGAGGAGCCTAAATCAAAGCTCATGTCCAAGGAAAATATCTTTGGAAGGCTCAGACAGCAAAGCTGTCAAAAGTACAAACATCCAAAAGGATGCAAGTGGCCTCGAAATGAGGAACAAGAGAAATAATGTCCATGAGAAAGTGTTGCCACACAACGTCTCATAAATG
Source organism: Larix kaempferi (assembly GCA_027924585.1). NCBI lineage: Eukaryota > Viridiplantae > Streptophyta > Pinopsida > Pinales > Pinaceae > Larix > Larix kaempferi. The sequence continues at coordinate 1,202,180 of BSBM01001770.1, forward strand.
TTATTAATAACAGTAGTGGTCAGTTGAACCCCTCACCTTTGATAAATGTGGAAAGCGGTCCCTTGTTTCGTCATAAGATTGTTTCAATCCAAGCTCACCCGCCATTGACCATTAGAAGTGCAATGATGAAGGATACCCTCTCTCCTAGGGCTAGATGGGAAGCAGGTTGTTTCCACGTCGTATGCTTACTCTTTCGGAAACATTCCAAACTTTGTCTCCATTAGGATAATCAAGTCTCAGAACTATATTTCTTGTTTGGAGTGGTTTATTTTGCTTCCCCAACATGCAGCTACATAATTTGTCTATATCTCTCATTGGCATGTTGAATTGGTCCTTCTCTTTGTTAAAATATCATAACAGATTGCACATTTTTATAATGACTTGTATTTGGTTGCTAGCAGGGATAAGCCAGGATGCCAAAAGGTGGTAGAAAGAAAGCTAAAGTGATGGAACCAGAGCCAGTACCACTTAGGACTGAAACTATGTTCCAAGATACTAAGTGTACCACTGCATTCCTCCCGAAGTCCGTTGGGGTGATATTTATAGGATGATCAGGGACCAGGATATCCCAGATGCATTATTGGAAGAAGAGCAGATCTACCGCAACATCAGAACTTCAGGCATAACTAGGGCTTCTACTCGCCCTGAATTGTTCCCATGTTCCGAAGTGATCGGGTGGATACTGGAACATGCTAACGCGGAGACAAGAGTATTACATGACAGCAGGGGAGAGGCCATCGCCTCATTCCACCCAGCATATATTGCTGCAGCCTATAAATTCTCATGTCCCCAGCAAGCTCTGAGTGATGAATGGTTGGGCCAGATGAACAATATTGAGATGGCCAAAAAATTATTGGTCGCAGGCAAGCACTTAAGAAAGAGAGGTAATGATGAATACGATGTTCAGAACCTAAGACCTCCTTTTAGGTTAATCGCCTTGATGCTATGCAGAATTTTTGGCATGCCCGATGGCATTGTATACAGGATATAGTGGGCTCCCATCATACACTTTGTAGCATTCAAAGGGACTGTGTTTGACTAGGCTACTATCATTTCGGACAATTTGGCATCCACAATGGCTGCTGCAAGAGAAGGTCTGGCCTTAAAAAAGTCAGAATTTTACATGTCTTCCTATCTCATTGACTGTGTTTTGGCCAAGCTATCTTTCCCCAGCTTAGGTTGCACATGGGATAAAGCCAACACCCCGGTCTACATTGCTTACAAGATAATGTGGGCTCAAAATTACAGAGCTAGCTATAAGCTCATCTGTGAGGAGTTTATCATGCCTCTATATGAACATAAAATCTTGCACTTGTTTCAAGAAAATAAAATCTACCTAATAAGAGCCAGGAGAGGACGTCTTTTGCATGGAAATGGATATTGGATGCATGTTGGATTGTTCCTGTGACTTCTATACTCTACTGTGAGATCTTTCTTTACTGTCTTGAATTATTTCTTTGTATTGAATGATCTTACTTCTCTCTGTGCAAATGAATTCTCTCTTTCATGAGTAATAGAATATGTTATATCTGTATTAGGAGCTATCTTCTAATATCTCCTGCTTCTGCTGTGGATCTATCTTTAAGGTTTAATGGCTGTCTGTTGAATTTTAGATAACTCTTCCAACACATTACTCATACTCACAATTTGCTGCTTGCAGGGATAGTTTAGATTTATTTCAGTTTTAGACACAGATTTGTTTTCCAGTTCTGCATTTAGATTAAATTAGTTAGGAACTTGCATATCATTCTAAAACATAAAATGAAAAGAACGATGGATCGGTCCATAACCGGTATAACTGGAGCAAATCTCCAAACCCACGGTTTCCGGAACCGCTAACCGGACATATTCCCCATACCAAATGGTGGACAATCTAATTGGGATAGTCTACCGGGGAGGATCCCTTTCTGATTGATGCTGCGATCTTCGAGGCATCAACACACCGGTCCAGTTCTAATAACATTGGTTCCCCGTAGAATGCATATTTTGATATGAAGATGGATTATGTTGATATTACTAATGTTGAATTATGGCAGATTATAATGACATATTAATGAGATGCTTAGTGAAATTATGAAGGTATCATGACCAATTATGTTATAATGGTAGCACAGAGCACCTAAATGCATTAGATGCTAAACTTGGCATGACTTATCATGACTGGTGGCTAGACATTCTTGTTAGCACATGATTCAAGTTTGATCCATGATATATTATTATATTGAGAAATGGTGACTAATGATTATTCATTATGGTAAGTGCAAGTTGTTCCAGGTGATCCACTCAAATAGCCAGGTGAGGCTAATCATTCTATGATTTTGTGGGATCCCATAACCATGAATGAGAATGGCTACTATAAATATATTATGGACTGGGGGACAAGCCCAACAATTAATTCTATGCCAGCAACTCTTGACTTTAGTACCAAAAGTTGGGAAGGTGGCAATGCCACGGTTACTTCCCGGAGAACTTCCGATGTGACCAGAGTCCCCAGTTGGAGACATATTCATAGGGAGGGAGGTTTATGTAGAAGGACTTTTGATGCCTGGGGCTAGTGCCTTGAGGGTGCTTGTGGAGGATGTTTAGGCTATCCTTTCAAGATTCCTGGGGTATAATGATCCTGATATCAGGATTGGGGTACTGGGAACCAGATGCCGGCTAGTACCGATGAGGCCTAGATTCTGGTTAAATTCCGATGAGGCCGCACTATTACCAGAAGTTGGGAGGGTGGCAATGCGGCGGTAACCTCCCGGGGAACTTCTGATGCCTACTGTATGATCCACATACATGTTACAGTAGAGGGCCCGTTCCATGGCAAGCGGGACCATCCAGAGCTGAAGGGGAGGCTTATGGAGGTGGAAGATGGTATGATTCTCAGGGAGAGGGTGAGTAAGGAAAGATGAAGTAAACAAATGCACAATTATTAATTATTAATTAATTGTCTAATGCTTCTGTTTGTATGATGCATAATTGATTGCTATGGTTGCATACTAGACTCATAGGGAATTACTTAAGAGCATGTTGTAACTTAGGGCGTTTGATTGTATTAGTGTGGTTTGGATACTTCTATGTGGTGGCCACACATATAAATCTCTTAACTTCACAATAGTACTAGCTACCTATATATTCTAGTATTTACTTGATTGCGGATTGATTGAATAAGTATTGTATTTATTGCTTGAAGATTATGACTTCGGGACGAAGTTTCCTGAAGGGGGGAAGTATGTAACAACCCTCATGTATGCATATTTGTGGAATATTTATAATGAAATGTAAAATAATAATAAAAAAGGGGTAAATATAAAAGGGAATATGAAAGAAAAATAAAGGAAAACCAATTGCATTAAAAGAAATTAAGAAAAAGGGGAGAAAGGGGAGATAAAAGGAGAAGGAGAAGAAGAGAGGGGGATATTTTATGGTCTTTTTGGCATTTTGGAAGGGGAGCATTGGAGGAGCCAAGGAAGAAGAAAGAGGCTGACAGAAAGAGGAAAGCAAGCAAGCTTTGGAATAGGGTTAATTGTTGGGGGCTCGGGGGCCTCAACCATTGGCTAGGGTTTGGTTGGATGGAGATTCATCCCACCACCTTTAGTTGCGGACATTGGAGCTATCAAGGTAACTACCAGGTCCTCTAATCAGGTAAGGCTCTTTAAATTTCCATAGAATATTTTCTTAAATTGTTGATTAGATCCACTGTTTGTATTCAAATCTCCTTTGCATGCTGGTTTTTTTGTTGTTTACAGGTTTTTATGAATTTGAGGTTATTACAAAATTTCAATACTTGGCTAATCTTCATCCTTCTTTCTTGCTTGACTCAAGTTCTATTATCTCATTCTCTGGATGAAGCACCGAGTCCTCCTCTATATCCCTTAAAGTATTCCCAGAGTTGAGCTGTAGACTTCCATGTACCACCATAATGGGAATCTATGCTACATCCTCAACCAGAGTATCCACTTCGCCACCCTAAAGTTTGATGCTCCCTTCCATATCATCAATTTCGATTTCCAACACTGATATGTTGTATGAATTTTGTCGCATAGTCTCGAGGATACCTTCCGTATGATCTTGCAATTGATGCATTGCTTTCTTCAAATCCTAGATTGTATTCTCAATGCCACAAAGATCAAAATTCCAAGACACCATGGCTATATTTGGACATGGGGCTTCACTAGAAGGCAATATAATATCACGTTCATTCATATTGCGGTATTAAATATTCATGAAATCTAAAAATTATATTGCTTATATATTAAGGGGCAAAGGTTTTTATTTATTTAATGTAACGATACAAAAATACTTTGGCGTCTTTTTTATATGGGCGGGATGACAAATATCCGCCAAATGGAGATGGCGGGATCACAGCCGGATGAGAAATCACATCTTGAGGCATACTCCAGGGGTTTCGTGGTGAAGTGGGTTGTCAGTCAATCATAGTCAAGAGACAGTGGTCATTGACAGCCAATTGTTACCAATATCACTCAACCAGTTGTTACCAATAGCCTTGGGAGTCTCTAAGCCTCCAGGGCTTGTTATAGGCCCTCGATAGGCCTTGGGGGATTGAATACCCAACCAATCATGCCTATTACAGGCCTTGGGAGGTTTAGTCAGCCTCCTAGATCTTGTTATAGGCCCTGGGGGCTTGGATACCTATCCCACAACAGGCTTAGTTAGCGATTGGGGAAAAACAACATGCAATCTAAATGTTGTACTATGTGAATTGGCTCTAGTGACATATAAGAAGTGATCTCCTATCTCTTCAGTAGACCATTAGATGTTGCAAATCATAATGATATGTGGTTGAGTAATTGCATTGTGGGTGAAGTAATGTGCATCCAAAATATACATCAAAAGAAGCAAGGTGCATTGTAGAATGCATGTGGGTCATAAGAGGGGTATCATATCAATATACTAGGTAGAAATATAAAGGGGTATAAAAAATGTTAATGAAAAAATTGATACATACAATATCTAGTGAAAATAGGGTTTTTTAAAATTGGGAAGGCATATTGGGAGGGGGTTAAAAATATTGGAAGGTATTTTCCAATATTTAGTGAAATTAGGGGTATTGTTTCATATGCCACGAACGAACGTGCTATGATAGCGGTTTATTGAGTGAAGCCCCCGTGTATTTGGACAGGTGCGAACCTTGAAAACACTCGAAATACCCAAAGTCCCACCTTGAGGTAAACAGGCGAGAGCTGCCTCCATATCCTGCAAAGGATCTGGGCCTAAGACCAAAGATGAGGTGACATAACAACTCTCCACAATGAACATGAAGCCTTCACAGCCAGAATAGGACTAATACGAGCTTTAAGCAAATCTCAAGCCGAAAAGGACCCAAACATGTGGGAAAATATTTGGTTAGATATATCACACAAGCCTCCCACAAAACACGACCATATGCTGTTAAACTCAGCTTGTGCGAGACTTGGGATGAGTGAGGAGGGAGATATATGCATGTATAGCCCTTAAATTCCAAGGAGTGTGGTGTGTCAACCTCCCTAGCTAGGTGGCAATTAAAAATGATGAACACGTCTCGCTTCATAAACGACCTCGGGGATATCAAAATACATTTCCTTCATACTTATGGTATCTACCTTTGATGTGGATGATGACCATCCATTTTCAATCACTTTATTCATAGCAACGGCTTGATTTGCGAATCAATCTACTTGCTCATTGTTGATTCTTCTTATGTGTGTTAGATTGGGTTCGATGATCCTTTTGAGAATACCATTGGTTCTTTTTTGTAATCTCCCTTGGATATCCTTGTCATTGATCAAGGCTTTGCGTGCATATATAATAACCAACAAAGAATCTATGAGGAGAATTAGTTTCTAGACTTTAAGTGAAACTACAAACTCTGCTCCAAGCATCAAGGCATACCATTATGCTTGGTTGTTGGTTGCTATACAAATACCCCATGCCAATGAATTCACTATTGTCCCCTCATGATCCAATAAGATCCCTTTTGCACCTGCCACCCCTAATCATGAATATTTTGTTGATAACTAAGATACCCCTCCATATTTAGGGATCCAACCCCACATATTAATTGAAGGCAATTAATGTAACTTATTTCATTTCATTATTCAAAGAGAGGAAATAAAGTTGATAAATGGAGCAGAACTTGAGATAAGTCAATGTTTACTACTGTTTAATTTTTCCATTGTACTGTCAAATACTTGAAGAAGAAATAAAAATCCTCTCTTTCATAGGTTTCCCCTTTGGGGTTTTTCCTGGGCCATTTGGCTAAAAGATCGGGTCTAAATTTTTTATGGTGTGACTGTGTTTTTATATATGTTCATAAAGTTGGTAAAGTTTTCCATTGTGTTCAAGCTACATAATTGATTTATGTGGGAAAAATCATTTGCACTAGTCATGGCAGAATGGGGTTGGGCATTAAACTGATTTTCTAAACAAAACTTGAAACCGGGTTGGGAAACACTAAATTTTTACATGGTATCAGAGCTTGGTCAAAGAGGAGAGGGGTAGAATTAATGGGTCATGATTTTCATACTTGAGAGAGATATTTCATTTTGTTCATCAAGCATATTTTTGGACTTTGCATTGCCAGTGAGATGGCCACTGGGTCGAGGATAGAGGACAGGTTGGATGGGGCATCCAATTTCAGTCCTTGGAAAGCAAGGATTGTGTTGATTTTGTAGGATAACGAGTTGTGGAGTATAGTGAATAGCACACAAGCTAACTTGGTGCAAGTACCCGCAACTACTCATGCAACAACTAAGGTGGCCATTGACAAGAAGGACATAAAGGCTAAGAGAATTATCCTTGATGTAGTGAAGGACCATGTTATCACACATGTGTTTGGTAAGGACTATGCTTATCAAATGTGGGATTCCTTAACCAATTTGTACCAGAGTTCCAATGAAAATCAAAAGAGGGTAATGAGAGAGAAGTTGAAAAGCATCATGATGGCTAAATTTGAATATGTGACTTCCTACCTTACTAGGATCACAGAGGTGAGATATGAGCTTGGATCAGTTGGAGAGAAAGTTGAGGGCAGTGAGATAGTGTGGATAAACTTGAATGGTGTGGCCAATCCATGGGTTGTATTTGTGGAGGCCATTGTAGCTAGATAAGACATGCTTTCTTGGGATCGTCTTTGGGATGACTTCATTCAAGAGGAGACCCGGAGAGGATATGTGCATAGCAGTTCAACACATAGTAAGGATGATGAGGAGAATGTAGTTGGCATCAAAGGGGAAGAAGAAGAAGTCCAAGAAGGGTCCCAATGGTGGGGCTAAGCAGAAGGGTGGTGATCAGAAGAAATATTTGAACAAAGTCAAGTTCTTTGGTTCTCAGGGATTTAGGCACTATGCTAGACAATGCTCGAACAAGAAGAAGAAGAAGCATCAATAAACATCGACTTCTATGGATATTGATTCATATGCAACTAGATTTGAGAGAGATTTTTCTCTTTGTGCTGATCATTCAGAGAGAGCATCCATTACCAGTGTAGATGTAGATGATGAGAGAGAGTAATCACTGTTGGTTGGCCATTCCTTGAGTGCATCTACCACCACATGCACCTGGTACATTAATAGTGGAGCTTTTTGCCATATGACAGGTTTGCGGGATATTTTTTTAGAGTTTACATAGACATGTTTGGATCTAGAGGTGGTGTTGGAAAATGAGATGATTGTCAAAGTAGTTGGGTGGGGGATCATCACCTTTCAGACGGAGTCCATGGAGCCCATGACTTTGAGTGATGTATTGTATGTCCTTGGGTTGAAGAAGAACTTGATTTTAGTTTACGCGATCGATCATAGGGGATTTGGAGTGTACTTCATTGATGGGCATGTGCACATTTTTCCCAAGGGATTGGGTCCATCTACTTCTTTTTCTGTTGAAGTCAGATGTGGGAAACTATATAAGCTTTTGTTTTAGCCTTTACACGCTTTGGCACACAATAGTAGTAGTGATCTATGAGATCTATGGCATAAGAGTATGGCTCACTTGCATCACCCAACTTTGAGGATGTTGAGAGATATGGTGACTGGTTTTCCTAAGTTCAGCACAGAGCACAATGATTTATGCAGGGGGTGTGCTTTGGGAAAGTACACCAAGATTGCTTTTCCAAGCAATGAAAATAGATCGATATGAGTGCTTGACTTAATACACTTTGAATTATGTGGTATTATGTCTTCTGTTTTGTTGAGTGGTTTTGAGTACAATGTTTCATTCATTGATGACCACTCCAGGAAGACCTGTATCTACTTTCTGAAGAGTAAGGAGTCAGAAGAAGTCTTGTAGAGGTTTTGATGCAGGCTGGAGGTGACAAAATCCAATCCAACCCGCTTCCCAAGAAATATTGTGGTTCCCCGAAATTTGAACCACTAAACCTAGCTAACAACCAGCTGGGTTCTCCTCAGTTGCGGTTCTCGCCTTCAAAATGGGCTTTCCACAATGTTCTGATAGTCGGAATTAGCTTTCCACAACAACCTTGCGGAAAGGCCTCCCTTCCGCAATTCCGATGTCCTTCCGCAGTGTCCTTTCCGCAGCCACCTTTTCGCAACACTTCTTTCCGCAGTCACCTTTCCGCAACACTTCCTTCTGCAACGCTCCTTTCCGCAACTTGCGGATTGTAGATTACGATTGCGCTCTTCATGGTTTCTGAAAAAGGCTTCCGCAAAAACTCTTCCGCAATGTGGCTTCCACCAATCCTCGCTGTTAACTCCCAGGATCCTCTTTTCGACGGAACGCTGTATGAACCGTTGATCTTTTGCGGGTTTGATCTCATCCATTGATCCGTGACCAATGCAAAACACTTCAATTGGCTTGCAGGAAGGTTAAGTCCTGCACACGTTCACCTTGTGGGTTCTTTCCCCACCGTCGATCTTCCCTTTGGATCTGATTGGAACCATCCAACCTATGTTAGTTGAATCGATTGCAACTCTACGAATTTCTCGTCGATTGATCAGAGAATCGATTAATCCAGCCCGACCTTCGTCCGAATATGATGTGAACTAAATACAACAAGAAACTATCTCTGCTACTTAATGATGATCGGTTTGCGAAGGACTTGGGTGTTCTTAACTATTCATACAAGCATGAAAACAAAGAATCATTCACATAGACATCAGGTTAGCGCTTTCACACAACTCTACCTGATAGAACCTAGGCTTATCGCTTATTCAAATGTACAGTAACACCATTGGATACACAGAACTTGCTGATTTCAATAATTGACAACAAAACTTCTATATAGTCGTATTTTCCTCTGGTATTCAAGGAAATATCCCAACAACTCTTCCTCGTGCAGATCTCTCTCTTGCGCCGACCCCCCCGCTCGGAGTCCTAGTCTCTCCCTTTTTCACCGATTCAAAAATCCCCCAAAAAAACCGAATCGATGAACAGTCAAGTAAACTAACTAACAAACTCTCCCCCATCATTGAAAGGAGTCACTATCATTCAACAACAAACTGGCTAACTGGCTTGGTCTCCATGCAGGGAGTATCAACTCACCACTATGTCCTATCTTCTCAAAAACTAACAACACACTAGTCTGTTACATACTTTGCAAATATTAAAATACTTAGTAAGCAAATTATCCTCCCATTTTAGGACAGCTTGTCCTCCTGCTAGCCACAACATGTGAACACGCAATCACATTGCTGAATTAGCATTAATGCTCCTGCATCAGACTCCCAAGGTTAGAATTCTGAACCCTGGTTTAGTAAATCAGCTATTGAAAAACCCTTTGCCTTCAATTCTTTAGCATCCATCCATGTAGAATCTTCTGCTAGATGTCCTTTCCATTTGATCAAGTATTCCAAGTAGTCCCTTTGTTTGGTACTCTTTGCCACTCTAGTATCCAAGATAGACTCAGGTTCTGATGGTTGGGCTATAGGAATCTGCTTCAGCCATTGAAGATCTTCCATAGGGTCCCTGTCTTCTATCATTTGTCGCGTATCATCGGCCACATAAGTATACAGGTTTGCAACATTAAAAATAGGTGAAATACCAATTCCTATTGGCATTTCCATCTCATAGGCATTTGCTGAAACTTTTCTGAGTATTCTGCAAGACCCAATCTTTTTCATTTTCAACTTGTTATACTCTCCTTTTGGAAATATCTCCTTCCTCAGATGTGCTAAAACCAAATCTCCTACCTCATATTTTTTCTCCCTTCTCCTGGAATCTGCTCTTGTTTTGTAACTATTGTTACTCTGTTGCAACCTTGCTTTAACTTGCTCTTGTAGTTCACTAGTCCTTGTTGCAAACTCTTCTCCATCTGCAATTCTCTTTTCCAATTGAGCCAAATCACGAAGTTCACACACCCCTCTTGGATGCATACCATACAGAATTTGGAATGGACTCATTCCTATACTTCAGTTTGGTGAGTCATTATATGCAAACTCGGCTTGAGCTTGCACTTTGTCCCAATGCTTTGGATTTTCTCCGATCAGACTTCTCAACATGTTACCCAGACTTCTATTTACTACCTCAGTCTGGCCATTAGACTATGTATTATATGCTAAACTAAAGTTCAACTTGGTACCCAACTTATTCCACAAGGTCCTCCATAAATGACCTATGAACTTCACATCCTTGTCAGATACAATGGTCTTAGGTAAACCATGTAGCTTCACAACTTAATTGAAAAACAAGTTAGCAATGTGTGTGGCATCGCTTGTGTTATAACATGGAACGAAATGTGCCATCTTAGTAAATCTATCCACAACTACAAAAATAGAATCATTTCCCTTCTGAGTTTTTGGTAAACCCAAAATGAAATCCATACTCACAGAATCCCAAGGCCTAGTTGGAATAGGTAATGGTGTGTACAAGCCTGTGTTTTGTCTTCTTCCCTTGGCATGCTGGCATACCTTGCATCTGCTCACAAAATTTTCAACCTCAGACCTCATCTTTGGCAAAAAGTAGAAATGGCTCAACTATCCAAAGGTTTTATCACTCCCAAAGTGACCTGCCATCCCTCCATTATGTTTCTCCTATACCAAATTCTCTCTCATGGAACATTTGGGAATACAAACTTTACTGTTTTTAAAAGTAAACTGTCTTGCAAAATATACTCCATCCATGGCTCTCTGTCCACCTCCATAGGATTTATACAAACTCTGTATGCATCATGAAAATCAATGTCATTTTCATACAAACCTCTTAAGAGTTCAAATCCTAAGACTTGGATCTGATTTTCTTGCACCATCAATTATCTCCTGCTCAAAGCATCAGCTACTCGATTTGACTGCCCACTTATGTGCTTCAACAAAGAGGTAAAGCTTTGCAAGAAATCAACCCATTTGACATGATTCTGATTCAATTTAGGTTGTTGCATGATGTATTGCAATGCATGATTATCAAAAAACAAAACAAACTCCCTATGCATCAGATAATGTCTCCAATGCTTTAGTGCTTGGACAATAGCATAAAATTCCTTGTCATAAGATGAGTATCTCTGTTTTGAATCATTCAACTTCTCGCTGAAATATGCTATAGGTCTATCTTCCTGACTGATTACAGCTCCAATTGCTACTCCACTGGCATCACATTTCACTTGGAAAGGGTGTTTGAAATCTGGTAACTTCAATACTGGCTGTTCAGTAATCTTGTTCTTCAAATACTGAAAGCTACTTCCAGACTCTGCTGTCCATTTAAATGGCTGTTTGTCCTTCCTAATTGTTTCAATGATTTATGAACAAATACCACTGAAATTATTTATGAATTTTCTATAAAAACTTGCCATTCCATGGAAACTTCTTACCTCAAAAATGCTCCGAGGTGAAGGCCAATCCATAATTGCTTGCACCTTTTCCGGATCCATCTTCAAACCATCTCTTGAGATAACAAAACCCAAATACACTAGTTCTGATTTTAGAAATGTACACTTCTTCACATTTACTAACAAATTTTCCTTTTGTAATTTCTCCAAGACACATCTTAGATGCTCTAAGTGTTCTTTTTCTGTTTGACTGAAAATTAGAATATCATCAAGGTAAACTATTACAAACTTACCTATGAAATCTCTCAAGACTTCATTCATTAATCTCATGAAAGTGCTTGGCGCATTGGATAGTCCGAATGGCATAACCAACCACTCATACAACCCATCGTTTGTCTTAAAGGCTGTCTTCCACTCATATCCTTCTCGAATTCTGATCTGATGGTATCCACTCTTCAGATCTAATTTTTAAAAGCATGTTTCCCCACTCAGGCAATCCATCATGTTGTCCATCCTGGGTAATGGAAACCTGTATCTGATGGTAATCTTGTTGATAGCCCTGGAGTCAGTGCACATCCTCCATTCACCATCCTTATTCGGGATGAGTACTGCTGGTACTGCACATGGACTCATAATTTTCTGAACCAACCCCTTGTCTAACAATCCTTTTACTTGCCTTCTAACTTCTTCATTCTCTTGAGGTGTCAACCTGTAGGCTGCCTTGTTTGGTAAGCTTGCTCCAAGTATAAAATCAATATGGTGACTTATATCCCTCTTTGGTGGGAACTCATTGGCTAAATCATATACCACAATGTCACTAAACTCACTTAGCATCTCTTGGATTTCCTCAGGTAGATCTATAATGGTCTTCATTACTACCACTCTAGGTTTACATACCACAACATAATTAAGCTCTTCCTCATCGATTTGCTGCAAATATTCTTTCCCTGTCAACATTAGGACCTTAGGTGCTTGTTGCTCTGTCATACTCTGTCCTTGTAAAGGAGGAAGAACATGTTTTATCCCATCTTTCTCAAAACTATGACAATTTCTCCTACCATCATGTATCACCTTTTTGTCAAACTGCCATGGTCTCCCTAGAAGAATATGGCAAACATCCATGGGCATAACATCACATATAATTTTATCTTATATGTGCGTATTTGCAAATCAACTTCACATTGTTTACTCACCAGGATTTGATGTCCTTTATGCAGCCGAGATACCTTGTATGGAACATGATGTTTGGTCTTCCTCAGACTCAGTTTCTCCACCATATCCGTGGAAACAAGATTGTTAGTGCTCCCACCGTTGATCACCATCTTGCAACACTTCCCTTTGACTTTACACATGGTTCTGAATAAAGCCTTCCTTTGGGCGGGTTCCACTTTCTCCTTCTCAGGCTTCAATAAGACTTTGTTCATCATCAAATATTCTCCCGTCTTTGACAAATTTTCAGCCACTGCCATCTGCTCTTGCTGCTGCTCGTTCTGAGTTACATAGGCTCCTCTTTGTCCTATGTCTTCCTTCTCAGGACATTCAAAGGGTCTGTGTCCCAATTTGTTACAATTGTAACATATGTAGACAGTTTCTCTGCCTCTTCCTCTACCTCTACCTCCTTGGTGAGGTCTTCTCCCTCTCGAGTCACCTCCTCTACCCTGCTGCTCCTGTTGGCTTGAGTTTCTAGACCCTCCTTTTTGGGCTGGAAACCTTCCTCTTCCAGCTGTTTTCCCCCTTCCCTGGTTTGAACCTCTCCCCCTATTGACGCTCTGCTTCCTCAATAACTTTTCTTCTACCCTCAAGGCACATTGGTACGCTTCTTCCATTGTTCTTGGTGGTATCATGCTGATCTCATCCTAAATCTCCATCCTTAGACCATTGACATATCTAGCAGTCTTTTCTATTGATTCCTCTACATAGCCTGCCCTTAGGTTTACTTTGTAGAACTCTTCGGTATACTCTCTTACAATCAATAATCTTTTCCTAAGGTTCTGCATTTGTCTATACAAAGTCAGTTGGTAATCCTTGGGCAAGAATTTAGCTCTCATCTTAGCCACCATCCTATCCCAGCTCTTTATCAATGGCTTGTTCTTCCATCTCCTTTCAGCCTGCACACTATCCGACCATAAGGATGCATGCCGTTTAAACCTTGTCACAACCAATTTGACCTTCTTGTTTTCTTCAATTTCATCATACTCAAAGTATATGTCTAATTCACTGATCTAGTCAATGAGATGTTCAGCAGTGAGGCTTCCTTCATAAGTAGGCAACTCAAGTCTTGGTCTCGACGTTGCTCCAAGAATTGACCGAAAGTATCTTAGCTCAGGTGTCTCTTGCACAAGTGTTGTTTCATCTCCTGGTTCCTCTTCTTCAGGCTCACTCACATCCCTTTCTTCTGGGTCTCTTCGTTTTCCCATATCCATAGGATTCTATAGGATTCTCTCTCTATGCTTAGCCAAAAGCTCATATAGAGCTCTACATGGATTTCACTAAGCCATCACAACCATGGAACTCCTTCCGACTGCACCACACAACACAAAGAACGTATTTCCCTTCATTGATCCACAATTCCCTTAAGAAATACAACCCTTACAATGGTTACCAGTGTGTGCAGTAAGAGTCCAAACTGTTGTATGCTATTGGCGAACCTCCTTCAAATTTAATTCATGGCTTCTCAAGCATCTGTTAGTAGCAAAAATCAATGGTTAATGGTTCCTATCTTTCCCAACCTAGATGCTCTCCTTCAACCATCTATTTTCCCTTCAAATTTGCAACTCTATCTCTAAATTCAAATTTCTAGGTTCTACACAATCTGGTAACAATCATGAGTAGCCATGGGAAGCTCTACGCAGTGTAGAAGATTGCATGAGAGAATGATAGAATGAGTGAAAATACAACTGACATAGATTCTGACCATAGAAGAAAAGGACTTATGATAGCTGACAAAACTTTCACCACCCCCATGCTTCAATAACTGCATGAAGTGACTTTTCACACCAACCTTGCACATGCATTCAATGATTGTGTTTAATATTCAAGATGATGTAATTGGCTCATTTAAAGCACATGGTAGAATTTGGATGAGTTCTAATGTTGACACTTGGAAGCAAAGGAATTGGTTTTCCATAGGCCTCCATTTCTTCTTCCCCTATGATGGAATCATAGCCCCTTTCGTTCTCTTTACACAACCATCTTGGACCTTTTATTATTTTCCAACATAATATTTACAAATATTTTGAATTGGCATGTTAATTCAACCATACAGTCCAAATAAAAATATATAAATCATACATGCCTAGCCATTCACTAGTCGGGCCTTGGCCTCGATATTCACACTAGGAATCCATACTAGCATATTTACATCATTTACATAATTTTGATTAAATACATCCCAAGTCAAAATTGGGGGTATTACAATCCTCTCCCCCTTGCAATAACACCATCCTTGGTGTTTTCTCAAAATCAAAACAAAAATGGGTATGCCTCTTTCATGGCATCCTTCGAATCCCCAATAGCCTCATTGGGACCGAAGTGCTTCCATTGCACTTTTACCTATCTGATGGCTTGGTTCCGAAGGAATGTTACCTTCCTATCTAAGATGCATAGTGGCTCGGTTTAGAACTCTCCCTCGGGTTCCACCTGAATCACATCCCAATCAATCACATGGTTAGAATTGTGTAAATATTTCTTAAGCAAAGAAACATGAAAAACATTATGAGCTCTAGTGTTAGCAGGAAATGCAATTCTATATGCAACTGGCCCTGTCCTTTTGAAGCACTTCAAATGGTCCGCAATATCTTGGGGACAACTTGGCACAACTTCCAAGCTTCAAGGAACTCTTCCTTGGTTTCACTCTAAGGTAAACATGATCCCCAACACTGAATTCCCTATGCACTCTATTTTTATCTACATAGCTTTTCTGTCTATCTTGGGCTGCCTTTAAATTCTTCCTAATTTTTTCAACCTCTTGTTCTATTTCCTTAAGTCATTTTGGCCCAAGTATAATTATTTTCACTAGATTATCCCAAGTCACTGGTGTCCTACATTTTCTGCCATACAAAAATTCAAATGGACTCATGCCCAAAGAAGCTTGCTACCCATTGTTATATGCAAACTCTACCAAGTGTAGATAATCTTCCCATTTGGATGGTTTTTCCATCACATACATGAAAAGCATGTCTTCAAGGTCTTCAAGAACCCAATTTACTCTTTCTGTTTTTCCATCTGTTTGTGGATGGTAGGTAGTGCTAAAGTCTAGTTGTGTACCCAAATCTACAAAAATTCTTTTCCAAAAATTTGAAGTAAATTTTGTATCCCTGTCTGAAATTATTGCCTTAGGCAATCCATGCAATCTAATAATTTCCTTCATAAAAGTATTTGCAATGGAATCTATTTTATATGTGGATCTGACTCGGATAAAATGTGTTGCCTTAGACAATTTATGCACCACAACCATGATGGAATCATGCTGTTTCACAGTCATTGGTAAACCTATAATAAAATCCATGGAACTTACTTCCCATTTCCATTCCGGAATTGGCAAAAGATGCAACAAACTTGCTGGGTGTTGATGCTTAGCTTTCACTTGCTGACATTTCATACACATAGAGATATACTCAGCAATATATTTTTTCATCACAACTAAAAATATCGTTTCTAGGTTGTAGCAATTGTTTTATGGTATCACGGGTGACCGGAATATGGAATTTCATGGATTTCATGTATATTAATCTCCTCAAGTATGCCACATTTGGAATATAAATTCTATTTTTATATGTAATAAGTCCAACCTCTTCTACATGATACCCTTCAAACCTCTTTTCAAAATTATGCTGCTATAATTTGTCCTTTATTTGCACATACATTTTTATCTTCAACAAGATAATTAACAATCGGTTGCCTTAAATCCGATTGGCAAGTATTGATGGTTTCCATATGCATTTCATGCATCTTTATTTTGAGTGCATCAACCATTTTCTTTTCTTTTCCTTTTATGTGTTTGATTTCAAAATCAAACTCACATAAAAATTCTAGCCATCTAGCTTGCCTGACATTTAATGTTGGTTGCTCAAATAAATATTTTAGATGACAATGGTCCGTCCTTAGCTCAAATTTTCTGCCCATTAAATAATGCCTCCACATCTTTAGGGCATGCACTATGGCTGCAAGTTCCAGATCATGGGTAGCATAATTATTTTCATGCTCTTTCAATTTTCTAGACTCATAACACACCACATGATTGTCTTGTATAAGAACTCCTCAAAGTCCATGTTTAAATGTATTTGTCCACACCATGGAATATTTTTTTCGATCTGCAATTTTCATAATTGGAGCACTTGTGAGAAGCTTCTTCAACTGCTGGAAGCTTTCTTCACATTTCTGTGTCCAGTCAAATTTTATTCCCTTCTTTTGCATAGAAGTGATTGGGTGTGCTACCTTGGAGAATCCCTTCATGAACCTTCTATAATAACCAACAAGACCCATAAAAGATATCACATCTGTCACATTCCTTGGAGTTGGCCAGTTCATAATGGATTCAATCTTTTCCGGATCCACTGATATTCTTTTGTTGGGCCCGGGAAAGCTTTGACATGCTTTGTTAACTAGGTTTTTGTATGAACAGAGTCAGGAAGAAGTAGTCTGCGGAAGTAGGACTAGCTCCAACGAAGTGGCCTAAAAATAAGGAATGAACGGCATTTGACTTCGTCAACAACGGAGTTAGTGGGGAGTAGTTATAGTTTTTTCCCACTTACATTAATGAGTCTAAGTAGTGGGAGCGGGGAGGGATAAGGATGAATCCTATATATATGTAATGGGTTGGGAATTTTTGGGTTGATTAAATGAAGGGAGAGCGAGAGCATATAGTATTGCCTTATGTATTCAAGAGAATCCTATTTTTTATACTATTGTAATTTTGATGTATAAGTGAGTTGCAAGGGGTTATAGATATTTGCAAGCTATGTGTGCAGGTCTGTCATAATGAAGAGAGAGTGTCTGTTGGCTGTGTGCGCAGACATGAAGTGCTAATTTGCTGCAACTCATGAATAAGAATAGTGCTTCTGTGGTTTTTCCCGTCTTGGGTTTCCACGTTATTTATGGTGTTCATGTGTGTGGATGATTGATGCATGATTCGTTTACTTTTATGTGGCCATGTACTTTAATGACATAATGATGTTATGATAATATATAGGAAGTAAGTTAGCATGCTGCGAAGCTAATATACAAACCTGGTAATTGAACATATATACATATATTTGCAGTTTATGGTCTTTGTGAAATGTGGGTTGTTTTGTCGAAGCTATAAAATGCTAGTTGTTGTAGATTTTGGTCATTCCCCTTCATTGTTGCAGAAACCTAGTTCCTGCAAAAACCTGGTTCCTGCAGTCCCCATATGTACCTCGGGTGAGACATCACTTGTTCACATGTGATGCCGAAAGGGCCGATATCTTGGGGTTTGTTGGTGAATAGTTTAGTTAACCTAGGCTGAAGTATAGAGTTAAGCCAATATCCTTCCTCTGAAATGATGTGACCCAAATAATGAATTTTATTTTTATAAAAATCACACTTGATTAGATTTACATACAACTTATGCTCCCTTAGCAATTGCAAATCCATTCTCAAATGTTCTTCATGATCCTCTTCATTCTTAAAGTAAATAAGGATGTCATCTAGAAAAACAAGCACAAACTTGTTCAAATACTTGTTGAAAACGCTATTCATGAGACACATGAAGGTAGTGGGTGCATTAGTGAGACCAAATGGCACCACCAAAAATTTAATGTGTCCATACCTTGTTCTAAAGGTTTTCTTGTGAATATATTCTTCCTTGATTCTTACTTGATGGTAACCATACCTCAAGTCAATCTTTGAAAATACATTTGCCCCTCTCATTTGATAAAAGAGAACATCAATTTGAGGCAATGGGCACTTGTTTTTCACTATCACTTTGTTCAACTGCTTGTAATCAATACATAACCTGAGTGTTCCATCCTTCTTTTTAACAAATAGTATGGGTGCTCCACGTGGAGACACACTTGGCCGAATGTACTTCTTTTCCAACAATTCTTGCAATTACATTTTCAGCTCTAATTATTCCGGTGTACTCATTCTGTAAGGTGTCTTGGACACCGGTGTAGCTCCTAACACAAGATCAATTGTGAAATCAATGTCCCTCTTTGGAGGAAGTCCCATAATTTCATTAGGAAACAAATCCCTGAAATATTGCAAAACATGATAATCCTCCAACGTGAGAATTTCATTTTTTGTTTTATTTAAAACATGGGCTGCATACAATTGAAAACCTTTCCTACAGAACTTCTTCAGCTGCATGGCTAAATTTTTCCTAATAAATACTACCTTTGGGATGTATTTTACAACCCTTGGGTTTCCTTCCTCATCAATGCATTCAAAAGTTTTGCTGTAGCAGTAAAGTTTAATTATGTCTGCTTCCAATCGGTCCATTCCATTGAGAATATCATATGAACTAGGTGGCAAAATATGTATATTTGCATAAGTGAATAGTCCACTCACTTCTAATGGACATTTATCCACTAGTTCACTAACTTTTCTCTTGGTTCCAGTGGCTAGTTGTACCAACCGTGATTTACTCTACTTGGTTTTCTTAAAAGCACAAATCTCAACAATTTTAGGAGTGATATAATTGTGAGTAGATCCAGGGTCAATTAAAATAGAAATAGATTACTTATCAATCTTACCTTCAACCTCAACCACAGTTGATTGATGGTCTGCTTGGTAGTCCTCTAGTGCAACATAAATTCTAGGGACGGTCCTGGCCACTTGACCCATAGTTTCAGCTTCTTGAATGTTGTGAACTTGCTCTGAACTCCCATTCCGATGTGGATAGTTTCCAAGAGAATGGCCTTCTCCACATCCCCAACATTGAAGTGGCTCACTTGGATCTCTTGGCTTGTCTCCCATCATCCTAGCTGGCTTTGTCACAACTTATGGTGGCTGCCTTTGCTGATTCTTGAATTGAGGAGGCTTGAAACCCTTCTTCCTTAAGTTAAACTTCTCATTTTTCTTGTCCTTCCATGCTTTAAGGAATTCTAGCCTGTTTTTGTTTTGATCATGATAATACTTGGCCTTTCTTATGGTCTCATCTAGAGTTTGAGGTTCATTAAACTCAATTATGTCTTTGTAGGGCTAAGGAAACCCACTTAGAAAACACTGAATTTTCACTTTTTCATCCCTGATATAATTGACATATCTTAGCAATTCCAAGAATTTATTTGCATATTCCTCCATAGTCATTTGACCCAATTTCACCTCATGGAATTCTTTAAGTTTGCCATCACAGTACCTATTAGAGAGGTATTTTTGCTTGAAGAATTTCTTGAATGGATTCCACATAATATTCCTTTCATTGATCTTCTTCACTTGCCTAAGGTGATCCCACCATATAGATTCTCTTCCATTCAGGTTGAATATGGCCACTCTTACTTTCATACTCCCTGAGTAGTCTTGAACTTGGAAATACTTCGTCATCCCAAGAAGCCAAGCCTTAGCTTATTGACCAGATTTTATTTCACCATCAAGATTATGAGGCTTGGCCTTCTAAAATTCTCCATGTGAGTTGTTCCCAAAAGGCCTCTTCCTCTTATTCCTATGAGAGGAAGAGATTGATCCTTTCGTGGAATCCTCAGAGTCAGATGACTCACTAGAAGAGATTTATGGAGTATATGTCCTTTCTCTAGAAACTCTTGAAATATGGGACCTCTTGTGAAAATTCCTCCTTGAGCTACTCCCACTCTTTTCCTGATTTTCAGAGTGATGTCCAAATTTAATCTACCTTTGAATGCCTGCCAAACTTTGAAGTATAGTTGCATTTAGTTGATTATGTTCTTCTTGATCTCTAATCAACCTTTCATTGTCTGCTCTACAACTTTGCAGTTCCACTCTTAGGCTTTTCATGGTTCCTGTAATGTCTGAGGGAGTCACTTAGTTTCTCCTACCATTGGATTTTTACTTTGCATTCTCAACCTGTGTGTTCTCTCCCATTGCATTTGTATCAACTTCATAAGGATACTATGCATCATCACAATGATGATTCTCTTGGCCCAATCAAGACTGAGGGTTTCCAAACTGAACTATATTGAATGCTGAACCTTAAATGCTATGATCTAATTCTGAATCTACAATAGTGTTCATATAAACACTTTTTTTTAGGTTTATTATATTCTCAAAAAATCAAAAATCAAATTTTCATGTATTATGGAAAATACCCATATTGACAAATTTTGTCAAATTATGGCTATAGGCACTTTTTTGATCAAGTTATAGAAACATATGAATCACCAATTCAGAATTTGACTGTGCACAACTATTCCCCTTTCGATAAGATTTCCAATGACTATAAGTATGCTCAATTATGATCTCGAGCAAAAAGTTATAGCCTTAAAAAATTGTCAAATTTGCTCACTTTTATACTGCTCCTATAGCCGTACTTATTTTGAAAGATCAACATCTGAGACATGTAGAAGAAAATTTGTAAGGATTTATAATTTTTTTTATATCAGGCGTTGGTATCCAATATAATTGTGAGTATGCAGACACATTCATCATTCAAGTCTGATGCTCCCATCAAATTTTATAAAATCATGGAATCACCAACTTTTAATTTCTGCATTTCTTCAAGACTTAGAATTTTTACTGGAAACTTCTATCTCCCAAACTAAGCATTTCTGGAAAATTTGCCTCAAAGAAAAGTTGTTCGGCTCGATGAGTAGAATGTTGGAATCATAAAATTTTCTAGTTACGATTTCTTAGACCACTTTTGTCTCTTAAAAGTTTCCGAAAATCGATATTTCGTGTTCCCAAATAGTGGATTTCGACCTTATTTTGCATCCCAATTCCACCTCTTTTTGAATTTGACCTCAAGGCTCCAGTTTTTCTGTGTTCCTATATAACGAACGCACCATAACAATTTGGGTATCAACCGTGCCCTTGTCCATCCTTGGGCTATGCACCTTGAAAACCCACTAAACTGAAATTTATTCAAAATTGAAGTAGAATGAGTCCATGCCCCTCACTAGAAATCCTGCAACATTTGTAAAGGGCGTTGGCACATGTCTATCGATTTGCGAGTTAATATGCTCATGTTATGGCTAAAATAAAATTTTGGATGCAAATGTTTTTTAACTTTTCTAATTTTTTGCTGTCGTGGCATGATGCTCATGTGACAAGGTGCTGATGTGTCCTGACACGTGCCTGCTAATGCGTTAGGTGGGTCCTCTCTATCACCCCGTGAAGCGACCAGGTCACCCCTCACCAGCATCCAAGTTACCATGCTATTTGACCTTGGGCGTCAATGGTTTCCCGTTACTAAAAGTGGTAACAACTCTCCATGAAAGTAGTTTTTGAAAATCTCTTGGGGAGCCATTGTTAATTAGGAGATGAAACATGGTTAGGTGGGTTTTCCCCAATGGATCGCCCGCCCCCCTTTAACCAACGTGCACATTGTGTATGTGTTTTGAGCCCTGGCCGTCAATCTTCCCTATCACCAATGATCAGATATTCATTTGCACACTATTAACCACTGAGCACGTTGTCAATGCCCCATGAACCACGATCGTTGATCTTTCCTTTCATCCAACAGTCATATCTCTGTCTGTTGACCCCTTGGTTCCTTTCCTTTGGTCACTTGGTCCATTAGGTCTAGCACTAGGGTGCTAAATTCTTATAAGCTCCTAGGTCAGATTCTAGTGCTTATGATGTGGCTAGTCCACATCATACCTACGAAATATGTGGCTCTTTCACTTTATGCTTCCTACCCACGTGGCTCCTCCACATCACCCGTCCACGTTGCATGGATGGGGGTCACCTTAAAATTCCTAATTTTTAAAATTTGGAAACTATACAAAATTTTAATTCTGAAATAAGGGGATTATTACCAAATTAACTTTGGCTACTTATCCGTCACTTAACATAACCCGATATCCATAAAATTATTTTCTTATTTATGTATGTGAGTATTGATTTTTGGCCATATAGGTCTGGTGTTGCAACCAAAAGCTCTGATACCACTTTGTAACGTCCCCTTCACCCAATCCAACCAACGGGAGGGGACATTAACTAAATACGAGCCTCTAAATTTCGCCCCATAGCGATATTACGAATTTCATGACATTTAAGTTATGTGTACGAATGCATAAATGAAAACACACAATATAAGTAAGATCAATCCACATACACACATCGTGCATATAAAAATCATAAACATCACAAGCATAAAATAAAATCATTTCACATCCATATACATGAGAATACTTATCTTTAACAAAGAAGATCCAAGCAAATGGCTGTGTAAAAGAAAATTTCCACCCCATCGTAGGCACTTTGTCCAACATATACTATTTATCCTCAGAGGCCACCCCCAAGTTAGGCTATGAGGCCACTAGGGAGAAGGAAACAACTACACGATTCTCTCTCTCTGCCTACAACTTGTTCTGTTCTCTATGCTTAGCTAAAATCTCATCTAGAGCTCTACATGGATCTCACTAAGCTATCACAGCCATGGCACTCCTTCCAACTGCCCCACTCAACACAAGGAAGGGATTTCCCTTCGTTGATCCGTAGTTCCCTAAGGAAATCCAACCCTTACAATACTTACCAGTGTGTGCAGTAAGAGTCCAACCTGCTGTATGCTATTGGAGAACCTCCTGTAGCATTAATTCATGGCTTCTCAAGCATATGTGAGTAGAAAAACTCAATGTTTAAGGGTTCCTAGCTTGCCCAACCTCCAAGCTCACCTTCAACCATCTATTATCCCTTCAATTCTGCATCTCTATCTCTAAATTTGAATTTTTGGGTTATACACAGTCTGGTAACAGTCATGAACAACCATAGGAAGCTCTACGTAGTGTAGAAAACTACATGAGATAATGATAGAATGAGTGTTGACTCCAACGGATATGAGATGATGGTGAAAAAAAAATTGACATAGCTTCTGACCACAGAAAAAAGGGACTTTTGACAATTGACAAAACTGTCACCACCCCCATGCTTCAATAACTGCATGAAGTGACTTTTTCCACCAACCTTGCACATGCATTCAATGATTGGGTTTAATAGTCAAGATGATTTATTGGTTCATTTAAAGTACATGACATAATTTGGATGAGTTCTAAGGTTGATACTTTGCAACAAAGGATTTGGTTTTCCATAGGCCTCCCTTTCCTCTTCCCCTATGGTGGTATCATAGCCCTTGTAGTGCTCTTTAAACAACCATCTTGGACCATATTATTATTTTCCAACATAATATTTACATATATTTCGAATTGGCATGTTAAGCCAACCATACGGTCCAAATAAAAATATATACATCGTACATGCGTAGCCATTCTCTAGTTGGGCCTTGGCCTTGATCTCCACACTAAATCCATACTAGCATATTTACATCTTTTACATAATTTTGATTAAATACATTCCAAGTCAAAATTGGGGGTATTACAAATAATTTAACCCTATCTAGTTTGTTATCCTTTGTTAATTTGTTGTTTTTTCATATTTGTTGCAAGACCCTAATTGAATTACCTTAATTAATATACAAATGTAGATAACCTAACCAAACTTAAAACCCTAATCAATTTAGTGGCCTTCTCTCTATATCTTATCTTCCTCTCCTAGCTTTTATTAGGTTTACCCCTAAACAGAGTGGTGAGTCCACTCCGTCCTTCTTTGTTTGGTAGTGTGGTGACTCACTTTATCCATCATGAAAAATTTCAGAGACACCAAGGGGAAACAATTCCCTTTATCAAGTGAAGGCTTTCATTCTCTTCTTCTCTCTAAAACCTTGTAGTGGAGGATGATTTTAGATTTCCTAAAACCATCCCCTAAAGGAAAAATTTGTCCTTTGACCTATATAATCTTCTAGCTCATATTGAGTGGGTGTCTAGTCTTACCTCCCCCTTTTACATCGAAGTCAATATGGTAATGCCAGGGTTATACATGTAACTTTTATAATGGATATTCCTCTAATTTCATAACTCTTCGATGCAATAACGAAATCGCGTTCATCAATCTTCCTTCTATTCATATCACCTGCCAATGTTTTAACTATTCATTAAATAAATGATGTAGCTCTTTACCTCTCGACATCACTCTTAACCTTAAGAATGTGTCCTCTCTATTATAAGTTCTTGACTACAGGTTTAAGTATAACATCTTTCTTGGATAACTTTGTCTTGTTTCCATGATGGCCATCTTAGTCACCTTCCTACAAGAGTTACTTTACTACCATGAAGGAGAGTCATATTATGTTAAGAGAGACTGATATCCATACTCCATTTTCTTAACATAAGTCATTATTACCCTTTTCAACCATCCTTTTAGATGTACCTATGACATCTCCTCTACTTATCCTAGTCGTAAAATACATCAGGAAAAGTTTGGATCTTCTCAAGCCTCTCCTATCTTGGTCCAAATCATACCTAGAAAACATGATAAGTGGTGTAACTATCATAAGCATAAGACTTGTAAAATTAAATATCATTGTGCTCTCAAAATAAAATATACCCTTTGTGATATTTCCTCACCTCTGGTTCAACATCCTCCTCTTTTACCTCTTGGTCTAAATTAGTTTGTTTCCTAACCTCTTCGTGTCCAAGTTCACTTCCTTAAGGACTTTCCCCTTATATCCTTTCCTTTTGTAGGGGGTTGCTTGCAATTTCCCTTCATCCCTAAACTATCCCTCTTTGCTTGAACCTCTTTAATTCATTCCTCTTATCTCCTATGCACTTGTTCATCTTTCTTTATTCCATCATCCTTCCCCTATGGAATTCCTCTCCTCCTAATTCTCGAACTTTCCCACTATGGATGACCTAATATGTGGCTTGCTCTCCTTGATCTGAAATGCATAATTATATAATTTATCATCTATTTTGGTAATTTATGGGTGGAAAAATTGGAGTTGTTTTCTTGTAGGGTGCATTTTAGGGGTAGGTCCCGCTTTTGTGATTTAGGGTCCATAACCTATCATAACCTATTTGAGGCCTTGAATAGGAATTTTTGGGGTCAAAACTTTGTGAGCAAAGGTAGTATCCTCTCTTCAATGTTCTATACATCGAGAGATTCCCAATGATGCTAATATCACTTCAATAAGAGTTTGTATGAGGAAGTCATGCCTCTTGCCAGTTGACTTATCCTGTTAACCACCATGGTATTGAGTGGATTCCATGTCAACTCCCATTACTCACACATGTGGAATTTCAAGAACATTCAAGAGGACCAAAAACCCTAACACTAATTGGGGGTTGAGGCACGCAAAAAACCTAACCCTAACCATAGATGAATATAATACCATATTAAGTACTAAGGCACTAGGAAAGAAAGGGATTCCATTCTTATTGTATTGTCCATGAAAACTCCATAGTAAGTGCACCTTTCTTTGTATTTGCATTTAAAATTGAGAAGAAAAGTGTAGAGCATGGGCCTCACCTTCTAGCTAGGTTTTCCTCGTATTGGGTTTTCCCAAGGTACATCTTGTGTTCATTATGTAGATGGTGGGTTATTTTCTTAGCTTATTTCATTTTAATTTCAACTTACTTCAATATTTCATGTATTGAGTTAGTAACGTCAAATCTAATTCTTAGGTAAAATGTTGCATAATAATAGATTGCAAAAACTTGTAAGATCTATTGTGATGAAGCGTTCGAGTGGAACATCCAAGTAAATTTATAGATCATATTTGTATTAGAGAAGTTTTCATTAGGGTTTTTGTGGGAAGTTGCAAGATCCAATAATTAGCATAAGGAAGAAGTCTCCAATCCCTATCCATGGTAGATGAGAATAATAACAGAATTCCATGATATAAGTCGGAAGAGATATTTTCAATGCTAGAAGCACATGTTGCCAACATCTCTTGCAACATGCCCATTACTATGGCAACTGATCTAGAGAAAAGTTTTGGACCTTTTGAAGGTTTTTGTAGCTCTAACTCATATGCTTAGCTCACATGGGAAATCTAGAGATAATGAAGACCCATAAAAGGAGTCAGAAAAGGAGCTAGAAAAAGAGAAATACAATTTCAGTGCCATCACTTCTTCCGAATATGTACTTAAAGTGGAAGTGGAAGTGGACATCAATCCATACCAAGGTGAGATTGATGTTGTTATGCTGAATCAATGGTCATAACCGTTAGAAGTTTATTTCAATGTTCATAACATAATAGAATATCAAAAGATGTAATTTCCCCGATTGCAGTTAGAGGGCCATGCCCAAACTTGGTAAGAAATTCACATGGAGATGATTAGGCTATGGGGTGATCCACCAATACTAAGTGGGAGGTGTTTGAAACCCTCCTCAAGTCCTAGTTATACCCTATTGGGTATGAAGAGGACTAGTTGATTTGTTGGCATTACTTCCAGTAGAAGAAATCACATCCTATGCAAGAGTACACCATCGAGTCGAGAGAAATGGCCATTATGTTGGGTATAACTCCCAAGAACCCAAATTTAGTCCTAAAGTATTTGGGTGGTGTACATAGTCACTTACAAAGGAAACTTATGCTCTTTAAACCTAGGACAATTGATGAGGCCTTTGTATGAGCAAAATATCTAGAGAATATGGGTAAGAATAGAGGACAACCAAGTGGTTACAAGCATAAATATCACCAAGATGCTTGCAAGGAGGGAAAGAAGAAGTGGAAAGGAAAGGACAATAAGACAATAGACATTGCACACTAGTGCAAGGATCTAAAGAGCCATTATAACCATTGTAATATATATGATCACATTGAAGATATGTGTTGGAATTTACATATAAATTTGAATCCAAAGAATTGGAAGAATGATGCTAAGAAGAAGAACATGCTAGCCATGGATTGAAGCAACTAGGTAGAGAGAAACTCAGGCATAGATGAAAATTTTGTATGCACTAAAATGAAGAAGGAGTCCAATATGAGTATCCTCCCTATCAAACAAGAGAAGTAGAAGACCAAACTCTTCCATATCAAGATCTAGGTGAAGAAGTCAAAGGTGGATGCTTTATTTGATTTTGGTTCCGAGGCCAACCTCATGGAAAAATATATGGTCAACAATATTGGATTGGAAGTTCATAACCATCATCACCCATCCATCAGGATGGGTAAATAAGGATGCAAATTCCAGGGTCACTAAGCAGTGTCAGATCAAATTTTCTATAAGTGGAAATTGTATTGGTGAAGTGCTTGCAAATGTAGTACCACTTGATGTGTGTGGTGTTGTGTTTTGAAGTGCCTACCTCTACATGAGAGATGCAACATTCACGAGGAGAGAAAACCAGTACTGCCTAGTCAAGGATGGGAAGTCATTCACTATCGGTGCACGCAAAGGTAAATCCAAGACCTCTCTATTAAGTGCTAACTAGGACAAGAAATTAATAAATTTTAGTAGGAATTTTGTATTACTATTATTGAGAATGAATTATCATGTAGATGAATCATTCAAAGTAAAGGCATCTCTGGAGGGATGTATTGAAGAGAAGAAACATTAGTTCAAAAATATTTTGTAGGAATAAAGAAGCATTCCAAGATCCTAAAGGGTTACCATCTAATAGCAAAGTGGAGCATGAGATACACTTGTTGCGTAACCCTCCATTGCAAAACACTAGGTTGTACACTCAATCCATTTTGGAAGTAGATGAAGTGAATACAAATTTGCAACAAATATTGGAGCAATGAATAATTCAACCAAGCACTCCGCCTTGTGTGTCACCTATCATCATCACAATAAAGAATGATGGAACTTGGAAAATGTGTATCAACTACATAGCTTTGAATAATATTAACCTCAAGAATTGATACCCCCACCGTAGATTAATGACTTGCTAGAGTAGTTGAAACATAGAAAGTAGTTGACTAAGTTGGATCTCAAATCGAGATACCACTAGGTACACGTAAAAGAACAAGACACCTGGAAGACCACCTTTACGAGATGGCAAGGTCTATATGAAAGACAGGTAATGCCTTTTGGTTGATGCAATGCACCAACAATATTTATGTGTTTTATAAATGATGTATTGTGCCCCTTTCTAGATAAATTCGTAATACAATACTTAGATGATATATTGGTTTATAGATAAACCTGAGAAGAGCATATCTCACATCTCATGGAAGTGTTAGAGACTCTAAAAAAACACCAATGGTTAGAAAACCTAAGGAAATGTGAATTTTCTCAATAGTCATTAGTGTATTTATGATATGTGATTGGTAGATAGGAATTCGAGATAAATCCCACAAACATGGACAACTCCTACTAATGTCACCAAAGTTAGTATATTTGTAGGGAAAACACAATATCTATGGATGTTTATAACATCCTTTTTAGTTGTAGCTACACCACTCCATGCCATAAAAACCAACAACAAGAGTTTCAAGTGGGGAAATAATCAACATAAATATTTTAACAAGTTGAAACAAAAGATTAGTCAAGCACTTGTTCTTGGGTTTCCCAATTTGCAAAAGATTTTTGAAGTGGAGACAAATGCAAGCAGATATGCTATGGGAGTGGTCTTGATGCAGGGATAGAAGTTGGTATGGTATATTTCTAAAATGTTTCATGGTGGAATCCTTAGTTACCCTACTTATGACAAGTAACTCTATGCTTTGGTTCAAGGTGATAAGAAATGGAAGCACTATCTTATGGGAATGGAAACCATCATCAACATTGACCATCAACCACTGTAGTATTTATGGGACTAGAGTAAGCTTCAACAAGCCGAACACTACAAATCGACGGGGTTTTAACAAAAAATCATCTAATCATCAAATATAATAAGGGAAACACTAAAAGGATAGCATACATGTTTTCAAGGCCACCCACATCCAAGATTACAACTTTGGGAATGCTTATTCACGTGGAGTATTTTGCTAGGATATTTAGACACTTACAAGTTAGTTAAGATCAACTTGGTATAATGTTAGAAACATATAAAAACATAAACAAACAACAATAGAAAAAGAACATGAGTTTTATGTGGAAACCCTATTGTGTGTAGGTAAATCCATGAGACAATGGCAATTTTGATCTTTTGTTATTACTCATAAAAAACTTAAAATTATTTCTTCTCTTGTGTTACAATGCCAGTGGTTGTCATGTACCAAATTTGGAATTGGGTCACAATGGCCTAATCACATTGGCCCTATTCATTAGAGTTTTTCAAATTGATGCTAAAGGTCAAATAATTGCCAAGGAGGAAAATTACTAGTTTCCTAGGTTTGGGGTGGAAGCTATGGGATTTGGAATAATGGGGATAATAAATGATGTTTGAACATTAGAATGGAATAAATATTTAATAAAGGAGCTAAATAAATATATACAAGTGAAAATCAAAGTGGAATTTTATCATGAAGACACATGGAGGAAGTGAGACCCACATATGGCTAGATTTTCCTACTACACTTGGCATCATTCTCTCACCAATTCGAATTCAAGGTGAATGGTAACATACTTGGGGGATTCCAAAAGGTATTATTCATGGCATGAATCATCCAAGGTCGAAATATAGAGGAAGAGTAACTCCCATGGAAGAGGAAGAGACAATTTGGAGCTAGTGAGACACTTGGGCTAGATTCCCTAGCTCTATGACAACAATGATGAATATGCTATGACACCTATGACACAAATCAGACCTGAAGGATGACATATGACATATATGACATGCAAGGGCTAAAAATAGACTCCAATAGGGCACTAAAAGGTGTTAGGGCAGCTAAGATGCTTCCACATGTGATTTGGTGGAAGTGGGAGACTAGGAATTGTTGTACAAGTGGCGTTCGTTGGAATCTCCTCCCAACTTGAGTTGGCATGAGTCTCTTGGAAGGAATTCGACCCATGGAGGACATTATAACTTTATAAATGTCAATAAAAAAGAATGAAACCAGCTTTTGATCATTTGTAGAATTTGCAATTGCATTTGTGAAGAGGGAGAGCTAGTGGATGACTAGTTTCTTGCCTTAGTCAATTTCGAGGGTGAAAGATTCCCATCCAAGTTGGTAATTGGAAAGGCCATTAAGACCTTTCATTTGGATATTTAATGGAGTATTTATTTTCAGGTGTAAGCTACAGGGCAGCTCATGGTTTCTCTATTGCAGATCACTCCTTCAACCATTTCCAGTTTTGATGGCATATTCTTGATCCTTGAGGGAGGGCGTTTTTGGTGAGCTATTGTACTCTTTGGGAGAGCTTATAATGCCCCATTTATTTTTTAATATGAATTAAATACTCTTTTCTTCATCTCCAGAAAGTTTCAGGTCAAAATTCCAAGTAGAAATGTATAAATCTCAATTTAATGAAAGAACAGTGCCATTTCCCCACTACCTTGTTGTGAATCAATGTAATGCTGATGATTTCGAATGAATAGATGATTATATGATATATTTGTGATAAATATACTTCCATGGATGTCTTCTACAAGTTTCATGTACTGTACTTGAGCATTTGAAGTATTTTTACTCAGTTTAATTGCATTGGGAGAGGAAATAGTGCCATTTCCCCAAGGGTCGAATTGGTAATTTTTGCAGTTGAATGGGAGAGGGTTGGAATAGATATAATAATCAATTAATGATGCACATGAGACCGTAATAACATAATTAATATATTCCCTACCTCTTTTCATAAATTTGAGTGGGTTTGGAGGCATTTGGGAAGCCATTTTCAGTACTTACCCCAGGGGGATTTGAACCCCCAAATTACTAGTAAAATTGCATACTTGGTCCATAATCTTAAGAGAGTTTGAAGAGGTCTTTTGGTGGCCATATTTCATCCTTGAAAATAATATTCAAGTCATAATATCATTCATACACCTTCCTTGAATATTTGAAGGCATTTGGAGTCAATTTGAGACCTAGAGACCAATACTAGTCAAAGGGAAATCACTAGTAAAGTTACCTACATTGACCATAATTGAAAGACGATTTGAAGAAGTATTTTAAAGGTCCAAAGGAATCCCTGAAACACATATTTATGTTCTAATATCATTCATATACCTTCTCAGAATATTTGGGATCATTTGGGGCAAATTTGGGACCTAGAGATCAAAACTAGTCAAAGGTCGAACTAGGGAAAAAAAGTGGAAAATTGCCATTTCAATAAAATCCTTAACAAGGAGCATTACAGTGGTATCAGAGCATGGTCCTTGCACCTATGGATTAGGTACATACATTCAAGAATAATTTGCATCCATGTATTACTATTATGATGAATCCTATGAGTACAATTCTTATTAGGAATATGCAGATGCTTATGAGCAATATGAAGCAAAATGTGAATGGTATGAGGAAGAGGTGCCATCATGCAACACTACTTACAATTTCAAGATAAATGAAGATTATTCTTATGAATTTAAATATGATGAATATGAGTGTGTGACACCAACTAAGGATAATTCTATGAGTGAGTTCCAAAGATGGAGAGCAACATATAAAACCTTGCCCCAACAATATCAAAAATATCAAGAATATCTTGCTTCGAGCAAAAACACACAAAATGCCATGTCTTTTGAGTACTATGCTGAACATGTTTTCGAAAATAGGCTAAAAAATGAAGATGTGGATTTAGTAAAGAAAGGTTTATGCCCTTCTTGTAAAGAACCTTGGAGTGAGTATCATATATGTGTGCATGAAATTATGTCCCACTTGAGGAGAGCTTTTGAGAATTCTTCAAAAAGATATTCAAAAGATATTGATCATAAGCAAAACAAGGGGGAAAATGAATCATCTTGCTTGAAGGATAAAAATGAAGAGACATCACAAGATCATGAAGAAGATTCTATTGAAAATATGGAAGATCATTTCGAGACACCTTCTAGCTTAGACATGAACCAAAGAGCACCTACTGATGGATGCTTAAACTATGAAGGAGTACCTACTGATGGGTGCTCACACCTCTATGTTGGTGACATAGAGATTACTTTTGAAAGTGTTGCTGCAAGCCCAAGTTCCATTAAGCATGATAATGAAGACCTTGTAGCAGTTGAAGAAGAACCAAGATCAACTTCCCCATCACCACTTGAGCTTCATGAAGTTGGTCCAAGCAAAATTGAAGAAGATGAGGAGGTTAATTTGCAAGAGCCTCATTTTCTTGAAGAGTCCTTAAATATGAATGAAAAGAAGATCCAAGATTCCCTCAACATTCTCCATGACACTCAAGCATTGGTGTCAAATTCTTGTTGGAGAGCTACTTCATTGGAGGAAACATCCTTCCTTGAAGACATGGAGAAGATTCAAAGAGCAATGTGCCACATCAAATGTAATTTCATGTCTTTGCTTTTTGATAGAAACCATTTGTTTGAGCTTAATGAATTGTTTTTTTTTGACAAGAACATAATGGTATTGTATTAGAACCGGTATTTTAGCAACCGAAAGCTATTACATAGAAGATCTAGCATCAATACACCTCTTTTTAGCAGAAAAGCGATCTCATTTCAGCGAACCAGTGCGGCTTCGTGTCATTACTTCTTTTCGGGGTTGAACAATTTTTTTCCTTTTTGATACAGTCTGCCACTCGTTGCTCTGAATTTGATCAAGATTTACTGGTTGATCTGGTGCTTCTTCGGCTTCGGCAATGTCTGCCCAACTTGAGCCTCGCTGGGAGGGATTTGGCGAGCTAGGCGGAACTGCTTCTGCTGGATCTTCCTCCTTAGCTGGTTCTTTGGGGGCGATTCCTGCTTCCCCTTCTGCAACTGGTGCTGGGATCATCCCTTCAGCTTGCTTCTTTGGGGTTGCTTCTGTCCACCAAGTGGGCTTTTGGCTTCGAGACTGCCTTCTTTTTCCGAGTTGCTTCTCACAGTTACGGGCGATATGCCCTGTTTCAAAACAAACCCTGCATCTGAAACAGAGGTTCTCATAGTCGATCTTCTGGGATCTAGAGTAGTCCTTGCCAGTTAGGTTGATTTCTGCTGGGAATCCCTTGTTGAAGTCCATATCTACACAGATCCGAGCAAAAGTTGATTGAGAAGGAGAAGTATCGGGACTTTTGCATAGAAATTTTCTGAGTCCATTTCCAATAGCTTCAAGAGATTGGTCCCCCCAGAAATGCAAGGGAAGGGACGGGAGTCTCACCCAGATCGGAGCAGAAGAAATAGAGGCCTTGGCTGGATCGAAGTTGGGAGTCCAAGGCTGCAAGGACAGTCCTGCTCTGCCCCAAAACCACGGCCTGGAGATGGAGACCTTGTCTCTATCTTCAGAGGAGTCAAAAACCGCCGCGAAGAAGCCCCTAGCAAAGGGGCAAGCAAAAACCTCACCCTTAAGCAACGGAGACCACTCGGAGGAGATCCAGGAACGCAGGTCTGCAAGGCTCGGCCAGAAGCCGTTGAACCTGCAAACCAATGCAAATTTGCTGAACTGGGAGGCAAGCGTCCGGGCTTCCTCAGGCATGCAAATAGTGATAGCAGGTCCTTCAGGGATCGAAGAGGGCCGAGCAGATAGATCTCCCCGTCGAGAGGTCACGTCCTTGAAGGAAGGGACGCCAGGGATGATGCTCGAGTCTGCAAGAGGAAGCCCGGATTTCAGCGAAGGGACGGAGGTCTTTCCTGCTGCGGAGGCGCCAGGGAGAGGTCCAGCCGTGGGAGCCAACTCAGGAAACTCACGCGCTGAGAAGGGAGAGCTCCCAGGAGGAACGGAGCCGCAGACAGGCGCAGAAGCTGCAGGGGCGGCCGCCATGGCAGACTTGGCGCAGGAAGAAGCCAGACCTGGAGTAAAACAGGAGGGGTGATGAGAAGGAGGCCGGAAGGCCAGCGGGGAGAGGCGGCAGTAGCAGGCCGAGGCCCTACGATCGGCTTCGAAACCCTAGCGCAGCTCCAAGGTTCTCTCCAGTTTAAAATTAGTCGAATGCACGATGTTGTTTGAGCTTAATGAATTGTTACATGATGCATACTTGAAGAATAACGAGGATAATCATAAGCTCACAATTCAAAATAAGCAACTTCTTGAAAAGTTGCAAGATACTTGTTTTTCCTCCTATGTTTCAGATTGTCAAATGGTAGATTGTTTGGAGGATTCTCATGACATGGTGGATCATGAGAAATGTTGAAATTTGAATGTTCTTGATATGTTTGAAGATGAACTTGAAGAGATCTAAACACTTGATGTGGTGGAAGAGGAACTTGAATTGTCTCTTGAGGAAGGTTATGCAATTTTTAAAGAAGAGCATGATTCCTCTACATTGGAACCAATCTATGACAAAGGTTTCACACTTTTGAAGGAGTTGCATGATACTACCAATACGGATCCTTCCCATGATGAAACTTCTGCACCTTTTGATCATTTGTGTGAGTTAGTTCATTCTCCTACATCCTACAATTCCATGTTTTGCAGCATTAGTCTCAATGAAGTATGGGTGAAAGGGTTCTTTTTGATGGTGCCACATGAGGATTATGGAACTCCTAGATTTACCTTTTATGATGACATGGTTGGAGCACATTCTTATTCACATTTGCAACAACATTATTTGTCACTTTATGATGATGCAAATCTACATGGATGCACCTATGATATGCATTTGAGTCACTTGAAGACTCATGGTTTTTCTTGCTCAACACTTGATTCATTTGACGTTGGAGGAACTTCATCCAACACTTGGGAGAATATATTTATGATTGGAGAACATTTTTGTTGGCAGCCAAATACTTTGTTATATCTTTATGATTCTCACATTCAAGGATGCATGGGTGAGACTTCTTTGAGTTATTTGAAGTCTCCTTGTTTTTTCTGCTCATTATTTGGTTCAGATTTTAGTGGAGATTCTTCATTCACTTATTGGATGAAATAATACATGGATGAATATTTTGATGCATATCACATCCTTTTGGAGCAGCATTATAGGACATGGGATCCTCACCTATGTCATTGGAGCAGATTTGATGGGCCACTTGAAGATTGTATGCACTTTGAAAATGGTGGTCTACTTGCTTGGAGGTATAAGCACTTTCATGACTCTTTGATGAAACATCTCCTTGATGTACATTTTCATTATGTTGTTATGTACTTTTATGATATATTTTTGGTACTCATGATGTTTGGAAGAATGCATACAAGAAAATGGGATCCAGGAATCCTCTTATCTAATGGTGTGGGTTGGAGAGCACTCTTAATTGTGGGGGTGCAATACAAGCAATGGGACCTTGGAATAATCTTTATCTCATTGGTTTCAAATTTTTTGGGGAAACAAGCAGTATGAGAGATGGATTTCCCACTTAATAAAGTGATTTTTATCAGAGTAGTGTAGCAGCAATCATGGTGGTTCCTCTCTAAAATCTTCATGGAAACTCAAAGACTCAAGGTTGGGCAACTCAATGGCAACTTCAAAGAATTATACATAAAGCAGGTTCTTCAACACCCATGTTTAAAATTGCTTGAGGACAAGCAATATTGGGAAGGGAGGATTTGTCATGTCCCAAATTTGGCATTGGGTCACAATGGCCTAATCACATTGGCCCTATTCATTAGAGTTTGTCAAATTGATGCTAAAGGTCAAATAATTGCCAAGGAGGAAAATTACTAGTTTCCTAGGTTTCGGGTGGAAGCTTTGGGATTTAGAATAATGGGGATAATAAATGATGTTTGAACATTAGAATGGAATAAATATTTATTAAAGGAGATAAATAAATATATACAAGTGAAAATCAAAGTGGAATTTTATCATGAAGACACATGGAGGAAGTGGGACCCACATATGGCTAGATTTCCCCACTACACTTGGCATCATTCTCTCACCAATTCGAATTCAAGGTGAATGGTAACATACTTGGGGGAGTACAAAAGGTATTATTCATGGCATGACTCATCCAAGGTCGAAATATAGAGGAAGATTAACTCCCATGGAAGAGGAAGAGGCAATTTGGAGCTAGTGAGACACTTGGGCTAGATTCCCTAGCTCTATGACAACAATGATGAAGATGCTATGACACCTATGACACAAATCAGACCTGAAGGATGACATATGACATATATGACATGTCAGGGCTAAAAATAGACTCCAAGAGGGCGCTCAAGGGTGTTAGGGCAGTTAATATGCTTCCACATGTGATTTGGTGGAAGTGGGAGACTAGGAATTGTTGTACAAGTGGCGTTCGTTGGAATCTCTTCCCAACTTGAGTTGGCATGAGTCTTTTGGAAGGAATTCGACCCATGGAGGACATTAGAACTTTATAAATTTCAATAAAAAAGAATGAAACCAGCTTTTGATCATTTGTAGAATTTGCAATTGCATTTGTGAAGAGGGAGAGCTAGTGGATGACTAGTTTCTTGCCTTAGCCAATT
Organism: Larix kaempferi; assembly: GCA_027924585.1. Lineage (NCBI taxonomy): Eukaryota > Viridiplantae > Streptophyta > Pinopsida > Pinales > Pinaceae > Larix > Larix kaempferi. The sequence continues at coordinate 1,239,133 of BSBM01001770.1, forward strand.
TCGAGGGTGAAAGATTCCCATCCAAGTTGGTAATTGGAAAGGTCATTCAGACCTTTAATTTGGAGATTTAATGGAGTCTTTATTTGCAGGTGTAAGCTACAGGGCATCTCATGGTTTCTTATATTGCAGCTCACTCCAACCATTTCCAATTTTAATGGCATATTCTTGATCCTTAAGGGAGGGAATTTTTGGTGAGATATTATACTCTTTTGGGGAGATTCTAATGCCCAATTTATTTTTTAATATGAATTAAATACTCTGCTATTCATCTCCAGAAAGTTTCAGGTCGAAATTCTAAGTAGAAATGTATAAATCTCAATTTTAATGAAAGAACAGTGCCATTTCCCCACTACCTTGTTGTGAATGAATGTAATGCTGATGATTTCGAATGAATGGATGATTATATGATATATTTGTGATTAATATACTGCCATGGATGTCTTCTACAAGTTTCATGTACTGTACTTGAGCATTTGAAGTATTTTTACTCAGTTTAATTGCATTGGGAGAGGAAATAGTGCCATTTCCCCAAGGGTCGAATTGGTGATTTTTACAGTTGAATGGGAGAGGGTTGGAATAGATATAATAATAAATTAATGGTGCACATGAGACCTTAATAACATAATTAATACATTCCATACCTCTATTCAGAAATTTGAGTAGGTTTGGAGGCATTTGGGAAGCCATTTTCAGTACTTACCCTAAGGGGATTTGAACCCCCTAATTACTAGTAAAATTGCATACTTGGTCTAGAATCTTAAGAGAGTTTGCAGAGGTCTTTTGGTGGCCATATTTCATACCTGAACATCATATTAAAGTCCCAATATCATTTGTACACCTTCCTTGAATATTTGAAGGCATTTGGAGTCAATTTGAGACTTAGAGATCAATACTAGTCAAAGGGAAATCACTAGTAAAGTTACCTACATTGAACAGAATTGAAAGAGGATTTGCAGAAGTATTTTAAAGGTCCAAAGGCATCCCTAGAAAAAATATTTATGTTGTAATATCATTCATATACCTTCTCAGAATATTTGGGATCATTTGGGGCAAATTTGGGACCTAGAGATTAAAACTAGTCAAAGGTCGAACTAGGGAAAAAAAGTGGAAAATTGCCATTTTAATAAAATTCCTAACAAGGGACATTACAGTGGTGACTTCCCTTTTATACAATACATATGAGGGGGTTCTAGAAGGAAATGAAATACACTAGAAGGGTATATAAATTTTTGTCTCAGAGGCTCTAGACCCGCACCCACAGGCAAGTGCCCCTTGCGACCCCCTTAATGGATACGAATCACACATACTCCTAGTCATGTACCACAATATAGAAAAAATGTCATGAAATTGAATCATGACTTTATCCTCTAACATTAATGTGTCTTTAGGTAAAGTGCGTTTCTTCAATATACATTTGTACTTATGTAATATGACGATCATGATATGTTCTAGACATAAGGTGATCCAAGGGTTCATATTCACCTTTATATTAATAGCTATTAATCTGTGGCTTGACACCCGATTGGTCCATGATGTCTATTGAAAGAGAATGGAGGATCATTTATTGATGATCGTTTATGAGAAACTCATACATAAATTATTTTTCCTTTTGCATTAATATATTTCCTTAAGTAGCTATTTGGATGTGTCCATGGATTGTTTCCCTCTCAGGGTTTTAACCATCTAAAAACATTTATGTGTTGATCTATGATCTATTTGTGTGAGTGGTTGCTTAAGGTGTTCGACTTGTGTGGAAAAACCTTGTTTTAGTCGAACATGGTATTAGAGTGCTTATGAAGAATTGCTCCTATTGTTGATCGAGTTCTTGAATTGGCGTAGCTGCATGCATCAAAGGATGTCTAGATTCAATTATTTTTGTGCATTTTGGGATAGGAAAGGTGTTCCATTACAACTATAATGCTTCTTTCAGTTAGAAACACTTTTCATTTCTCTTGAAAATGTTTCTGTTTGCCCAAGATATGGCCATTTTACTATATTTGAAGGTATATTGTTTACATTTATGGATTTTTTAAAAATGTTTCTCATTTTGTTTCATATTTTAGCCCGGTTTTCTATTTTATTCCTTGATTGTAACTTTGTGGTCTGCATATGTCCTTTGTCATCCGTTTTGTGTGAACTTGACATATAAGAAACATAGTTGAAGGGGTTTTCTTGACTATGAATTCTCTTTGCCATGCAAACTCAATAAACTAGAAACAACGTGAAAAATTAAAATTTTCAAGTAAGATAACAAAGGTCTAACCCCAAATTTCAAAAGTTTCGGTTTCAAAATTTTATTTTTTTTGTTTGCGTGTAGTTGTGTAAAAGTGTCTTGTAGGCCAAAAGCAAGGTTTTTTGTGTAGGTACACTCTTTAACAACGACAACAACAACAAAATGAACAAGAACAAGAAGAATAACTATGTTATCCTCCATATTATTACTATATCTTTTTGTTTAACCCACTTGGTTGAAAGTTTATAATGTAAAAGGTGTTGGGTTCACACCCTTCTTTTTGTTTCTTTTTGAAAAAGTTCATGTAACTTTAAGTTATAAAGTAATTTCATTGTAAAAGTGTTTCCCACCTGTTTTATAAAAGTGAGTCACTTATTTGTAAAAGTGAGCTTATAGGGAAAGTTAGTAGGGGGGGGATTATTTACTGCATTGAGTGTTGATTTTGTACCTAGGAAAGTGTTACCTTAGTGACTTTGTGCCTAAGCCACTAAAAGGGGAAAAGCGACATGACCCTTGCATTAATTACATGAGATGTGTAATTAATTCACTTTATATTTATAAAGTGAAATTTTGATAAATTTAAGTGGTGGTTGAGAGAAATTATTTTTTATTGAGAGAAAAGTGCATTTATTCTTGTCCATTGATTTTGATAAATTTAAGTGGTGGTTGAGAGAAATTATTTTTTATTGAGAGAAAAGTGAATTTATTCTTGTCCATTGATATTAGATCACCAAGGCCAATGTGGGCCCTTGGATTTGGTTACCTTTCAGCTGCCCCATGAGAAACACAAAAATGCAAGGCAAACCAAAGAGGCACTTCATTTAGTTTTCCATGAGCATTGGAGAAGGTCGAATTTGCTTGAGAAGAAGAGAGGTCGAGTTTGAGAGAGGGAGATACAAGCTGGGATAGCTAGCATGAATTCCAAGGAGCTAGAAATTGCACAAATTCCAAGGCCATACACCAGGGTATAGGGGCATCAATTTATAGTGTAGAATCAACACAAAATTCGAGGAGGAGCTGCATAGAATTCAAGGAAGATTTTGGGCACAAATTTTGAGAAGGAAGGCATGAATTTCAAGAGGGTATTTTCTGCATTAAATGTGTCTATATAGGCCGTACATCAGGCAGGCCGTACTCTGAATTTAACAGTCCGTACGTAGTAGCATTGGAATGAAAATAGAGGCAGAGTTTTGCATGATTTTCAAGGAAGGTATTTGTTGACTATTTTTCATCCTAGCGCGAAAAATTGAGGTGTTCTGTGAAGGTATTCTGAGCAGTTCAATTCCGTACAGTTTCAGTGAAATTCAAGCATGGAGTTTTTGTACTTGCTGAGCACGTTTTCCAAGATGGATGAAGTGGAGCAGAAATTAAGATAATTCTATGTTTACTGCTGTTTAATTTTTCCATTGTACTATCAAATACTTGAAGAAGAAATAAAAATCCTCTCTTTCATAGGTTTTTCCTTTGGGGCTTTTCCTGGGCCATTTGGATAAAATACTGGGTCTAAAATTTTTATGGTGTGACGCTGTTTTTATTTATGCTCATAAAGTTGGTAAAGTTTTCCATTGTGTTCAAGTTACATAATTGCTTTATGTGTGAAAAATCATTTGCACTAGTCATGGCAGAATGGGGTTAGGCATTAAACTGTTTTTCTAAACAAAACTTGAAACCAGGTTGGGAAACACTAAATTTTTACATGGTATCAGAGCTTGGTCAAAGAGGAGAGGGGTAGAATTAACGGATTGTGATTTTAATACTTGAGAGAGATCTTTCATTTTGTTCATCAGACATATTTTTGGCCTTTGCATTTCCAGTGACATGGCCACTGAGTTGAGGATAGAGGACAGGTTGGATGGGGCATCCAATTTCATTCCTTGGAAAGAAAGGATTGTGTTGATTTTGTAGGAGAACGAGTTGTGGAGTATAGTGAATAGCACGCAAGCTAACCTGGTGCAAGTACCCACGGCTACTCATGCAACAACTAAGGCAACCATTGACAAGAAGGACATCAAGGCTACGACAATTATCCTTGATGTGGTGAAGGACCATGTTATCCCACATGTGTTTGGTAAGGACTATGCTTATCAAATGTGGGATGCCTTAACCAATTTGTACCAGAGTTCCAATGAAAATCAAAAGAGGGTAATGAGAGAGAAGTTGAAAAGCATAAGGATGGCTAAATTTGAAAATGTGACTTCCTAACTTACTAGTATCACACAGGTGATATATGAGCTTGGAGCAGTTGGAGAGAAGGTTTAGGGCAGTGAGATAGTGTAGATAACCTTGAATGGTGTGGCCAACCCATGGGCTATATTTGTGGAGGCCATTGTAGCTAGATAAAACATGCCTTCTTGGGATTGTATTTGGGATGACTTCATTCAGGAGGAGACCCGGAGAGGATATTTGCAGAGCAATTCAACACATAGTAAGGATGATGAGGAGAATGTAGTTGGCATCAAAGGGGAAGAAGAATAAGTCCAAGAAGTGTCCCAATGGAGGGGATAAGAAGAAGAGTGGTGATGATAAGAAATATTTGAGCAAATTCAAGTGCTTTGCTTCTCAGGGATTCAGGCACTATGCTAGACAATGCCCGAACAAGAAGAAGAAGAAGCATTAATAAATATCGGCTTCTACAGAGATTGATGCATATGCAACTAGATTTGGGAGAGATTTTTCTCTCTATGATGATCATTCAGAGAGAGAATCCATTACTAGTGTATATGTAGATGATGAGAGAGAGTACTGACTAGCCTCGAAGAGTACATAGACATGTTTGGATCTAGAGGTGGTGTTGGCAGATGAGACGATTGTCAGAGCAGTTGGGCGGGGGACCATCACCTTTCAGAGGGAGTCCATGGAGCCCATGACTTTGAGTGATCTCTTGTATGTCCTTGGATTGAATAAGAACTTGATTTTAGTTTACATGATCGATCACAGGGGATTTGGAGTGTACTTAATTGATGGGCATGTGCACATTTTTCCCAAGGGATAGGGTCGATCTACTTCTTTTGCTATTGAAGTCAGATGTGGGGAACTATACAAGCTTTTGTTTTAGCCTTTACATGCTTTGGTACATAACACTAGTAGTGATCTATGAGATATATGGCATAGGATTATGGCTCACTTGCATCACCCAACTTTGAAGATGTTGAGAGATATGGTGACTGGTTTTACCGAGTTCAACACATAGAAAAACGATTTATGTAGGGGTGTGCTTTGGGAAAGTACACCAAGATTGCTTTTCCAAGCAGTGAAAACATATCGACATGAGTACTTGACTTAATACACTTTGAATTATGTGGTATTATGTCTTCTGTTTTGTTGATTGGTTTTGAGTACTATGTTTCATTCATTGATGACCACTCCATGAAGACTTGTATCAACTTTCTGAAGAGTAAGGAGTTAGAAGAAGTCTTGCAGAGGTTCCAACAGTTCAAATCTCTTATGGAGAACTAGACAGGGAGGATGATTCGGGTGTTGATATCAAATAATGGGGGTGAGTATACCTCCAATGCATTCGATGATTTTTGTGCACAAGAGGGCATCAAGAGACAATTGAGAGTTCCATACACCCCATAGTAGAATGGGGTTGCAGAGAGAAAGAACATGGGCATTGTGGGAGAGGGATGGTTCATGATCAAAGTCTTCCACTCTTTCTTTGGGCCAAGGATTGTAGTACAACCGTTTACATTTAGAACACGAGTTCCCACAGAGCGTTGGGGTGCATGAATCTTGAGGAGAAGATCACTATAAAGAGGCCCGAGGTTGGTCATTTTCATATATTTGGTTTTCTAAGTTACTCTCACATCCCTTCAAAGAAGTGGATAAATTTGGATCCCATGATAGAAAATGGCATCTTTGTGGGGTGTGATGAGACTTTGAAGGCCTTCCGCATATATCTTCCTTTGTAGAGGAAAGTTGTTCTGAGGAGGGAGGTGAGATTTGTGGAGGAGCGAGCCTTCAGGAAGTATCGGGAGCAGGGGGAGTCGTAGGCTTCCACACCTTAGGTGAGCATACATAGTCGAACTTCATAGAGTGTAGGGACATCGACAACAGGGGTGACTGGTGCACAGGTTATAGGTGCTTCAGGGTTAGGGACATAGGCCACAGGTTCACTTGGTATAGGTTCAGGTTCTCGGGTTACAGGTTCACCAATTCCAGCTTTCGATTCACATGGGTCACTAGCTTCTAGTTCACAGGTTTCTGGGTCACTTGCAATAGGTAACACTTCTCTTGATTCTCAATATTTAGAGGACGATACACTAGTATGAGAGGATTATCCAGGGAAGAGGAAGCCCAAGTGGATTAAGGACACCATAAAAGAAACAAAGTCATTTGGAGATCCCAAGAGACCTGTACGAGAGATTAAGATGCTAGACATGTATGGAATGGCCTTGGTGACTAGTCTTCATGATTCAAAGCCTTCCAATTTTGAGGAGGCATCCCAAAATCACGTGTGGAGAGATGCCATGATGGAAGAGTTCCATTCCATCATGAAGAATGATGTTTGCAAGATTATACTGAGAACGAAGGAGAAGTCAGTGGTGACTTCTCGTTGGCTTTACAAGATCAAGCATGTTGTGGATGGTAGGGTGGAGAAGTGCAAAGCTTGGGTTGTGGCACATGGGTTCTCACAGGTAGAGGGAGTTGATTATGACGAGACCTTTGCACTAGTTGCTCGTTACTCTTCGATCAGAGCAGTTATCTCCATTGCAGTGGATATTGGTTGGAAGATTCACTAGATGGATGTGAAGACCACATTTCTCAATGGGATTATATAGGAGGAAATGTATGTTGAGAAGCCACATGGATTTGAGATTCGTGGGAGAGAGCCTCATGCTTGCAGGCTGAAGAAAGCCTTATATGGGATGAAGCAAGCTCCTAGAGCTTGGTACTCCAAGATAGATGCTTGCTTGTTGCAGATGGGATTTTAGAAGAGTGAGGTTGATCCTAACATTTACTGCATTGTGGTTGGTGATGATTCGCTTATTCATTTACTTTATGATGATTACTTGTTCATTACAGGTGAGGAGACACTCATTGTGGCATGTAAGTGAGATCTTGCTTCAGAGTATGAGATGAAGAACAATGGGATGATGCAATATTTTCTTGGATTGGAGGTTTTGCAGTAGCCTGCACATATTTTCCTAGGGCAGGGAAAATATGCATGTACATCTTGAAGAGATTTAGGATGGAAGATTGCAGGCCGATGGCCACACCAATGATCACCAACTAGAAGAAGATTCATGATTCTAAGGGAGAGTTGGTGGATCCTACTCTGTATCGTCATCTCATTGGTCCTTTGATGTATTTGGTCAACACTAGGCCAGACTTATGTTTTGCGGTGAACACTCTCAATCAGTTTATGGTGGATCCCGGGAGAGTGCACTGGGTAACCACACAACATGTGTTCAGATATGTTACTGGGACAATGGATTATGGTTTGGACTATATGAGGGAGGATGGGATCAACTTGGTTGGATTCACGGATTCAGATTGGGTATGATGTGTGACAGAACGAAAGAGCACTTCCAAATGTTGTTTTGGTTTGGTCTCGATAGCAGTGTCATGGTTCAGTCAGAAGCAAAAGTCTGTTGCTTTGATTTCTCAGAGGTAGAGTACATGGAATCTAGTAAGGTTAGTTGTGAAGCCTTATGGCTTCGCAAGTTGTTGGTTGGTTTATCTAGATAGGAGATGAGGCCTACAACTATCTATTGTGACAATCAGAGTTGCATCAAACTCTCTAAGAATCTAGTATTTCATCATGGGTCTAAGTACAATGAGATCAGGTACCACTTCATTCTTGACTATGTTCAAAGAGGAGCTGTAGAGTTGCATTACATTTTCACTGATGAGGAGGTGGCAGAAATTCTAATGAAATATTTGTGGAGGGACAAGTTTGTCTTCTTTAGAGATAAGTTGGGAGTGGTGCAGAACACCTTCCTTGGTAAAGAGGAAGCATTGATTTTGTACCTAGGAAAGTGTTCCCCTAGTGACTTTGTGCCTAAGTCACTAAAAGGGGAAAAGTGACATGACCCTTTCATTAATTACATGAGATGTATAATTAATTCACTTTAGAGTTATAAAGTGACTTTTTGATAAATTTAAGTGGTGGTTGAGAGAAATTATTTTTTATGGAGAGAAAAGTGCATTTATTCTCATCTATTGATCTTAGATCACCAAAGCCAATGTGATCCCTTGGATTTGGTGACCTTTCAACTACCCCATGAGAAACATACAAAGGCAAGGCAAACCAAAGAGGCACTTTATTCTATTTTCCATGAGATTTGGATAAGGTCGACTTTCCTTGAGAAGAAGAGAGGTTGAGTTTGAGAGAGAGAGATTGGATGGGATAGCTAGCACGAATTCGAAGGTGCCGGAAATTGCAAAAATTCCAAGGTCATACAACAAGGTACATGGGCACGACGTTCTAGTGTATAATCAACATGAAATTCGAGGAGGAGCTGCACAAAATTCGAGGAGGATTATGGGCACAAATTTCTAGAAGGAAGACACAAATTTCGAGAGGGTATTTTCTACATTAAATGTGTCCATACAAGCCATACATCCGGTACGACGCACTCTGAATCGAGGCAGATTTCAACACTATTTTTGAGGAAGGTATTTGCTGTTTGTTTTCTATCCTAATACAAAAATCGAGGTGTTCTGTGAAGACAATCTGATCTGTTCAATTCCGTACAGTTTCAGTGAAATTCGAGAAGGGAGTTTTTGTACTTGATGAGAACATTTTCCAAGGTGGATGAAGTGGAGAAGAAATTGAGATAAGTCTACGTTGTCAGAGTTATAGATCTAGCTAAATTAGCTTACCTATCTAATCAATCAATAACATATCAACATAAATAAGAACATAAAGAGAACAAGGAAAAGAATACACTAGCTATACGTGGTTCACCCAATTGGGCTATGTCCATGAGAAGGTTGTCTTCTATTATATCCAGAAATCTCCAATCTTACAAGAGATCAACTACAAATAACCCCAATACAATATAACATAGAGCTTGTGAGCACAATACAATGTGTTGTGATAGTATGAATGGATGTTGTGATGTGACTCCCTTGACCCTATTCTATACCAAGAGATGTGGAGGAATTACTCTCACATATTGCATGTGGGATAATATAATTCTCCATAATAACATCTCTTTATATAACAATGGATATCAAGAGTATACTTTACCATAATGAATATGATATATATTGTATTACTCTTTTACATAAGATTGTGGATAACTTCCGACATAATACAAAGACATTATCACCTTCCAAGGAATATAATATATTCCAACATATGTTTACTGCTGTTTAATTTTTCCATTGTAATGTCAAATAATTTAAGAAGAAATAAAAATCATCGCTCTCATAGATTTTCCCTTCGGGGGTTTTCTTGGGCCATTTGGCTAAAATATTGAGTCTGAAAATTTTATGGTGTGACTGTGTTTTTAATTTTGCTCATAAAGTTGGTAAATTTTTCCATTGTGTTCATGCTACATAATTGTTTTATGTGTGAAAAACTCATTTGCAGCAGTCATGAAAGAATGGGGTGGGGCATTAAACTGTTGTTCTAAACAAAACTTGAAACCGAGTTGGGAAACACTACATTTTTACATTGAGCACCCATCACCATGTGGTTTAATCTTTTCCTACCACATGTTTCCTTGGTTCCATCATGTGCCTTTTTCAAAAAGGCATAACTTTGACACTCAGAGTTCGTTTTTAGTGTCATTTTCTTTTGAAACTATCTATTTTTTTAGATATTTGCATCTAGAGCATTGATTTCTATTTTTGAATCCATATTACTTGCACATTATAATATGGCTAGTCCAAGTGATCTTCTGCTTACTAGTACCGACTACTTCTCATGGAGAGCACATATCGAGGATTTTCTATGAATTTACTAGATTACTTTGAGAAAATAAACTACCCCCACTGATGCCTCAAAGGAAGTAAAATGGGATGATAAAAATGACAAAGCATATGTATTAATCGGTATGTCCATCTTTCACTACAACAAAACCTTATGATTAACATTCGTTTTGGCTTCCAATTAATTTTTTAGTGATTTTTTTGTACTTTTATGAAAAGTCAATGTTATTTCTCAAGATGGCGCTAAAGCCAACATTATTTCCTGTGCTGGCTTTCGTGCCAGGTTTAAAACCAAATTTAGTACCAAATTTAGAGCCATATTTAGTGCCATATTTAGTGACATATTTAACGCTAGATTTAGCACCAGGTTTAGCTTAGTGTGAAATTTAGAGCTAGATTTAGTGCCAGATTTAGAACCAAATTTTTATTGCTAGATTTAGCACTAGATTTAGTGCGGTTTAGCTCCAGGTTTAGTGCCAGGTTTAGCGACAAGTTTCATGAGTCACTAAATAAAAGTGAGGAAAATTTTTCAAAAAGGAAGCTAAGTAATACCAAAGATTAAAAATAAGCCACTTGTCTCAATCTTGATGACTTGGAGGGAATTTCTATTATTTTAATTAAAATCCCTAATTTTCCCTCCTAAAATCCCCTCTAATCCTACTCTTTCATTTTTTTATCATTTCCTCTCTTTATCTCTTCTCTTCTCCACCCTTCTCTTTTATCCCTTAAAGTCTCCTCTCATAGGGTTTCATCCTCATGGAGGATAGGGTTTTGGTTTCATGGACGAACCTCCATGAGGAAGATTATGGATTCTCCTTCCATTTTCCTGCTTCCTTCCTCTTTTACTTTTATTTTCCTTTATTGATTTATTAATGTTTATTGTTGTTTTGACGAGAAGGTTTCTTCAAAGAACCTCCACATCGAAGGTAATGACTTCTCCCTTCCCTTCTACTCCTTCCTATTTTACTTTTATTTTTACTTTATTTATTTTCTAATGATTATTGTTATTTTGTTGTTGTGGCTTTAGGGTTTCATTCATGGAGGCTAGGGTTTCATGGTAGAACCTCCATAAGGAAGGTAATGGTGTCTCCCTTCCCTTGTCTTTTTTCCTTCCTCTTTTTCTTTATTGATTTTCTAATGTTTATTGTTGTTTTGTTGCTATAGGTTTAATGGAAAAAGAAGAAAAGAATAATATTTGAGGGTTTTGTTTAATGCACAAATATATTTAATGGGTATGGATTAAGGAATGTCCTTACAATAATGTAAGCATATCCGAGTTCAAATCTTGGTACCCATATATTTCTTTTTCTTCTCCATTTATATTTAATTGTTTGCATGCATAGGTTAGTTTAATTTCAATTCAGATATGCACTTTTAAAGGTCTATTTATGTGGGAATGTAGCTCAAGTAGAGTTCTTTACTTTGGCAAGTGACATGGGTTCAAATCCCAACATATCCTTAACATTTTCCTTTTCTATTTTCCTTTTTTACCATTTTCTATTTCTGTTTTTGTAAGTTCTAACCGGCACTCTGTTAGTTTGTTTTAGTTTATATTTGCACCTTGAATTGTAGTTTTTTGTGGGAATGTAGCTCAAGTATGGATATTGCCTCCTGGAAAGTAATTCGAGTTCAAATCCTAGCATTTTCTTACCATTTTTAATTATTTTAAAACCATTTTTTACCACTTTCAATACCTATTTCTGTAAATTTAATTTAGAGATAGTTAGCGCTAAATCAGGCGCTAATCCTAGTTCTAAATATAACACTAATATTGTCTCTAAATATGGCACTAATTCTGGTGCTAAACATGGTGCAAATTCTCGCGTTAAACTTAGTGCTAATTTAGGTGCTTTAAAAAAGTGCAAGTTTGCACTAGCTTTAGCACCATATTTTCCAACTCAATTGAAAAAAAATTATACTTATAAAGGATGCTAAATTAGGTGCTAATTTCCTATTTTGTTGTAGTGTTTAATGACTTATGGTTCCACCTTCAAGGAATTGACCAACCAAATGTGGCTAGGCAAAAATTCGAAACCTTATTTGGTCACCACAATGAGATTCAAAGTCAAGAGCTTGAAAGTCTGTTGGTTGCTTTTAATCCAACTGAATTCTCTTGCATTGAAGACTATGTATCTAAATTCAAAAGCTTTAGACTCTTAGTTGAAGAATGCAAGGTATCTAAGCCAAAAAGAAATGCGTTTGTGCTATTCTTGTTAGTTTTTCAGAATTTTCAATCTGATCTAAGATCTTAACTGAGAGAATAACATGTACAACATATCTACAACATATCAATCATGGACACAATAATGCAAGCACACAAGAGATACAGAGTTTCACTGGGAAAAACCAAGAAGGTGAAAAACCCCGCAACTTCCTCAGAGATATAAAGAGCAATGATACAACCAAAGTACAAGAGATAGTCTTCTCCTAGCAGCAGATCCTCCTCCTCACAAGTGCGCCAATTTCCAAATGAGAGAAGTGTGAGTAGTGAGTTATGAAATAGAGGTCTCCTGATCTCTATTTATACTTGTTCTGTCCTGCCCAATAAACTAATGGGGCCGACTTGTCTAGCTTAGCCTAATAACCCAAGGTTAAATTAATCCGGGCTGACCCCACACTTGGTGGTCTAATAACCCATTTACCCACATGACTCATATAGGGCCAACCCCATCAAGGTGATCTAATAACCCACCAAGTATAAGTTACGACACTTACAATATAAATGACGACACTTCCGTATAGAGGAATAATAACATCTCTATAGGAATACAAACACTTCCGTATAGAGGAATAATAAAATCTCTATAGGAATACAATACACATGGGTACAATACATTCCGAAGTTACATATACATCAACACTCCCTCTTAACTAGGAAGGTATTTATCAACACAGATCTGCTAGCACAATTCTTCTTCTCTGGATCATCATCAACGAATCATCATCCTCGAATCATCGTCATCGTCATGGATGCTGCTATCTCAATTAATCTCTGAATCTACTCGTCATAGGAAGTTCTACAAAGCCAGTCCTTTTTCATACTGGATGTAGGCCCACTACCTACAAGTCTTCATCATCACTGGCCATACTGTGGAATCCTCAGGACTTATTACATGCGTCAACAAAACCTTGAAAGAGCATCCTAGGACTGATTACGAACACACAACTCAACCTATTGGATCTCCCAGGACCTTTTACATGCTACTGCAGAACCTGTCCACAGCCACAGAGTATCATCTTGATACTCATGATCATCGTTCACGAAGCACAACCCAGATGCACATCACACAACACTTACATCTACGCCATGGGAGAACACATCTACAACCATGTGAGAATGGCAAAGCACTTATATTGCAGCCATGGGAGAACACATCTACAACCATGCTCAAATGGCCCAGGACTTATATCGCAACCATGGGAGAACACATCTACAACCATGCTTGAATGGCCCCAGCACTTATATCGCAGCCATGGGAGAACACATCTACAACCATGCTCGAATGGCCCAACACTTATATCGCAGCCATGGAAGAACACATCTACAACCATGCTCGAATGGCCCTAGCACTTATATCGCAGCCATGGGAGAACACATCTACAACCATGCTCGAATGGCCCTAGAAATTACATCACGACCATGGGAGAACACATCTGCCACCATGTCGGAAAATCCCAACAATTACATCGCGACCATGGGAGAACACATCTACAACCATGTCCGAAAATCTCATGTGCATCTGTGTCTTCGGATCTCATCACACATAATCCAACTGATTATGTAATGTATCCACCTGATACATGTCATCACATATGATCATCCTGATCATCATCATTGCATCATCCTGATGCATGTCATCTGGAGCAACATCCTGAAGCTCGTCATCCATGATCATCTTGATCATATAATGCATCCACCTAATGCATACCAAGTATCTACCTGATACATATCATCATACATGATCCACCTGATCATACAATGTATCCACCTGATACATACATAGATACATGATCCACTTGATCATACAATGTATCCACTTGATATATATCAACATACATGATCTACCTGATCATACAACGTATCCACCTGATACATATACAGATACATGGTCCAAGCATCCAACATGATGCATATACATATACATGATCCAACTGATCATAACAAGCATCCAACATGATGCATATACATAAAAAGCATCCAACATGATGCGTATATAGAGCAGTAACTGGAGCATCGTCCTGATGCTCATCATCTAGTGCTTACATCCACAACCATGGGAAGGATCCTCCTCTCACCATGCTTGGAATGGATTCCAGCAAATATGTCCATCACTTCTTCCTCGAAGTGTCGTCAAACTGAAGAACACAAAGCCTCTCTCTGAAGTACTCAAACTTCACTTTTGCTAGTGGTTTCGTCAACACATCTGCAATCTGCTCATCCATCGCAACATAAAAGAGCTTCACTGCTCCTCTCTGCACCATATCCCTGATATGGTGATATTTGATCTCAATGTGCTTCGACCTGGAACACCGATTTCTCAGATAGCTTCACGCAACTCTGGCTGTCACAAAAGATACCAGTAGCCTCCAGCGGGAGATCAAATAACTCAGACAGTAGCTTCCGGAGCCATACTGCCTCACAACTAGCCGAACAAGCTACAACATACTCTGCTTTGGCTGTACTTAGTGCTACGCAGGACTGCTTCCTGCTAAACCAAGAGATCACACCTGATACCATACTGAAGCAACACCCAGATGTGTTCTTCCTATCTGCAACACTGCTTTCCCAATTTGAATCAACATAACCCTGTAGGTTAAACTTTTGATTCGCATCATACTTAAGCCCATAATCAACCGTACCCTTCAGGTACCTCAAAATATGCTTTACAGCAACCAGGTGAACACTCCTCAGATCCGTCAGGAACTGGCTCAATGTGTTGACTGCAAAGCAAATATCTGGTCTCGTGTTCGTCAGGTACATCAAGGACCCAATCATCTGACGATACATAGTGACATCAATCGGATCAGATCAAGCATCACTCAGAAGCTTCAGGTTCAATGCCATAGGTGTGGCCATGGTCTTGCAGTCCATCATCCCGAACCTCTTCAGGATCTCTATTGCATACTTCCCTTGTCCAAGGAATATTCCATCTGCACTCTGCCACACCTCCATACCTAGAAAGTAGTGCATCATCCCCAAGTCCTTCATCTCGAACTCGGAAGCAAGATTCCGCTGCATGTCGACAATCAATCTATCCTTACTTGTTACAAACAGGTCATCCACATACAATAGTACTATCACTGGATTGCCTTCCTCAACCTTGTAGTAAAGGTTGGAATCCGCTTTACTCTTGGTAAAGCCCAAACTGGATAGAAATCCATCTATCCTTCCATACCAGGTCCTGGATGCTTGTTTCAAACCATACAGGGATTTCTTCAGTTTGCACATATGTGACTCTTGGTCATGTGTCTCAAACCCGAGTGGCTGCTCCACATACACTTACTCTTCGACTACACCATTCAAGAAAGCTGTCTTGACATCCATCTGGTGTATCTTCTATTTCATCATTGTAGCCAGAGCAAGTACTGATCTGATGGAAGTGTGCTTGGCTATAGGTGTAGAAGTCTCTTCATACTCAATCCCTCCTTCTGGGAGAAGCCACGAGCTACAAACCTCGCTTTGTATTTCTCCATGCTACCGTCTGCAACATGCTTGATCTTATAGATCCATTTGGAAGTCACAACAGACTTCCCTTCAGGTCTTGGGACTGCATCCCAAACATCATTCTTCATGATCGACTGGTACTCCTCGATCATGGCATTCTTCCCGAATCCTGGGAACTTCAATATATTCAATATCTTCAATAGATAACTTTGTTGCTGAAACAAATGTTGTAGTCCTTCTTTTGTAGGTGCTTGCATACGATCTTTCCTACAAAAAAAGTTAAATTGCATGATTAGAAACTTCTCATAGTTTCCAGAACAAATTCTTACACATAAAGAAATATGTCATACAGTCATGCAATTATTTTAGCCAATTCTTTAATACAACATTTATCCATATCCCGTAACTTTCTAGATGCCTTCCAATCTCTACCAGAACATTGTTTAAGAGTGTGCACAACTCCCAACATGTCAACAAAGAGGTTGCATTCTAGATAAGTAGCAATGGAATGTTGTACAGTGCCATAGGCCACTTACCCATTACATGCATATTAGTAGTATGCTATTCATTAATGCAATCATTCTAATATGCCAAAATACATAGCCTAATTCTAGGAACATCAGTATATACATCATTGAACAATATTATTTAAACAATCAAATATGCAAGAAATGATAATTCAAATACTTATCTTTGTTTGTTTGTTGGGTTGACTCCCTCTCAGTATTTGCTTCCTTTCTACAACTCCATTCTGATGTGGATTGTGAGATGTGGTCAAATCCCTCTGAATATCTGCATCCTTGCAGAAACTGCTGGAGTGTGCTCCCTCTTGATCTTTGCTTCCTGGATTACCTGTCCTTGAACTTATAGACATCCTTGATCACTATGCATGCTTACTAGTATCATCATTGTGTTACCCTCGAGATATCATACATAATCATACATTCATTAGTATAATCAAAACACAATAATCTTAAACATGTATAGTCATGATCATTTCAAACACAGATAATAAACATTAGCATTCAAGGTTTCAGGGAATACTTCTTTTACTCATGCATATTCTTATTTGACCAAAGGACTTTTCTGGTTAGTCATATCATTAATCAAAGTAAGAAGCATAATATGCCTAAACCCATGATTCCTAAATTCAATGAATAATCATTATCAATCATGCCATGTATACTTATATAAGAGATCCTAACACAAGGTAGGATTCTAACTTGATATAGGAAAAACATACCTAGATTAGCATGCTAGCTAGTTATGTCTAACATACCCGCATAATGTCTTCTTGTTCTCTTCAATGACTTGTGCTAGTAAGCTGCATATCTCATAGATTAACCATTATAGAACCAAGTTATACATACCTCGTAAGTAG
This sequence comes from Larix kaempferi, assembly GCA_027924585.1. NCBI lineage: Eukaryota > Viridiplantae > Streptophyta > Pinopsida > Pinales > Pinaceae > Larix > Larix kaempferi. Next base: position 1,256,296 of record BSBM01001770.1, read on the forward strand.
ATCTTCTATGTGATCCATGAAAATGGATGAATCTTTGTCTTCATGTCACCATGGTCATATATTCTTGAACTAGAACATGATTTGTCTTTCTTGATGTACCTTTCATGTTAGTGGGCAGCATCAACCTCATACAACACCACAATGCATTAGTACAATCATAAGTGTCAAAACCCTAATAAATGAATATCTTCTATTATGCATTCATATTTTATTAAGGTGATACAACAAGTCTAAAGTTAATCAAGATTGTACTAACCTTAATGAAGACAAACATACCATAAGCTTAATCATGAATAGATATCGAAACATACCTGGATAAGTCATACTTGTCGAGACTGCTTGTAATCTTCTTATGTAAGGCCTTAGCCTCATCTCCCTCTGAAACAGGAACTTCTTCACTTATGCAGGTGACCAATCCATTCTCTTCTAGGATTAACCCAATCCACTTGATTTGCAGAAACTGGATCTGGATTAGGGTTTGTCATAGAAACCCTAAAAATTCAAACTTTGAATTTCAAACTTCTGAAAAGATAGAAATATGCGCCTTGATGAGCTGATCAAGCTAGTATACTCAGAATTTGAAAACTGCAAAGTTTCACCCCTCAAAATTGCCTTTGAAACTTCCGGATCTTCTAGATAGGATCCCGAACTAGAGTTTGATAAAGCCCACCCTTTTGCCCAACCAAAAGGTTCGATCCAAATCTCTAAACTTCGATTTTTTGAGGAGCTTCCAGCCGTAGTCACAGACTTAAAAAATTCCAACTTTTGCAGAAGCCCTAATTTTCCACTTTTCCGATCAAAGTCCCGAACTAGGGTTTGATCAAGCCCGGCCTTCTACCCAACCAAAAAATTTGATCTTGGTCTCTAAATTTCAATTTTGATGAGTAGCATTCAGCCGTGGTATCCGATTACAAAAATACCAACTTTCTCCAAAACCCTAATTCCCAGAGCCATGAATGAAGGTGCTCAAAATCCTATTCTATTTTGACAGAAATATGCACTTGATTGTTTTTGGTGTAAATCCGAAATTACGAATCCATAGGGTCTGAAACTTCTATCAGTGGTAGACCGACCTGTCATATTTCCAACCCCATAGGTCTAACCACAATTGGATTCTCTGAGAGAGAGTTATGCCAAGTGTTGAAATGTGACCTGTTTATGGGATAAAACATGAGAGCGAACTTGTACGGAGTTCCATGTGTCACTGGTTCAATTTCGGCCTCTAAAACTTTGGGATGTGAAAGTACAGTCCGTGCCCTACCTGTCACTTTTTACGAAATTTCATTTGGAGCTTCCTAGCCCAAGTTATGACCTTTTTTCCTAGGTCACCTGTTTATGACTCAGATCTGGAAGAGGTAGAAACCCTATATTGTACAGATTAGAAATCACAGAGTACAACAAATTAGAGGTTTCCCTTTGGACACAAGGTACATGGGGATCTTATCTTCGACCTGTAATATTTTCAGATCCTGAAACCTCGCCGAAATGTATTTATAGTGAAAGTGCTATGATGACTGGTTTTTTCTACATCAAGCCCTAGCTTTGCAAATGCAACAAGTGTCATAAATGCCATACCATGCCTTCTTTCGGGCTAGCTTTGATACCATGTTAGTTTTTCAGAATTTTCAATCTGATCTAAGATATTAACTGAGAGAATAACATGTATAGAATATCTACAGCATATCTACAGCATATCAATCATGGACACAATAATGCAAGCACACAAGAGACACAAAGTTTCACTGGGGAAAACCAAGAAGGTGAAAAACCCCGCAACTTCCTCAGAGATAGAAAGAGCAATGATACAACCAAAGTACAAGATATAGTATTCTCCTAGAAGCAGATCCTCCTCCTCACAAGTGTGCCACTTTCCGAATGAGAGAAGTGTGAGTAGTGAGTTATGAAATAGAGGTCTCCCGATTTCTATTTATACTTGTCCTGTCCTGCCCAATAAATTAATGGGGCCGACTTGTCTAGCTTAGCCTAATAACCCATGGTTAACTTAATCCAGGCCAAACCCACATTTGGTGGTCAAATAACCCATTTACCCACATGAATCATACAGGGCCGACCCCATCAAGGTGGTCTAATAACCCATCAAGTATAAGTTACGACACTTACAATATAAATGATGACACTTTCGTATAGAGGAATAATAACATCTCTATAGGAATACAAACACTTCCATATAGAGGAATAATAACATCTCTATAGGAATACAATACACATGGGTAAAATACATTCCGAAGTTACATATACATCAACAATTCTTGCTAAGTTTGGTCCTCATATTATTTTTGTATCTACTTTTCATTCCACTAGAGAAGTTGTAGGGTCTACTTATACAGAACCCACTCTTGAATCTTTTTGTGATTCTTTGATTAGAGAGCCATATAAGCACTTGCGTCTTAGAGTAATAAGCACTACAGGTACATATAATACAACCTTAGTGGCATAATAGAAGGATAAATCCAAGCATCCAAAGAAGAAACACACTCACAAAAATAAGAAAAACAAGGGTCCCAGACCCTCACAACAAGTTCCTACACCCAATGGTGATAAATGCACTAAATTGAAAGGTAAGAAGATTGAACAACATTGCAATTTTTGTGAGTGGGATGGTCACGTGGAATCTAAGTGTTTTAAGAAAATGGAATCATTGGAAACAACAATGAAGAAGCACAACATAAATCCTAATTCATATTCTAAATCTTATTCTCATGGACATGCTCTTTTTGCTTCTTGTTTTATCTTTAATGCATCATCTAATTCTTCTTACAATGAACGGTTCATTCATTTTAGAGCAAATTATCATATGGATAAGGATAAAGCCATTTTTTTTGCTCTAAATGTGTGTAACATGAAACAAATAGTTGCCGGTGATGATAGCTCTCTTACTATTGTAGGGTATGGAATAGTCTAGTTAGATGATGGTCATTCCAAACATGTATTATTGTTCCAAGTCTTTCTTGCAATATGTTGTTAGTATATCAGATAATTCATTTTGGTGAAGGTAATATTGTAGAGTTTTCACCTCACCAAGTTGTAATTAAGGATTTAACATGTACTAAGCATGTCCTAGCAATCATAATTGCTAATGATATTACTAGATTGTACAAATTTGACAACTTTGGGTCATCATCTTTTCCATCAGTTTTTAATGCTCATAGCGATGACTTGAGTAAACTTTGGCATGAACATTTTTGTCATCTAAACTAGCGCTCATTGAAGTCACTATGTAATCATTAAATGGTGTTTCTTCCTCTTGTTTCTTGCAGGAATGGTGTTTGTCTTTGGTGTGTTCTTGACAAACATCATCGGGATAGTTTTGGAAAATGTGCCTCTTGGAATTCCTCGCGCCCCTTGCAAATTGTTCATAGTGATTCATAGTGATTTGTGTGGTCCTCTTCCTTTTTCTTCAATAACTTCTTAACTTTTATTGATGACTTCTCTAGATGCACTTGGGTTTACTGTTAAAAACTTAAGAGTAAAGCTTTTGACATGTTTCTGGCCTACAAGGCCCCTGTAGAAAATTAATATGGACATCAAATACACAATTTAAGAACATATAATGGAGATGAATATGCAAACAATAAATTTACAAATTACTGCAATGCACAGGGCATTCAAATGTAACATATTGTACAATACACACCACAACAAAATGGTGTTGTTGAGCGAAAGAATCACACATTACAGGAAATGACAATTTGTATGATCCAATGTAAGGGATTGAGTCCTCATTTTTGGGTGGAAGCCATTAATTGTGCTAATTACATAGTAAAAAATACTAACACAAAGGATTTAAAATATATAACACCCAAATAAGCAAGGATTGCAATTAAACCAGATGTAAGCCACTTTCGTGTGTTTTTTAGAGAAGCATTGGCTCACATTCCCATTGAAACATGGAAATCATTACATCCTAAGAGTGAGAAGTGCATTTTTTTTGGATATTTTGAAGTTGTAGAAGGTTATAAACTTCCTCAACCTAAATCCCCTAACATTATTAAATAGAAGAGATATTGAATTTGCTGAAAATATCTTGGCATATGAGCCTAATTCAACGTTTGTGCTATCTTCAACCTATAAGCCATATTCAATAATTGTGCCAACTTCAATTCCCAACTTATTTGCTAGTGATCCTACTTCAGGTTCTTCTTCAAATATTGGTAGTCAGGATGAAAATCCACCTCTGCTTACTCACTTTCCTCTAGTTGGGTACATTGAATATGAACCCGCATTGGCACCACCTCTTTCTAGATTGGTCTATACAACACGTGAAGCAACTAGTGATCTTGCCATTAAACCTATATATTAGAGATGAACACATTCATAGTTCCAGTGATCCTATTCTCTTTTGGCTCAAGTTTCAAAGACTCATTATTCAAAAAAAATTGCATAAGATTTTTTCCATCCATATTGGGACACAAAAATGGATGAATAATATTGTTCTTTAATGGAAAACAATACTTGGGATCTTTTATCTCTTTTGAATGGAAGAAAACTTGTCATATGTAATGGTTTTATATAACTAATTATGCAGAAGATGGAAGTGTCAAAACACTTAATGCAAGGTTAGTTTCCAAAGGATTTCCCAAGTTGAAGGAATTGACTACAATGAAACCTTTGTCCATGTCGCCAAAGTGGACACCATCCACCTTGTTCTAGCCCTTGTCGCTTCACATAAATGGGAGGTCCATCAAATGGATGTGAAATTGGCCTTCTTGCATGTGTCTTTGCAAGAATAAATTTACATGTAACAACCTTTTAGCTATGTTCAAAGTGACTCCAACCTTGTTTGTCACCTTAAGAAATCTGTCTATGCAGGCCCTAAGCAAGATTCTCGGGCTTGGTATGCCAAAATGGATAGCTTTCTTGTTCACACCAGTTTTTTTATATGTCATTCTGGACCAATGTCTATACCGAGAAAGTAGGAAACCATATCATAATCCTTTTTATTTATGTTGATGATGGATGTTATTCTCACTGGTAGTGACTCTAAACTTTTAACCCATGTGAAATATAGGCTTAAGAAGAAATTTGAAATTAATGACTTAGGACATTTGCATTATTTTCTTGGCCTCTAGCTCTTGAAAACCAAAGAAGGAATTTTTATTTCTCTGTATAAGTATGATTGTGACCCTCTTCATCACTTTCACATGAAATATTGTAAACCAACCCCATCTCCCTTTCGGTACGAGTCAAACTTACTACCACCTGCACTACACCTGACATAGGTGCCACGCTGTACTTCAATTAGTTGGCAATCTTTTGTACTTAACTCATACCTGTCTTAATATTTCCTTTGATGTTGGTATTGTTGCATGGTATATTCAAACGCCCAATGAAAGTCATTGGATTAAAACATAAATAATAATTTGGTATATTTAGGGTACACTTCACTTTGGGATACAATACAATTAAGGGGGGACTCCTTTGTTTGTTGGCTTCACAGATTCTAATTGGGATGGCGACCTTGATGATCATTGTCAAGCACTCTAATTGCAGATAATTAAATATCAACACACAGAGCGTATGAAATTTATTGTCAACCCGAGAAAGTCTTTTTATTTCAAAGGACAAGTGCACAATATATGCTTAAACACTAAACCATTAGCAATAAATACTTCTATATTCTATCAGTCATGTTCATCCCCAGAATATTAAGCAATCCAAAGCCTTCTCACTGCTATAATTCAAATCCTCTCTATCATGCATCAATTAAAAATTAACATCAGATCTAATGAACAATAGGAAGGAATCTCCTTTATATCCTAGAACGATCACTTGCCTGATCTAATCAACCTGGAAATCGTAAAGCAAAAACTGAGCAGTAATCTAGAAATCCAATTGTGAAATAATTGAGTTAACTATTCTAAGAATATTAAATTGCAGAATGGAAATCAAGCAACACACAATCAGAACGATAAATTGTAAGAACCCAGGGGATCGCAACTCAGCTGTAAGATGAACACAAGTGTGTATGATCTGTAATTGAATTGTATATAAAGCAAGCCTTACTCAGTCGACTGTTATTCTACACCATCTACCAAACTCACAAAAATATGATCCTTAACTATACTGAAAATTCACACGATAAATATTGCTGCTGCGTACCAAAAGGAAGAACAAAGCATCACACAACAAGAAAGATGAAATCCTAATTTAACACAGCAATCTCTGTGGAAGACGGGCCCAGTCTTCACACAGAGACGCTGGTTGAACAACACTCTCTTTAAATCAGAAGCAACTCCTTATATTAACAGAAAGATAAGTACACAGTTTCAGCTTGACTGCTAATACAAGATGAATTAATTAATTGCTGTCCAACCCCTCAGTCGAGGTAATTCCCCATATTTATACATACAAATTGCAGCATCTAAACCTATAATTGGGCAGCCATGAAGATCTCTGATCTTCAGGCGCCCTAAATAATCTAGCTGTTACAACGCGTGGCATAACTGAAATATACAGCTGAATTCGAGCAGCGACATGCTTAAGATAGTTCTTTGGTTACAGCTGCCCTGCCACGCCTATGCCTTGATTGCCGATTTGAGCCCCAAGGAACCTTCCACAAGCGATGATCGTTCCTTCATGACTTGTTCAGCTCCGTTCTTCCTGCAGTCTATTGTCTTACTACCTTCATAAATCGCATCATGTTAGCACAGATTAAGAGATGAACAGCTTTAATCATCACAATCATAAGTATTAACACAATAAAACAATAATCGGCCATACCTTGGTAAATTGGGGAATATATAAGGACAATAAGTTGAATTGCCAAGGTAATTGGTGTAAGACAAGGTAAGGGACAGTGATAAATGATGGTCAAAAAGGGCCAATTCTGGGCTCAACATCTCCCCCCAACTATCCTGTTGCATGTCCTCATGCAACAACCTGCATCTGAATATTGTACTGAACTTTGTCCAGGCAGAAGGAAAGAATGTAGATAAATCAGGCATCCCCTCTATCCCTTTGAAAAATTTCTGTGAGCAACCCGGCATCTTCCAACTTTACTGTTCCCCTTTCCACCGCTACTTGCTAATATCTGCAGTTCTCTTATGCTATGCCTGGGGAAGTTGAAAAGACACACTCAATCTGAATCCAATTCAATAATACCTGTAGGAGGTGGAAGCACTGGTTCTTGTGGGACAGTGTCTTCCATCGCATCTAATCTTATCAAGGGAGTTGCTGGTTCTTGTGTAACAGCAACATCCCTTAAACCTTCTTCAGCAGCTGCCTTTATTGCTTTTGGAGACACTGGTTCTTGTGTAACAGTGTCTTCTTTGTCAATTGGCTGCTGAGATTGGATATCCTTTTCAATTTGCAGCTCCTCCTCCAAGATTTCAGTGTCACCTGAGCAGGGTGTCTGTACCTGTTCATCATCACTCCATTGTGTATCAGGAATGATCTCTACTCCCGGGTTATCCTCCAACTGCAGTTCAGGGGTTCTTGCTGCAGCATCCAAGGATGTTGGTTCTTGTGTGGCAACATCCCGGCTTACATCTTCATCTTTATTTTGCTGCAGCTTCTCTTCTATGAGTTCTGTATCATGAGAGCTTTCTGGAGTCACTACCCAGAGTTCATCGTTGAATGCCAGAATATTCTCTGTCCCAGCTTCTTCTCCTGTCTGCTCAGTCGGTTGGGCGGTCAAATTCAGAATTGCTGGTTCTTGTGTTACAGCATCCTGTTCCAACTTATCAATGTCCTGCCTTTCCGTTTCTTCTTCTAAAATTATTGTGTCCTGGGAGCGTTCTGGGGTTACAGCACAAAATTCTTCACTATCCTCCAGGGTATCCTTTGGCTCCATGATCTCTGTATCAAGGGAACATTCTGGAGTCTCACCATATTCTTTTATAAGCTCCAGAGCATCCTTCATTTCCTGTTCTTCTCCCATCTGTTCCATGATTTCTGTATTGTGGGAGCAATTTGGGATTGCCATACATTCCTCATAAATTTCCAGGGCATCTTCCACTCCCTGTTCTTCTCCCATCTGTTCTATAACTTCTGCATCATGGGAAGTAGCAGCTGCAGCAAGGATGTTTAAAGGTGCTGGTTCTTGTGTTGCAGCATCCTTTTTCTTCACTGCTTCCCCTTCTGTGGCTACAGGCTGTTGTGCTGAATAAGTGCTAAGTAAAATTTTATGGCCTGCTTCCTCAAAGATCTCCCCACAGGTGGGGCAGAGTATTCGCTCATCCTTTTCTCCAGCTTCAGCGGAAGCTGTTTCCTCCACTTGGTCTGCAGCCTCTATTAATGTATACATCTTTCTTCCACCCTGCTTTTGGCAGATTTCCTTCCATGTTTCCAGCTCCTTTCTAAGTGCTTGGAGGTCCTCTTTCAGCATTGCATTCTCATACAAGAGTCCCTCAACCCCCGGCTCTTCCTCCACTGGCCTTTGTGGAGCATCCCTCGGTTTCGGTGTAAGGATTGGGGGTTCAACCTGTGTCTCTAAGGTTGCCCATTTTGTTCTGGCTTCCTCTGCTGCTGTGATTGACCGAGTTCGTTTCCTTCTGATTGGTGCCACTAAATCAAACTCATTGGTGGCCCTCTTCCTTTTCTGTGGGGGTTTCTTTTGTGACTTTCCTTTTTGTAGTGTTTCTTCTCGTGGAGCTGGAATATAGGGAGGCAAAGCTGAAGTTAAAGGAATATTTACTTGCCCCCCATGCTGTTCTTCTTCAATCAAAGCTGCTCCTCCTGCCCATTCCGGTGAAGACTCGATTGTGACCAGCTCAATGTCGTCCTCCATTGCTCTGGCTCCGTCATCTTCAGGTTCCATTGTCGCAGCTTTTGATGCTGCTCCAATTTCACCTTCTGCTGTCGGAGCTGCCCTGTTATCTAGGTTTTCCGCGAGGGTTTCATCTACATTGTCCCCTGGCAGCTCTGTTTGAGCTTCCCCTCGCTCTCCTTCAAATGCAGTGTCATCCCCCACTGGTTCTGCTTGTGCTGGGGATTCATATACTTCAAACGGCTCTGCCTGTGCCTCGGGTTGTTCTTCTTCTGTAGTTTTGTCAACCCCTGATGTTCCTGCCTGTGCCCCCTGTGGTTCTTCTTCCGTTTCATCCCTCCCCCCAACTTCACTGGAGGAACTCCGGTCCTCCTGTTGTGGCGGAACCGGTAATTGCTGTAATGGAATGACCCTCAAGGGAACAGGTTGCTGTGGCCGGGTGATGAATTGCTCCCATGTTATATTGTGTTGGGCCAGGGTTCTTTTAATAATTAACTTAATGAGGCCATGGTGGGTGAGGGAGGATAATGGGTGCTTTGCAGATTGAACGAATGTTGCCATATGGCGCAAATCATGCAATAGATAAAATGGAATATTTAACAAAATGCCATGACGGAGATGAGAAAGCAAAGGAAGTTCAGAGTTGTACACAGTTTGGTATCTACCTTCGCAAGTTATATATTTCTTGAGGAAGATAGCGACCTGGTCCCATGGCTGCGGCAGTGACTTCAATGCAATCCCTCTCCTGGATGCTTCAACTTGCTCCCCTGGAAGTAAAAATTGTTCCCGTGCAACCGTTGCAGGGACTCGACGGTTAAACCAAGGTTTTCCCACCAACGGGATAGCTGTAACCTCGGATATAATGACCTCCGAAACATCTATACACAGCCCCCACACCGTGGAGTGTGTTTTAGTAAGATTCAATGCGAATTGCAGGGCTGCATCCCGGTCGAATCCATCCAATCGTTCAAAGAACTCGACCCAGCCAGCGGCTTGAAAAATGGCCAGAACCTGCAAATTCCGTCTAAGTTCCCGGGTATTGAAAGGTTCATGGCGAACTGGAATGCCCATGGTCCTGGCTGCAAGATAGAACTGCTGTTTCGACAGAGTACAGGATCCAGAATAGAAGTTGCAGCGCGGAGAATGCACGAATCGTTGAGCGGAGACGTTGAGCGAATGAACTAATTCGGAAAGTTAAGCGCAGAGAGGAGTTTAAAATTTTCATGCCGAATTGGGGAAGGTGGCAGTTATTAGTATTACGTCGTACGAGGGAGGGGTTCAATCGGATATAAATGGTGGTACGAGTGAAGGTACGGCCAATCTCGTTTACATGATATCAATACTTAATCACGTGATAAATGAAAGCCATACCTCATAAAACTGTGCGTCGGAAGGCTGCGGAAACTGGTGGAGCTTGGAGTTGGTGACGTCACAGAGCCGAACGCGTGCACAGTCAGACGTGGAATCATGATGACTCGGATAAGGCACAGATTTCCTTCGCCGGTAAAACACAAGGCGTCGCATCCTCCGGGTTGAAATGATGAGTTCGCCGGCAGGACTGGGATGAATCAGCATCATAATTAGCAGGTTGAACAATCCTTCTGTTAACACGGGAGTTACCACTGCAAGTTGCCAAAGAAATGATCACACGGCCGATGAAAAAGCTTGTTGCAGCTGACAAGAAAGAAGTTACAGCCATCGGGAAAGAATTCGTGGCAGCCGGAAAAAGATTCACAATATCCGGGAAAAATTACGGCTGTCACGGGAAAATTTTACAACGGCGGAAGAGACTTACGGCTGGCGGGAAAAGATTTTACGAATATGGGAAATATGTCGCAGCCGCTGGAAAGAAATGACAGCTGTGGTGTGGAAGTGACTTGGTCAATGAGGTGGCGGCCGCCGAGAAATAAGGTGACGGCCGGGAAATGATGTGGCGGCTGCGAGAAAAAGATGTTGCAGCCGCCGAAGTTACAGCCGCCGGGACTGCAGCTGCCGGAGTTGCAGCTGTCGGAAAAGATTTAACGGCGGACGGGAAATAAAAACATTACGGCTACCGGGAAGTGAAATGGCCGTGGCTGGTAAATGGAATGGCAGCTGCGGAGAATGAGGTGGCAATAGCTGGTGAATGAGGTGGCAGCCGCGGAAACTGGAGTTGCAGCCGCCGATGTTGCAGCCGCTGATGTTGCAGCCGCAAATGTTGCAGCCGCCGATGTTGCAGCCGCAAATGTTGCAGCTGCCGAAATTGCAGCAGTCGAAAAAGATTGACGGCTGACGGAAAGGGCATTATGGCTACCGGGAAATGGAGAATATGGTTGCTGGAAAAGGATATACGGCTGCCGAAAAATATGTTGCAGCTGCCGGAAAATATGTTGCAGCTGCCGAATTTTTTTTTTTTTTTTTTTTTTTTTTTTTAACACAAGGACGGCACAGAGAGATTTTCATTATGGGCCCCAAACTGATCGTTCTCCTGGCGCTTCCCTGAAAAAAAAAAAAAAAAAAAATTTCTTAAAAGACAACAGCAAGCAAAGAGATCAAATGCAAAAAGAAAGAAAACGACAACTATACGCTACAGCAAGAAATTATTTATGTACAGCAAATATGATTTTCATTTTAAGATTTGGTAAAGGTAGAAAAATGTTCCTGCTCTGGTGCCAATTGGTAGTTTGGATCAGCAGCAACCTGTGAAATGAATGCATCTTTCGAAATAGGCTTCCGATACAGTCGCAGCCTATGGCCATTAACAAGTAATGGCATACGGTTTTCATCAATGGTGACCAGGCGAACAGTGCCGTTGTCAAATACCCTGTCAACCAAATATGGACCCAGCCATCTTGTACGTAATTTCCCTTTGAAATCTTTCTTGAATCTAGAGTCGTACAGTAGTGCCCAGTCTCCTTCATGGAAGATTTTCTTTTTGATGAATCGGTCATGCCAGTTAGATCTCTGTTGCTGAAGCAGCACAGTCTGGTCTACCGCAGCTAATCGTTTCTCATCCAGTTCATTCAATTGATTCAATCTTCTTTTCTGGGCTTCTGCTACATCCAGGTTCATTTCAATGGCTGTTTTCAGGGTCTTGATCTCAAATTCAATTGGAAAGATGGCACTCTTACCATACACCAGATCATAGGGAGAAAAGCCCGTGGTGTTGCGCCAAGTCGTGCGATATGCCCACAGTGCTTCTGGAAGTCTGTCAGCCCAATCCCTTCGATGGATTTTAACTGTTTTAGTAAGGATTGCTTCGATAACTTTATTAGTGATTTCCACCTGACCATTGGCCTGGGGATGATAAGGTGAAGCTATCTTGTGCTGCACATGATACTTCCGGAGCAAGGATTCAAATTGGTGTGAAATAAATTGTGGTCCGCCATCGGTAACTACTTCCTTTGGTACTCCAAAACGGGTAAAAACTTCACTGTACAGGAAATCAATCACCGCCTGGTCGTTTGCCTTAGCCAAAGCTACAGCTTCTACCCACTTAGTCATGTAGTCTGTACACACCAAGATGTAAACCTTTTGTTTGGAAGGAGGGTTGATAGGACCAACAAAGTCCAATGCCCATCTATCAAACGGTTCTAGTACCACTTGGGGCTGTAAAGGCATCTGATCTGTCTTATTAGGTTGGCCCATCCTTTGGCAGCTGTCGCAGGACTGAACATATTTTTTAGCATCTCTGAACAGTGTCGGCCAATAATAGCCCATCCGCAACGCCTTATGTCCTGTTCTTTTATCTGCAAAGTGTCCTCCGCAAGGTTCATCGTGACAGGCCTTCAGTATATGAAAGATCTCATCTTCCCTTACACATCTTCTAATTTCAAGATCAGGTCCTGTGTAAAAGAGATGGCCTTTAAGACAACAATACCTGGCACTTTGCTGAATAATTTTTCTTTTCTCTCGTTTAGACATATGTGGCGGAAGTTTCCCTGCAGCCAAATAATTAGCAACATCTTCATACCAGGGTGAATGAGCTGAGAGTGCAAATAAATGTTCATCCGGGAAAGCATCCTCAACAGGTGAACTGTCATCACTGTTAGTAAATCGTGATAAAAAATCAGCAACAACATTTTCTTTTCCAGGTTTATCTATAATAGTAATATCAAATTCCTGTAATAATAAAAGCCACCTGGTTACTCTGGCATTAGTGACAGGTTTATTCATTAAGTACTTAATGGCAGAGTGATCAGTATGCACAAATGTAGGATACCCAGTAATGTAATGCCGAAACTTATTAATAGAATAAACAATAGCAAGAAATTCTTTTTCAGTAACAGTATAATTTAGTTCAGCAGGGGCTAAGTTTTTACTAACATAATAAATAGCATAAGGTATTTGACCATCCTGCTGTCCTAGTACTGCTCTAATGGCGGTATCAGAAGCATCTGAAGAAATGTGGAAAGGTATGGTCCAATTAGGTCCCCTTAAAATAGGGGCTGTGGACAGTTTCTCTTTAAGCTTATCAAATGCTGTCTGGCATGCTGTACTCCATGCAAACTGCACATCCTTCATTAACAATGAAAACAAAGGAGAAGCAAGTTTGGAGAAGTTTTCTATGAATCTCCTGTAGTACCCAGCATGTCCCAGAAAACTTCGCACCTCTTTCTGAGTTGAAGGGGTTGGTATATTCTTTATCACCTTAATTTTTGAAGGATCCACTTGAATACCGTGAGTAGAGATGAAATGTCCTAATACCACCCCCTCACTCATCATCATGTGGCATTTTTCAGTGCTCAGTGAGAGGCGAGCCTGTTCACAGCGAATTAAAACCTTCTTCAAATTTTCCAACGCTTCATCAAAATCCCTGCCATAAGGAGTGAAATCATCCATAAAAACTTCCATGCTATCATTTACCAATTCAGAAAATATGCCAATCACAGCTCTTTGGAACGTTGCAGGTGCATTGCACAACCCAAAGGGAAGCACCCTGTAGGCGAACGTTCCCCAAGGGCAGGTGAAGGTGGTCTTATCCTGATCCTCTGGAGCAATCTGGATTTGATTGTACCCACTGAATCCGTCCAGGAAGGAGAAGAACTTCTTCCCAGATAAGTTATCAAGTACCTGGTCAATAAAGGGCAGAGGAAAGTGATCCTTTTGTGTAGCCTTGTTCAGCTCCCTATAATCGACACAGACTCTCCATTTACCGTTTTTCTTGGGTACAATTACAAGTGGGGAAACCCACTCACTGTCTGAAATAGGATAGATGAATCCTGCTTCCAAGAGTTTCTGGATTTCTTCCTTCACTATATCCCTCAGATTGGGGTTCATGCGTCGTTGGGGTTGACATACAGGCCGGGAGTCGTTTTTAATATAAATATGATGAGTGCACAGACTAGAAGGAATACCCTTCATGTCTGTATACTCCCAGGCGAATGCCCCCTTACGTTCCTTCAAGAGATTGGTTAGGCGCTTTTGTTCTTCTGAGGAGAGAGCAGGATTGATGTTCAAAGTTCTTCCAGGCTCTACCTCAATAGGAATACTTCTCGAGCTTTTCAATACTGGGATTATATTTGTGTCATTGGCTAGTGCTTCCTCCGTAAGCTGTTCTTGTTCTTCTTTGCCGAGGGTACTGTTCAGAAGTTGATAAACTTCCTTGTCTACAGAAGCAGGTTCGCTAATGAAGTTATTAATGGCATCGTCTTCTGTTTCGTTTTTGAAAGTTAGTGCCTTCCCTATCGTTAGTAATGGCTGAACATCTTCTTCTTCTTCTTGTTCTATCCAAAGGGAGGTTTCAGTCTCTAGACTCGGCCTTGCTGGAGGGTACAGGGTAAGATTTTTGGTTTCCATGCCATCAGATATAGTCATAGATCCTGATCGACAGCTGATGCAAGCATCAGCTGTAGCCAACCAGGGCCTTCCTAAAATCAATGGATGTCCCCCCAGCTGTGATTTCGGCTGTAATACCAGAAAATCGGCAGGGTATTCCCACGAGTCTACTGAAATAACGAGGTCGTCCAAAATCCCTTCAGGTCTGATGGTGGATCTGTCTGCCAATTCTAAGATAGTAGGGGTCGGTCTAATATTGGTGAATCCGAGCTGCTTTACAGTCTCCATCGTTATAACATTGATCGCAGCTCCTAAATCTACTAGTACGTTGGGTATCTGCGTTTGTCCTATGTGTACAGTGACAGTAGGATTGCCGGGATCCTCATACTTGGTTATAGGGGTTTTTCCAGTCATTAAAGCGGATAAATTCCCTATAACATGGACAGTAGGAGGATCTCTGGGTTTCCTTCCCGGTCTTTTAGTGCACAGGTCCCGAACAGTTCTAGCATAGATAGGTACATCTTGAAGAGCTTGTAAAAGGGGAATCTTAACATAAAGGTTCTTCAGTTCTCCTAAGAGATTGAACTGAGGTTGCCCCCCTCTTTGTGGCAGCATCAATCTCTCAGGGTAAGGTGGTTGTCTTACCAACTGGGTAGGCTGCGTGTTATCCACTTCATCGTTTATTGTTTCAGCCCTCCCTTCTGAGGGATGCTCAGCGTCTTCAATAATAGGAACCGGATCAGATAGATGCTGGGAACTCTCTCCTTTGTCATAAACAGTAGGTGGAATATTTTCTGAAGTTACACGTTCTACTATCTTTCCAGATCGTAAGCGAATGTCATTACAAGGTACAGGGAGAGAGAGTAGGCTGGCATATTGAGAGTTTCCAGTTGCTGGACTGTTTTATTATTTGGGTTAGGGTTAGGTTGGGCAGGCAGCTGAGGCCGTATTGGTATGTTAGGCACAGGATTATTTTGCAGCTGCAGCTGCGACTGCTGAGGTAGGTATTGAGGATATTGCTGAAATTGAGGATATGGAGGATACGGTAACTGTTGAGGTGGAGGTGGTTGAGGAAACTGATTCCCAGGATGGAAGTTCCTCCATCCAGGAGACCATGAAGTAGGTTGATGAGGTGGCTGTGTCCAAGGACTCCATGAATTATAACCTTGCATCGCAGGTTGAGGGGAATTCCACTGAGCATAATTTGAAGGGAATTGTGTATTCACGTTTTGCATATTAGTATTCCAATTATTCAAATTATTCAAAAATGGAAATGAATCGGGAGACATACCTTGATTCCGGGGCTGCCAGGGTTTCTTCTGTGCAATAAAGTAGGCTGAATCCACCTCTGGAGTTGATGCCTGCAGAACAGCTTTCACTTGGGGCAACGTGGGGCATTCTTTCATATCATGATTCAGCTCACACAGTTGACATACTTGAACTTTGTCAAGAGGGCATTCTTTCAGTGGATGAGTCTTTCTACATCGGGGACAAAACACCCCTAGTGTGAGATCCTCCACTGCCTGTCTTTGCTTGGCCTTCAAGACGTCAATCTCTGAAGAGATAGAGCTCATCATTTCTGTTTTAAAGTTTTCAAGAAGATTGCCTATCTCTGCACGTGTAGCTCCCCCATTGGATGACTTCTGAGTTCTGTCGAAGACATCACGTTCCAGGTTATTTCGTTTATGCTGCTTATTATGCCTAGAAGATCCCCTGGAATATCTCTTACATAATTCCACAATTGTCTCAAAAGATTCTTTAGAGATATCCCCCTTTCCTAATAAATTTAGCATGTCTAAACAATCGTCCCTGATTCCTCGAAGCAGGATGATCTTAAGCACATCTAGTCCCATGTTCGTCTGTCCAGCTCTCTGCACATTGTACAGCAACCTCTCTACAAAATCCTCCAAGCTTTCGTCCTCCTTCTGTACCATCTTGAATAACTCCTCCCTTTTGTCCCTGGTGTTACAATATTCTTGATATTTTTCCAGGAATACTTGTTTCATCTTATTCCAATTAGCAACAGTCCCTCCCCCAAGGCTCATGAACCATCGTAATGCATTGTCCTTCAGGGTGGCAGGAAAAAGCTTTAACTTTTGAGCATCTGTGATATAATCATAGCTGCGACAGAGGATATCGAATTCAAACAAGAATTCGTCTGGATCCTCTGCCGCCCTGCCATGGAAGCGGGGTAACACCGACGGTGAAATGTTTTTCATAGGAGCTGTCCCCTCTAGCTGCTGTATTGGGAATTGCAATGTAGCCATAGTTTCTGGCGGGGAATTATCTTCATGATGGTATTGTACCACTGCTTCTTCCTCTTCATTCTCATGTCTATTACTCATCTTTTCTCCTGTATCTTCTCCTTCGTTTGTTCCTTTGTTCTTTACCTCAGTTGTAACAGCTGCGTATTCTTCGGTTGTAACAGCTGCGTATTCTTCGGTTGCAACAGCTGTGTATTCTTCGGTTGCAACAGCTGAATCAGCTGTTACTTCTTTAGCAGGAGTATATGCAGGAATCACAGCTGCTCCTGTATCTTCCACTGTAGATCCTGATGCTAACGTTCCAGGATCAGCAGGGCCTCTTTTGGTAGGAGTCCCCTGTTGACGAGATCTGACAGCTGAATCAGTTTTGTCAACAAGGTCGTCAATGAATGTTCTTCTGCCCAGCGGTGGACCTCGACCACGACCCGAACCACCTGTACTGTTAGTAATTTGTGGGGTTTTGGGGGTCGGGAGGTGATCGCGTTTTACCCCCCTCGTATTCATGCGAAGCAGATCATTTCAAAATCAACCAAAAGACTGACTAAAAGCAATTATCAGATCAACTAATGACTAGTATTTAATTTTCATCCTTCCCCGGCAACGGCGCCAAAATGTCAAGCACTCTAATTGCAGATAATTAAATATCAACACACAGAGCGTATGAAATTTATTGTCAACCCGAGAAAGTCTTTTTATTTCAAAGGACAAGTGCACAATATATGCTTAAACACTAAACCATTAGCAATAAATACTTCTATATTCTATCAGTCATGTTCATCCCCAGAATCTTAAGCAATCCAAAGCCTTCTCACTGCTATAATTCAAATCCTCTCTATCATGCATCAATTAAAAATTAACATCAGATCTAATGAACAATAGGAAGGAATCTCCTTTATATCCTAGAACGATCACTTGCCTGATCTAATCAACCTGGAAATCGTAAAGCAAAAACTGAGCAGTAATCTAGAAATCCAATTGTGAAATAATTGAGTTAACTATTCTAAGAATATTAAATTGCAGAATGGAAATCAAGCAACACACAATCAGAACGATAAATTGTAAGAACCCAGGGGATCGCAACTCAGCTGTAAGATGAACACAAGTGTGTATGATCTGTAATTGAATTGTATATAAAGCAAGCCTTACTCAGTCGACTGTTATTCTACACCATCTACCAAACTCACAGAAATATGATCCTTAACTATACTGAAAATTCACACGATAAATATTGCTGCTGCGTACCAAAAGGAAGAACAAAGCATCACACAACAAGAAAGATGAAATCCTAATTTAACACAGCAATCTCTGTGGAAGACGGGCCCAGTCTTCACACAGAGACGCTGGTTGAACAACACTCTCTTTAAATCAGAAGCAACTCCTTATATTAACAGAAAGATAAGTACACAGTTTCAGCTTGACTGCTAATACAAGATGAATTAATTAATTGCTGTCCAACCCCTCAGTCGAGGTAATTCCCCATATTTATACATACAAATTGTAGCATATAAACCTATAATTGGGCAGCCATGAAGATCTCTGATCTTCAGGCGCCCTAAATAATCTAGCTGTTACAACGCGTGGCATAACTGAAATATACAGCTGAATTCGAGCAGCGACATGCTTAAGATAGTTCTTTGGTTACAGCTGCCCTGCCACGCCTATGCCTTGATTGCCGATTTGAGCCCCAAGGAACCTTCCACAAGCGATGATCGTTCCTTCATGACTTGTTCAGCTCCGTTCTTCCTGCAGTCTATTGTCTTACTACCTTCATAAATCGCATCATGTTAGCACAGATTAAGAGATGAACAGCTTTAATCATCACAATCATAAGTATTAACACAATAAAACAATAATCGGCCATACCTTGGTAAATTGGGGAATATATAAGGACAATAAGTTGAATTGCCAAGGTAATTGGTGTAAGACAAGGTAAGGGACAGTGATAAATGATGGTCAAAAAGGGCCAATTCTGGGCTCAACATCTCCCCCCAACTATCCTGTTGCATGTCCTCATGCAACAACCTGCATCTGAATATTGTACTGAACTTTGTCCAGGCAGAAGGAAAGAATGTAGATAAATCAGGCATCCCCTCTATCCCTTTGAAAAATTTCTGTGAGCAACCCGGCATCTTCCAACTTTACTGTTCCCCTTTCCACCGCTACTTGCTAATATCTGCAGTTCTCTTATGCTATGCCTGGGGAAGTTGAAAAGACACACTCAATCTGAATCCAATTCAATAATACCTGTAGGAGGTGGAAGCACTGGTTCTTGTGGGACAGTGTCTTCCATCGCATCTAATCTTATCAAGGGAGTTGCTGGTTCTTGTGTAACAGCAACATCCCTTAAACCTTCTTCAGCAGCTGCCTTTATTGCTTTTGGAGACACTGGTTCTTGTGTAACAGTGTCTTCTTTGTCAATTGGCTGCTGAGATTGGATATCCTTTTCAATTTGCAGCTCCTCCTCCAAGATTTCAGTGTCACCTGAGCAGGGTGTCTGTACCTGTTCATCATCACTCCATTGTGTATCAGGAATGATCTCTACTCCCGGGTTATCCTCCAACTGCAGTTCAGGGGTTCTTGCTGCAGCATCCAAGGATGTTGGTTCTTGTGTGGCAACATCCCGGCTTACATCTTCATCTTTATTTTGCTGCAGCTTCTCTTCTATGAGTTCTGTATCATGAGAGCTTTCTGGAGTCACTACCCAGAGTTCATCGTTGAATGCCAGAATATTCTCTGTCCCAGCTTCTTCTCCTGTCTGCTCAGTCGGTTGGGCGGTCAAATTCAGAATTGCTGGTTCTTGTGTTACAGCATCCTGTTCCAACTTATCAATGTCCTGCCTTTCCGTTTCTTCTTCTAAAATTATTGTGTCCTGGGAGCGTTCTGGGGTTACAGCACAAAATTCTTCACTATCCTCCAGGGTATCCTTTGGCTCCATGATCTCTGTATCAAGGGAACATTCTGGAGTCTCACCATATTCTTTTATAAGCTCCAGAGCATCCTTCATTTCCTGTTCTTCTCCCATCTGTTCCATGATTTCTGTATTGTGGGAGCAATTTGGGATTGCCATACATTCCTCATAAATTTCCAGGGCATCTTCCACTCCCTGTTCTTCTCCCATCTGTTCTATAACTTCTGCATCATGGGAAGTAGCAGCTGCAGCAAGGATGTTTAAAGGTGCTGGTTCTTGTGTTGCAGCATCCTTTTTCTTCACTGCTTCCCCTTCTGTGGCTACAGGCTGTTGTGCTGAATAAGTGCTAAGTAAAATTTTATGGCCTGCTTCCTCAAAGATCTCCCCACAGGTGGGGCAGAGTATTCGCTCATCCTTTTCTCCAGCTTCAGCGGAAGCTGTTTCCTCCACTTGGTCTGCAGCCTCTATTAATGTATACATCTTTCTTCCACCCTGCTTTTGGCAGATTTCCTTCCATGTTTCCAGCTCCTTTCTAAGTGCTTGGAGGTCCTCTTTCAGCATTGCATTCTCATACAAGAGTCCCTCAACCCCCGGCTCTTCCTCCACTGGCCTTTGTGGAGCATCCCTCGGTTTCGGTGTAAGGATTGGGGGTTCAACCTGTGTCTCTAAGGTTGCCCATTTTGTTCTGGCTGCCTCTGCTGCTGTGATTGACCGAGTTCGTTTCCTTCTGATTGGTGCCACTAAATCAAACTCATTGGTGGCCCTCTTCCTTTTCTGTGGGGGTTTCTTTTGTGACTTTCCTTTTTGTAGTGTTTCTTCTCGTGGAGCTGGAATATAGGGAGGCAAAGCTGAAGTTAAAGGAATATTTACTTGCCCCCCATGCTGTTCTTCTTCAATCAAAGCTGCTCCTCCTGCCCATTCCGGTGAAGACTCGATTGTGACCAGCTCAATGTCGTCCTCCATTGCTCTGGCTCCGTCATCTTCAGGTTCCATTGTCGCAGCTTTTGATGCTGCTCCAATTTCACCTTCTGCTGTCGGAGCTGCCCTGTTATCTAGGTTTTCCGCGAGGGTTTCATCTACATTGTCCCCTGGCAGCTCTGTTTGAGCTTCCCCTCGCTCTCCTTCAAATGCAGTGTCATCCCCCACTGGTTCTGCTTGTGCTGGGGATTCATATACTTCAAACGGCTCTGCCTGTGCCTCGGGTTGTTCTTCTTCTGTAGTTTTGTCAACCCCTGATGTTCCTGCCTGTGCCCCCTGTGGTTCTTCTTCCGTTTCATCCCTCCCCCCAACTTCACTGGAGGAACTCCGGTCCTCCTGTTGTGGCGGAACCGGTAATTGCTGTAATGGAATGACCCTCAAGGGAACAGGTTGCTGTGGCCGGGTGATGAATTGCTCCCATGTTATATTGTGTTGGGCCAGGGTTCTTTTAATAATTAACTTAATGAGGCCATGGTGGGTGAGGGAGGATAATGGGTGCTTTGCAGATTGAACGAATGTTGCCATATGGCGCAAATCATGCAATAGATAAAATGGAATATTTAACAAAAT